>CM033469.1:48680609-49378109 GCA_019447015.1 Hymenochirus boettgeri | reverse complement strand
GGAAGAGTAAGAAGTTGGCTGCTCCCATGGCAGTTAAGTCTCTGCACCACGGGTTAATATTTAGCAAATGCCCCTGTTGGGTGTACAGCCTTCTATTTGTTTTGATTCATATTCAGGCCATACAATGTGCAATGTTTGCCCAATGTAGCGATTGATATACAGTCACCTTGCCGAAGCATTTTGCAGACGTATTACGATATTGATATAAAATGAACAGTCTAGACCATTGTATATCGATTGGAATATTGGGGATTTGTGTTGTTCAATTTACAGTCGATTAGACATTTTGTTGAAGAGATGGGAATTGTGTAATGTGTGGCCAGCATTAGCCGTATTGCCCATGATTTTTTGCCGGCAAGGTGGAGAGGATTTAGCCTACCCGACATCTTTAAGCTTAAATAACCGTAAGTCATTGTTACTCCCTGGCAGCAAAGTGCTTCGTTACGCCCGATCGAGCTAATTGCTTTGAAATAGGATATATTATCTATAATTATAGAGTTCTTCGAGGAGACGGTCAGCCTTCCCTTTCATCTTCCCCAAGTGCATCATAATGTCGCTATCAAATTAATTTGGCCACTTAAATAGCACATTCCATTCAGAGCAGCACCATACTGTCAGCCTGCTATGGACAATGAGGCCTTTTGAATGTATCCAAATGACTGCCGCAACTGTCACCGTGTCACCAGGACCGATGTCTGTTCCCTTACAAAGGGGAAAGGAATTTGGGGGCACATGTTAGGACTGCACTGAAATCCCATCAATTCACTTTCCTATGGATTTATATCAGCTGGGAAATTCTTTTCAGAGAAGCACAACTGTTGTTTTTAAAGTAGAAATACTACTATCGGCAAATGATGTTGGTTTGATGGAGATAATTAACATCTATTATATTGTATGGCATGTATGCAATATGTTCACATGCACAGAATCGGATTATAAAACACCTCAGAATTTTACTATATTTAATTTAATGGGGCGAGGAACTGACATTTTTATTAATATGGCTTTTTTATACCTTTATTAAATGTCACACATTTTCTCCCAACATGGATTTCTGGTGATTTGTGCCTTTAAATGAAAAATAACCGTACACAGCATTTAAACCGAATGCAGTGCTTTCTACCAATAGGGAGGCTGTGGTTTGGTGTATTTAGTCCATAATGTAGGTTTCTCCTGTGCCAATTGGACTGGGGTGGCGGAGGGAGTTAGCAAAGCAAAAAATACTTGTTGATCCATTTATGGAGTCCCTGGCTGGTAAGTCAAAATCTGCAAGTCTGACCACTTCTTGTCCCCACTAAGCTAACACAAAGGGGTCTTGTCTTGTGAAGTTCCCTTTTTACTACCTCTCCTCTCTAAATCCAAAGCTAACGTTTACAAAGAGCAGACAATGGCTTCAAATGACTTCTAGCGGCCCCCACTTTAACCCCAACCATCATTTGCTGTATTCACACTGAAATAAAACGCTCTGGGTAATTGGTTTTCATAGGACATTCATTATATTAACAGAAGCTGTTTGGGATGCTAATTGTCCAATATTGTTACCCAGCGCCAATAGCCAGCTGAGTTGCACATTCCCAATCCAAACACAGATAATGTTTTATTTGCAAGGTTGGTCTTTCCCAAAAAAAATCTCTTTGTTCATAACCCTCGTAGCTTTTAATAGCCATATAGATTTTATATCCTGTTATAATACCCCCTACCCGGGGGAAAAAAACCTTCAGAGGTTACACAGCGACTGCAATGATAAATATACAAAGACAGGCAGATGCTTTGCAGAAATTTTTAACAAACCCATTAATGTGGATTTCTAAGAATGATAAACCTACCATAAACTCTCCATAGTTTTACTGACCATTCAAATCCCTTTCAGATTAAATGTGTTTGACCCTGCTCCTTTACGGGATATTTATATGAAGGTGGGAGTAAAAAAATCTCAATGCTATAAAAATGAAATATCTAGAAACCTATGGTAAAATGTTTAAATCCCTAACGCCACACAGCACTGACTGCAATTAGCAATTTACTTACTATATTATTTACTCAAATGATCTTGTGGACAATTTAGGAAACCCTGTATTTGCCATTTTACATTTAGATTTTTTTTTAATTCATTAACATGTAACAGATTACTGCATTACCAGGTTACGGTGTTCAGATTATATAGAGATTTTTTCCATACAAAATAATTAACATTTTCATAGATTATAAACTCTTCTGGGCAGGGACCTCTTTACTCATGTCTTTTATTTATTTGTGTTTTTACATTATTACTGTATTGGACCAAAGAATGTTAAACCTGCAGCCCTCCAGATGGAAACTACAACTTCCAGCATGCCTTGGCTGATCTGCAACCAAGGCATGTTGGAAGTTGTAGTTTCAAATATTTGCAGGGCTGCTTTCTTTGGCATCCCAGTATTAGTCACTGGTGCTATAATAATTATGCAATCCTCTCTCTATTCTAACTCCCAAAATACCTTGGCTGCAGAATGCTGGGAGTTGTAGTCTCCAAACATCTGGAGGGCCACAAGTTTGACACCCTTACTCTATATGCAATTAGTTATGTAGGTATTTTTTTCTGTAACAGAACAGGCCACTTGATGGTGGGTGGTGTGTTTAAAGATTGAATGGGAATATTTTAGATTCTCTATACTATACCCAAGGCTGTGTGTGCAATGACCATCTAGTTAGATATTATCTGGGGCCATGTGTTTTGGTCTTTGAAATCACAGAACAGACACTGATATCTCCATATTACACAGACTGACATGCCATGTTATATATACAGTAAAGCCCAAGCCATGTAATCACAGGACAGACATGATTGGTTAGATAAGGCTAATGAGGTGAGAGCAGACAGGCAGACATACATGGCTCCCAGGGTGGTGTCCCAAGAGGTTCTGGGTGTTGGCTGCTGCACAAACTGTCATCTTATGGTGGAGCTGCCATGCTGACTGTGCCTACATCAGGGCTGGATGGGGATTGATGTCAGAACGGTGAGATCTTTCTACATCGGGAACAACAGTCTGGATGGGGAGGGGGGATGGGAAAGAACTGGCCTGAATGGGCTCTGCTGTCCCTGCAGGGATCCTTGATGCGAGTTAACCTTGTGAATGGTTCCCTCCAGCCAGGAGCCTTTGATCAGACCGCTGCTGGCGCCTAAAAACAACATCACTTGTCTGCCTATTACAGCCACTGACTAATAGTGACACATTGTTTGTACTGGCAATTAGCAATGCAGGCGCTTCTCTGGGACAGCGCCAGGGATCTGGGCATTCTAAATGGCAAGTCAGGGATCTGGGCATTCTAAATGGCAAGTCAGGGATCTGGGCATTCTAAATGGCAACCCAGGGATCTGGGCATTCTAAATGGCAAGTCAGGGATCTGGGCATTCTAAAAGACAATCCAGGGATTTGGGCATTCTAAATAGCAACCCAGGGATCTGGGCATTCTAAATGGCAACCCAGTGATCTGGGCATTCTAAATAGAATCTAGTTATCTGGGCATGCCCACCATTGGGAAAGGGATGTAGACATTTCCTACTAACTGGCACACTGTAGGGTCCACACTATAAATTACATTACACACATTAGAACGTTCTACTTCTTCCTTCCTGAGAAAGTCCGATCGGAATCCGAACTAAGCCGAGTCATGGTTCGTTTTAGAACTCAAAAACTGTCAGAACCACGTGGGGTCTTTACAGAAAGAGCACACACAAATACATATTTATACACACATTTATACACACATATACATTTATACACACACACACATTTATACACACACACATTTATACACACACACATTTATACACACACACACATTTATAGACACATATACATTTATACACACATACATTTATACACACACATATACATTTAAACACACATATACATTTATACAACAGCACACATATACTTTATACACACATACATTTATACCCACACATATGCATTTATACACACACATACATTTATACACCATATACATTATTACACACACACATATACATTTATAATACACATACATTTATACACACACATATATACATTATACACACACATTTATACACACAAAATACATTTTACACACATATACAACATTTTTACACACACATATACATTTATACATACATTTTATACACTACATTTTACACACTTATACATTTATACACACACATACAATGTATACACATACATTATACACACACATACCATTTATACACACATATACATTTATCACACACATACATTTATTACCACACCATACATTTATACACACATACATTTTACACACATATACCATTTATACACACATATACATTTATACACACACATACATTTATACACAAACATACATTTATACAGTCACACACATACACATTTATACACAAACATATACATTAATACACATATACATTTATATACACACACACACCTACATATATACACACACATACACATATACATTTTGTCACATTTAAAGGAACCAAACAAACATGTTTCCATGTATATAAATGTACAAATGATTTCACTATATACTGTGTATATATATTATATATAAATAATTTTAATAAATATTTTTATTAACAACAATTTGCTGATTTTATAGATAAATGTCTGTTGCTACAGTCCTTGTGTACATCAGTCCTGTGTAGAATATGGAGAGTACAGTACTGTTTATTGTATGGAGAGTACAATACTGTGTATAGTATGCAGTGTACAGTACTGCAGAGAATATGGAGAGTACAGTACTGTGTACAGTATGGAGAGTACAGCACTGTGTATAGTATGGGGAGTACAGCACTGGGTATAGCATGGACACTACAGCACTGTGTATAGTATGGAGAGCACAGCACTGGGTATAGCATGGACACTACAGCACTGTGTATAGTATGGAGAGCACAGCACTGGGTATAGTATGGACAGTACAGCTGTGTATAGTATGGAGAGTACAGCACTGTGTATAGTATGGAGAGTACAGCACTGTGTATAGTATGGACAGTACAGCACTGTGTAGAGTATGGAGAGTACAGCACTGTATAGTATGGACAGTACAGCACTGTGTATAGTATGGAGAGTACAGCACTTTGTATAGTATGGATAGAGAGTAAAGTACTAGTATGGTGAGTATAGTTGTAGAAAAATAAATCCATTAAGATTTTATTTTCATGAATTTGATTATATATTTATGGGTGTGTGTTTATAACTATATAATCACATACAGTAGGTTTACATATATGCACATTTATAATTACATCTGTCATTGTGACCATGTACCCGGATTATAAGTGACCTATTTTTAAAAAAAAAAAAATCTACAGATCCACGTCCCAATCTGCATGTAATGATGTGATGTCTGTTTACATTCACTTTAGTTTATAATAATAAATCATTCGGTGGGTTTACAACAGAGTAATAAATAATAATAATTCTCTCTCTTCTGTTTTGGTACCAACTGGTTGCACAGGAGATCAGACCAACTGCTGCACCAATGCAGCTTTACAAATCCTCTTACCCATACCCTCCCTATATAGGATTTACTATATTATGTATATGGGATAAACCAGATTGTTACAAAGATAACTGATGTGCATGTGGATGGAAATTATAGATCCCTGTCCCCAAGAGCTTGCAGTCTATACTAGAGTGAGGATAGTTGCTATATAACATAGCAATCACCCTTAGTAATAACTACAAACATTAGCTGTCTGTGTAAAACCAGATAACACACAATGCAATTAGGGAACATGGCCACTGATAATCACTGATCACTAATATTACTAATGAATAATAAGATAAGTGTGCTATTTTTGAACAGATGTGTAAGGTTTATGGATCCCCTGAACATATCTATTACAGTGCCTGTGTACTGACTATTGCAGCCACACTAATAATAATGATAATAATCATGATAAACACTAATTACACCCCTGGTGCTGTTTACATGTCAGTCCTATAATCCAATTTGCATTTTCTATTTATTGATCAGAGTTAACAAGAAGAACAGAGAGAGAAAGATAGAGAGAGAGAGAGAGAGACAGAGATAATAACCCATAGCCCAGTGCAGCCATAGGGGGGACATGAATGGCTGTGTAGGAGAAGCGACCAATCACAAGCTTGGCCAGGCCCCTGCTTTGCTCCCATTGGTGCAGAGCTGTTCAGGCAGTTCCCTTATTAACCAGGGGAGTCGGGGCTACTGAGAGATTAAGGTGCCGATCGCTGCGGGAGGAGGTTGTCACTTGTATGGATCGCACTTGCCCACTGAATCACTGATCTCGGATTTGCTCTGTATGGCCCCGGATCTGCTTATGGCTTCTTTCCAAGTGAAAGTTGAAGAGAGCCCTGTGAATACAATGCAGGCTGGGGTAAAGGGAGCCACGGGCGGAGACAAGCCCAAAGTCCCTGCTGCCATCCTGCCTTTCAGCGTGGAAGCCCTGATGGCTGATCGGAAGCCAGTGAGAGAAACCAGGGAGATGTACAGCCCGGCTGGGTCCCCTCTGGCTGGGACGTCCCACAGCCCCAGGATGGGAGAGACCCCTGGGTCCCCTCTGTCACTGGGCAGCAACCACTTCACTGTAGGGGGCATCATGAAACTGCCAGAGGATGGGCTAATGAAACCAGAGAGTCCAGAGAGGAACTGGATCCAGAGCCCCAGGTTCTCCCCTTCACCAACAAGTAAGTGTGGCTTCTACTGGGGCTAGTGACAGTACAACTGGCATTGCCATTGCCATTCAGTTAGATGGTATAGGGAGAGTTATAGAATATAGAATGTTTCTGATTGGCCCCTCCTGGTGAATGTATGATGGTTTTATTTCTGTGTTGTCCATAACCATAGTGATGGGCCCTAATGATGAAGTGACAATTAGTAAACTTTAACTGATTGTAATTCTTTTCATCGTGATAGACAGGTTGAAGGGGGCATTAGGTGGAACTACCAGGGGAACAGGCCCTGTGACTGCAGGGGGCATCTTCTTACATTCCCTGTGACAGATACAGACTCCCACCAGGAAACCACTGTATATGATGCAGGATGAGGGCTCCTAACTTAGTTTTGATGGGGGGGACCCAGTGACTCCTAGTTATGCCACTAGGCTGTAGGAAATGTTTATGTTCCCAAGTACAGTTTGTATTTGTTAACAGTGTAAATTCTAACTTTCTCCTTAGGAAGGATGAGTCCACCAGCTTGCACCTTGAGGAAGCACAAGACCAACAGAAAACCCAGGACGCCCTTCACTACATCCCAGCTCTTGGCCTTGGAGAGGAAGTTCAGACAGAAGCAGTACCTATCTATAGCTGAAAGGGCAGAGTTCTCCAGCTCATTGAACCTTACAGAAACTCAAGTAAAGATCTGGTTTCAGAACAGGAGAGCCAAGGCCAAAAGACTCCAGGAAGCTGAGCTAGAGAAACTTAAAATGGCTGCAAAACCCATGCTCCCTCCAGCCTTTGGGATCTCCTTCCCCCTAGGGACTGCTGTACCTACCACTTCCTTGTATGGAACATCCATCCCTTTCCAAAGACCAACTTTGCCAGTGTCACCTATGGGACTTTACACAGCCCATGTTGGATACAGCATGTACCATCTGTCCTAAGACTTGGTCACAATCTTCAGACTATATCTGAGTGAAATCTCTGTGCACCATTACATTTTTTAAATCACTATTTATAATGAGTTCCTAGGGAATTGAATTGTAGAATTACTATGTCACATCAATATGCCTGTGTTATCATCTTGTTACCTGTGTCTGATTAGTAGTTGGTAAAGCCCTTCAGGTGCCTTCCAGCCCCCTTCTTAACTCACTTCATAAAATATCACAATGAAAGGATTAGAATTCACACTGGAATCCACTGCAAGGAATTTAAGGAATTGTCTTTCATTTTCAGATCTTGGTGAAAAAAATTGCAGCTTAATGGGGCAGATTAATAATTAATGAATATATTATTCAAAAATATCCTACTAAAGCGGATTCTGTTAGATCATTCCCAGCCATCCATTGGGCTAAATAATAATTTACTGGGTGGGGAAAAGCTGGTTTTTAAAACTTTAAAGAAGTACTTCCACAGAAAGACAAGATTGATAAAGGGATAAACATCTCTTACATGTAAGAGATTGTGTAATATATAGATATATATATATAGATATATATTGAATTATCACAGCACTGTCTGTTTGAATTTCTTTACTGCAATAAATCCCTTTGGAAGGGATTCTTATGTACAATGTAATATAATGTATATTTGAAATTTATTATCATTTATATTATAGTTATATTTGTTAAATAAATTAATTTTAATGTATCCTTCTGTTTTTCTACTTTTTATTTTAATTTAAACATCCTCTTACACACATTTTAGTCGTTAGATATAACCTTCCCTTTGGTCATTAGAATTTTTGTTTCAGATTTTTTAAACCAGCAGGGAAAGTGAGTTTTTATTTGATTGGTTTACAAAAGGAATTAGTGGTTGTAAACGTTTAAAGGTGTGTTAACCACTACTTCATGGATAATGGTTTAGGTGACTGTACACAAAATTAAAAGATCCTAGAGGCCTTTTTAAAGGAAACATTTTTATTAAATATCACTGCATGGGTTAACATTTCATATCTTAAAGGTATTTTTTATTCTGAAATTATTTTATTTAGAAAATATTAATATTAGTAAGATGAGGAAAAATTTTACTTTATTGTGACTGTCTAGGAAATGCATGGGGTGATATTTAAAAATCTTCTATTCATTTTATCATATAATCAAGTAGATTTAAATCAAAGAGAAAATGGGGTAATGTTATGACAGAATAAACTCAGATTTTGATTAAGAATGGCAAATATACCAACAATTATGAATTAAGGGAATAGAGGGTTTAATATAAATGAATGTTGCCATCAAATCTGTCAGAATCACCCCAGTGAAATAATTTCTAAGATTTCTAAGCCAGGGTTTACAAGAGTTAAGATTGTGTTTTGTACCCAGCACAGTAGGGGTTAACATTGCTGTCTATTCACCAGAAGCAACTTTGAGAACAGTGGGAGCACAGCAACTCTATAGATTGACACATTAACTATACTAATATATTGTCCATTGCCTTTATTTCATGTTAAGAAATTAACATTAAAAAACAATCTCTCCATAAGGATAAGTAAAATAGGGTTGTTGTTTTTTTTACAATGTTGCAAAGTCAATCTTCATATCATTATTATTTATTTTTATGAAACATAATGATGAAACTTATTGTATCTATTTAGTGGATATTATTACTATTTCATTATTATTAGTATTCATTTTTATTACAGTTTTGCAGAACATCTTCAATTGCTCATTTATATGAACCTCCCCTTCCTATAATGATGATTACACTTATTGTATCCATTGTGTGGATATTATATTATTATTATTTATTAGAATGTTGCAGAACATCTTTAAATATGCATTTATTGTTTTTATGAACCTCCCCCATCCCATAATGATGATTACACACAATGTATTCATTGATTGGCTATTATTGATAACTATATAGGCTTATATACAAACCTTCCTCCCTTTAATGATGGTTATCTATGTGGTACCATGGGGTAGCGGATATAATGTATGATAACATTATATATATATTATGGGGTAGCATATAAAATGTATGATAACATTATTTATATATCATGGGGTAGTGGATATAATGTATGATAATATATATATATATATATATATAATGGGGTAGAGGATATAATGTATGATAATATTATATATATATATTATGGGATAGTGGATATAATGTATGATAACATTATATATATATTATGGGGTAGTGGATATAATGTATGATAATATTATATATATATTATGGGGTAGTGGATATAATGTATGATAAACATATAATATATATATATATATATATATATATATATATATATATATATATATATATATTATAGGGTAGGGGATATAATATATGTTTATATATATAGTTGATTTGATATATTGTATCCTGTTGGATGTAATTCTAAAGCTGAGATGACCCCAGTGTAAAGTGCTGGTTAGCCAAGCCCTGAGCCAGTAATTGCTGTAATGAGCGATCCGGTGCAGACACTGAGAGGCTCCACTGTGGCTGTAGCTGGGGGCAAAGCGGAACTGCTCTCCCCAGACCAATAATATCAATAACTTGGTAAGTCTACCAGGGATTAAAGGGGAACTTAACCTACTTGTACTGGTACAGCCATGTGTGAACAACCAGTGTTGGTGGCTCTGTTTTTGTTGTGTCTCTAAATTGTAAAGATAAGATGTCTGGGTGATCCCAAAACAAACACCTACCACTGACTGTAACTTCTGAACTTCTGATGTGCAGTATGTGTGTGTGTCTGTGTCAGTGTGTGTTTGTGTGTGTCTGTCTGTGTGTCTCCCCTTTTCCAATGCTAGAGATTTAGATCTTGTCCCAACAGCTGGCAAACCCTGGGAAAGATCAAAAAGAGTCAGTGCAACTTACCCTTTAATGTGCACTATGGGATGCACCATTGCTGGGGACCTATCATTAACTTTCTGTGTGGAGTTATTATTAACCACATACACTGCTGCATACCATTAACCCCATATACTGCTACATATTATAACCCCATACACTGCTGCATATTATTAACCCCATACACTGCTGCATATCATTAACCCCATACATTGCTACATATTACAATCCCACGCACTGCTGCATATTATTAACCCCATACACTGCTGCATATTATCAACCCCATACACTGCTGCATATTATCAACCCCATACACTGCTGCATATTATTAACCCCACACACTGCTGCATATCATTAACCCCACACACTGCTGCATATTATAACCCCACGAACAACTGCTGACATATTATTAACCCCACACACTGCTGCATATTATAACCCCACGCACTGCTGCATATTATTAACCCCCCGCACTGTGCATATTTTAACCCCTACACTGCTGCATATTTATTAACCCCATACACTGCTGCATATTATTAACCCTATACACTGCTGCATATCATTAACCCCATACACTGCTGCATATTATTAACCCCATACACTGCTGCATATTATTAACCCTATACACTGCTGCATATCATTAACCCCATACACTGCTGCATATTATTAACCCTATACACTGCTGCAATTATTAACCCTATACACTGCTGCATATCATTAACCCCATACACTGCTGCATATTATTAACCCTATACACTGCTGCATATTATTAACCCTATACACTGCTGCATATTATTAACCCCATCAACTGCTGCATATTAGTAACCCCATACACTGCTGCATATTATTAACCCCATACACTGTTGCATATTATTAACCCCATACAGGGCTGAATATTATTAACCCTATACACTGCTGCATATTATTAACACACTGCTGCATATTATTAACCCCATACACTGCTGCATATTATTAACACACTTCGGCATATTATTAACCCCATACACTGCTGCATATTATTAACACACTTCGGCATATTATTAACCCCATACACTGCTGCATATTATTAACTCTATACACTGCTGCATATTATTAACCCTATACACTGCTGCATATTTTTAACACACTTCGGCATATTATTAACCCCATACACTGCTGCATATTATTAACCCTATCCACTGCTGCATATTATTAACCCTATATACTGCTGCATATTATTAACCCATACACTGCTGCATATTATTAACCCTATACACTGCTGCATATTATCAACACACTGCTGCATATTATTAACCCTATACACTGCTGTATATTATTAACACACTGCTGCATATTATTAACCCCATACACTGCTGTATATTATTAACCCCATACACTGCTGCATATTATTAACCCTATACACTGCTGCATTTTATTAACACACTGCTGCATATTATTAACTCCATACACTGCTGCATATTATTAATCCCATACACTGCTGCATATTATTAACACACTGCTGCATATTATTAACCCTTTGACTCCTGGTGGTGCAGCTGCTGATCTCTGTGGCAGTGAAAGGGTAAATCGCCTCTGGGCTGAAGAAGTTGCACAATGACACCCCCCCCCCCCCAGATCAGGACAATTAATAAATAAGCTGTGACAATAAGTTAGGGATCACATGGTTGACTGCACCATCTCAATAGGGTAAAGGGGGAATTGAAGGGGAACTTGTCTTTTCTCTCTCTCTGTGTTACTTCCCTTAGGCACTGAACAAAATAAAACTCACTTTTGTGTCCCCCTTTGATCTCATTGGAACTCACCGGGTAGTTGGAAGTGAGTATTGGGGGGGTTTAACTTGTGGGTGATGGCGCCAGGCTGGCTCTGGGAAACCCCCCTTCAATCCCAAATCAGGGGGAAACCACTGTACCCTGCCATCAACTGCACATCGGGGGCTGATGGGCAGCACCAACTGAACTATATGTATGGCAGCACCAACTGAACTATAAGTATGGCAGCACCAACTGAACTATATGTATGGCAGCACCAACTGAACTATAAGTATGGCAGCACCCACTGAACTATATGTATGGCAGCACCAACTGAACTATAAGTATGGCAGCACCCACTGAACTATATGTATGGCAGCACTCACTGAACTATATGTATGGCAGCACCAACTGAACTATAAGTATGGCAGCACCAACTGAACTATATGTATGGCAGCACCAACCTGCATGTGTAATGTGCAACAGAATTCACACTAAGCTATAGACACAGTGCAGAGCCTGATAATAATGATTGTCCCTGGTTAGACTGGCTTGTGTGAGTTCTTATAACCCCCCATGGATTATACAGAATAAAATGGACCATAGACAGGGGACAGGGTGATATCTCACAGGTATGGAACACATTCCATAGCAAGGGCAGTTGACATTATTATACTGTTATTATTATCTACAAATCATAGACAGCAACCTCACGACATACCCTTCAATAAGAGCAGAAACATTTTAATAATTACAGCCACAGGGATGGTGCCATTATTATCATTATTATTATTAGTATAATTATATAAATAACAATAATAATTGTATTATTCATAATAATTATACCAATAATAACAACAACAATAATAAATGATAATAATAATATAAATAATAACACTATAATAATATATATAACAATACTAACAGTAATAACATCAATAAGAATATTCCATATTCTTATTAATGATAATTGTTATTACATTATTATTATTATATTACTGTTATTATTATATTATTATTATTATATTATTAGTAGTAGTAGTATTAGTAGTAGTATAGTTTGTATACATTTTATTAACATTGTCAACGTTTTCAGAGATTCAATAAAAGTTCTTATCGTTAAAAATGGTGCTAATTTTGCTAATTATTGAACATTTGAAAGCTAACATCTGATTGGTTGGGGCGAAATTAGCACCATTTTTAACGATAAGAACTTTTATTGAATAACAGTTTTCGTTTAGTTCATCCTAAACAGCGCAATTTTACAGAAACAGTGCTGAGCGCTAAATCCCTGTACCAATCTGTTAGTGTATGAGTCATTACAATGACTTGATCAAAACCTGTAAATGAACCAATAGTGGTCATGGGACTATAATAAAAAGGATCCGATTAGCGTTCTATTCCCCTGAAGGGTTAGTTACTGATGAATACATTCTAATATATGACATCACATTATTGTAATTGTGTTAAAGTTGTTCATGTTACACTAATTATATTCCGGTGTATTATATCACACTTCTATTCTAGTATCATTTATGTTTTCGTTTTTTCGTTTAGTCACTATTGATGATACAATGTATTATATTTACTATTTCATTATCATTTAGACATGATATTACACTATGGTATATTAATTATACAGTATACATGATATTACACTATGGTATATTAATTATACAGTAAACATGATATTACACTATGGTATATTAATTATAAAGTATACATGATATTAAACTATGGTATATTAATTATACAGTATACATGATATTATACTATGGTATATTAATTATACAGTATACATAATATTACACTATGGTATATTAATTATACAGTAAACATGATATTACACTATGGTATATTAATTATAAAGTATACATGATATTAAACTATGGTATATTATTATACATTATACATGATATATACTATGGTATATTAATTATCAGTATACATAATATTACACTATGGTATATTAATTATACAGTATACATGATATTACACAATGGTTAGATAAGTATACAGTAAGAACAATATTACACTATGGTATGTAAATTATACAGTATACATGATATTACACTATGGTATATTAATTATACAGTAAACATGATATTACACTATGGTATATTAATTTAACGTATACATGATATTAGACTATGTTATATTAATTATACAGCATACATGATATTATACTATGGTATATTAATTAAACAGTATACATAATATTACACTATGGTATATTAATTATACAGTATGCATGATATTACACAATGGTACATTAATTATACAGTATACATGATATTACACTATGGCATATAAATTATACAGTAAGAACAATATTACACTATTGTATGTAAATTATACCGTAAGTATGATATTACACTATGGTATGTAAATTATACAGTATACATGATATTACACTATGCTATATTAATTATACAGTATACATGATATTACACAATGGTACATTAATTATACAGTATACATGATATTACACTATGGCATATAAATTATACAGTAAGAACAATATTACACTATGGTACGTAAATTATACAGTAAGCATGATATTACACTATGGTATATTAATTATAAAGTATACATGCTATTACACTATGGTGTGTAAATTATACAGTATACATGATATTACACTATGATATATTAATTTTACAATATACATGATATTGCTCTATGGCATGTAAATAATACAGTAAACATGATAGTACACTATGGTATATTAATTATACAGTATATATGATATTACACTACGGTATATTAATTATACGGTATACATAATATTACACTATGGCATATAAATTATACAGTAAGAACGATGTTACACTATGGTATGTAAATTATACAGTATACATTATATTACACTATGGTATATTAATTATACAGTATACATGATATTACACTATGGTATATTAATTATACGGTATACAAGATATTACACTATGGCATATAAATTATAAAGTAAGAACGATGTTACACTATTGTATATTAATTATACAGTAAGCATGATATTACACTATGGTATATTAATTATGGTGTATTAATAATACAGTATACATGAAATTAATTTTAAAGTATACATGATATTACTCTATGGCATATTAATTATACAGTATACATGATAAACATTGGTATATTAATTATACAGTGTACATGATATTACACTATGGTCTATTAATTACGCAGTATACATGATATTACACTATAGTATATTAATTATACAGTAAACATAATATTACACTGGTGGTATATAAATGATAAAGTAAACATGATATTACACTCTGGTATATTAATTATTTAGTATACATGATATTACTCTATATTATATACATTATACAGTAAACATATTACACTATGGTATATTAATTACACAGTATACATAATATAACACTATGGTATATTAATTATACAATGTACATAATATTACACTATGGTATATTAATTATACCATATACATGATGTTACACTATGGCATATTAATTATGATATATACATGATGTTACATTATGGTAAAATAATATAAATATACATGTTATTACATTACATGTTATGTTTTTTATTACAGCGATGGGCTTTTCATTCGGTTCGATTTCACTATTCTTGATTCAATATATTATATTTACTATTTTAATTACATTTTATTATATTGTATTAATGATATTTAACTATGGTTTATTAATTATACCATACACATGTTATTACATTATCTGTAATAATTATAAATATATTATTTATCATTGTGAAGTGGTGTTTTTTTTCGTTTAGTTCGATTCCCCTTCTAGTGATAACATTTAATTTTATAGTATATAATAATATTATTATTACATAACCACTACATGAGGTAGGTTAATAAGGTGGAATAGGATTCAATCCCATAATAGACATTCCCTGTAACAGGGAAGGTGGGAGCAGATTCCATGGTAATAGTGGTTTTATGATATAACATTATATAAAGATATGATTACACTACATTGACATTATTTATTCCCTATCTCCTTTCTAATAAGAATATTACCATTTTAGGTAAACTGATATTTCCCATCGAAGCTAATAAATATTGTCTTTTTCCATCTCTAGCTGTAATGTTAGTTCTACTGTGTTCAATCTATAGGGCAGCTCCCTCTATGGGGATATTCACTGAACTATTCATGGTGGGATGAATGTGAAAGGTTATGGACACAGTACATCATGTTATATGGTAATTATAACTGCACAATTATTACTTAGATTCCAAGGGAATAAGTCAAAGAAGTCAGTCAAACATACAGATCACCTTATATTACCCTGTATGGTACTGGTAGGGGCCCAGCACAGTGTGTACACCTAGCACTACTCTGGGACATCTATCTATCTATCTATCTATCTATCTATCTATCTATCTATCTGCTATCTATCTACTATCTATCTATCTCTATATTATCTATCTCTATATTATCTATCTATCTATCTATCTATCTATCTGTCTGTCTGTCTGTCTGTCTGTCTGTCTGTCTGTGTCTGCAATCTCTCTATCATCTATTTTTCTCTCTAATTTACACATTCAGTATTATCTGTTAATTTATCAATCTATCAATCTAATATCTATTTATCTATTTATTTATCCATCTAATTTGTACAGTATCTATCTATCTATCTATCTATCTATCTATCTATCTATCTATCTATCTTCTGCTTCTTCTGCTTCTGTCTGTCTGTCTGCCTGTCTGTCTGTCTGTCTGTCTGTCTATCTATCTATCTATCATATATCTATCTATCTATCTGTCTGTCTGTCTGTCTATTTATCTAATAATAGTTCAGTCTCCCCAATGAGACAGACCCCCCCCCATTCACCCCCAGTGCAAATAACAATGGGAAGTGATATAGCTGGAAGGTGAGATCAGGGCAATGGCATTGGAGATTCGTTTCATGTATTATAGTCGGTATTATTCACATCTATCTACCTATCCTGGTCCTTGTAGGGCCACCATCCCACTGGTCTGACCCCCCCCCCCCTCCCAGAAATCCCACTTCTTACCTTAAATCCCAGTGCATTGCTTTGATCTGCTAGACTGTGATTGAACTGTGCCCCCTCCCCTGTGCCCCACTAACTGGGGAATCTGCTCCTATAGACTCCAGCCTTTCCAGCCATCTGATAGCGGCAGATAGTGCTCTGAGCTTCATAAATCTGCTCCATATCCTGCTATAAGATGATGAACTGGCCTCCCATAGTTTCAGCCTATCTGTGCCCTGTCACAATAAGATTATATGAATAAGTTTAAAGGGGAACTGAGCAAATATTGAGATTTTTTTCCCTAGGAGTCTTGGAATGAAAATAAATATCACACCATGTCAGTTTTCAAAGAAATGTCCCCCTCCCCTGAAGTGGATTAGTCTACAGCTCATGGCTTATTATTCCTCATCATTCTATTTTTCTTATCATTAATGTTCTATTATTCCTTTCACATTTCCATACAGAGTATTATGTACAAAGTACAATCTGTCAAAATATTTAACTTTTTCCCTCCCATCTCATTAAATGTAATTATTGTGTCAATAAACAGTCATTAACACTGGAATTCTCCTGACCTGTATCCAAATGGGAGAAACCTGACATGAGAAACTGTTATTTTCACAAATTATCCCATTTTTATCCTATTTTCCCAGTCATTCAGAAATGAATTACTAACTGTGCAGTGGGACCTGGGTAGGGACTGCATTCTAGGTGACCCTTTAGTAGACTTATAAAGGGATATGCAGGTCCTTTTCAATACCTTTTAGAATTATTACAAACATAGAAATGATACATTCAGAATATAACAGATAAATAAAATAAAGAAATAATGAAGTCCTTAAAGAAAAACATATACATCATACATATTGCAGCAGATAATCTAAATATTCAAAATAATATAGCAATTAATAACATTATATATGCAATAGTATTCTGATCTATCTATCTATCTATCTATCTATCTATCTATCTATCTATCTATCTATCTATCTATAATCTATCTATCTATCTATCTATCTATCTATCTATCTATCTATCTATCATCTATCTATCATCTATCTATCTATCTATCTATCTATCTATTTATCTATCTATCATATATATATTTATCTATCTATAATCAATCTGTCTATCTATCTATAATCTATCTATCGATCCATCTATCTATAATCTATCTATCTATAATTAATCAATCAATCTATCTATCTATCTATCTATATATCTATCTATCTATTTAATATCTATCTATCTATAATTAATCAATCTATCTATATATCTATCTATCTATTTATCATCTATCTATCTATCTATCTATCTATAATCTATCTTTCTATCTATCTATCTATCTATCTATCTATCTATCTATCTATCATCTATCTATCTATCTATCTATCTATCTATCATCTATATATTTATCTATCTATCTATAATTAACCTGTCTATCTATCTATCTATCTATCTATCTATCTATCTATCTATCTATCTATCTATCTATCTATCTATTTATCTAATCTATCTATCCTATTTAATAATAAATAGATCTTTTATATTTTCATTCTATTTTTTATTTTTGTTTCTTTCCTATAAATGTTCATAAGGACATATTTATTTTACAAATGCAGAATGATCTGGTTTATATTTGGAGATACTTTCTGCACTTTCACAGAATAATTGGTTCCCATAGAGCTCTTCAAAATACTGTTGGAAATTGCTGAGATGCAAGGGCACCACCTTGTGTTTAAGTGTTTAAGTTTGTGTTAGTACAGCTATAGAGTTCACTGGTTGCTGATTTTCATTTATTTGTATAAAAGGGTTTGTTTAGCCCTTTTGCATTGTGTAAAACAACCATTATTTTTGCACTGCATATGGGTAACCCAAGTGAAACCTAATACAAACCAGCACATTTTTTTAATTTATATTATTGTTGGATTTTCCAGGAGATTATTTTTGGTTGTCTGATTTCCAAACCACCAATCGTTTATGATCGTTCTTGATCATGATTGTCATTTTAGTAAATATTAATTATATGTATACATATGTATGGTATATTTTACAGTCGTCTAATAGACCATTAAATGCAAAAATCTAAATTTTACTATATTGAAATATTCTGATATCTTACGGTTTTTGGACCACATGGTTGATTTTAGGGGATTGCAGGTGCTTAGAAATCCCCCTTTCTGCTGGTTTATAGTTATCTGCAATTCTAGCACATTAAGGCCATACATATGGTTCATTGAGTGCATGGTGCCTTTAAGCAGGATACACACCTTGCAATCTTTCTATCTAACGGCCGGTCGTGTCCGTAAAACCATGCAATCGATCGGGCCAAAATAGTGCAAGTGTGTACTCAGCTTTAAACCCTACTTAAAGGGAATGTCCACCCTGAAATAAACTTTTAACAGAAGGTAGGTAACGTTTGCCCTATATAAAGTATTGGGCTGTGTATATAGCTCAGGGCTGTGTGTAACCTGATCTCTGAAAGATTGTTACTGTGTGTACCTAGCTTAAGTGTTACTTGTTTGTGGACTGGTGTGAAACTGATCACATAGACAAATGATAGAGGCCACACAGTAGCACAAATGGAAACTTATCACCTTGTTGTTATTGTCTCATTTATTAACATATCAATTAACCCCCATAAGTATAGCTGCCACCCACAACCAGTTTACACACGCTAACTATGTATACAAGGACAGAAAGGGAAATTTTAAGTATAAACTGTGAATTTCCCTGGAAAGGCTGCACAAAGCTCTATTAATGTGAGAGTCTGTGTGTGCTGTGGGTTTTAAAACCTTCACATGTGACACAGCTAAACACAATCAAGAGAAACCAGAACAGATTAGGAAATCAAGGGAAATCAGAGCTGATAACAGCCTACCTATTCCCGTCACCTTATGTCTCACCCCCTTTTCCTCTAGACTGTAAGCTCTTTGGGCAGGGTATTGCTTTAAGTAACTCATCACTTCGTGCCTATATTATGTATTACCTGTGTATGTAATATGTAAGACTTTGTATAATATGTATTACCCTGTATGTAATGTATGAATATGTAATTGTAAAGCGCCATGGAAGATGTTGGTGCTATATAAATATAAAATAATAATAACAATAATTAGGATTGTGACACAGCTAAACGTAATCAAGGGAAATCAGAGCTGATTGGACTGACCCAACTGAATGCGATCAAGGGAATTTAAAGATGATTGGGACTGTGACACAGCTGAACTCAATCAAGAAAAACCGAGAGCCAATTAGGACTGTCACTCAGCTGAATGCAATCAGAGCTGATAAGGACTGTGACACAGCTGAATGCAATCAAGGGAAATCAGAACTGATAACAGTCTACCAATTCCCGTCACCTTATGTCTCACCCCCATTTCCTCTAGACTGTAAGCTTTTTGGGCAGGGTCCTCTTTCCTTTTGTATCATGGTATTGCTGTAAGTAACTCATCACTGCGTGCATATATTATGTATTACCTGTGTATGTAATATGTAACACTTTGTATAATATGTATTACCCTGTATGTAATGTATGATTATTTAATTGTAAAGCGCCACAGAAGATGGCGCTATATAAATCAATAATAATAATAACAACAATAATTAGGATTGTGACACAGCTAAACATAATCAAGGGAAATCAGAGCTGATTGGACTGCCCCAGCTGAATGCAATCAAGAGAAATCAGAGATGATTGGGACTGTGACACAGTTGAACTCAATCAAGAAAAATCAGAGCTGATTATGATTAGGAATGACGCAGCTGAATGCAATCAAGAGAAACCAGATCTGATTAGGACTGTGAGACAGCCAAACATAATCATGGAAAATCAGAGCTGATTAGGACTGACACAGCTGAATGCAACCAAGGGAAATCTGTGACACAGCTGAACACAATCAAGAGAAATCAGAGCTATTCAGTGTTGATTATGCCTGCGACACATCCATTAAAATCTATGCACAAAAATGCTAGTCCTTACATCAGGCACGGATTTACCACTAGGCACCGTAGGCATGTGCCTAGCGGTAGGGTTTCCAGATCACCTGCTGATTGTAGGACCCTCTTAATAAATGCAGTAAGCAGGGCTGCACTGATTGCATTAAAACTGCATTACAGCTGACTCAGCCTTGCTGCATGTGATTTTAATAGGTGTCCTCTGATTGTTCACTGATCTGGAAACCCGACCTAGGGGCATCTGTGGTTGGAGGGAGTGGCTGTCAACCCCCCACCCCCTCTATTTTCTGTTTTGGGTTAGGGCACCACGCTTTTGAGGCCTACAGGCTCCTGAGGTGTAAAATCTGCCCCTGCCTTACCTTCTTATGTGTTTTTTATTGAATTTCGCATCTCTTGCTTGAAAACTGTGGTAGGGGATACAGTCCAAAAATTGGGTGGAATAGAAGAGAAGAAATAGAATGAACAGCATGTTGTCTCTTTCAAGCTCTTTTTATTTAATGAGGTTTGCACCGGTAACAAAGGATCGTAAAATGTTTATACTGTATCTTGATATACTATATACATCCCTTTGCCTCATACCTATGTATAGTCATGGGACATCTTGGTTACATCTAATAGCCTTATATGGTAAAGTAAAGGGAATCATTATTCATACAGAAAGAGGGGCAAGGTAAACATAATGAAGGTAACTCTAATATGGTAGTGGCTGTTGCGTGGGTAAAATGTCATTGGCCATGACAACCCTTTCAGTAATCCCATGGAAATCCTGCACTTGCCATTGAACTGCGTATGGCGGATCGTCTTAGTTATAGTATTTGAGGTTGAATAAAGACATTCGCCCTCCAGTCCAACCCATCTAGCAATATCCCCATTTCCTGCCTAACTGTTGATCCAGAGGAAGGAGAAAAAAAAACACCAAATTTATGAAGGGGAAAAAATTCCTTCCTGGTTCCATTTTCTGCCCCTATCAGACATGTCAAAATGTTTTATTGGAACAAAACAACTGTATGAAAAGGGGAACGTACAATTGTTATTGTTATGTGTATGGGCCCCTTTAATATCAATGATTAGCTCTGAATCTGTCCATGTGTACCACCAGGTTTTAAAAAAGGACGGGGGTGGCACATCATGCCGTGAACCAATAAATAAAGCAATTAATGTGTATAGGGAAAAGAGAGAAGGTTGTACAAATTCAATGAATGTCACACAAACATGTCATAATAAGTATTTAACCAACTAAAAACTATTACAGATTGTTCCCTCTTCAGGCTGTAGATTGCAGACCTGTTCCATCCCTACATCTTGTTCATAGTTAATGGAAGGCTGTGTACACACGGGCTGATATTTTAACCTGATCAACCACCCTGCTGCAAAAACTCAAAATATCTCCCATTTGTTTCCAGATTTCTCATCAAAATGGACATGTCTCTACTCTCCCCAATAGTGTGGTCATCAATAGGCCAGGTGATTGGCTGCGCAAAATATTAGCAGTACTGCTTTAATTCCTATTAGAAAGACTACCAAGCAGTTTATCAATTGGTCTGTCTGAAGGTAATATTAGTCTAGGGTTATAACAGACTAATGGAATTATTATAATCAGTGCTTATGTATATGGACATTGTCTGTCTGTACTTCTATTTTATTCAGTGGTGGATGAAAAAATGTAATCTGGTAATCAAGGTTTCCAGTTCTGTGAAATGACCAGCGTACATAAGTGCAGTGATCAGAAAGTAATAAGAGCACATTTCCCAAACTGTCATTGGATAATACATGGATTTAGCAATTGCAGGCTTTGTCAGACTGGACTGCTGGGGACCACCAGGAAATCTGAGATGAGCCAACCAGAAAGAGTTTAAAGAACAATTATACCCGCCTTCTCCCCGGTCCATAGCTGCATAGCCATAGCTCGCCCTGGGTACTTCCTATTAGGCTGAATAGACACCATCAGATATTTCCGGCCAACAGACCAATAGTGATGTGTATCGTTCGGTTGGCTGTAAATATATAAAGGTGTGTGTGTGGCAGCTGCGACTGAGCTCAGTCACCCGTTCGGGTGTTTACCTGGTGGTAAATCATGGGTAATCGGTCATGCAAATTGTCAGCCACATCCACTATTGCCCACGACCGACAGAGATTTGTCCCAGGCAAATACTCGCTAGGAGCGAGCACTTGGTCAGGACAGAAACTTACCTGGTGTGTACCCTGCCTTACTCCTGCAAACCACCAATTCGCCTTGTCCCTCCTCTCTTCCTCTGTCTGTGACATTCTGAAGTGCAGCCAATGGGAAAACATGCTTGTTCGTTTTTGTCTGTTTTTCCTCATTCATCCTATTGGTTCTATTTAAAAGTTAGAAGTTTTCTCTGTTTTCTTGGGTGAACAGTAGAATTCCCCTGTAACCCTGTGGGCTAGTCCAACACTGATTGCAAAGACGGGAACCTGCCCCTTTAAAAGAAAGAATACTTTCCAGGGAGGTAGGAGACACAACTAGCCCTTCCATTCTTGTACTCTCCCATTTTCCCTGACATAGGGCTTATGCATGCCTGTGTGTCTTGGTAGCTAGGAGTGCTCTCAACCACAATTCTTTAGCCATGTTTGAAGGTGGCAAGCTCAGTACTAAGTATGGGAGGTAGGGAGAGTTACCGTGTATTGTGCAGTGTAGTGTTGATCGGCCAGAAAAATTGGATGTTGCATGTAGCTGTGACAGATCCAGATCAGACAAACAATCGTTGTGTATGTTTGGAAACTTTTGATTGTGCCGAACAGTCGGTCGGGATGAAAAATTTGAACAAATGCAGCCCGTACACTATGGGACCAATTTACCCAGAGGCGCTGGGCAAATTTATGGAGTTAAAGTCACACTGATAGGTTTGCCACCGGTTGGTGTGACTCCATATTAGTGGCGGATGTGCAGGTTATGCAAACCACACCCCCACGCATCCAACGCTCACGGTTCAATATTGCATTTGTGCTACTTTTAGTGCTGGATTTTAAAGCTAGCTAATAGCTGGTGTTAAAATCCCGCAGTGAATATATCCCTTTACAAGATTAACCCACATTTGCAAACACGACATTTAGTCACAATCAGCACATTTACCAATATCGCTCCGGGTAAATGAGCTACAATATGGCTTATCTCCTGATATTGCCAGGATGTTCTGACAACCTTCTGGGTCTATCATTTTATGATCAAATACCCCTGCAGCAATAGCATAATGCGGCCATGCCTTCCTATAACCTTACCTTCCAACATTCTCCCAACAATCGTGTGATGTTTGAAGGACTGTCTGGCCAATCACTTTGGCATCCCGGGCAGAGGATGTTGCAGGAACATTAAAAGATAAAATAGCTCAAGTTTTTAGTTATTCTATAGACATTTAGGATAGGATTCACAATCGAACATCAAATCTTTCAAATGTCTAATTAGTGCATGGACAGAATAAGTTTACCTGCATACATTAGATAAAGATTGTTACACTGATTCTTAAGTGACCGATCAAACATTCTTTATGTACTGTTCCCCTATAGACAAACTTCCTGGTAGTAGCCAATATGCCTGTTCTGTTTTATGAAGATGGGAGACTGGGGGACCGTACATCATTTAACAATCCAGCAGGAATTATCACAAAACAATGTTGGGTTGGGGAAAACCTCTTCTAATATAAGTTGTCTGACAAAAGTGGTCCATTATCATAGTGTTATAGAGCTCTGGCAAGTAAGCCCCATTGGGGCGCCTGATATAATCTCAGTGTTATTGTTTCACATTTCACGCCACATTTTGTTTAGAAATTGATTTTACAGGCAATAAAAAGGATTTCTGCTCCTCTGTTTGAACATATGGGTAAACAATCTTTTAGGTTTTCCTTTAAAATACTTTAGGCAAAAAATAATCTCATTGTGCCGTACTCACGTTTGCTGGTGGTACTGAAGTTATGAAAAGGAAGTCAGATCCCACTGACTTTACAGGAACCTAGAGCTTGATAGTTTCTTAAATTAAACCACAATTTATAGAAAATAGACAAATGCTAGTATATTACACAAGTGCCACAAATTTCCAGGAAAGTCAACTCTTAGTAAACAATGTCCCCTCGGATTTTTGATTGCGAGCACAGAATCAAATTCTGTGCGCTACATATATTAAGCAAAATCCATGGGAGGCGAAATTAAATTCTTTTTCAATTTCAAATGCTAATATCTATAAGAGGGATTCTCAGACAGTGTACCTCCAGACAAAGGCTAATATCTATAAGAGGGATTCTCAGACAGTGTACCTCCAGACAAAGGCTAATATCTATAACAGGGATTCTCAGACATTGTACCTCCAGACAAATGCTAATATCTATAAGAGGGATTCTCAGACAGTGTACCTCCAGACAAATGCTATATCTATTAAGAGGGATTCTCAGACAGATGTACTCCAGACAAATGCTAATATCTATAAGAGGGATTCTCTCAACAGTTTTACCTCCAGACAAAGGCTAATATCTATAAGAGGGATTCTCAGACAGTGTACCTCCAGACAAAGGCTAATATCTATAACAGGGATTCTCAGACAGTGTACCTCCAGACAAAGGCTAATATTCGATACGAGGATTCTCAGACAGTGTACCTCCAGACAAATGCTAATATCTATAAGAGGGATTCTCAGACAGTGTACCTCCAGACAAAGGCTAATATCTATAACAGGGATTCTCAGGACAGGTACCTCCAGACAAATGCTAATATCTATAAGAGGGATTCTCAGACAGTGTACCTCCAGACAAATGCTAATATCTATAAGAGGGATTCTCAGACAGTGTACCTCCAGACAAATGCTAATATCTATAAGAGGAATTCTCAGAAAGTGTACCTCCAGACAAATGCTAATATCTATAACAGGGATTCTCAGACAGTGTACCTCCAGACAAAGGCTAATATCTATAAGAGGGATTCTCAGACAGTGTACCTCCAGACAAAGCTAATATCTATAACAGGGATTCTCAGACAGTGTACCTCCAGACAAATGCTAATATCTATAAAGGGATCTCTCGACAGTGTACCTCCAGACAAAGGCTAATATCTATAACAGGGATTCTCAGACAGTGTACCTCCAGACAAATGCTAATATCTATAACAGGGATTCTCAGACAGTGTACCTCCAGACAAAGGCTAATATCTATAAGAGGGATTCTCAGACAGTGTACCTCCTCAAGGCTAATATCTATAAGAGGGATTCTCAGAGAGTGTACCTCCAGACAAATGCTAATATCTATAAGAGGGATTCTCAACGTTAAAAACCTCCAGACAAATGCTAATTCTATAACAGGGATTCTCAGACAGTGTACCTCCAGACAAAGGCTAATATCTATAAGAGGGATTCTCAGAGAGTGTACCTCCAGACAAATGCTAATATCTATAAGAGGGATTCTCAGACAGTGTACTTCCAGACAAAGGCTAATATCTATAAGAGGGATTCTCAGACAGTGTACCTCCAGACATTAGAAAAATACAACTCCCAGCATTTTACAACTACAGAGGGATACTGGACAATATTTATATGTAAAAATTATTGGTAATGTACAACAGCAGCTGTAAATGTCCAGCCTCAGTCGTACATTTACATCAAACGTCCGTTAATTAACGAACATTCGGTCGTAGAATATCATGCAGTATTTAAATACCGCAATGGTATTCTATGGGAATCGCAAATCTATGATCGCATTATTGTAGATTTATGATAGTTATCATTAATTTACCATAACAAATGTAAATTCACCATCATTAAACCGATCAGAAATGAATGATTGGTTTAATGATATAAATATGGCCCACTGAGCTTTGTAGTTTTCAAACAGCTAGAAGAACACAGTTTAAGATTCCCTGATCTATAATCTCTATCTTTAAATCACATAGGGGCATACTGACTAACATCAGTATCAGAAACCGGTACTGTGGGTTATCTTAAATTGCTGATACTGGGCTTTACTAAATAGGGCCCATAGGAAGCTGGGAAACGGCATAGGATGCAAAAACGGCCAAAGCATTTTATAAAAATAAGTAAGTAGTGTCTAAGAAAGGCAGTATGGCAGCTCCCACCCTAATATATAAAGAGAACAATGATGGCTACTGGACACAAGAGATGAACAAAACCACGCAGTTTTGCTCCATCAGCCATTTGTCAAAAATAATTGAAATCCCACAGAACTAAAATATAATTTCCATAACCCATTGACTTTAATGGCATGTGGAATGCTGCAATACAGTATATATCATTATATTGTTACTAGACAGTTAACCCTGTTATATAAACGGGCGCTAGACATTAAAGGATAACTCCACCCTCATAAAAACATAATTTAGAAAGAATGGCCTCTTTAAAATATGTTGATATATCATAGTTTGTCCTATGAATTCATTACTGTATGTCTGCTATGCTTCTGGATGCCTCATGGAAACTGAGCAATTTAGAAACCTGTACTGAGCCTGTACTGAGCCTGGGCATGCTCAGAAGAGGCAGACAGGGGATTAACATTCAGTCATTGGCTGTGATGTCAACTGTCAAATTCATAACTGACAGTTGCTAACTGGAAGATCCAGGAAGCAGAAACAGGGGCAACAGGACATTCAGGATTTCAGGTTAGACTTATATATTTCAGATTTCAGACTATTACCGTTTAGGGTTTTGGGGGGTGATTTACATGTAAAGAAGTTTTTATTTTGGGGCTGGACTTGCCCTTTAACTCTCTCTCTCCTCGCAGTGTCGGTTCCTGTTTAGGTCCGGCATATGCTTCCTCAATGTGCCATTTTGGTAATGTGCCATGCTATCTGAAGTATTTCTGTTATATTCAATTAGAATAACTGGACTTGAAGTTTAGTTCTTTAAGACATTTCACTATTCATCCGACTGGCATTCTCAATTCAGAATGACTTGTACAAGAATCTGTGGCAATTATGTACCCTGGAAAATCCCAATTAGCATATCACAGCCAAGTGTTAAGGGCGTGATTGGATAGTGGCTAAGAGGTGTTATAGGAACGCCCAGAGTAAGGTGTCAAAACAGCATTGTACATGGCAGACAGTTGGTGTCTAACCCCCCCACCTCTATTTAGGTTTGGTTTCTTTATTTTCACATAAATGGCCTCATTGACACCTCTCTTGAACCAGTCACGTTCCTTTGCCAATATGTTAACATTACAATCTTCAAAGGTATGTTCTTTATCCTTAAGATGCAGGTACACGGCCGAGTCCTGACCCAAGGAATTAACTCTTCTGTGCTGGGCCATACATTGATGTAGTTGCTGTTTGGTCTCCCCCACAAACAAATCAGAGCATTCTTCACAGCACTGCACTGCATATATGATGTCGCTTTTCTTGTGTTTGGCTATTGGGTCTTTCAGATGTACCAATTGCTGCCTCAGTGTGTTGTTCGGTTTAAAGCAGACAGGGATACTGTGTTTTTTTGAAAATTCTTCTTAATTTCTCGGAGACCCCTGCTACATATGGGATGACCATGTTCTTTCTCCTGTCTTGCTTTTCCTCTTCACTGTTGGTATTCGTGTTCTTTTTTTTCCTTCCTACTTCTTTTGACAAAGACCCAGTCTGGATATCCACAAGTTTTAAGGGCTCCTCTGAGATGTTTCATTTCTTTAGCCTTCGCCTCTGTGCTAGTGGGGATGTTCTCGGCTCTGTGTTGCAGGGTTTTGATGACACCCAGCTTGTGATCTAAAGGGTGGTGGGTGTCAAACATCAAATACTGATCTGTGTGTGTTGGTTTTCTGTAAACCTCTACTTCCAGTTTACCATTTTCCTTAACTTCTACCAAGCAGTCCAAGAAAGCCAGTTTGTTGTTTTTTACCTCTTCCCTTGTAAATTTGATGTTTTGGTCAACCGCATTAATGTGTTCTGTGAAAGCTTGTACTTCCTTCTGGTGGATTTTAACCCAAGTTTCATCCACATATCTGAACCAGTGGCTGGGTGCTATGCCCTTAAAGGTATTAAGAGCCTGTGTTTCTACCTCCTCCATGTAAAGGTTGGCCTGTACTGACATCTTACTTATTTACTTTATACTTATTTAGATCATGCTTATTTACTTTATACTTATTTACATCATACTTATTTACTTTATACTTATTTACTTTATACTTATTTACATCATACTTATTTACTTTATACTTATTTACTTTATACTTATTTACTTTATATTTATTTAGATCATACTTATTTACTTTATACTTATTTACATCATACTTATTTACTTTATACTTATTTACTTTATACTTATTTACTTTATACTTATTTACATCATACTTATTTACTTTATACTTATTTACTTTATACTTATTTACTTTATACTTATTTACATCATACTTATTTACATCATACTTATTTACTTTATACTATTTACATCATACTTATTTACTTTATATTTATTTACATCATACTTATTTACTTTATACTTATTTACATCATACTTATTTACATCATACTTATTTACTTTATACTATTTACATCATACTTATTTACTTTATATTTATTTACATCATACTTATTTACATCATACTTATTTACATCATACTTACTTACTTTATACTTATTTACATCATACTTATTTACATAATGTGAGGTCAGAAACTATAATGGGCATATTGTAAGGGGGAGGAGCTGTGATAATTAGAATGTTTGTTTATGTTTGTTCTTTTCATTTGCAGGAATGCAGAGTGTAGATAACAAAGTTGGCTAGTGGTATTTATAATGGTATAATGTATATTAAACTAGGTACACACAGTACCGATAAAGCCCCATTATCAGGGCATAATCGGTACTGTGTATACCTAGTTTTCCTGAATGAGTGCGCGCCCGCCGAACTTTCAGCCCGGCCGATTGGTCGTTCAGGAAATACAGAAAATTTCCCTTGACCGCTGTAGGCTCCCTATAGGGGCCGAGGGAAACACTCAGTCCTGAGCGTTCTCCCACTGCTGTGCATATGCTGTGTATAGGGAGAACGCTCGGGACTGTGTGTATCGTGATTTTTGAAAAAATGACAGACAGGATATTGCAGATCCTGTCTATCATCTTTCATAAATCTGGCATGTGTGTACCCAGCTTGAGATATTTCAATACAAGCCAGTATTGCCACATTGAAGCCAGCAGGGAGATACCAAGCAGTGTGGAAACGTCATTCGGATATCCAAAGAAACATCACTAATGATCTTTTTACCATCACTATAAAGGTTTGTTATCCCTATAGACGATAACGTACCTTTATAAATACGTTCCATTGCCCGGTTATCACCAAATTAAGTTGTTTAATTATATATATATAGTCACACACACGTGGGCTCATTCTATTAAACAAACTTTTCTGTTCACTGTTGATTTTTCTTCGTTTTATTTATCCTTTGATTAAAAGTCAGTAGAGCAGCTTGTTGAGTTTAATGTGGTTCGTTCATTAAAAGGCTTTGGTTGGCTCTGGTTAAATATACTTGTATGTATATTAATGACCTAGAAAAATAAAATCCAAGCAGCATGGAAAAAAATGATGTTAGAGGGAATTCTGAGAAATATATTCCTCAAACACCCCCCCCCCTGTCTTGTTACATTTAACAAGGTTTCTGTGTTCTTTCCAATGACTTTCAGGCACTGAGGCCATGTAATGTGAAGTATGCTTTAATCAATTCCCTTTATAAACTGCTCTGTACTCGCCCTTAATCAATCCTGTCAATCTCGCAGTTTATGTTAACTGGGAACATGTGGGGTGACAGCACTTCCCTTGTAACATGAAAGAAGGACTAATACTGAAATAAAAGGTACTAATACTTGAAAGAGCCCTTAGAGAGGGATAGGGAGCCCATCATGTACAGTGCAATGTGGCATATGGACTCCCAGTACAGTAAATCTGCATGTTAGGAAAGTGGAATGTGTATGGAACGGTATTTATTTCACCGGATGAAAGTCGGGATTTCCACGACTATTGGCAACTACAGAATCTGTAGAGTAACTAACCCGGGGACTGAGTGTATTGATATTTGTACACAGCCTGTGTTATCATCCCTGTTTCCATTTAGGGCAATGAATGACATGCTCAGGCCTATGTAATAAAAGTTCTTATTGTTAAAAATAGTGTTAATTTTGCCCCAACCAATCAGATGTTAGCAACAATTTGGGGTAAAATTAGCAACATTTAAACAATAAGAACTTTTATTACATAGGCCTGTTTATTTGTAATGTAAATCTAAGTATCCTGTTCTCATTATGTGTGTTGGGATCTGATCTATTTTATATTGTATGCACCAATAAACCGACCAGTAGTCCATTGGATTGGGAATTGGTACTACCAATATTTTGGCATGACTGTTCATGTGGCCTGTGGTAGACTGTGCAAATTACAAGCATGTCTATTTTTCAGCAAAGTTGTGCTAAAAATTTTCAGCAGGTGTGGTAATGGCAGGTTCATTGAATAGCTTTAGCTGGTAATAATACATACCAGAGAAGTGGGGCGCAGCCCTCTGAAAGGTGGGGCTATAGCATGTCAGTATCTATACTTACATACAGGAACAACATAAACTATGGCTATAAATGGTCCATTCATCAGGTTTGTGTCTATTGGATATAATATAATAATATAATATTGCTTTGTATCCTTTTAGGGATATTTGAAGGACCACAGGTTACATCAGATCCTTGTTCCTTACAAATTAAATGTGAAATCCTTTAATTTTTCCATGTTCCTGTAATTTTGATGTTTTGATGCCTGGTTCTTAATGAGCTTGCGTTTTATTTAAGTTACAGTGTGTTTCCATTGTTTCTCTTCATTTAGACTGCAGCTTGCCTTGGCCCAGAATGTTTGGTTCAGTTTTCAGTCTCTAAAATGCAAACTGTCACACAAATTCTGCAAGATAAATACACACTGAAGCGCCCCCTAGTGGGTTTGAAAAGAGGAGCCGCACAATACTCATGACTGAATTAATTCACATAATTAACAACTGAGAAAGTTTGTTTGTTTCTGGCTCTGCTCTTAGCTATGATTTGCAAAGGAAGTACATCCTAGTGTGCAATCTAATCATAACCAAATGTTTCAGTAAAGACAAATATAAGATTATATGGAAAATTGCCTTAAGCCCTTCTATATTAAAATTCCTCATCATTTATTTAACCCTTTATATTTACTGAGATCTTGTGCGCATACGGATCAAATAGCTACATTACCAGCTGGGTTCTATATTAAGGCCACATTATATATATATATGTGTGTGTGTGGTTGGCTATACCCAAAAATCTTCCTATGTATGTGAATGGTTCTCTCAAATTTCGTTTGGCTGGTGGGTTCACTAACTGTACAAAAATGTTCATGAACCCACCAGTGAACAGAACTAACAGGAATTTGGCAATCACTAGTCACTAGTCACCCGTACTGTGACGCACAATGTGTACGAACAAACGTTTCCGATGATAATCGGCCTTTGTATGGGCCGCCGGGCAGATCACGAATGAGTGGCCGTTTTACCCAATAAAGTGCCCAAACACGGGGCGATTATCAGCCAATACGTTTGTTCGTAAACATCGTGCACCTCGGGTCAGGACCCGCAATGGGATACATTGACCAATTTCAGCTTTTTAATTGTAACCGACAAATGTACTGATTGATATACTGAAAACTTTGTTCATGTGGCAACTCCCCATCGAAAACCTTTATGGTCAGCACTGAAAGGTTTCTACCTCCCAGCTTAATAAAGGGAAAGGCTAGAACACCAATATATTAATAGGAGCCTTGCTATTATTTTTTATTAAGTTTTTTTAACATTAACCAGTGAGGATTTACCATCTGGGCTTGAGAAATTACATCTGGGTAGAAACCTTTAACTTGGGTGATCAATCAACTGAAATATCAACCCATGTATATAATGTATGTATAAATTTATTTATAAAGAGCCACTTGGGTACGCACTTGGGAACACAGCGCTGTACATTATAAAACACAGAGTATACAAACAAGTGGATTAGTGCAAGCCATTATACAGATAAATAACAATTAACACATATATATAAATTACGGATAAATTGATATAAGTGCAGCATGCCTTGACACATTAGGAATGAGATACCTGCACCTAAGTGGGTGGGACAACATACAGATACAAGTGTACCAGCACTATGGGGTACATTATACATGTGGACTTATTATGGAGCATGACAGTGAATTATGAGGCATATTTATAAAGCTGCCATATTTACAAACTGTTACCAATGTTCAAATAATTATTAACCGTATTTACAAATTGTAAATTAAAGTAATTGCTAATAAACCCATCTTAGCCCCTATGAGGTGCCAAAACCTCAGGGAGATTCAATAAAAGTTCTTATCGTTAAAAATGGTGCTAATTTTGCCCCAACCAATCAGATCTTATTTAACATATAAAAGCTAAAATCTGATTGGTTGGGGCAAAAGTAACACCATTTTTAACGATAAGAACTTTTATTGAATAATTAGTTACTTAGTGGTTGCCAACTATAGTGAATCAAAGACAATGCACTGAACCTTCAGAATAGGGTTATCCTTTTCTGTTATTGGCTGAGGGGGGAGCGTGTTCTTTTCCTCCAGTGAGATGCTTTCATCTCAGATCTAGGCGAACATGCTTGACACCAGTGACTGGTATTTGTTTATAGTCATCTGAGGATATACCTGCTGGAACTGCGCCTTAAAAACCTTACTGGCCCTAACACGTCTCCCGTATTGACACATTAACCCAGTACACTGTACTTGGATAAATTGTGCAATAAACATTAAAAGAGACTTCTGAAGAGATTAATGGCTTTGGTAATTGGCATGAAATCCTGATCCTGTAAGAGCGCAGTCTTTTTATTGCAAGCGAATCAGTGTAGTGAGTTATTTACAGAATATTGCCTGTTGTTTTAATAACTCTGCCTTCTCGTAACAGGAGACGAAACTGGATCTTACGGCTCATTCCTGCTCACTGTGGAGTTTACTGATCAGGAAGCCAATTAAAACAATTTACTGTTTTATAATTGGGCATAAAGGAAGGTAACTTGTGTTAGTATAATGAGGCAGGATTTTTGTCTTGAAGGCTTACTATGCTGATAACTAAAGTCAAAGCAATATTCGAGGTTTGTACCGTGTTAGCCATGTGTAAGAGAAGAGAAGTAGAACTGTGATACCTTTTATTGGCTAGATAAAAAAAATTAAGCAAGCTTTCTGGAGTCCTAAGCCCCTTCATCAGGCTGGATGTTTCAAAATAAACTGAGAAATCACAAACTTATATACACATTGGGACAGTGAACATCAAACAAATTAAACTGATGACCAGGTACAGATACAGACGGGGGGGGGGGGGTAATGGGGGAAAAACAGTAGTGGAGATGTGAAATGGGCACAAGTAGATAACTGTAATAATGTGAGAACAGTGTCCTTTCAAATGGAAAGTGTCTATTGAAATGTATCAAACAGTACAAGGTCCTGGTGAGTGGGTTTAGTGGGTGGGGATGTAGAATAAGTTGATATTTGGCCATAAAACTCATGTCCCTATTAAGTTTACAGTTCAGGGAATTAAATTTCTGAATGAATTTGTATTCCCATTCCTGTTGTTTTTGATTGTGAAAATTGCCCATTAGAATGGTGATCTTGAGTAGAGATGGCCGAAACTGATGAGTTTCATCCCGTTTTCGGATTTTGGAATTTTCGGGAAAATTCGAAAATCCGAAAACGGACCCATAGAAGTCTATGGGGGGAAAAAATTCGAAAGTTTCTATCAATTTTAAGGATTAAATAGTAATAGCAGGTTACTGTTAATAGCAAAGGGACCTGGGGAACCCGTAAATATAAGTAAAACTCATTTAAAATCTATCTTTCCTCACGATCGGGCTGTTTTCGAGCTTTCGCGGGCTATTTTCGAGGGTTACCGAAATCGAACACTACTTTCGAGGGTTACCGATATCACAAATACGAGGGTTACCGAAATCAGCTTGTACATTCAAGGGTTGGCGAAATCGGCACAAACATTCGAGGGTTCGCTACTTTTCGAGGGTTGATGGACTTACGATTTCGAGGGTTACCTGGATTCATACAATTATAGAGGGTTAACGAAATTGATCCCCACTTACGATACATTTTGTTTACACTTCAATTTCGATAATCATCTACTTTCGATTTCGATAATTATCGAATTTATGCTAAAAATCGAAAACTCGGAAAATTCGAGTTTCAAAAAATCCGGGAGTTCCGAAAGTTTCGTCGGGACTTCGAAACCGCCAGATTCGAATCGAAACTGGGTTCTATTAGAACCCAAAGTACATCTCTAATCTTGAGGTCTTACTGTGGCCTCTTTTACAAAAGTGCTCAGCCACTGGGGCATCCGTTAATCCATGCAGGATGTTGGATCTATGGGAGTTCATCCTGTGTTAGGGCACTTCATGCACATTATTAGATACACCACATTGGCGGATCCACAGGAGAATGATCCTTTAATTGAAGAATTTGGTTACAATGTGGTATATATATTTGGTCTGTTGTGTGGATGTGTGCGCAGGTTTCACATCTAGGTTGTTGGCAGGGGGAAGTGCCATTGATTGTTGTTTTGCCCAGGGAGCTGTGTACCAGTAGGCATTTCAAATTAGGGGGCTGTTGGTATGCCAGGAGTGGAGGCACTGGGAATATGTTTTTAAGTCATCCCTTTGTAGTGTGGGATGGAGTTCTTTTATGATTTGTCGTAGGATCTCCAGGTGTGGACTGTAAGTGACTACAAGGGGAACCCGTTTGCAGTTTTCTTTCTGTTTCTATCTCAGCAGTTTGTGTCTGGGAATAGATATGGCCCTTTGGATTTCCTTGTCCGTTGTTTTGGGATTGTATCCCAGTTTAATGAACTTACTGTGGAGTTGCTGTAGGTGTTCATTCCTTTCTGTTGGTTCTGAACAGGTACGATGATAAGGTATCGCTTGGCTGAAAATGATCGATTTTCTTGAGTGTTTGGGGTGGACACTGTCATTCCTAAGGTATGTACGTCTGTCTGTTGGGTTGCGGTATATCGAGGTCACTAGGGTGTTCCCTTGTATTTTAATTGTGGTGTCCAGAAAGTTGATTTGACTTTTGGAGTAGTCAAGTTTTAGTTTGATGGTGGGATGGAAGGAGTTGTAAGTCCCTTTAAATTAACGAATGTGCAATTTAAAGGGACACTAAACAAGAGCTTAACTACTAGGAGAGCAGACCGCAGTGGGGCCCTGGGAGCCTCTTCTTTTAATTTTCCCTTTAACAGATACAGCCACCTCCCAGAAACCATTGCACATGAAGCAGGGAGAGGGACCCCATCATAGATTTGCTGGGGCCCCAGTGATTCCTAGGTACGCCACTGTACCTTGCATCATCATCTGTTATTCACAGGAAGGGGAGATTGGTTATTCCCACCTCCCTGTGTGCTGTCCCTTCCAGACCCTATTTTTTGCACACATGTGTCTATAATATAGATAGGAGCGTGATTGGGACAGCATGCTGATCAGCTGGTGTAAAACTAGTGGAGCCCTAGCAGGTAAGTTTAACTCCGGAACACAGGTGTTTTAGTGTTCGCAGGGAGGTAGGAGTAATTAGTTTCACCTGCCTGTGAATTGTAGGTGAAGATACAAAGTACATGACTTTATTGGTGTAGTGTCCCTTTAAGCAGTGTTGAAGGAAAGGCAGTAGAATTGTAATGCTGTGTAAAAAGTCATCACTGTGTAAAACCTACTTTTCAGTCTCTGAGCTGGCACCAAATGTGAGACTATATTAGCTTTCTTTATGATTGGTTAGATCCCTCCACTGTCATTAGTGACGGACACATTTTTGGTTAATCAGTGGATGATTAATATAGGTGTATATATAGGTGTATATTTGCACACTTGCAGTTTGCCACAAAGGCATTGACAGGCTAAAAATAGGATTGCGTTTTATTTTAAAGATTAATAGCTACACTACTGTTAAAAAAATAGCACAAGAAGCTGGTTAGATCCAGCTTTTCTCTACTCTCACCCTTAAAGTGTAGGTATACTGAAAAAATGACTTTGTGTCATCTTAATGTATAAATAAATGTGTAAAATATGTGTAGCATTTACTCTGGGGTGTGTGTGTTGCTGCATAACTTTAATACTTTTTTTGCTCAGGCTCTGACCACTGACCTGACTATTTTCCCACATACCAACTGTTAATACTGCATACAGCACACCAACTGTCAAACCATTCCAGCTACAGCAAAACTGCTTACAGAAATGCTAAAACGTAATATGTTTCAGATTGGATATCTAATGAAATAGGGGGCAGATCAACAAAAAAATTATACAGTGATGAATTATAGTTTCCACTAATGGACAATTTAAAAAAATTTTTTTCCAGTGTACATACCCTTTAAGGTTGCCATACATTAGAACAATTTTACTTATTCATCCAAGCGATCCCACATTAGTCCGATCCTGCTGGAAACACATTTCCTGTTCTTCTTTGGGACCGACATGCGATTGCAAAATGAATGGGATTTGCGATCGCATGGGAAAGGCGTTTCCGGCAGGGTCTAATGTTGTGGGATTGCTTGGTCGAGTAAGTTAAATCGTCCTAATGTATGGCCACCCTTACAATATACACAGCAACTAGAATCTTGTCAGAATCTCTCTTACATATTTCTTTTGCTGTCATTTTTGGTGCAATGGTCCAATGTCAGTGAAACTTTTGTCCAAATGGCTCGATCGGTCAGGCTGGTAGAATTTTATTTTATTTTTCGGTCATCAATCGACCACAGGACTGATCAATTTGAAATGTTGTCAGTGGTACTTTTTTGTTCGACCATAGATATTTCAAACCCATTTACCAAAATTGTAAAATTGCAGTGCGAAATGCCACACTGTATTCGGCTACTGTGCAGTATCATTTATAATTTACTGTCTTCACCCACAAGTTGGAAAGAGTGCACCTCCACCATCGTTAGCTTATAAACATGTCCTGTGAACTGCAATATTTATTTTATATGAACACTGAAAGGTGTAATAGAAAAGAAAGGACACTTTTAATACATTCTGTTTTTTTGTTATTGTTCTATGTACACACCATAGATATTTGTTGGATAAAGCAGCCCACTACAGTCAACAAAATAACATGTGTGGGGGCTCCCTTCATTATTATTTAGTGATTTGTCCTAATGACATTGGGGAGCCGCAGTGGGCCTCACTGTTGCTCCCTATATCTTCTCCATAGAATAGAACAGAAATTGCCCATTCTCGCCTAATAAATCAGCATTTTTCTAACAAGGGCACAATGACTTACAGTTTATCAGTTTTCGAAGTGCAGATGGATTGGACAGATCCATTAGAGGTGGTGACATAAATCCAAATTCATTCAACCTTGGTTACTAAAGGATGGGTATAGATCCTCCTAATGTCCTATTAATGAATAGTTTTTGTCTGTAATTTGATCTGTTTAATGATGTATTAATGTGCATCTTAATAGCAGTGCAAAAAAAAATGAACCTAAATTGCTCTGCAATGCCATAATCACTTTGCAGCAGTTACAAAATTACAGGGCTGCATTAGGTAAGCAGCAAATCCCAGATGCGCCTTATCCAGTAGGTGTTCAGTTTTGCGCTACTTTACTGCAAAACTTAACCCTTACTGCACCATTTCCATAGGCGGTTCTAGGGAGGATTACAGGTAATAAGAATTCCCCCATTCTGCTTGTTTATTGTTTTCAGATCATCAGAAAGGCCATGGGGTGTCAGTATTAAAGGGGATTAAAACAATATGAGCAAAGAGAAAGACATGAACATTATAGTATAGTGAGCAAACCCCCCCGCTACTTACCTGACAGTGCTGTAAATTCCTTTGTAAAACTTGCTGCATTGCAGGATGCTGGTCAGATAAGATAAGTTTACACCTTCATAGAAAAAGTTTAACGCTTCACACTAAATATTAATGCAAAACTTGACCTAAACTTTTCTACAAAGGCTGTGCAGCGCTATTTCCAAAAAGTTTTGTAAATGGCGCAGGCACCTCAGAATTAGTGTATCCCACACTAACCCGATAATACAAAGTGTAGCGTGGGCTTTACATTAATATGGTTGATAAGCGTCCGATAGATCACTTATTAGTATTAATTGTTTGGGGATAGGTGTGAAACTGATCACAAATAGACAGTGAAAGAGGCCACACAGTGGCACAAATGGAAACTTTTCTGGACTGCACAAAAAAAAACAAGGATTTATATGTCAATATTGTTTTTTTTATAATTAATACGGTTTGCATCTGTAACAAAGAATAGGTAAAAAAAATTTGACATAATATTTACACACCTATACTTCATACTGTCATATGGTTATGGGACTTTAAAATAAAGGGAAACATTATTCAAGCAGCAAAAGTATAGGGACAAGAAAGACATAAACAAACTTTATCAAAGGAGTTGCTTTAAGGGGGTATAGCTGACCATGGTAACCCTTTCAGGAAACCCTCCTGCGCTTGCCCCTGAGTTCCAAAATGTTTTGGACTTCCTGCAGGCTCCCATAAATGAGACTAAACTCAATTTCCCCACTGTCTGGCATGTTCTAAAAAGGTTGCAGAGTTGTCTTAAAGCTGAACGAGCTCCTTACGAGTTTGCACATGTGCATACAATAAAGCAGCTTGGGACAGGGACATCAGCGATGGGACATAGTCAGCTGATTAAAACTAATTGTTTATAACAGTAAGACTGCGAACATTTTGGATTGAATAAGGAGAATTCAGTCCATTGAATACTTTCCCCTTAATGTAAAATAATGGTGTTTCCCACTGAATAGGCAAAAGAATCCTGTACTAGCAGTGAATGATTGGTAAGGAACTTTGTACTTGTGTATAAACACGACACCAATTTTATTGCGGAAATAAGCCTAGGAATTACCAGGCATGTTGAAGTATTGATTTTATCCATGTACATTTCAGCATGCAAACTTTTTCGATCACATGACTCTTACAACGTAACTTATTATAAGGTCATTAGAAAGGTTTTTTTTAAAAAAAAATGATTATTTATTGCAACTTTTCCTGTAATTTAGCAGATTTCCACCAGATGGCAACCTCTCAACATGTAACGATGGATTTTGAATCAAAAATATGGACTTCAAATAGTTGCTTCAATTGAAATAACAGTAAAAACTAACAAACAAATTCTATATGTATGTATAGCTGTATGCATGTATATGTATATATGTATGTATGTATATATGTATGCATGTATGTATGTATGTATGTATGCATGCATGTATGTATGTATATATGATGTATATATGTATGTATGCATGTATGTATGTATATATGTATGTATGTATATATGTATGTATGTATGTATATATGTATGTATATATATGTACAGTATGTATGTATATATGTATACATCCTATTGTATAGATCCCAGAATAAGGTAGGTGTGGAGCTTAGACAAAACAGTTGTCCTTTAAAAGGTTAAACTTTTTGAATGCCACAGATATACCCTGACTTGGTGAATGAGAACCTTCCAAGACCTGCTAACTATGCAAGGTGCAAGATAATATATAAATAGCAACAAGATTTATATCTTAGACTAGTGAAATAACTGCCTCCCCTTCTATCACAAGCCTGTTTCAGCTTGTGATAGAACTTGGAGAGGACATTTGAGAGACAAATTCTACTTGAATCAGCTAAATCAGTGTTTTTTGGGGGGGATTTACCTTTATATTGTTTTTTGTTTGAGGTTAAACGTGGTCTTTAAATTACCTAGGTTGTAGCAAAAGAGAAAAAACAAATGATAGAACCGATGTATACGATATATGTGATCTCAGATTGACTATGAAGTCTGGGGGCATCTTTAGAACTGCAGGTTTGACAGACTAGATGAAAACGATGAATGCTGTTGAGTGATTCACATCACACGCACTATTGGATGGTGAAACAATTGATCTGGCAGTGGTTGGCACCCCACTAAGCTCAGACTTTTGCTAATTACAGCAAAGGCTTATTGATAATTTGATAATTATAGTGCAAACACTATAATAAAAGGCTTGGGTTAATGGAAGACTCGCTGTCTGCACATTTTCGTTGATATTTATAAATTGAGGTTGCCTTTTGCGAAATTCCTCTAATGACAATATTTATAAAGGCACGGTTTCACTTTCTAGCATTACCGTCCCTTTTAATAATCGTTAAACTGATCATTTTAGTGATTGTTAATTTACATTAGTAAATTAAGACTAACGATCGTAAATTACTGATAATCCAAATAAAATACCATTGCGGTATTTTACTACCGCATGGTGTTCTACGGCCGCTGTCGTACGTCACCGATATTGTGCAGTGTCACTAAATTGCGATACCATGGTTTATAAATATGGCCCCTAGACCTAGAAAAAGAACCTGATTTTATGGCCTTTATTAGTACCGTGTGTGATGTTGGAGATATGTTGCAAGCAGGTCATAGATGTCTGGAGGCTCATCTCTTGGGATAACCATACACGGGGTGATGGTCTTTAGAGCAGATTTACGATTGGTAAAAACTATTGTGAATCTAATCGGAAGAACCTATTGTAATTCCCCACCTTGCGCCGCCGATCTTCCATACATGTGGAACACTACGGAAGCTAGGTTCTGGAACATGGGGTCGACTGAAAATTTTCTGCCTTGCCTTGTTTTTTTGATACCGATAACTCCGATTGTTCTATCGTAAACTCAAGAAAATTTCCTTGATATTTCAAATTAATTTGACCAAATTTTCTGAATTGCTTGGAATATTTATGCCTTTGGGCACAGCCACACTGCAACACAAATGCAAACGCAATCCCATGCGATTGCGATTTTGTTGCATTCTATAAGTATTGAAAAACGCATGCGATTTAAAATGTGGAACGCAAATCGCAATCGCAATGCACCCGAAAATGCACGTTTTCAGTGAGTTACCACATTTTCAATGATCTGAAAAAAACGCAAGCGCAAGTGCAAACGCAAAATACGACGCAGCAGTGTGGCCTAGCCCTTAAAGGGTATGTACCCTGGAAAATTCGTTTTTTTAAATTGCCCATTAGTGGAAACTAAAATTCATCCCAACTATCACTGTACCATTTTTTTGTTGATCTGCCCCCTATTTCTTTAGATATCCAATCTGAAACATCTTACATTTCAGCATTTCTGTAAGAAGTTTTGCTGTAGCTTGAATGGTTTGACAGTTGGTGTGCTGTATACTGTATGCAGTATTGACAGTTGGTATGTGGGAAATAGTCAGGTCAGTGGTCAGAACCTGAGCAAAACAAGTAATGTATTGAAGGAATGCAGCAACAGTAAGTGCTACTTACATGTATTTATTTATAGATTAAAATGATGGAAATTCATTTTTTCTGTATACATTAGAGATGGCCAAACTTTCAAAAGTTCGGTCCGTTTTCGAACTTTCGAACTATGTGGAAAGTTCGAAAACGGACCCATTAAAGTCAATGGGAGTCAAATAGTTCGAAAAGTTCTAATGAAATACAAACATGTTTCGAGCGACATGCGCCCTTTATCAAGTGCAAACCAAAGTGAACATTCTGTGCTTATATAGTGACCAAAACAGGAAATTGATTACAGACCATCACATCTACTTCCTCTGAGACAAAGGTCAAGTAGTCTACAACAATAAATATATAAAATAGTGCATATTACATACCATAAATATTTAGTGTTTATAACTCTACCACTTCGCAAGTAAAACTCATTAATATAAAAGTAATAAAACTAATTCCGTATCATACTTTTTTGTGTATAAAACTATTATGCAAGTAAAAAGATAGTAGATAAAAGTGGATTCCAAAAATAGTCCTTTAGTATTAAAGTTCCTTCCAGGTGTTCGTGGAACAATATAAAGTGCAAAAATTGTAACACAGCAAAGTCTCTTATAATAATAGGATTCTTACCTACTATTGCTTACAGTGCCTCTAGTAACCCTATCTACTTCTTAAAGTGACTCAAGTGCTGAACGTATAAATAGTAAAATTCTCCAATTCCTATTACCACATGTGAGCGATGGATATCCGAATAGTGATGTATTCCCATCTATAAAAGATAAAAGTGTCATAACATTAAAACCTTATCCATTAAGGATAGATATCTTCTAGCTATCTGTATACATTAATCCAGTAGACACTGCCTTAGTCAGGCCTATCTACTGGTGAGTAGAAAAGTTGATGAAGGGGCATGTCTACCAAACATGCCTAGTTGTAGCTATTATCCTGGTATACCCTATTATAAACTGTGCGTACTGAAAGTGTACCTAAATACAATATTTCCTTATCTTGTAGTTATTCTCATATTTGTGATATATATTCAGAGGTACCTATTCTTTCTGGCATAAATTCATTCAGGCACTTATTCAATATATGTATCTATAAGACAAAAGGCGGGTACAGGTTAGTCAGGCTATAAAAAACAACCGATATTACATTGATCGTTAAGCCCTTTAGGTTGAACAGTGTCCAGTTTTTTAATCCAATAATATTCCTTTTGTAACAGTCTCCATTTAGATTGCCACCTCTTGTATGTTTGTCCACCTTCTCCAATACCATCCATTTGAGTTGATTTTGATTATGGTTATTCTCCAAAAAATGTCTGGATACAGTTGTATCCGTATATGTATTGGGTTTGTAGTTCCTAATAAGTGATGGCCCGGTTTGCGGATCCGAACCCGGATCCGCGGCGGATTTCCCTCATTCACGAACGGCGGATATCGCAAATTTTCTGGATTTTTTCGAAATTACGAGGATTTCACCTATTTTCGAAAATGCGGGAAAATATGTATTTTCGAAAATTTTCGAAATTACGAGGATTTGTCATATTTTCGAAGAATTTTTCGTTTTAATGGGTCCGCTCGCGGATTTTCGAATTTTTTCAAAAATTCGCGGATCCTCGAGTGGTCCGGATTTTGCGAAGTTCGGACATTTCTATTCTTAATGTACCCCCTATGTTCCTTTATCCTTACTTTAATAGGTCGGGAAGTCTGCCCAACATATCCCTTGCCACAGGGGCATTTTAAAAGGTAAACTACCTGTATTGTATTACACAAGGAGCAATGTTCTATTGGGATTGCATTCCCATTTGCAGGGTGGTTTACATGATCTCCTTTAATAATGGTATTGCAACAAATGCAGGATAGACATTTTGGTCTTGGTGTGATCCCCCTTTCCACTTCATTGGTAAGATATCCGCTGGGCACAGTTTATCTTTTAAGCTATTCCCTCATTGTAGCAAAAAATGGGGAATTGTTGCGTAAGTTTACCCAGTTCCTTCTCACACTGTATAATAGGCCAATACTTTTTTATATTTCTGTTGATCATGTGGCTCCGTTTGCAGTATGTCCTTACGAACGGTATCCCTTTCCTGTTTGACTCCTTTTTTGTGTATTTTAAGATGTCTTCCCTCTGTAGTTCTGCGACATCTTTTTTAACCTGTTTAATGTCTCTGCATTTATAACCTCTATCCATAAATTTTCTAAAAGGTTAGCCGCCTCCTCATATGCCTCCTCTGTAGAGGACACCCTTTTTGCCCTTATGAATTGTCCCTTAGGGATTGCTTTCTTTATATGGGGGCTATGGAAGCTACTTGCTAACAAAATATTATTCTTATCAGTGGGTTTATTATACAGTTTGGTACGTATAGTGTGATTACTTATAGAGATGTCCATGTCCAAAAAGTGGATGTGATCTTTTTTAATTTCATATGTAAATTTCATGGTGGGATGTTTCCTATTGGCTTCTTCCACCATCTCTATAAAGGTAGATTCCTCTCCTTTCCATAATATGAGGATGTCATCTACATACCTCCAATAGCTATATTGTTGTTATACCCACTGTTTAAGAAAAATTGTAATTCCAATTTATGTACGAAGATGTTAGCAAATGCTGGTGCCATGGCCGCACCCATTGAGGTACCCTGGAGTTGCATATAGTAGTCCTCATTAAACCTAAAGTAATTTTTCCAATCCAATAGGAAGTAAATAAATGTATGCTACATATTTATGGTATGTAATATGCACTATTTTATATATTTGTTGTTGTAGACTACTTGACCTTTGTCTCAGAGGAAGTAGATCTGATGGTCTGTAATCAATTTCCTGTTTTGGCCACTATATAAGTACAGAATGTTCACTTTGGTTTGCACTTGATAAAGGGCGCATATCGCTCGAAACATGTGGTGTGTATACCTGTGGGAATAAACACACATTTTTCACAGCGCGGCCTGTGTTCAACCTTGGTTTCTCCACATCCTCTATTTTTGGACTATATACATAGACATTGTTTTTAAATATTCATTATTTCAGACCGTGATGCACTTGGCAATGCAAAGCTTATCCGTGGCGCACCTGTGTTCTTAATGTTGATCCTAATATTGTAATTACCCATATTTTATGCACTTACAGTGTATTTTATAACTTAAATTTAGTTATAATCAGTGTAGTGTTAATTACCATACATTAACTGCATTCAAATTTTATCATAATATATATATATATAAATAATCTACCCCTGCTATGGACCCTTATGGAATGAACATTACGATAATATCCTTATAATTTACAGTAAGGGGTACATTATTCACTATTTATTTGAGAGCAGTTATACTGGTGGAAATTTCCACTACCAAAATTTTGAGGTAAACCTATGGCTATATAAATAAATATAAATGCCCCCAGTGAGTTTACCCCAAAATGCCCATTATAGAAACCCTGATATTGAGGGCACAGACAATGAGAGAAATATTGCCTGCTTGAGATACAAGTGGGGAGATTTACCCAGAGCCGCAATCACTCCCCAACCCTATGTTAATATCGTGTTTGCTGGTGTTAGAAACTTGTGCTAAATGCAGCTCAAACCTGATTTTAGATCAAGCGGAGTTTTATCCAGGATGAGGACCTAAATCACCCCTTGGCCCACATGAAGGTGTGAAAGTCCATACATCAATGAACAAAGAATTGTGTGAGAGCCTCCAGCAGGGGGCGAAGCCTGATTACTACTTTGAATCGAAGTGAGTGGCTATAAATCTTCATTTTGCTGCAGAAAGTCCATATATACATATACAAAAACACCAGTAGAGATGTACATTTTTTTTATTTTTAGAACATTTGTTTTATTACAAAAATACATAAAACTACAGATTAAAAAAATGATTAAAAAGAGAAACAGTAGTATAAGACATTAATACATAATAATAATGAATAAAAACCATACTGTCTACGGATTCGTTCATAAAAAGCACCGGACAATGTCTGTTCTGATGCAATGTTCTAATGTCGCTCTAGAGCGTAGTTCATCTGTACGGTACATCAGATAACTTTGACTTATCTGATCGTTTATTGTAATTGTAAACTGAATGAAGGAACTGTTTATCATCTCATTCATACACAGGCACCTACATTAATATCCATTCATACTGTGTTAGAATCTACATTAATATCCATTCATACTGTGTTAGAATCTACATTAATATTCATTCATACTGTGTTAGAATTTACTAAAATAGAATATTCTGCAAACTCAATGCTTGATTGTGTAGAATTTCCGTATTCTATGTTTCTCTGTGACTTTATATTGAAGGTTCAGGGTTGGGGGTAGTAGGAGACAAAGGCCTTTCCAGAGCATCACAGTCATTAATAAAGAAAACCAGATCCTGCAATACACCACAAAACAATATATCTAGGAATTATATAACACACAAGCACATACAATATAATGGTATATCTATTATACTCCATAATTCAGAAAGGAATAGTTCTATTCCTTTCTGGCAAAGGGTATCTGCCCCCTCACTCTGCTTAATGAGCTTTTATAAGCTTGAGCATGTGCAGAGGAGGCAGCAGGTGAAACAGCAGTCAGTCATTGGTTGTGATGTCTGTTTTCAGAGCTTTGATTGACTGCACAGAGGGAAGGTTCACCTTACTTTGCCAGAATGGGGACAATAATTTTTCTTAAAGGGTAACTGTGGTCTCTAATTCTTCCAAACTAGTAAGAATTATATAAAAAGCCTTCCATCGTACCTTCAAAATAAAACCCAAATCACATCTCTAGATAAAACTTGTCAGCCTCAGCCTGCATTAATAGGCTCTTCTTCTCAACTGTCAATTTTTTCCCCAGGTACTTCCTGGTTTCCCCAGCAATAAGTCTTAACTGAGCATGCTTCTCCCCCCGGGGCGGCTGGGCGGAGCAGAGGTCAGGAGATGTCACTCAAGTTTGAACATTCACCCCAATGTAATTTCTCACAGGCTCCAGTCAGAGATGTGATTGTTGGCTCATTCTAAAGGAAATACTACAGGCTTTCATTCAACCCTAACTTGTTTTGATACCACAGTTGCCCTTTAAATATCTGGTTATTGATGTAGGTAATATAGTGTAAAATATATTGGTTGGGGGCAGGTAACTGACATCTGAACAGTTTTTTTGTTTTAAAGGTGGACAATGCCTTTATGTGCAGTTTGTACCCCAGGAAACTGCCTACGAGATATAGCCTCTCTTCCACTCTCACTTGCATCCGGAAGGACCTAGTGAAAGTATATGATTTAATAGTGGGAACCAATCGATGGGATCTTGGGGGCAGGAGGGGAAGGTTGATTACATTGAGGGGGACTTACATATTTATCGGGCATGTCGGAAAATTCCGATCGATCGTGCGTTCATGCCCGATTGTTCGTTTGTCTGATCCGGATGAATGAACGATCGATGTCGGTCGCGGCCGCCCGGCCCACACCAGCCCCACACGAAAGTGCCGCGAATGGGTCGGCCGGCCGAAAATATTGTCTGATGTGTACCCAGCCTAACATGTTTAAAGAATGATAATAGCCATATACAATATAAAAATACAACAACCAGTCTTAGATGCAATATTATAGAATTATTATTTTATGCAATATTAAAACACAATAAAATAATTCAGATTTGTATATTGTAAAAGAATAATAAAAAAAATAATATATAATATAACAAAATAATAATAACATAGCCCCTTTCCAGTTGTCTTCCTGTGCTTATATAGGTAGCCAATAGAGGTCACTGCTTCGTGCTTTTCTATCTGCTCACCCCCATGCAAAATATTGGAGTAAGGGCAAGCAACAAACTACATACCCTTTTGCAGTTGGTGTTCATGATATTATACAAGCTCCTTACTCTTTTCTTCAGTGCTGTCACCCTGGGCATCCGCCCACATTTTGGAGCTGAAATAAATGCACGCAGTTTGGTCATCACACATGAATTCTGAAAAAGATAATTAAGTGAGGGATCAGCTGTATAATGAAAACTAGTATGAAATGTCACAATAGTTATTTGATGTTTGTTTGAAGTACTGAGGTCATTTCTGATAGAGATGATGATATATATAGGGAGAAGTGGGGATATCACAGTACAAGGGCTCTCTTTATTGCACCTATTAAAATGACAATCTGTAGTTCTATATTGTTACCCCAGTTTACTAGGGGTTCCAATATATCCCAGTGTAAATTTATAGGGATGTGTAAATTGTATAGCTGCCCCCAGCCAGGATTCAAACCCTGGTCTCCTATGTCAAAGGTGGTGCCTTTAACCAGTACACTATCCAGCCACTAAGTTTTATGGATAATATAATACTAGGTTATCATATGGTTATTGTATGGTTATTATATTACTATATAACCTAGTAATATATCAGCTATACAAATTTTGGATTATTATAAAACCCTTGTAGTATAAAAACCTAGTAATATAATATTGTTATTATATTACTAGGTTATCATATGGTTATTATATTACTAGCTTATTATATGGTTATTATATTACTAGGCTATTATATGGTTATTATATTACTAGGTTATTATGGTTATTATATTACCCTAGTAATATAATATAGCCAAGATTCAAACCCTGGTCTCCCATGTCAAAAGCAGTGCCTTTAACCACTACACTATCCAACATCTACATTACACTACAATACATTCTAGAGTTAGTTAATGGCTCATAAATTCGATAAATATCGAATTTACGATCGAAAGTCCGTAAACATCGAAAGTCCGAGAAATACGGGTCTGGGATAGTTCGAGAAGTCCAAGTCCGTTCGAACTCATAAAGTTCGGCCCGAACTCGGGCTCGAGTAATTTTGACATTGTCAAAGCAAACAAGTGTGCCCCAATATTTCATGTGGCTTCCTCCTCTCCCAGTAGGATAGTCTCTCTTCTCTATCTATCTATCTATCTATCTATCTATCTATCTATCTATCTATCTATCTATCTATCTATCTATCTATCTCTCTCTCTCGCTCTCTCATTATATATATATTATCTATCATCAGATTGTTTCTATCACTCTATCTATCTCTCTATTTTATCTCTCTCTCTCTCTCTCTCTATATATATATCTATCTATCTATCTATCTATCTATTTATCTTAGAGAACTACCAACCCAATGTAATTAGTAAACCTTTACATTGTTTCTGAAAATGTTCCATTCGCTGAGTTTGACATTTTATTTTACTGCAGAATATGCAAACAACCTACCCCAAACCCCAAATCATTAGTCATTGTTATACTGGAGAACCCCCCAACCTGTGTGATACATTGGGCACAGGGATATGAGTAGATTCCCCATGCTATAAATTTCTTATATGTTTATAAATAGGATCCTTCATTATTAATGGAGCTTTGTGAACTCTATTGAATATAAATTCAGCCCTATACCAAATGGTTATGAATAGGGCCAATAAGGTATGGTGATGCAGTATCTCTGTGCAGTAGGTGTCCTACTCTCACTGCGCTGTAGGTGTCCTAATAACAATGCGCTGTAGGTGTCCTACTCTCACCGCGCTGTAGGTGCCCTAACCACAACGCGCAGTAGGTGCCCTGCTCTCACTGCACTGTAGGTGTCCTAATCACAACACGCTGTAGGTGCCCTACTCTCACTGCGCTGTAGGTGCCCTACTCTCACCATGCTGTAGGTGTCCTACTCTCACCGCGCTGTAGGTGTCCTAATCACAATGCGCTGTAGGTGCCCTGCTCTCACTGCACTGTAGGTGTCTCCTCCTCTCCTGTAAGATTTACTGTAGAACGGGAGGTAAGAGATAGTGCAGATAGAAACCAACTTAATTTAATAATCATAATCACATAAATCACAGGCTTGCTTGCTCACTATTTCTCCCATATTTGGAATGAAGGGATCACATATTTGATATTTCTCAAAATCAGCCTTTATATTTTTGCTAATTTCCGAAAACCCATAAATCTCAAATATTCAAAAAATTATGATAATTATGAAAAAGACGACTAAGTTCCTCCATCTGAAAAATTTGAGAGTTCCGTGGGAACTTCAAAACTGTCAGTTTCGAGTCGGCACTGGGTTCGTCTTGGCAACCTGATCTCATCCCTAATCACATGCTGTACAGTATATAGAAAAGTTCTGTATACATTCCACTGACCAATTATACTTGTAATGAGCTTGAAAAATGAACTAACAGGGAGATTCAATAAAAGTTCTTATCATTAAAAGTGGTGGTAATTTTGCCCCAACCAATCAGATGTTAGCTTTCTAATGTTAAATTTTAGCACCATTTTAAACTATACGAACTTTTATTGAATCTCCCTGTATATGTTCAGAAACTTTCTATGGTTATCACATCAGCTAACCAATAAAGCTATCACCTTTAAATCAATTTTGTTCATGTTTCATCTGAACGTGTGTCAGGGTTTATTTATAGTGCCAATTTCTACCCATGCAGTTAATCTGTAGCCACCAATTAAATGTTATGAAATGTTTTCTAATCAATGAAAATGTACCATAAACAGCACAGGCAAAATGTTGCACCTTTTCTGAAATAAGCAGTTAAAGAGGTAAAAAGCATTAGTATGCAGAGGATGTCACTTTCCTCTTCCTTTATGTTAATGAACATTTAAAGCTTTATGAATTATGCATAACAAGGGGAAACCTTGTGTGTTGTAGCTAAGCAAACAGATATATAACAGCGAGACTACATGAAGAGCTTGTTACCCCGTAACCCCAATTGTAGATAAATAAATGAAACTCTTACGTGTATATCCAGGTAAAGCGTCGGAAGCGAAGCCATGCAGGGTCCCTAAAAAGAGACAGTTGGAGGTTATAACATCGATATTGTGTGAAAATATCCTTTCCCCTGGGAACCCCAAGTTACTTACTGACGGGGCAGTTTTCTGGAACATTTGGAAGGAGTGTGTAATTTCCTGGCTCAGTGTGAAGACCCTTGAATAGCACGTTGGGGGGGCAGAACTAGCAGAGAGAAAAAATAGACAGAGAGCTGAGAGGCTCAGGAAAAGCTTCATTACTGGTGATAGCTTGTCAGCAATAAGAGCTTCTAATGGCTGGGACGGTGGTTTGCTAATCAATGGACACAGAGCAGGGCAGTCAACACCAATTTATAAGAACTGCTCAATTCAGTAGGGAAGGGGAAAAATGTAGGCGGAAAGCCAATAAGCCAAAGGGTAGATTAATGTTTACGATTTAGGCAGAGTCGGAAAGCAGAAATTGGAGGCATTTCCCATAGCTGTGAGGGGGGGCGGGGGATGAAGGAGGAAATCCAAGCACTATATATATGTGTGTGTATATGTTTATAGAGCTATCCACAGTATCTAGATCTACTTATATATATAAATAGATGAAGATGCATTGCACCTTAAATTGTTGTGATTAAGAAGTCCTTGGAATGCACTCATCTCTTCCTCTATTTATTATTTTTTATCTCCGGAGTAGACCCAGCAATTAGAGAGCGTGTGCTTGTATCATATATATATAATCTGAGTGGCATATCACTTATGCAAGTTGGTACAAACTATGTAACTAAATGTATCCATTTTAACTTTAGTACAGGTAATACCCTTCATTGCTTACATACATGTTTGGTTTTTATATCTAATTAATTTAGAATAAAGGTTTGAGCTGCACATCCTTGTTTTTTATATATATATAATATATATATATATATATAATATATACAATACAAGGATATAAAAGATATCAATGCACATCCTAGGCCCCATACAATATCATATTATCTGCACCCTGGCATACTTTATAAACAAGGGGTTTTAGTATACATTACTTGATCACATGAATGAAAAGCCTTCATAACTACATAACTTTTTTCTTATTAAAAAGGAAGTATGAGGCTGGAACATGTTGCATTACTGTCCTGAACTGTCCTGTCTGTTGTCTCCTAGAATTATCTCTCTGCTGAGCAAGAAGTGGCAGGTAGATCCATTATTATTGAATCTCTGGGATATAAATGTAATCAATGTTTAAAGGGCAAGTCCATCCCTTCAAATGAAAAATTGTATACAGGAAAATACCCCCCCAAAATCCAAAAGGGCAAGTTATAAATCTGAGAGACGTAATACTAACTTGGAAAGCTAATAATGTTCTGTTACCCCTCTTTCTGCTTCCTAGGACATAATTATGAACCTGCGGTATCGGAAAGGTTGATACTGTGGATTTATTCGGGGCATTCATGATGCGGCCTTAAATTACCACTACACATACAAAACCACTGCGGTCATCCAGGGCCCATACCGTAGGTATGTACCAGTCGATTGGCTGTAGGTTCATTCAAACAATGATTAGTCAGGTCATAACATTTTCATTGATTGAGCAAATATCTGGCCTGGGTGTCTGAGATCAGGGTTGTAATCACCCATCAGAATATCAGGGAAACCCCCAGAGGGCCAACCATTCACCCACCAAATAAGGATACAGAGGTTAGAAAGAAATGCCACGTTACATGGTGTCCATCATAAGGAGTCAGGAAGAGACAGATATGAAATGTTTGTGTACCTTGGCTGACGTGGTCTTCAATTTACCATTACAATGATGCAGATGTTTTATGGTGGGGAAAACGTCTTTTCCCCAGACTCAGAGGAGTCACTGGACCAGTAAATTTCCCTGGTAAAAGCCCAAATTAAAAGTTACCACATTGCATAATCATTGTGATGTTTTAGTGTTTATGTCTGTGGTGTCCAAAGTTCGCCCCTTAAACCGCCAATAAACTTTACAGTTCCCAGCAACCTTCTGGCAGCTGTAAACTATTATGAGGTATGAACAATAAGATAGGAAAACCCACTTTGCATAGTTTTGTTTAATTAAATCAGGGCCATGTATATATATGGTCAGATCTTATTTGTATGGAATGCATATATTGGAATTAGCCATTCTCTTAACATTCAGGTAGGCTATAATAATGTTTGACTGCAGTAACCAATCAAATGTTAGCATTTTACTGGTCTAGTAAAGGTAATATGTGATTGGTTCCTACAAACCCCATTGTCCTGCACCCTTTTAATTAAATGCAACATAAAAACTGTTGCGTTTGGTTGTAGTTGAATGCAGGACAAACAGTCTGAAGTAGCTAGACAAAGAAATCAATAATTAATGATCAAACTATGTCCCCGTTTTAGACTTCTAAAGCTCTCATTGCTTATGACCAGACTGTAAACAGAGCCCCCTGCTATTTCAGGGAATAAACTCACATACCGGCCCACAATCCTTACAACGTCCTTGCCTGAGGTGCGCTAATATTTCCATTACTTTAAAACCGCATTTATTTTTTTGTTCATCGTCATTTTATTTTTCAGACTAAACAGTAAGGCGTTCTATTAATCTGAAAGGACATTTTGTTTGGGAAGAAATTCCTAGCATGGCAATTCACTAATAGGTACTGTACAGCGCCATGCAAAAAAAAAAATGCATGATGGTAAATAAATCTTCATCCAACTTAATGGTATTTTGGAAAATGTGTTACAGATCTTCTATTATACTCCCCATTTGACCAGTCTAAAAATAAATATCTGCAGCAGCCAATGAAAACACATTTTATAAAGGACTCATTGAGAAAACAGACTATGGGTTGGGGCCTAATAAATCTGTTTGAAATTTGATTTCTGGGACATTCTTCATGGCAGGACCATTTTCCTGATAATAAATGCGATTTTGAATTTTTTTTAAAATGTATTTTATAGAAATTTCACAGTATTTTTATTTTACAGATTATTTGTGAACCAAACCCCAGCTATTTTTATTTTAAGGCAATCAGGGGCATTTTGGGAATCATTACTTAATTATGTTGAGAATATTTTCAATACCAGTGGTCAATATACCACCTAAAATGCTAAAGAGGCACCTAAATAAGAGCCTATGGCAGTGTTTGTTGGGCGTCCACACTGGTGCCTTTCTCACACTTACAATCAAACAACTGCATCCCATTATAACTACCAGTAGGTGTATCCCCATACTTTTATCTATATACTGTATGGGGGAGATTTACCTATATCGCTCTGGGTAAATCTTGAGTACGTAATTCAATATTGAATTTTCAGGTGTGGGTAAATACCAATAAAAATTACGTTGATTATGGGATTTTAATGTGTTTTTTTATGTTGATAAAAAATTATTAAAAATATTAAAACATGAGCGACAATTGCGCCAGTGTTTTTTTTTGCGAAACCCATGCAGTCGCCTCAAAGAGTTAAGGTCCCGCTAACAAATACTGAATGAGCGGGTATGCTTGCTGACTTATGGAATAAGTCTGGAATAACACTCACTGCACTCTGTGTGTGTGTATTGCTGCAATGTGCTATCAAGGCTTTGCGGGATTTTCAGTGAGTGGTGCGGCAAGAGATTTTACAAACTGCAACTGATGTAAAAAGGTTTAAAATAGAAATTAGACAAGTTTTTCCTTTGCCTTTCAATAAAACTTACAAAGGACCAATCCAATTCCTGTCTACATTTTGATAGTTTTTTAGTGCCAACACCCACTGAGCATCCAGTATCTTCCCCTGCGGCCAATTTCAGGGCTCATTGTCCCCCATTGTGAACAACTTTAAGGTCTACTACTGAGGACACCGAATCGGCACCTAATACTTTGCTGATTATATTCTGAGAGCAGGATGTTCTGGCAGTAGAGCCTAGTTGGATAACTAAACACCAAATGCGCTCCTTTTCCATGCTATAAGGGTCAATTATGACATGCCCCTTAAACTGGTAAAAGAAGAGCGTGACATACAACACTCTCATACAACACCGTACATGCTGGGTGACTGCTGCTACATAGATTACTATAAATTGAACACTCCACTCTGCATTAGCTCTAATCCTTCTAAAATCATCAGTACCCACAGAGTGCACATCAAAAACGACTCTGCCATAGATGTCAAGAACTGAAAATGGCATGTGATACAGTGCGTTACATTCCATGGAAAAATAGAGCTAGAAATTCCATGTACCATTAAATTTTCCGTAAAGGTAGAAACAAAGAAAGACAATGATTTATTTCATAGAGGAAGCTTCTGTAATGTAATCATGTTATTGGATGAAGTCCAGCAGGGCAGTTTCTCCTTATTACTAGTTATCCAATCACATAATTATCCTTTCACCATTTTATATTCAGTCTTATTAGTACATGTTTCCATTAGGCAATGTTAAACAAACCTATCAGTCAGAACAGTCCAAGCTGCTTGGGCTATTTTATCTTTAAATCTACAGGGTTATTTAATAAAAGTTCTTATCATTAAAAATGGTGCTAATTTTGCCCCAACCAATCAGATGTTAGCTTTCAAATGTTAAATAAGATCTGATTGGTTGGGGCAAAATTAGCACCATTTTAACTAATAAGAACTTTTATTTAATCTCCCTGTTGTTGTAATTTTTTAATTTAATAAAGAAAAAAAACATTTCATATTGTTACTATTGTTCACAAATGAGTCAGCAAACTCTCGATAGGGTCCTCTGCACTCGTCCACACGTGGGTGCTCACTCCTCTAGGTAATCCAACCCTTAAATGGATATTTGGTAACAGGAGACAGCAAAAAGCGAGGGTGCCCTCCAAAGTAAAGTAAACTTAAATTTATTGAAGACACAACATATCACAACGTTTCGGGAGGAAAAACTTGCCCCTTCCTCAGGTGATGGAAGGGGGCAAGTTTTCCTCCCGAAACGTTGTGATATATGATATAAGTTTACTTTACTTTGGAGTGCTACCCTCGCTTTTTGCTGTCTCCTGTTACCAAATGAGTCACCTTAGTCACCATGAAATCATCCAGACATCCCAATTTACCCAGAACATAATCGATGGTTCTGCGGAATGTGAGGAAATTCTGCAGAACCGAAAATTCCATTTGAACCCAATTGAATCGGATCTTTTAAACTTTCATTTCGAATTTTCATTCTAAAGGCAGCTATACACATGACCGATATTAGACCAAACCGCACATGCCGGATATCAGCAAGATGAGGGGCCCAAAAATTACCTAAATCTATGCATTGCAGTTGGTCAGGCACGATGGACGATTTCCGTTTGTCAGTACTGGCTCAGTTTACTTTACTTAAAGTGGGCCTATATGATGAGTCTGTGTACGGGCGCCTGGCCATCCAATCCCCATATTCTTCCATCTCTGTCTTTGGGTAAAAAGTTTTAATGAAGCTTGCAAAAAAAAGCTTTTTATCAGCTTTTTGTGAGATTGAGCGTGTGCAGAGGAGGCGGCAGGGGAAACAACAGTCAATCATTGGTTGTGATGTCAGTGGTCCCAGCCTTGATTGGCTGCAAGCCAGCTTACCAGAATTTGGACAATATATATTCTTAAATATCTGGTTAGTAATTAGGTAATAAAGATTAAAATATATCAGTTGGGGTGGGGGCAGGTAACTGACAATTGGCCAGTGGACATGCCTTATAACAGTGGAATTATTGCTTATAGTAGACTGCAATAGACAAGTAATAATTATCACCTGACAGCAATCTGTCATGTCTGTGGTATAAACAGAAGTCCTTCCCCCACCCAAGTACATGCAATTCCCTGCTTAAGAACCTGTTTAGAGTTAATTCTGCCCACGGAAATCTGCTAAATCTATAATGCATTGTTGGATTCAGGGGGGTCTGGGTGATTGTCTATGGCTTTTTCAATTTGTTGCAGATTCAAAACTACTCACAATAACAACTCATTGCCCCAGCCATGCAACTCAATGCAAACCAGAATTTAGCAGAATGCAGGTGTGGTTTTAGGCATGAAAGGGTATATTGCCATGGGATCTCTCTGTCCCCTAGCCCGACAAAATGTGTATCAATTGAAATATTATTTTGTCAATGTCCTGCTTATCAGTGACCTTGAAGAGATAATAAAAGAATGTTTTGGTTGTTGTATGTGATACTGATCTATGAAAGGTAATTACCGGGATCAGGACGCTGGCTCCTACCAGTGTAAATGACAGCTACACGGGAATTGACATTCTCTATAGATAAATGTAAACCTAGAGACATCTGATCAGTGGAGATAAACAAGCTTCAGTAATGGAAATATTCCCATGTTACGGTAATCCTGTACAGTTTCATCCCCAGTTTATTCCATAACTAGAGGTGGACAAAACTGGTTGGTTTTAATTTCAATGTTGGTTTACAAAACGTGCAGATTTTTGCCCTAAAACCTATGAAGGTCACTGGGAGGCAGGGTTGCCAGGCGTACCTGACTGCAAGGACAAAATCCCAATTCGTCCTAGGAATGGATCTGGCAGCCCCACCACAGAACAGCCCTAACTTGACCCTCCACCCTGCCCACTGTCTGCCCCACCCAATCTCCATTCTGCCCACCTACTCTCTGCCTTGCCTCCTGCTCTGCCTCCGCTCCCTCCCGTTCAAGCGCCTGGTAAATTTGTCAATCCTTTAGCGAGGTAAAAGTTTGCAATTCCAATGATATAGTGACACTATACTCATTCAGGAACTAACTACTCACTGACTCTCCTCACATTCTCTGACATTGGCAAGTATATCTTAATGAAGGGGAGTAGCCAGAGATCTGCCAGTTATTGCATGAGTAACTATCAGTTTCTGCATGAGAATAGTGTTGTTTAAAGGGTATGTCCACCCCCCAAACAAAAATGTAATATGTTGCAGGAAATGGGCACAACCCTCAATCTCACTAGGGTTATATAACCTGTCCCCACATGTACTTTCCAGCCTTCGTTCCCTCGCATCCACTCCTGTGATTGGCAAAGGCGCAGGGCAAGCCACTTCTGCTTGCTTCCATGCACAGAAGCAAGCACGGAAGACAAGAAGAAGGCAGTGAGGGAACGTAGGTTGGGAAGTACATTTGAGTTATATAAACCTCGCAAGGTTTTCAACCATTTGCCGCAACATATAACATTTTCATTTGTGTGTGGACATACTTAAATTTGCCCTACTGTGTAGTGTTAAATGACCCCTACCTTTCTCTTCTGCTTCATATGGTTGTCCTGCAGGGCCTGAGAAAAGTCCAGAAAAATGAAAAGTAGGAGCCTCTCTGCATGTACCGTATATACTCGAGTATAAACAGAGTTTTTTAGGATGTAAAACCAGCCTGAAAACTTGGACTCGGTTTATACTCGAGTCACTAAGTACCTGTAACATCCTTTGCATTCCGGCAGCAGCGTCCTCTCCATTCCAGCAGCCGCACGATCCATGTACTGGTGCGCCAGCCGACGTCACTGCCCGGCGCCAAGGCCGGCGCCAATAAGTGACGTCAGCCGGCGCGCCAGTACAGGGATTGAGCGCGCTGCTGCCGGAATGGAGAGGAAGCTGCTGCCGGAATGGAGAGGACGCTGCTGCCGGAATGGGGAAGACACTTACCTTCAATGCCAGCAACAGGAAGCACTTGGATGGAGGTACAAACTGAACTGGATGAGAGGGTGGCATTCAAGATGTTTGGAAACTACAACTCCCAGCATGCTTTATTAGCTGGGAGTTGCAGTTTCCAAACATCTTGAATGCCAAGTGAGGGTGGCATACAAGATGTTTGGAAACTACAACTCCCAGTTAATAAAGTTAATAAAGCATGCTGGGAGTTGTAGTTTCCAAACATCTTGAATGCCAAGTGAGGGTGGCATTCAAGATGTTTGGAAACTACAACTCCCAGCATTCTTTATTAGCTGGGAGTTGTAGTTTCCAAACATCTTGAATGCCAAGTTACTACCCTCGGTTTATACTCGAGTCAACAACTTTTATTAGATTTTTTAGCTGAAATTGGGTACCTCGGTTTATACTCGGGTCGGTTTATACTCGAGTATATACGGTAATTCATATTAGCCACTTCCTGCTGCTCTGAGAGGTTTGTGGCATGCACAGTGCGAGGCAAAATAAAAAAAGAAGTAAGGTAAGGGAATCCCCCCAACCATGCAGGCTAAGTTTAAATTCCCCAAATCGTCTCATTCCCTGGGCTCCTTCTGCTGCGCTTCATCACAAAAGCAGCAGAAGGGGGCGGACCGGCAGCTGCATCAGGTCTGGCCCCTTCTACTGTTCCTTGCAGAAGAAAAGAGGCCGTAAGGCTGGTAAGTACCTTTAGGAGACAATTTTCGGAATTTAAACCCAGCGAGGTCTAGGTTACGGGGGATTCCCTACAATATATGTTTTTTTTTGGGGGGGGTGTTAAAGAAAAACAGTAAGGCAGCTTTCCCTGTATATGTATATATATATATAAAAAATAAATGGAGAGAGAATTTCTCTGGAATTTGGCAATTATCATCGAAGTATATCTAGCTTTAGATTTAGGTAATACCAATACTGTATCCCATATATCTCTGAAAGCTTCTTTAGAAATGTAAACATGAGATCTATGAATTTACCATTTTTAAAAAAAAAATATTTCATTTTTGTCTAAAAAAAACAGTAAGGCAGCTCTGACCCATATTTATAAAAACAAATATTTGGAAGCCATTTGGCTAGTGGACTGGCTGGCAATCTAAGCTGACTGGTGGACTGGCCGGCAATCTAAGCTGACTGGTGGACTGGCTGGCAATCTAAGCTGACTGGTGGACTGGCTGGCAATCTAAGCTGACTGGTGGACTGGCTGGCAATCTAAGCTGACTGGTGGACTGGCGCATCTAACGACGGTGGGACTGGCTTGGCAATCGGAGCTGACTGGTGGACTGCTCTGGCAAACTAAGCTACTGGTGGACTGGCTGGCAATCTTTGAAGCTGACTGGTGGACTGGCTGGCATCTGAGGCTGACTGGTGGACTGGCTGGCAATCTGAGCTGACTGGTGGACTGGGCTGCAATCTGAGCTGGCTGGTGGACTGGCTGGCAATCTGAGCTGACTGGTGGACTGGCTAGCAATCTAACTGTGACTGGGGGACTGGCTGGCAATCTAAGCTGACTGGTTGGACTGGCTGACATCTAAGCTAACTGGTGGACTGGCTGGCATCTGAGCTGACTGGTGGACTGGCTGGCAATCTGAGCTGACTGGTGGACTGGCTGGCAATCTGACTGACTGGTGGACGGCTGGCAATCTGAGCTGACTGGGGACTGGCTGGCAATCTGAGCTGACTGGTGGACTGGCTGGCAATCTGAGCTGGACTGTGGACTGGCTGGCAATCTGAGCTGACTGGTGGACTGGCTGCAATCTAAGCTGACTGGTGGACTGCTGGCATCTAAGCTGGACTGGTGGACTGGCTGGCAATCTGAGCTGACTGGTGGACTGGCTGGCAATCGGATCTGACTGGTGGACTGGCTGGCAATCTGAGCTGACTGGTGGACTGGCTGGCAATCTGAGCTGACTGGTGGACTGGCTGGCAATCTAAGCTGACTGGTGGACTGGCTGGCTCTGTGTGCGTGGCGCACGGGTGACTGGCAAGTCGATAAGATGACTTGGACTGCTGCATCTACTGACTGGGTACTGGCACTAGATGACTGGTACTGGGGCATCGGCGAGAGCTGACTCTAGCTGACTGGTACTGGCTACAATCTAACTGACTGGGGGAGGCTGGTGGCATCTAAGCTGACGGGTGGACTGGCTGACTCTAAGCTGACTGTGGACTGGCTGGCAACTCTGAGCTGACTGGTGACTGGCTGGCAATTGAGCTGACTGGTGGCTGGCTGGCAATCTGAGCTGGACTGGTGGACTGTGGCAATCTGAACTGACTGGTGGACTGGCTGGCAATCTGAGCTGACTGGGGACTGCTGGCAATCTGAGCTGACTGGTGGACTGCGGCAATCTGAGCTGGCTGGTGATGGCTGGCAATCTGACTGACTGGGACTGGCTAGCAATCTAAGCTGACTGGTGGACTGGCTGGCATCTAACTGACTGTTGACGGCTGGCAATCTGAGCTGACTGGTGGACTGGCTGGCATCTGACTGACTGGTGGACTGGCTGGCAATCTAGCTGACGTGGACTGGCTGGCAATCTGAGCTGACTGGTGGACGGCTGGCAACTAAGCTGACTGGTGGACTGGCTGGCAATCTGACTGACTGGGGGACTGGCTGGCAATCTAAATGACTGGTGGCTGGCTGGCATCTACTGACTGGTGGACTGGCTGCAATCTAGATGACTGGTGACTGGCCGGCATTCTGACGCTGGTGGACGGCTGGCAATCTGAGCTGACTGGTGGACTGGTTGGCAATCTGAGCTAACTGGTGGACTGGCTACATCAAGTGACTGGTGGACTGGCTGGCAATCTAGACTGACTGGTGGACTGCTGCAATCTAAGCTGACTGTGGACTGGCTGGCAATCTAGCTGACTGGTGGAACTGACTGGCAATCTGAGCTGACTGGTGGACTGGCTGGAATCTGAAGCTGAGCTGGCTGGTGGACTGGCTGGCAATCTACTGACTGGTTTACTGCAGCATCTAAGCTGACTGGTGGACTGGCTGGCAATCTAAGCTGACTGGTGGACTGGCTGGCAATCTGAGCTGACTGGTGGACTGGCTGGCAATCAAAGCTGACTGGTGGACTGGCTGGCAATCTGAGCTGACTAGTGGATTGGCTGGCAATCTAAGATGACTGGTGGACTGGCTGGCAATCTGAGCTGACTGGTCGACTGGCTGGCAATCTGAGCTGACAGGTGGACTGGCTGGCAGGCTGACTATCAGAATTTACACACAAGAACAATAGTTTTTCCATCTTTACATTGCACTTTTTATCTCGCCTTAAGCTGGTACAGTACCAACAAGATCAGCCACGCGTTTACCGAAAAAATTATGGCTTCAGAAGCTGAGAGCGTTCACTGTCGGAGCGTTCAGGAGGGTCAGCACAGACCGTAAATTTCCCTTGTTAGGTGTGTGACTGACCTGAGCAATCTTTCCTTCAGTATAGGAAGACCAATTGGGACATTTTACGCCGTTCTTTCATTAACCTTAAAAAGGGTTGTACATTAATTTAGAAAATGATTTTAAAGAAAAAGTTACATTTAATATGGAGATATTTACACTAAAAAATGAATTGCTTCACAGAAATAGGGGCTTATTGTTTCAATTAGGGATACTTTAGTCATTAGAGGAACACACTCTGTTGGTTTACTTTGCCTATAAAGGGATGTCTAACTGGTTTTATTTTACTGTAATGCTTAATATGCTTAAAGGAGAACTGTAGAGGGTTTATTATTTTTTTAAAAAAACTGTTAAAATGAAAAGAACCTGGGACAGTGGGTAGGATTGATAATTCCTACCTCCCAAAATTGTTTTGGTGAGGAAGAGGAGCAGCTTTAAGAAAACTGCTTTTGCCAGGCTTCATCAGTGCTTCGTCAGGGAGGGGGCCCATTATAGATTTATTGGGATTGTGAATCGTCAATGAACGATCCTTTTAGTTTTGTATACCAGCTCTATAAAAATGAGACTATAATTATTTTCACACTTTAGCCCATGTGACACACTGCTAGAAGAACTCTGCAATAGGCACTTGTATTGTAGAATGACTTACAGCACATGGAGATATGTCAATGGTTGATCCTAATATGATGTGTACCTTACAACCTATGGTTGTGGGGCTCAATATGTTGACAAAACGAAAACTTAAAGCTCAATATGAGCATAACAATTCAATTATAAATGGGGATAATTGTACAGCTTTAGGAACCCATACTGTGGAGTGCCCATTAACAAAGAACTGCTCGTATATGGGTATAGACTATATAGAACAAGTTACAGCTGGATGTAGAAGAGGTAATTGTGAATTCATTTTAGCAAAAAGGGGATCTACAAACCAGATGGCCCAAAGGTCGTAAAGGCTGGGCCACACTAGTGTGCTTTTAAGTGCGATCCGATCGTGCTAGTGTGGCCCAATTGATGTGGCGTTGCACAAGTGTACAGGAAACGCGTGTGCTTCCATGCCCATTATAGTGTGGCCTCAGCCTAACAAGGACTGGGAACTAACTTTCTTTATTTGATATAGATAATCCAGGTTCACTGTATTATTTATCTTTTGTACCTCTGCCTCTTTGTTTATGTGTCTGGAAGTGATATGCTTATAATCTATTTTTTACTATCCTTATCAAATTCACAGTATACTGTATATTATCCATCATTTTTATATGAGAACTCTGGGATATAATGTATGATGGATATCTCTTCTTGATCTGTTTTGAACGGGTGGTATGGATTTTATTTATCAAATATTTATTGAGTAATATTTTGATTGGCCTAAGTGGGCATTAATTACTGGTAAGTGTATTAATTATCAGCAATTATGATTAAATCATTATACTGAATAATTATACTATAATTAATAGTTAATCTAATTTATTCTGTTTATTATGTAGGTTAAAATGAATTATTTAAAGTCACATTGGTATATGTATAATTACCCTTCCATTTTGTTCCTGGCATTATATCTATATCTTATATACTAACCTAGGGCTGTAAATATGCACGGACGCATACGCATTTGCACGGATTGGAGGAGGTGCGTGTGGCGGGGGTGTGTGTGTGGGTGTTGGTTGGGGGCCAGGGGGTTTGCTAGTATATATATTTTAATATATATATTTCATCCTGAAACTTATTGGAAGAATAGATATGTAAATATTCACTAAAGCAACACAATTCACAATTCACTGAATGTTATTTAGTAGTATTTATGAAGGTTTTATATATTATTATGCTGTTTGTTGTGTGTATTTATTGCTGCTTAAATATGTCACTCCCTTTAAGATAATATAACTTCACCTTTAAGATTTTAGCAATTCACCTTTAATGCTTTTGTGTGCTATGCCTTTAAATAGGGTGACAGTGAGTGTGGGAGTGATCTCCATCTGATAAAGTGACGGTGGGCTTCACGAAAAGTGCCATGGTCTTAATCTGTTTCTCCCGAATCTGCTTTGGTTTAATGCAGAATCATTTTTAATGCCCTGGTAGCAGAGTTCTGTCTTCCAGGGTTATTTAATAAAAGTTCTTATTGTTAAAAATGGTGCTAAATTTGCCCCAACCAATCAGATGTTAGCTTTCAAATGTTAAATAAGATCTGATTGGTTGGGGCAAAACTAGCACCATTTTGAACGATAAGAACTTTTATTGAATCTCCCTGTTTATGTTTTATTGCTGTGCTGATTTGGAGTTTCCAGTTCTCCTTCAGATGTGACTCTCCGAATCGTGAGTTGATCTGTTCCTTTTTGAAACTCACAAAAATACGTCTGTAAAAAAAATATAGACATGTTTCCTCCAGAGGATTGGACTTCCACAGTGGCAGAAGTGATGTAACATCCATTGAAGATCAGCCTTAAATAGAAACCATCTCTACATCACCTCCAAATGCACATGGGTATCCACATAAATGCTGCCCATACACTGCTTAGATGGTTGATAGATTAGAATTAGAGATGTCCGAACTTCGCAAAATCCGGTCCGCTCAAGGATCTGCGAATTTTCTAGAAAATTCAAAAATCCGCGAGCGGACCCATTAGAAGGAAAAATATCCTCGAAATTACAAGATTTCTCGTATTTACGAAAATTTTAGAAAATACGGAAAAACTCGTAATTTCGAAAATTTTAGAAAATATGTATTTTTGAAAATACGAGTAATCCTCGTAATTTCAAAAATTTTTGAAAATACGTATTAATGGAAATAAGAGAAATCCTCGTATTTTCGAAAATATTCGAAAATACAAGAAATCAGCGGTTCGTAAGTTTGGAAGGCGGAAAATCCGGAAAAATCCGCCGTTCGCGAACGGGATAAATCCGCGGCGTATCCGGGTTCAGATCCGCGAACCGGCCATCCCTAATTAGAATATTGAACGTCAAATCTAACAAACGTCTATTGAGTGTGTTTTCCGCCCAGTGGTTTTACCTTACAACATTCCGGCAATGTTCCCTGTCTGACCCATTCATTTTGCGTTCACAAGTCAATCACAAAAATAATTGTGTGGTTCTCCTGACATTGTGCAAACGTCGGGAGAAGGAAGTAGGAATGTCAGAAAGTAAAAGATTTGTGTATAGGCACCATCTTGGTTACTGGCATTATAGGTCAAAATAGTGTATAATGTCTAGCATTATAGTGTGTATTTGTAGTATAGTATAGTATACCCCTCACATTGTGCCTTCCTTTGTGGCACATTTCCAATCAGAGGACTGTGCTTTCAATGCAAGGCACAAGGAAATGATTGAACTGATTACTAAACTAGTGGTCAGCTTTGTTTCTAGTCGTTACCAATTGGTTTCCCTATCCATACCATTCCATAGTGGGAAGGTACCCTGGAAAGATTCATCAATCATCCTAACATCAGTCTGCACTATGTGTAGTCCTGCATTTTCAGTTATTGTGCACACAACATGTTTCGGACCGTCTAGGTGCTTTCTCAAGTGTCGTCATTTTTTTAAAAAATGTCTTTCAGCTTCCCACAGAATTGCACATATAAACATTATAGTAATACTTATACTAATAGTACTTAAAGGTCATGGAAAGTAGGGCAGCTGTCTATCCAAAGTTACAGGCTTGCAATGTTTCACTTCCTAGTCTGCACTGTCTCTGTTAATAACTTGCAGCAAATATTTTAATACAGAATTCTTTGAGGCTACATATCAACAGAAACAGTAAAGTGTTTCTATAATCTAATTAATACTTAATACTTAAAAAAGTAAAACAATTTCCTGGTATATGCCGAAGAGCTAAAAAAAAAATAAAAATAAAAAAAAAAAAAATATATATATATTATAACGATAACCAAAGAGAGACGGAGCACTCCAGGGACTCATCAGTAAATGCAATATTATTTGCACGTCTATCGACGCATTTGGCCCGTGAGGGCCGAACGAAACGTCGATAGACGTTGCATAAATATTGCATTACTGATGAGTCCCTGGAGTGCTCCGTCTCTCTTTGGTTATGTGTATCTATGGTTATAACGGAAGCACCCGGGCAGTTGGATCAAGTAGATAGGAGTGCCGCTCCCACTGTGGTATTTATATATTATATATAATATATAATATAATACATGATATATATTGCTTAGTATTTAACAATGTAACTGTCCTTCTACTTTGAGTTTAAATTCAAAGTTATGGCAAACAGGGCAAGTTACACCAGTAGAGGGCAGACTTGTCTCAAACACAATTTATAGATGGGGCTGTATTGAAGTACACCCAATATTTTGGCCATTTACTATATATAGAATTACACATTGTGGAGATAGACTGATGTACAATTCTTTGGGTGTTTACATTGAATAGCTGGTGTACTGCACACACATATAGAGAGAGAAACAAGAGAGACAAACAGAGGGAGGGACAGATAGACAGACCGATATAAAGAGATTGATAGTGACAGAAATAGAAAAGTGAGAGACATTAAAAACATATAGAGAGGGACACAGAAAGAACAAAGACAAAGAGACAGAGAAGGACAGAGGCAGAAAATAACATAGTGAGTGATATAGAGTGACAGAAAGCCACACAGAGAGAGAGACAGATCCACAGAGAGGGACAGAGACAGAGAGAGGGGCAGTGACAGACACAGAGGGAAAAACACACAGAGAGGGACATAGACAGACACAGACAGAGGGACAGATACAGAGAGAGGGACAGAGACAGACACAAAGAAAAGGACAGAGACAGACTCACAGAGAGGGACAGAGTCAGAGAGGAACAAAGAGAGAGTGAAAGTGACAGAAGTCAGAGAGAAAGAGGGGTGGTGAGTAAAGGAGAGACACAGAGAGTCTGGTACAAAGAGAGAAAGAGATAGTGGAACAAAGAGAAAAAGATATAGTTAGCCATAATAATAACAATAAAATAATAATAATACATAATAATAAATAATAATAATAAATAATAATAATAAATAATAATAATATATAACAATAATAATAATAATGTAATAATATATAATAATAACAAATAATATATAATAATAATAATGATAATAATATATAATAATAATAAATAATAATATATAATAAATAGTAATATATAATAATAATAAATAATAATAATGATAATACTAATAATGATAATAATAACAATAATAATAATAATTAATAATAAATAATAATAATAAATAAGAATCATAATAATAATACATAATAATAATAACAATGTAATAATATATAATATAATAAATAATAATATATAATAATAATAATGTAATAATATATAATAATAATAATGTAATAATATATAATAATAACAAATAATATTAAATAATAAGATCTAAGAATACTAATATATAAATTAATAACACATATAATACAAAGTTAAGAATCATAATAATATATAATAACAAATAATAATAATAATAAAAAGTAAGAATCATATAATATAATGTAATAATATATATACATAATATAATACAGAATAATCAATAAATAATAAAAATAAGGAGAAAATCAAGTAAACTAAAAATAAGAAGAGAGAAGAAGAAGAAGAAGAAGGAATCAGAAGGATAAGAAGAAGAAGAAGATAAAATAGAATAAGCATAATAATAAGAAGAATAAGAATAAATGAAGAAGAAGGAAGAAGATAGACAGAATAACAATTATGAGGAAAGTAGAAAGATATATACTAAAGATACGAAGAGAAAGAAGACGAAGATAGATTAGAAGAAGAAGAAACAAGGAAGAAGAGGAAGAATAGAGAAGGAATATATAATAATAATATAATAGAATACTGCTAATAATAATAATGCTAATAATACTAACATAGTAATAATAATAAAATAATAATAATATATAATAATGCTAATAATAATAATGATTATAATAATAATAAGAAGAAGAATATATTTGACATAACCCAAATATAAAAGTAGAAGAAAGACCTTGTAGATTATGTTGTCTTTGCTGCATCAAACACGTTGCACTTCAACCTACAGGACACACGTCAGACTGTTGCAGCGGGATAGCGTCCGATTAGCTCTCATTGCCCAACCCTCTGTGCTGATTCCACCAGGGATGATGCGATCTCTCCATACACAGTTCTATCAGCCAGTTAACAAGTGGCCCTGACCCCCTCCCTCTCCCTCCCAGTCCGGATTAGCTACTGAATCGCTGCTGGGAGATGAGCGATTGCTACGCACAGCCCATGAATGAAGTGAGTGTGTGACAAGGGGAGATGGACACCGTCTTCCATGGATCTCCCCCCAGCCCTCCAGCCTGATGTGACTGGTTACGGTGGAAGATCATCTGATAGAACGTTCAGATTTTCTGGTCGGGAATCTACAGCCTGAAGATTCCAATAGCAGCTCCAACCCCTGGATATCCCCACAGAGTATCTATCAGTGAGGATCCCAATGATGTAACATTAACACTATGTGGATTACAGCTGAGGGAGGGCTCCCTGGAACCTGACATGCGGGAGGATCCTTTCTTCTATTCCACACACTTCTACTGGGGATGCTGAGGATTTAGGGTGGATTATGGGCGCAAATCACTCACACAAAGCTCCAGTTTTTGATGAGAATGAGGAAGGTAAGGAGCTGTCCAGGCTGTGTGGTGCTGATCACTGTATGGAGGCTGCTGTACATTGAGCTTTGTACAAGGGCTATAAGATAATGTTACTCTAGTATGGCTGCTGGATACAGGCAAGATGTTTTCAAACCTATCAATTATCTCCAATAGCAGTATTACTAGAAACTGTCTAGCAGTATTACTAGCAATTGTCTAGTCTGGTAGTATTACTAGCAACTGTCTTGTCTAGTAGTATTACTAGCAACTGTCTAGCAGTATTACTAGCAACTGTCTAGTCTAGTTGTATTACTAGCAACTATCTAGCAGTATTACTAGCAACTGTCTAGCAGTATTACTAGCAACTGTCTAGTCTAGTAGTATTACTAGCAACTGTCTAGCAGTATTGCTAGCAACTGTCTAGCAGTATTACTAGCAACTGTCTAGTCTAGTAGTGTTACTAGTAACTGTCTAATAGTATTACTAGCAACTGTCTTGTCTAGTAGTATTACTAGCAACTGTCTAGTAGTATTACTAGCAACTGTCTAGTCTAGTAGTATTAATAGCAACTGTCTAGTAGTATTACTAGTAACTGTCTAGCAGTATTACTAGCAACTGTCTAGCAGTATTACTAGCAACTGTCTAGTCTTGTAGTATTACTAGCAACTGTCTAGCAGTATTACTAGCAACTGTCTAGCAGTATTACTAGCAACTGTCTAGTCTAGTAGTATTACTAGCAATTGTTTAGCAGTATTACTAGCAACCATCTATCAGTATTACTAGCAACTGTCTAGCCTAGTAGTATTATTAGCAACTGTCTATCAGTATTATTGGCAACTGTCTAGTCTAGTAGTATTATTAGCAACTGTCTAATCTAGTAGTATTACTAGCAACTGTCTAGTCTTGTAGTATTATTAGCAGCTGTCTAGTTTAGTAGTATTACTAGCAACTGTCTAGCAGTATAACTAGTAACTATCTAACCTTAGTATCCCTGGTATATTCATCAAACTATAGTAACATAGACACACCAGGGACACCATTCATTGGGCTTCCCCCTGATTTGAGAAAGTCTATTTAAATCCAGAGAATTCCCATGCTGTAACCTCCCTGGTTGTTATTGAGTTTAACTTCAGGTTCATCCCTCTAGAACTGGGGATGGTTGCAGTTTTAAAACAGCACCAGGATTACAGGTTGTTGTGTTTGTGGTGTGTTTTTGTGTGTGTGTGTGTGTGTGTGTGTGTGTGTGTGTGTGTGTGGTGGGGGGGTTATAAAGTTATTGGAAGGCTGTTAACGAGAGTGTACAGACTGTGGCGTTAAGATTTGTGTGTGTGTGTGAAACTGATTTAACCTTTCATGGGAAAGTATTTATTATGTTTACCTCCCACTGTATCATATTATAGTGTAACATTATAGACCCAGGCATGCATTGTTCAGTATATATACATATATATATATATAGAAGGAGGTATAGCGAAGGCACTCACACGGGTCTGGTAAAATATAACTTTTATTCAAGACAAAGTAAAAACGCTATATTGACACATTTCGGCTCCTGAGGACGGCTTGTGCTTAAGCCAAAACGCATCAATATAGCGTTTTTACTTTGTCGTGAATAAAAGTTATATTTTACCAGACCGTGTGAGTGCGTTCGCTATACCTTCCTGTATCCATTGCTTTGGAGTGCACCCGGGCAATACTGCTTTGGGAATGGAGTGCTGATCGCTATACCAAGGTCTATATATATTTATGACCATAGTGCATTCCTGAAGGACTTTATAATGAATGTTATTAGTGGTTAACAGGCAATGTTTTGGTGCATGCTCTAGGACCCTTCCTATGCTCTGGGCTTGATAAAGGTCCAAGAAAACGTTGCCTGTTAACCATTTATAAAATTCCTTATTAAGTTCTTCAGGGGTTCTCTTATGTTCATAATATGTATATATGTATATGTTCATACCTTTTAGTAGCACCCAGGCAATCATCTAGCAACAGCAGGAGACGGTCTGTGTTCCATTTAATATATATATATATAATATACACGTGCTAGATATTTAAGTACATTTTATAAGACTTTTCAATACATTACTAAAAGACCACCTATTTATATATTTAAAAAAAAGATATATTTATATATTTTTTTAAAAATGGGATAAAAATTAGTAATATTTTAACATGCCTGGCAATGCAGAAGTTAAGTGTTTAACCAGGTGCAACCGGTCATTTTTCAAGGGGGATGGGGTGTCATTAAAATTCAATTGGAATTGAAACTTCACTTTCCACTAAAAAACCCTTTGACGTCTTTCCACTACCCCCCTATAACTGTGTCTCCAAGTGTTGAAATCCACTATTGAACATCAGCCATTGTGAACCCTGCAGGAATGATTCCCAACTGGTGGCACAAAGAAATTGCAAAGTGAAATCTACAGAGAGGTATTTAGGTTCACTGCAGTGTAACCACCAATGAGGAAGCTTTAACGGTAATGAAATGCATTAAACTAAACTTCACAGCGCGTGTAGGAAAGACTCATTGGAAATGACTTGCGCTTCATGGGTCAACAGATGTGCGCTTTATTGTACCACTGCTAATTAGCAGCCCTGGCGGTATTGCTGGGAGAATGGGGAATTTATGTTGGCTGTCATGTCTGTAACACATTAGTTTATGGGGCACATAAATAATCAAAGTTCCTGGGCTTGTTCTGCTGTCCCCATGCATATATAATATAGTCAAGCGAACAAGAAAGAAAAGGCTTGAAATAATACATAAATGCATAAAATAATTGAATGTACTCTGCAGTTGAGTGGAATAGAAAATATGTTTTCTGTCTGAATTAAAAAAAGGTTTTAAGCACAAGGAAGAGCAAGATTTCTAAATAGAGGTTGGCAAATGTCTTCAAGTTTATCCCACAGAAAGTTCAAGTAAGCCTCTTAGTTACTGTGTCACCAAACATGGTTTGGTTTAGAAATCCACAAGCGCTTAGTGTAACTGTCCGCTCACCCTTAAAATATACAGGAAACTTAGAAAATGATATGATCTGAAGGGCAAGTTTAAAACAGAGAGTGTGGAAATACAAGCTCAGGAAAAGTAAATTCATGGCCAATGACTTAATCTCTGTACACAGGGGTAGATCAGTGTTTCTCACACTTTTTATTCAAAGAAACTCTTGAAACTTGAAAAGTGATCTGTCCTGCTTGATCGGTTAGTAATGTCTGTGAAGTTCTGACCAACGGTCAACTATGAATCTGTCTTTGATCATAAAATTACCCAAAAGAGGTAAAAGGAGGGTGAAAATGTTGGACTTCATGGACGCATGTCTTTATTCAACCTCAATTACTATGTTACTATCCAGAAATGTCGGGAGGTAACACAGCAATATTAGCTTGTCCTACTGTGGGAATCTTGTTCCTGTATGATCCAATGTTAGCCAATTAAACCTTTCTGTTGCAGTCAATGGGTATTTTAACAACGAACATATCTATATGTTGCAGAACTGGACTAACTGTATTTAAAAACAAACTCAAAGACACACAATAGCGTATATGTTACTATGCAGGGTTCCAATAATGTCAGCAACAATTAATATTAAATACAATTAAAAGGGGTTTATAGTTGTCAAACAATTTATTTGCCCATTTTTAGGAAAGCCTATGCCAATGGCCAAGCCTACAGTGACTGCACATTTCTTGTTAATATGGTAGATTTTCCTGCCAATGATAAAATACAATACAATAACCCCCCTTTCTTCTTTACTTTAATTTAGTATAACAGACATTGAAAAATTACGAGAAAAAATCATAGAATCAGAAGAAAATAGCTTAAATAATATGAGCTGTGCCCCAAGGGAAGGAAGAATGGAAAACACAATTATATGTCCTAACCCTCCTCTGTTATTACAGTCTTATTGGAATGAATATAAAGTTCTTACCAAAAACTTTTGATTCTGAGAAATCATCATTTGAAATGACAGCATGTACAGGACCCGGGACTCCAGAAGCAGAAATGATATGTTCCCCACTTATAACCTCTTACTAGGATCTTTGGCTGCTTGCCAGCACATTTTCTGCAACAATTAAAAGAATCATCAGAGAAAAGAGGGGAGGGGGAAATGTGTAATCAGAGCAGTGTCCATGGTGAGGCTGTGCAGAACTTGTAAGTGTCGCAGACACTACAAGTGGGGTGGAGGCAATTAGGAGCACTCACTAAACATACATTTTTTAATGACGAAGCCAGCACTGATAAATATGTGAGTACCACCATTTTACTTCTCTCAAATTGTAGTTTCAGATAATGTAAAGTTGTTTGAGTGAGTATAGTGACCCTTTAGGTAAGTAATCTAAGATGAAAGCCTGGGCAAAGCAAGTACTGGGTTGGGGGCAGATAGGATCCACACACAATTCAGTGTAAAAAAGATACTTACATGTATTTATTTTCATTGTAATTACTGTTAAGTATAGGTATCTGTCTTTTGTTCCCATTTTTTCATTATAACAGAAAATAAAACAAACTTTGTGTTCCATTAACTTTCGTTTTGATGAACATACACTATGAACAAGTGTTCTAGCTCTTGTATATCCGTTCCTCATTATATTAGCATGATATGCATACGTTTTAAAGTGTATTAATCATTTCTCGAGCATATGAGCCTCTCTATGGGATTCAGCATCCCCTCTAAAATTTAAATAAGTGACACAGAGGATTTTTCAAGAGATTAGATTGCTTCTTGAAGAGACTTGCAGGCAATTGGTTCTTTGAAGGTCTTTGTGACTATCTCACTCCCTTTAAAAAGGAATTGTGGATTTGTTTAAAGACATTTTCCTCTAATACTAGAAAGTAGAAATTAGACTATTTATAAAAAACATTTTGGCCTGTGTAAGATAAATATCTGTGTTTCTAATTGAGGGTGCGCAAGTTGCTCCCTTAACTGTTCCCTATACATTACTTTTTAAATGTTAAATTATTTGTAAATTAACTGGAAATTCTGATAATAAAATATTTTTAAAGTTGGACAAGCTTCTAGGTTTATATTGTACGCCAACATAAATAAAATATTAGAATATATCATAAGGAAAATTATTTTTTTATCCTTTGTGTTTCTAACCTTTAAAGAAGAAAGAAAGTCTTATAATAAATTAAATTCAGGTGATTCTCTGTGATATGATGATCCAAATTGCTATTTTCTTGACCTTTAATATGTTATTTGTTCCCTAAAAATGTATGCTATTGTGGCTGTTGCTCCTCCTATTTTTCTCGAACTCCTTTGCTTTTGGTTGCAACGCCTTATTTGGCACAATGTACATACACTTGAATAGGGTTTAGGTCACCCCCAGCAAAGGAACATGGGAAACATAAAAATAGCTCTGTATAATGGTTCCATCTAAGGGCGTATTGTGGAGAAAGATTTTATGGAATTCAAAAAAGGTACATTTTGAACTAGGAATCAAATAGGAATGCAAGTGGTACATCATTTTAACCAACAAGTTTTTTTAGGGCCAACCCTAAATTTAGATATTTCGGTACAACCGACTGATATTTTTTTTAAATTTTTCGGTGGGTCAAATCGGACAAAAGGATAATCAGACATGTCAGTAAATCACAGACAATCATGCAGTCTCCTATGGACCTGCACAATCAGTCACAGTGAACTGATACTATTTCTGCCTGGTCGAACGGTTGATATCGGCAAACAGTTGGCCAGTAGAGATGGACTAGAACTCGAACTAGAACCCAAGTTCGAGCCAAACTATTCGAATTCAAATTAATTCTGACTTCTCGAACTATCCCGGACCCGGATTTTCAATATTTTCGGACTTTCGATAAATATCAAATGTTCGAGCATTCAAATATGCGAGTAAAATGCCTATTATACCTATACGCAAGCATCGAATCCGCGAGTAAAGTGTCCATTAAAACCTATACGCGAGCATCGAATCCGCAAGTAAAATGTAGACGGTATCTAGGCGCGAGCATCGAATCCGCGAGTAAAATGTCCATTAAAACCTATAAGCGAGCATCAAATCTGCAAGTAAAATGTACATGATACCTAGGCGCGAACATCTAATGTTTCGAACGCAGGAGCTCGAAAATAGCACGAGTGAGAGTAAAATTGATTTTTAGAATGTCCTGGATATTGGAACATGTTCCCCAGACCATTTCCCAGGTCCCACAGCCATTTACATTAGTTACCATTGATATTTTACTTGTATTTCATTAGAACTTTTTGAACTATTTAAATTTCCATTGACTTTAATGGGTCCGTTTTCAAACTATTATATGGCCGAACTTCCGAAAATCCCTTCTGCTCGAGGATTCACGGATTATCGGAAAAAATTTTAAATCACTGAAAATCCGCAATGGGGGGGGGGAGTGAATTTAGAAATTTCCTCCTAAAATAATGGTTTAAATAGCAATGGTAACTTACTGTGAATGGGGAACGCGTATCAATGCCCACAATCTTTAAACTGAGTATTTTATCTACTTACTGTGGGGAGCTGCACCGCAGGTGTTAGTACTATTATCGGGATCTCCAGACACCAATTGGTCCGTCCGACCTCTTCAGACATAAGGCAATGAAGCAATAAGTATTGGGAGCGACGAGATACATCCGAAACAGCACATATTCCAAAATGTTAATCCAAATAAAACTTCACATTTATTGTGGTTCGTTAAAAGCAATCATAGATAACACTGCATAGCATATCACGGGTAGGGAAGACGCCAAAGGGGGAGGGGGCGTGGCCTGACGCGTTTCGCGGTTACTTCCGCTTCATCAGAGACCACTAGGGGAGACTCTCGCCAGTTTAAATAGAGGTAAGTAACCAATGAATGGGTCCCGACCAGCTATTCGTCTGGCTACAAACACAGGTGTACAATCATCTGCCATAAGGCTCATGACTAAAAAACGTACTGAGTGTTAATACGTATAATACAGGTAGATATGTTGAACATGAAACCCATTATAAAGAAATATATTATACAATAGGTTCAAATATGTACACAAAATGTAGAAGGAAATACATTAGTGTGTATCCTATATCTAAAATTGCAACAAAGTAAGTGATGGTACTAAGTATCATACATAATACATGATTTAAGAGATGTAGACATGTGATACATATATTGTCAAAAAACAGGAGAAAACCGAGCAAGCTTGAAAACGGAATCCCAAGCAATTGAAAGAAAAGCAAATAATCTGTAAAGCAATTTAATTCAAAATCTGCATTGGCCCAATGGTGTGATGGTTTTCAAACGATGCATCCAGATGTGCCTCTCTACGAAGCAATTCTCGATGCCATCACCCTTTCTAACCGGAACTCTAATCTTACAATAATTTGGAACTCAATACACAGAGATCCATTGTGATGTGTGAGAAGATGGGCCGCTATAGCTGATTTATAGTCCTGTCTCTTGGTAGCATTGACATGTTCCATAATTCTCCTTGTGGCCAATCTTGTGGTTTTCCCCACGTATTGTTTGCCACATTGGCAAGTGGCCAGTGCGGATTCAGGATTTCATCAGTCATTGTAATAACAATAACTATAATATTAAATTCACTACTCAGGTACACAAAACACATATGGAGTTCTTAGATGTGTCTCTTGATATAAAACAGGATAAAGTAACTACAGATCTATACAGAAAGACCATAACTAAGAATGCCATTTTGCATTCTTTCAGATTGCTTGGGATGCCGGTTTCAAGCTTGCTCGGTTTTCTCCTGTTTTTTGACAATATATGTATCACATGTCTACATCTCTTAAATCATGTATTATGTAGTATACTTAGTACCATCACTTACTTTGTTGCAATTTTAGATATAGGATACACACTAATGTATTCCTTCTACATTTGTGTACATATTTGAACCTATTGTATAATATATTCTTTATAATGGGTTTCATGTTCAACATATCTACCTGTATTATACGTATTAACAATCAGTACGTTTTTAGTCATGAGCCTTATGGCAGATGATTGTACACCTGGGTTTGTAGCCAGACGAATAGTGGTCGGGACCCATTCATTGTTACTTACCTCTATTTAAACTGGCGAGAGTCTCCCCTAGTGGTCTCTGATGAAGCGGAAGTAACCGCGAAACGCGTCAGGCCACGCCCCCTCCCCCTTTGGCGTCTTCCCTACCGTGATATGCTTGCAGTGTTATCTATGATTGCTTTTAACGAACCACAATAAATGTGAAGTTTTATTTGGATTAACATTTTGGAATATGTGCTGTTTCGGATGTATCTCGTCGCTCCCAATACTTATTGCTTCATTACCACAATCTTTAAACAATACAGTCGGCTATTCTACTTCTCCTGGAGCCCATAGACTGTTACCACACCACTGACGTGGAGCTCCGCTACTGGAGGGGTAGGAGAACACTCCCCTATTTTCTGTATAGGTTATGGAGCGCTAAAGTCGAGGAACATTAATTTGAATGTTTGATAATTATCGAAAATTCAATAATCATTAATAAATCAGGACTTATAGGGGGGTAGGCCTTAAAAGGACTTTTTGAGCCCAAATTGTGTGAATACAGGGGTTGTTAATAACAACTGCTAGTCCACCACATTGAAATTCTCACACAGAAAGCTCAAAAAGCAGAAAAAAAACTCCTACACTGTCATGTCTCGACTAAACTCACTTTAACCAATCAGAATTGGTTACAATCAGATTCTTTCAGAAAGAATTTGAATGGTATGCTTCTGGCCAATCAGATTCTTTTTGAAAGAATCTGATTGTAACCAATTCTGACTGATAAAAAATGTGATTGGTTAGTATATCAATCAGATTCCTTTTTTTAAAAAATTGATTGTCTGTTCCCCAGACCATTTCCCAGGTCCCAGAGCCATTTACAGTAAGTTACTGTATCATTTCTACAAAATTTTCTAAAATTTTCCAAATTTCTAGAATTTTCTAGAAAACGTGGTACAGAAAAAAATTCAGAAAGCAGAATTCCGGAAAATCCACGAGATCCGCAGATCTCAAAAAAACGCTGTGGAACCGGGTTCGGATCCTCGATCCGGCAGGTAAAATGATATCCATCTCTTGAACACTAATTACAACTGGGGACTTTCTCCAACTGTATACTAGTGAGAGACTGAAGGGGGAATGGAACCTCTATCAACTACTTACAAGAATCAATAGATGTTTATTCTGTAGTCATTTATTTAGTATAACAAAACAAATATCCTTTCATGTTGAGATCAAGGGAAATTGTGTAAAGTAACAATGAATTAATACTCTCTGTAATGGCTGAAAGTTATCTGATGGAGGCTTTGTGAGAGAATAGAGGCATTTGGCTTTCAATCGGATAAGTATCAATGATGCCTTATGTTTCATTATATGAGCTACACAGTCACCAAGCATCAGAAATCCCAGAAGGTTTCCAGATGATGTATTTACTATTCATGTTCATGTAAAACTGCTTTTCACTTTAATTTAATACGTGATCGGGGGAACTTACACTTTCCATCTTAAAATGAGGCTTTCCCATTGAAAAGATGGGAAACTGCTGATTGTGTGGCTGTTGAGAAAGTCACCTATTTAATATCACATGTGCAAAGGGTTAGTGTGACAAATGTCTAACATTACAGTCACACAGATATTAAATTAGTGTTGCAGGTGCCCTTGTGTCTCTCTGTAAATTCTCCTTTTCTTATTCTCCTATTGCAGTTAACTAGGGGCTCATGCTACGTGAATAGCAATGCCCATATAATCTAATAAACAAGGAGGAATTTCTCATTCCCAGGTTTCCCTAATGGTATAGTGCCAACATGTTTCAATCATCTTAGATCTCGCCAGTGCAAGATACTGATTTATGGCTCTTTGGGGTAGGACTTGGGAGCACAAAATACCAGGCAACTACTGTATATAGCTTAATGTGAGATAGGCTTAAAGGAGCAAAAAGCCCTCCACAGTGACACACTGGTGAGATCTACCGTATATACACGAGTATAAGTCGATCCGAGTATAAGTCGAGGTACCAATTTTTACCTGAAAAATTAGTAAAAACTGATTGACTCGAGTATAAGTCGAGGGTAGAAATTATCACCACTACTGCCTTCTGATTCTGTGTTGTTTTTAGGCTTTAGTTGTCCATTAAATGGACAGCAGAATTCCCATACATGAATCCCATACAGTAATAGCCAAATCCAGTACCAGTGACCCCCAATTCCTTGGCACTCCAGATGTTTGGAAACTACAACTCCCAGCATGCTTTGTTGCTGGGAGTTTTAGTTTCTAAACATGTGGAGTGGCAAGGTTCAGTAAACTTTTAATTAAGCTTACCGTCATTTACAATTCTCCTGAACCCCATATTGTAAAGCACCCTCTGACCCCAATAGTTAAAAATGTCACCTGAGACTTGTAGTTTCAAGCTTTCATTTGCACTGTACTAGCAGCTGTTTTTTGCCCCAAACTGAGGAGACCCATCAGATTTACAGATTCCAGATGAGCAGTGACAGTGCTGAGTGAGTCCAGCAGCCAGACTACAGGAAGCAGGAAGTGTAAAGGCAGATCAGCTCCTGTAACTTTCTATGCAGGTTAACACAGCGCCACCTACTGATTATTATACGCAATTGCAGAATTTGGATCTAAATTAGGACTTGACCTGAGTATAAGTCAAGGTTAGGTTTTCAGGCTAATTTTAAAGCCTGAAAAATTCGACTTATACTCGAGTATATACGGTAACAAGATTGATACATGTCATGTCTGCAGGTTGAATTAATGGCTCCATACCATTAGGCTATATTGCATGTTAATATGCCAGCGTTCCTGTACACATGCTTTAGCCACAGGACATAAAGTAGAAACTTTGCATGTCTCCATTTTTCTGGGAGACCTGGGAGTGAGAATTTTTTTCTTAGATTATCTGGGCATTGCTCCTCACAGAGCTATGCTTCTCACAGAAAAAGTAATGGTAGGAATTTCAGTTCTATATCCCTGTCCCAACTTCTTTTCATTTTAACAGTTTTTTTTACCACTATAGTTCTCCTTTAAAGGGCATGTCCAGCCTAAAATAAACTTTTCCTATAAATGTACACCCCCACCCTAAACCCAGGTTCTGCATTCTCTATACATGCCAAAGATAACCCTAATGGAACTTACCGAACACGGTCCCTCACCGCTCCTCCTCTGCCGCTTTAATTCCTGGTCTCGGCTGTCAGTTAAGGCCCAGCGTGACGTCAAGCTCAATTACCTTACAGCCGTGACCAGGGAGTAGAGCTGCTTTCAGCGCAGAGCCGCACTGCTCCTGTTTTGGGTCTAAACAAGCTTGAAACAGGAGCAGGGGACGGCGCTTAGGTAAGTCGCATAAGGGGCATCTTTAACATGTATGGATAATGTGAAACCTGGGCTTGGGGTGGTGGTGGTGAACATTTCTATGGACATGCCCTTTCAGAAGGCATTCTAGTTTTAGGGTTTGGGGGTGATTTATCTATATGTCTTTAGTTATGGGCTGGACTTGCCCTTTAAGTTTTAATGCAGAGAAAACATACAATGAAAACATAATAAATGCATTACAGTAATTCCCTTATGTATACTTCTGATGTGTATATTTCATATGGAAATTGTATTATTAAATATGTTTTTATTGTTTTAAAGTTGTAAACCCGCAACAGACTTTTTAGCTGAACGGATTGAAAAGCCATTCTTTTTAAAGGTGCTATATCTTTATTAAAGGGAAACTATAGTGCAGCCCCCACCATCTTTACTCCTGAAATTAAATTTAGCAGGTAGGTAGGAGACCGTATTCCTACCTCCTGTTTTCCCCTCTTTTTCCCCTGGTGAGCTACCAAAAGCAGCTAAACATGGTTTGGGGTACTATTTGGGTATTATAGCTGCCCTTTAATGGCTATAGCTCTTACTTTATTTATTATTGTGTAAAAAAAGTGCCTGGACTTCAATTTTCACCTGGGAGATGTAAAAACTATTATCTACAGTAATGTGTTATGCAAATGAATTGCTCTAGTTACTTTGAAAATCCCCCCTGCAGTGTTACCTAATTTACAGTAACCTGCCCTGTTGGATATAGTCTTGTTTCATTTGTAAGTATTGCTGTTTTTTTCACACAATCTTTTTGCATTAAAAATTTGGTGCTTCTTATGCATGTTGTCATTTAACTAGGATTTTAGACCATAGTTCTCCTTTAAATGTTGACGTACTGAAAAAAATATGGATGGAAAGTTGAAGGCTGAGAAATGAATAGACTTATTGATTAAGGTTGACGGATTAAGCTCTTTCTGTTGCGTGGGAAGATCATACAGACTTTATTGAACTCCTGCTAAAGAATCATCTGTGACTGAAATATGCAATAGTCTTATCAGCAGGCAGATTAAATAAACACACATCTTTCATAAAACGATATTACAGGCGCACACACTTAGAAATGAATGATCTACCCCCAAAAACCTAAGGAGCGAACATTTCTTCAGAGGCTGGTGTCGTGGTGTTCACTACAATGAAATATGGATAAAACATGTTTAATTAATGATGGTCTTCAACATACCCTGCTGAGAACATAATAGGTTGAAGAGTTGTATTTTATTGTCTACTGTCCAGTAAGCAAAACATTTTAGACAGAATTTCAGACAGAGCTTTAGCGCTATCTTTAATACAGGAAAGTCCGAGACACTAAAGCTGGGTACACACAGTACAGATCAGTGAAAGATGACAGACAAGATCTGCAAGATCCTGTCTGTCATCTTTCAAAGATCTGCATACACACAGTCCCGAGCGTTCTCCCTATACACATCATAGGGAGAACGCTCAGGACTGTGTGTTTCCATCGGCGCGCTAGATGCACATTTTCGTTTTTTCCTGAACGAGCGTTCGGTGGCCGCGCGCTTGTTCGGGAAATGAAGGTACACACAATACCGATAAAGCTTCGATAACGTCGGATCCAACGGTATCGGGGCTTTATCTTTACTGTGTGTACCCAGCTTAACCTGGCAGTTGAAAACTGTACATGCTGTAGCTCCTCAACAGGATATTGGGAGTTTAGAATAATCAATCCGACCTCCCTGCCCCAGGTACTTTCCATTTTTAAAAGATTAACTTTTACAGTGTGGTTGTCCTTTAATTAGTAAATTAATATTCCACGCAGAACAAGATCAAATGATAGCTATTGTGGGCACAGCAATATAAGGGAAATGATTTGGGTAACTTTTTTTTAATATTACTGTATAAGGGTTTATAACCCTTGCAGAATATTTGCAATGCTGAATGGGAATTTTGCACAGGCTGGTGGGTCGGCACTTTCTGTGTTAACTTAACCAGTTGTTCTTGCATGTATTAAAGGGACACTATACTGGAAAAAATTACTTTGCCTCATCTTAATCTATAATTGAATACATGATTTGCGTGTGTTGCTGCATGACTTCAATCAAGCACAAATTTTGTTTAGCAGCAGTATCCCCCCTCCCTCTTTTAACCACTCCCACTTCCATCTGACCTGACTTTTCCCCCCACAAACCAACTGTCAAGCCTGCACACAGCATACAGCATTCCAACTGTCAAAACTCTGTCACCATTCCAGCTACAGTCAAACTACCCACAGAAGAATAGTTTTTCAGAGCAAGGAACTTGATTGACAGCTGATCAACAAAAAAATTATACAGTGCTGGTTGGGAAGAATTATAGTTTCCAGCTTTGGCCAATTTAAAATTAACATATTTTTCGGTATAGATGCCCTTTAAGGCAAGGTACATATCTTAGGGAGGGTAGAGTGCAGGGATGGGACATTTTGCACCCGTATCGGTGCTATTGTCATGGCCAACAGCAGATGTATTAGGTATAATTCGCATCTACTGACACCTGTGGTGGGAAAAGTTTCAGTATTGAAAAACTTCAATATCGATTCTTTAGAAATGCAGCACTAAAGCAGCCTTTCCTTTCTATGGTAGGTAAGAGTAAGCATTGCTACCTGACGATTGGCTTTAATTAAAAAGTAAACAGCTTTAGCAAGTTAAAAATATTGTTATAAATATTAGGTAAAAAAATATTCTGAAAATGATCCACTGTGCCTTGCATGTATTTATAGTTTGCATGCTGGCTTTTGTGCACCACCACAGAAGATGTTGGCTCTATAAAAATCAGTAATAATAATAATATAGTTAACCAGAGCTCCCAGAAGTCTTTGCTGCTTTTCCAGTAAAGCATGGGGACTTTAGTGTCGGATTTCGTAATGACTCCCCGGGGGTCATCGCCGGAGAGTCAGCCACCCATTGGTTGTAGTATATGGTTGCGCTTTCCCAGGACGTTGCATGTTTCCAATAAAGCTTACTGACATGACAACAATGCGCTTAACCAAATGGTCTATCAAACTGCTTGCTTAGCCCATCGTTTGCCTGCAGCAATGTGTTTGATACCTGCTCTCTTGTTGGCTCTCTCCGGGTTTATCCCAACTCTATGCTACTTATTGATTCTGTTATCTCTTTATTTTTATTATTCAGCCTGTGAACTGCAATTCCCAAGATTCCAATGCAGGTGGAAAATTCTAGATATACATACAGCATAAACTAAAATACCAAATAGATTGTTCTTAGAAAGTAATATTTCTGCCCCTGCTACATTTTATTCGTATCCCAATGTAACTTTTATTAATAGTTATCACTTTTCATATATCTTTATCATCTTTTATACTCAAACCAATTATAAGTGGGCCTTTACATAGAATTGTTCCGGAACATTCCGTCTCTTTCCCACAGACTGAAGGAATGACAGGATGTGAACTGCTTAATTAACTCAGGAACCTCACTGTGTGGGAGCACCTGCTTTCCAATGGGAGGGGTTGCTATGCCTGGATTTAATGTATTGCAATGCTGCCTGCTCTTAAATGTAATATGTGTCTTTGGCAGGGATACCACCAGGGGGAGGTATAGGGTTCATTTGTGACTTGGTCCCTTTAAAATACCTATAAATTCAGCATGCTGAAAGGCTGGTCAGTAGTTATATTAGAAACATGATGCAGGCTGTATCGGTTTCAGTGTAGCATGCATTTAATGAAATGTCAATTTATTCCTCGCTGCATATAGAGTTTAGATGTGTTAGAAGGTACATTTATAAATGTAGTGGTATGTTACCTTTATTTTCTAAATGTATCTGCACTATGTAATGTGTAAACACAGAGTTTTACACAGAGCTATTAAGTAGAGATGGCCGAACTTCCTGTAGTTTGATTCATTTTAGAACTATAGAACTTCAGTAAAAGTTCTATAGTTCAAAAACGGACCCATTAAAGTCAATGGGGAAAAATAGTTTGAAACGTTCTGATAAAATACAGTTAAAATAACAATGTTAACTTACCGTAAATGGCTCTGGGACCTGGGGAATGGTCTGGGGAACACGTCCATATCACCACTAACTTTCCTCATGATATGGCAATTGTTGGGCTTCAACATTTAATTTTCGAGGGTTATCGAAGTTAATCGCAACATTCAAGGGTTACCGAGCGCCGCATTCAAGGGTTATTGCCAAATTCCAGGGTTACTGAGCGCCACATTCAAGGGTTATTGCCAAATTCCAGGGTTATCAAGTGCCGCATTCAAGGGTTATTGCCAAATTCCGGGGTTACCGAGCACCGCATTCAAGGGTTATTGCCAAATTCCAGGGTTACCGAGCGCCGCATTCAAGGGTTATTGCCCAAATTCCAGTGGGACCGGAGCGCCGCATTCACGGGTTTTATTGCCATATTCAGGGTAACCGAGCGCCACATTCAAGGGTTATTGCCAAATTCCAGGGTTACTGAGCGCCACATTCAAGGGTTATTGCCAAATTCCGGGGTTACCGAGCACCGCATTCAAGGGTTATTGCCAAATTCCAGGGTTACCGAACGCCGCATTCAAGGGTTATTGCCAAATTCCGGGGTTACCGAGCGCCGCATTCAAGGGTTATTGCCAAATTCCAGGGTTACCGAGCGCCGCATTCAAGGGTTATTGCCAAATTCCAGGGTTACCGAGCGCCGCATTCAAGGGTTATTGCCAAATTCCAGGGTTACCGAGCGCCCATTCAAGGGTATTGCCAAAAGGGTTAAGAGCGCCGCATTCAAGGGTTATTGCACAATTCCAGGGTTACGAGCGCCCATTCAAGGGTTTATGCCAAATTCCAGGGTTACCGAGCGCCGCATTCAAGGGTTATTGCCAAATTCCAGGGTTACCGAGCGCCGCATTCAAGGGTTATTGCCAAATTCCATGGTTACAGAGCGCCGCATTCAAGGGTTATTGCCAAATTCCAGGGTTACCGAGCGCCGCATTCAAGGGTTATTGCCAAATTCAAGGTTAACGAGCACTGCATTCGAGGGTTAGCGAACAGCACATTCAAGGGTTATAGCCAAATTCGAGGGTTATGGCCGAATTCAAGGGTAATTGACAAATTAAAGTGATAGCAAACACTACATTTAATGGTTAAGGCCTAATTTGAGCGTTAGTGAATGCTGCATTCGAGGATTATTGCCATTTGGTAACCCTCCCAGTCATAGCCCTCAAATGCACCATTCAGTAACACTCGAATTCAGCAATAACCCTCAAATGTAGTGTTCACTAACCCTCAAATTTGGCTATAATCCACAAATGCAGCGTTCGGTAACCCTCAAATTCGGCGATAACCCTCGAATGTACTAAACGCCGCAATCTAGGGTTCTTCGTACGAACTCAAAAAATCTGGCAAGAGCTCAGGTTCGAATTTGAGTTCTAGTCCATCCCTACTGTTAAGCATAGCTCCTAACCGTCCTGTTTTTAACTGGCTTTTCCCAGTATCTTCCTGCATTATCCCGGCAGTTGTACAGGCTGAGCAGTCTCAGGTATGCATAAAGTTTTTATTTAAAACCAAAGTTCCATTTTTAAAATAATAACTTTACTGAGACCTGACACTGCCGGATCGGTAGGAATTAATGGAGAGGGTTCCCGTTAGTTATATATGGAACATGGGCAAGGAATGAACTCCTCTGCTGCTGGGCTTTCAAAGGGAGGGGGGGAGGGCTGACACTGCACCACGGCCTGACTCAACTAAAAGTATTTATGAATTGCTGCTCTGTGTTTAAAGTTTAACTTTTCACCCACCCCTGCTATTGAAAGTACCCAGGATGAGGACATAAAGCACTAGGTTATCACCCATGGGTTTAGCCTGCATAATCTGAAAAAAGCTGTCAAACTTTGCTTCATGCAGCCATGATGCATGATGCAATTTAGGTACTCACCCTGGATACAAGTGACCAGGAGAAGCGGGAGATACAAATGAAGGGTTTCAGAGATATAACTGAATTTAACCAGTGTCAATCCATTAAAGTTTAAACCTATCTTTTCTTCCACTGGCCTGTGTGAAAATCAGCCCTCCAGACAGTGTTACAGTTAGCCCTCCAGTTCATTATCCATTGCCCTCCAGTTCATTATCCAGTGCCCTCCAGTTCATTAGCCAGTGTCCTCCATTTTTTCTATCCAGTGTTACATCAGCCCTCCAGTTCATTAGCCAGTGCCCTCCAGTTCATCAACCATCACTTCATTAGCCAGTGCTTTGTCAGCCCTCCAGTTCATTAGACAGTGTTATGTTAGCCCTCCAGTTCGTTAGCCAGTGACCTTCAGTTCGTTAGCCAGTGCCCTTCAGTTAATTAGCCAGTGTTATGTCAGCCCTCCAGTTCATTATTACTAGCCAGTTGCTCTCCAGTTCACTAGCCAGTGCCCTTCCAGTGCAACTCCACAAGGTGAGATCTTGCATGGAAACATAGAACAACATTAGTTTAGAAACTTCTTACCCATGCAGTGTTAGCTACCAAATTAATTGAATAATGATTATCAAGTGTGCACCACCTTTCTTTCCCAAACTTTCTCAAATCTTACAAAATCTTGAGAGAAATGTTTTTATTCAAAAAGATTATTAGCGATTAGTTCCCTTAGTGTTTACTGTTGGAAAATTGCAAATTCACCCATAGACATTTTTTATAAACAACTAACTGATATTCTAATTAAAAAAAAAACAAAAAAACAAACAAACAGCAATAGCTAATACAGGAACCACCCAAGTGTTTAGTGAGCCAAATCCAACATGATACTGTCTCCTTTAGCACAGCCATTCTTTAATTCTGTCCAGTACTGTATGTACTGTTTTGTTAGTGTCTAGTGAGCCATATACAATGTAATATTGTCTCCTTTAGCACAACCATTCTGTAATTCTGTGCAGTACTGTATGTACTGTTTTGTGAATATTTAGTTGGTGTCGAACCCCCCCACCTCTATATGGCCCAGCACAGAAGAGCCAATTTCTCGGGGTCAGCCGTGTACCTGCCTCTTAAGGAAAAAGGACATACCTTTGAAGATTATAATGTCAACATCTTGTCAAAGGAACAGGACTGGTTCAAGAGAGGTGTTAAGGAAGCCATTTATGTAAAAGTAAAGAAACCAAGCCTGAATAGAGGTAAAGGGTTCGACACTGTCTGCCATGTACAATGTACAATGCTGTTTTGACACCTTACCCTGGGAAGTTTCGATAACACCTCTTAGCCACTATCCAATCACACCTTGCATCAGAAGGTCCCTAACACCTGGCTGTCATATGCTAATTGGGACTATCCAGAGTACATAATTGCCAACAGATTCTTGTACAAGTCATTCTGAATTGAGAAAGCCAGCATGACTAACGAAATGTCTTCAAGAACTAAACTTCAAGTCCACTTGAACTAACTGAATACAACAGATTTGTGAGTGTTTAGTGAGCCATATACAATGTAATACTGTCTCCTTGAGCACAGATTACTGTTTAATTCCGTCCAGTCCTGTATGTACTGTTTTGTGAGTGTTTAGTGAGCCATATACAATGTAATACTGTCTCCATTAGCACATATTACTGTGTAATTCTGTCCAGTTCTGTATGTACTGTTTCGTGAGTGTTTAGTGAGCCATATACAATGTAATACTGTCCATTAGCACATATCACTGTGTAATTCTGTCCAGTCCTGTATGTACTGTTTCGTGAGTTTTAGTGAGCCATATACAATGTATAACTGTCTCCATAGCACATATCACTGTGTAATTCTGTCCAGTCTGTATGTACTGTTTCGTGAGTGTTTAGTGAGCCATATACAATGTAATACTGTCTCCATTAGCACATATCACTGTGTAATTCTGTTCAGTCCTGTATGTACTGTTTCGTGAGGTTTAGTGAGCCATATCAATGTAATACTGTCTCCATTAGCACATATCACTAGTAATTCTGTCCAGTCTTGTATGTACTGTTTTGTGAGTGTTTAGTGAGCCATATACAATGTAATACTGTTCTTGAGCACAATTACTGTTTAATTCCGTCCGTCGTATGTACTGTTTGTGAGTGTTTAGTGAGCCATATACAATGTAATACTGTCTCCATTAGCACATATTACTGTGAATTCTGTCCAGTCCTGTATGTACTGTTTCGTGAGTGTTTAGTGAGCCATATACAATGTAATACTGTCTCCATTAGCACATACACTGTGAATTCTGTCAGTCTGTATGTACTGTTTTGTGAGTGTTTAGTGAGCCATATACAATGTAATACTGTCTCCATTAGCACATATCACTGTGTAATTCTGTCCAGTCCTGTAGTACTGTTGTGAGTGTTAGTGAGCATATACAATGTAATACTGTCCCATTAGCATATCACTATGTAATTCTGTCCAGTCCCATATGTACTGTTTCGTGAGTGTTTAGTGAGCCATATACAAGATAATACTGTCTCCATTAGCACATATCACTGTGTAATTCTGTCCAGCGTATGTACTGTTTGTGAGTGTTTAGTGAGCCATATACAAGTAATACTGTCTCCATTAGCACATATCACTGTGTAATTCTGTCCAGTCCTGTATGTACTGTTTCGTGAGTGTTTAGTGAGCCATATACAATGTAATACTGTCTCCATAGCACATATCACTGTGTAATTCTGTCCAGTCCTGTATGTCTGTTTCGTGAGTGTTTAGTGAGCCATATACAATGTAATACTGTCTCCATTAGCACATATCACTATGTAATTCTGTCCCGTCCTGTATGTACTGTTTCGTGAGTGTTAGTGAGTCATATACATAATACGTCTCCATTAGCATATATCATATGTAATTCTGTCCAGTCCCGTATGTACTGTTTTGTGAGTGTTTAGTGAGCCATATCAATGTAATACTGTCTCATTAGCACATATCACTATGTAATTCTGTCCAGTCCCGTATGTACTGTTTTGAGTGTTTAGTGAGCCAATACAAGTAATACTGTCTCCATTAGCACATATCAAATGTAATTCTGTCCAGTCTGTATGTACTGTTTTGTGAGTGTTTAGGGAGCCTATACAATGTAATACTGTCTCCATTAGCACATATCACTGTGTAATTCTGTCCAGTCCTGTATGTACTGTTTCGTGATGTTTAGTGAGCCATATACAATGTAATACTGTCCTCATTAGCACATATCACTGTGTAATTCTGTCCAGTCCTGTATGTACTGGTTCGTGAGTGTTTAGTGAGCCATATACAATGTAATACTGTCTCCATTAGCACATATCACTGTGTAATCTGTCCAGTCCCATATGTACTGTTTCGTGAGTGTTAGTGAGCCATATACAATGTAATACTGTCTCCATTAGCACACATATCACTATGTGTGTAATTCTGTCCAGTCCCATAGTACTGTTCGTGAGTGTTTAGTGAGCCATATACAATGTAAACTGTCTCCATTAGCACATATCACTGTGTAATTCTGCCAGTCCCGTATGTACTGTTTGTGAGTGTTTAGTGAGGATATACAATGTAATACTGTCTCCATTAGCACATATCACTGTTAATTCTGTCCAGTCTGTATGTACTGTTTTGTGAGTGTTTAGTGAGCCTATCAATGTAATACTGTCTCCATTAGCACATATTACTGTGTAATTCTGTCCAGTTCTGTATGTACTGTTTCGTGAGTGTTTAGTGAGCCATATACAATGTAATACTGTCTCCATTAGCACATATCACTGTGTAATTCTGTCCAGTCCTGTATGTACTGTTTTCGTGAGTGTTTAGTGAGCCATATACAATGTATACTGTCTCCATTAGCACATATCACTGTGTAATTCTGTCAGTCCTGTATGTACTGTTTCGTGAGTGTTTAGTGAGCCATATCAATGTAATACTGTCTCCATTAGCACATATCACTTGTAATTCTGTCCAGTCTTGTATGTACTGTTTTGTGATGTTTTGTAGCCATATACAAGTAATACTGTCTCCATTAGCACAATTACTGTTAATTCGTCCAGTCCTGTGTTACTGTTTTGTGAGTGTTTAGTGAGCCATATACAATGTAATACTGTCCCCATTAGCACATATACTGTGTAATTCTGTCCAGTCCTGTATGTACTGTTTCGTGAGTGTTTAGTGAGCCATATACAATTGAATACTGTCTCCATTAGCACATATCACTGTGTAATTCTGTCCAGTCCTGTATGTACTGTTTTGTGAGTGTTTAGTGAGCCATATACAATGTATACTGTCTCCATTAGCACATATCACTGTGTAATTCGGTCCAGTCCTGTATGTACTGTTTCGTGAGTGTTTAGTGAGCCATATACAATGTATACTGTCTCCATTAGCACATATCACTATGTAATTCTGTCCATTCCCATATGTACTGTTTCGTGAGTGTTTAGTGAGCCATATAATTAATACTGTCTCCATTAGCACATATCACGTGTAATCTGTCCATCCCGTATGTACTGTTTCGTGAGTGTTTAGTGAGCCATATACAATGTAATACTGTCTCCATTAGCACATATCACTGTGAATTCTGTCCAGTCCTGTATGTACTGTTTCGTGAGTGTTTAGTGAGCCATATACAATGTAATACTGTCTCCATTAGCACATATCACTGTGTAATTCTGTCCAGTCCTGTATGTACTGTTTCGTGAGGTTTTAGTGAGCCATATACAATGTAATACTGTCTCCATTAGCACTATCACTTGTATTCTGTCCAGTCCTGTATGTCGTTTCGTGAGTGTTTAGTGAGCATATACAATGTAATACTGTCTCCATTAGCAATATCACTGTAATTCTGTCCAGTCCCGTATGTACTGTTTTGTGAGTGTTTAGTGAGCCATATGCAATGTAATACTGTCTCCATTAGCACATATCACTATGTAATTCTGTCCAGTCCCGTATGTACTGTTTTGTGAGTGTTTAGTGAGCCATATACAATGTAATACTGTCTCCATTAGCACATATCACAGTAATTCTGTCCAGTCCTGTATGTACTGTTTGTGAGGTGTTAGTGAGCCATATACAATGTAATACTGTCTCCATTAGCACATATCACTGTGTAATTCTGTCCAGTCCTGTATGTACTGTTTCGGAGTGTTTAGTGAGCCAATACAATGTAATACTGTCTCCATTGCACATATCACTGTGTAATTCTGTCCAGTCCTGTTGTACTGTTTGTAGTGTTTAGTGAGCCATATACAATGTATACTGTCTCCATTAGCACATATCACTGTGTAATTCTGTCCAGTCCTATGTACTGTTTCGTGAGTGTTTAGTGAGCCATATACAATGTAATACTGTCTCCATTAGCACATATCACTAGTAATTCTGTCCAGTCCATATGTACTGTTTCGTGAGTGTTTAGTGAGCCATATACAATGTAATACTGTCTCCATTAGCACATATCACTGTGTAATTCTGTCCAGCCCGTATTGTACTGTTTTGTGAGTGTTTAGTGAGCCATATACAATGTAATACTGTCTCCATTAGCACATATCACTGTGTAATTCTGTCCAGTCCCGTATGTACTGTTTTGTGAGTGTTTAGTGAGCCATATACAATGTAATACTGTCTCCATTAGCACATATCAGTGTGTAATTCTGTCCAGTCCCGTATGTACTGTTTTTGTGAGTGTTTTGTGGAGCCATATACAATGTAATACTGTCTCCATTAGCACATATCACTGTGTAATTCTGTTCAGTCCTGTATGTACTGTTTCGTGAGTGTTTAGTGAGCATAGATCAATGTATACTGTCTCCATTAGCACATATCACTGTAATTCTGTCCAGTCTGTATGTACTGTTTTGTGAGTGTTTAGTGAGCCATATACAATGTAATACTGTTCTTAGCACAATTACTGTTAATTCCGTCCCGTCTGTATGTACTGTTTGTGAGTGTTTAGTGAGCCATATACAATGTAATACTGTCTCCATTAGCACATATTACTGTGAATTCTGTCCAGTCCTTGTATGTACTGTTTCGTGAGTGTTTAGTGAGCCATATACAATGTAATACTGTCTCCATTAGCACATACACTGTGTAATTCTGTCAGCTGTATGTACTGTTTTGTGAGTGTTTAGTGAGCCATATACAATGTAATACTGTCTCCATTAGCAATATCACTGTGTAATTCTGTCCAGTCCTGTAGTACTGTTGTGAGTGTTAGTGAGCATATACAATGTAATACTGTCTCCATTAGCATATCACTATGTAATTCTGTCCAGTCCCTATGACTGTTTCGTGAGTGTTTAGTGAGCCATATACAAATAATACTGTCTCCATTAGCACATATCACTGTGTAATTCTGTCCAGCGTTATGTACTGTTTGTGAGTGTTTAGTGAGCCATATACAAGTAATACTGTCTCCATTAGCACATATCACTGTGTAATTCTGTCCAGTCCTGTATGTACTGTTTCGTGAGTGTTTAGTGAGCCATATACAAGTAATACTGTCTCCATAGCACATACACTTGTAATTCTGTCCAGTCCTGTATGTCTGTTTTCGTGAGTGTTTAGTGAGCCATATACAATGTAATACTGTCTCCATAGCACATATCACTATGTAATTCTGTCCCGTCCTGTATGTACTGTTTCGTGAGTGTTTAGTGAGCATATACATAATACGTCTCCATTAGCAATATCATATGTAATTCTGTCCAGTCCCGTATGTACTGTTTTGTGAGTGTTTAGTGAGCCATATCAATGTAATACTGTCTCATTAGCACATATCACTTGTAATTCTGTCCAGTCCCGTATGTACTGTTTTGGAGTGTTTAGTGAGCCAATACAAGTAATACTGTCTCCATTAGCACATATCAATGTAATTCTGTCCAGTCCTGTATGTACTGTTTGTGAGTGTTTAGGGAGCCTATACAATGTAATACTGTCTCCATTAGCACATATCACTGTGTAATTCTGTCCAGTCCTGTATGTACTGTTTCGTGATGTTTAGTGAGCCATATACAATGTAATACTGTCCTCATTAGCACATATCACTGTGTAATTCTGTCCAGTCCTGTATGTACTGTTCGTGAGTGTTTAGTGAGCCATATACAATGTAATACTGTCTCCATTAGCACATATCACTGTGTAATCTGTCCAGTCCCATATGTACTGTTTCGTGAGTGTTTAGTGAGCCATATACAATGTAATACTGTCTCCATTAGCACACATATCACTATGTGTGTAATTCTGTCCAGTTCCCATAGTACTGTTGTGAGTGTTTAGTGAGCCATATACAATGTAAACTGTCTCCATTAGCACATATCATGTGTAATTCTGCCAGTCCCGTTGTACTGTTTTGTGAGTTTAGTGAGGACATATACATGTAATACGTGTCTCCATTAGCACATATCACTGTTAATTCGTGTCAGTCCTGTATGTACTGTTTTGTGAGTGTTTAGTGAGCCTATACAATGTAATACTGTCTCCATTAGCACATATCACTGTGTAATTTGTCCAGTCCCGTATGTACTGTTTTGTGAGTGTTTAGTGAGCCATATACAATGAATACTGTTCCATTAGCACATATCATTGTAATTCTGTCCAGTCCGTATGTACGTTTTGTGAGTGTTTAGTGAGGCCATTATACAATGTAATACTGTCTCCATTAGCACATATCACTATGTAATTCTGTCCAGTCTTGTATGTACTGTTTTGTGAGTGTTTAGTGAGCCATATACAATGTAATACTGTCTCCCATTAGCAACATATTACTGTGTAATTCTGTCCATCCGTCTGTATGTACTGTTTCGTGAGTGTTTAGTGAGCCATATACAATGTAATACTGTCTCCATTAGCACATATCACTGTGTAATTCTGTCCAGTCCTGTATGTACTGTTTTGTGAGTGTTTAGTGAGCCATATACAATGTAATACTGTCTCCATTAGCACATATCACTGTGTAATTCTGTCCAGTCCTGTATGTACTGTTTCGTGAGTGTTTAGTGAGCCATATACAATGTATACTGTCTCCATTAGCACATATCACTATGTAATTCTGTCCAGTCCTATGTACTGTTTCGTGAGTGTTTAGTGAGCCAATACAATTAATACTGTCTCCATTAGCACATATCACTGTGTAATCTGTCCAGTCCCGTATGTACTGTTTGTGAGTGTTTAGTGAGCCATATACAATGTAATACTGTCTCCATTAGCACATATCACTGTGTAATTCTGTCCGATCCTGTATGTACTGTTTCGTGAGTGTTTAGTGAGCCATATACAATGTAATACTGTCTCCATTAGCACATATCACTGTTAATTCTGTCCAGTCCTGTATGTACTGTTTTGTGAGTGTTTAGTGAGCCTATACAATGTAATACTGTCTCCATTAGCACATATCTTGTAATTCTGTCCAGTCCTGTATGTACTGTTTCGTGAGTTGTTTAGTGAGCATATACAATGTAATATCGGTCTCCATTAGCATATCACTTGTAATTCTGTCCAGTCCGTATGTACTGTTTTGTGAGTGTTTATGTGAGCCATATCAATGTATACTGTCTCCATTAGCACATATCACTTGTAATTCTTTCCAGTCCCGTATGTACTGTTTTGTAGTGTTTAGTGAGCCAAATACAATGTATAACTGTCTCCATTAGCACATATCACTATGTAATTCTGTCCAGTCCTGTATGTACTGTTTTGTGAGTGTTTAGTGAGCCATATACATGTAATACTGTCTCCATTAGCACATATCACTGTGTAATTCTGTCCAGTCCTGTATGTACTGTTTCGTGAGTGTTTAGTGAGCCATATACAATGTATACTGTCTCCATTAGCACATATCACTGTGTAATTCTGTCCAGTCCTGTATGTACTGTTTCGTGAGTGTTTAGTGAGCCATATACAATGTAATACTGTCTCCATTAGCACATATCACTGTGTAATTCTGTCCAGTCCCATATGTACTGTTTCGTGAGTGTTTAGTGAGCCATATACAATGTAATACTGTCTCCATTAGCACATATCACTTGTAATTCTGTCCAGTCCATATGTACTGTTTGTGAGTGTTTAGTGAGCCATATACAATGTAATACTGTCTCCATTAGCACATATCACTGTGTAATTCTGTCCAGTCCCGTATGTACTGTTTTGTGAGTGTTTAGTGAGCCATATACAATGTAATACTGTCTCCATTAGCACATATCACTATGTAATTCTGTCCAGTCCTGTATGTACTGTTTTGTGAGTGTTTAGTGAGCCATATACAATGTAATACTGTCTCCATTACACATATCACTGTGTAATTCTGTCCAGTCCGTATGTACTGTTTTGTGAGTGTTTAGTGAGCCATATACAATGTAATACTGTCTCCATTAGCCACATATCATGTGTATTCTGTCCAGTCCTGTATGTACTGTTTGTGAGTGTTTAGTAGCCTAACAATGTAATACTTCTCCATTAGCACATATCACTATGTAATTCTGTCCAGTCCTGTATGTACTGTTTGTGAGTGTTTATTGAGCCATATACAATGTATACTGTCTCCATAGCACATATCACTGTGTAATTCTGTCCAGTCCTGTATGTACTTTTTTTCGTGAGTGTTTTGGGAGCCATATACAATGTATACTGCTCCATTAGCACATACACTGTGTAATTCTGTCCAGTCCTGTATGTACTGTTTCGTGAGTGTTTAGTGCCATATACAATTAATACTGTCTCCATTAGCACATATCACTGTGTAATTCTGTCCAGTCCTGTAGTACTGTTTTCGGGATTGTTTAGTGAGCCATATACAATGTAATACTGTCTCCTTGAGCACAGATTACTGTTTAATTCCGTCCAGTCCTGTATGTACTGTTTTGTGAGTGTTTAGTGAGCCATATACAATGTAATACTGTCTCCATAGCACATATTACTGTGTAATTCTGTCCAGTCCTGTATGTACTGTTCGTGAGTGTTTAGTGAGCCATATACAATGTAATACTGTCTCCATTAGCACATACACTGTGTAATTCTGTCAGCCTGTATGTACTGTTTTGTGAGTGTTTAGTGAGCCATATACAATGTAATACTGTTCCATTAGCAATATCACTGTGTAATTCTGTCCAGTCCTGTAGTACTGTTGTGAGTGTTAGTGAGCCATATACAATGTAATACTGTCTCCATTAGCAATATCACTATGTAATTCTGTCCAGTCCCTATGACTGTTTCGTGATGTTTAGTGAGCCATATACAATAATACTGTCTCCATTAGCACATATCACTGTAATTCTGTCCAGCAGTTAGTACTGTTTGTGAGTGTTTAGTGAGCCATATACAAGTAATACTGTCTCCATTAGCACATATCACTGTGTAATTCTGTCCAGTCCTGTATGTACTGTTTCGTGAGTGTTAGTGAGCCATATACAATGTAATACTGTCTCCATGCACATACACTGTGTAATTCTGTCCAGTCCTGTATGTCTGTTTTCGTGAGTGTTTAGTGAGCCATATACAATGTAATACTGTCTCCATAGCACATATCACTTGTAATTCTGTCCCGTCCTGTATGTACTGTTTCGTGAGTGTTTAGTGAGCATATACAGATGAATACTGTCTCCATTAGCAATATCATATGTAATTCTGTCCAGTCCCGTAGTGTACTGTTTTGTGAGTGTTTAGTGAGCCATATCAATGTAATACTGTCTCATTAGCACATATCACTATGTAATTCTGTCCAGTCCCGTTATGTACTGTTTTGGAGTGTTTAGTGAGCCAATACAAGTAATACTGTCTCCATTAGCACATATCATGTAATTCTGTCCAGTCGTATGTACTGTTTCGTGAGTGTTTAGTGGAGCCCTATACAATGTAATACTGTCTCCATTAGCACATATCACTGTGTAATTCTGTCCAGTCCGTATGTACTGTTTCGTGAGTGTTTAGTGAGCCATATACAATGTAATACTGTCCTCATTAGCACATATCACTGTGTAATTCTGTCCAGTCCTGTATGTACTGTTCGTGAGTGTTAGTGAGCCATATACAATGTAATACTGTCTCCATTAGCACATATCACTGTGTAATCTGTCCAGTCCCTATGTACTGTTTCGTGAGTGTTAGTGAGCCATATACAATGTAATACTGTCTCCATTAGCACACATATCACTAGTGTGTAATTCTTCCAGTCCATAGTACTGTTGTGAGTGTTTAGTGAGCCATATACAATGTAAACTGTCTCCATTAGCACATATCATGTGTAATTCTGCAGTCCCGTTGTACTGTTTGTGAGTGTTTAGTGAGGATATACATGTAATACGTTCTCCATTAGCACATATCACTGTGTAATTCTGTCCAGTCTGTATGTACTGTTTTGTGAGTGTTTAGTGAGCCTATACAATGTAATACTGTCTCCATTAGCACATATCAGTGTGTAATTCTGTCCAGTCCCGTATGTACTGTTTTGTGAGTGTTTAGTGAGCCATATACAATGTAATACTGTTCCATTAGCACATATCATTGTAATTCTGTCCAGTCCGTATGTACGTTTTGTGAGTGTTTAGTGAGCCATATACAATGTAATACTGTCTCCATTAGCACATATCACTGTGTAATTCTGTCCAGTCCTGTATGTACTGTTTCGTGAGTGTTTAGTGAGCCATATACAATGAATACTGTCTCCATTAGCACATATCACTGTGTAATTCTGTCCAGTCCTGTATGTACTGTTTCGTGAGTGTTTAGTGAGCCATATACAATGTAATACTGCTCCATTAGCACATATCACTGTGTAATTGTGTCCAGTCCTGTATGTACTGTTCGTGAGTGTTTAGTGAGCCATATACAATGTAATACTGTCTCCATTAGCACATATCACTGTGTAATTCTGTCCAGTCCTGTATGTACTGTTTCGTGAGTGTTTAGTGAGCCAATACAATGTAATACTGTCTCCATTAGCACCTATCACTGTGTAATTCTGTCCAGTCTGTATGTACTGTTTGTGAGTGTTTAGTGAGCCATATACAATGTAATACTGTCTCCATTAGCACATATCACTATGTAATTCTGTCCAGTCCTGTATGTACTGTTTTGTGAGTGTTTAGTGAGCCATATACAATGTAATACTGTCTCCATTAGCACATATTACTGTGTAATTCTGTCCAGTCCTGTATGTACTGTTTCGTGAGTGTTTAGTGAGCCATATACAATGTAATACTGTCTCCATTAGCACATATCACTGTGTAATTCTGTCCAGTCCTGTATGTACTGTTTCGTGAGTGTTTAGTGAGCCATATACAATGTAATACTGTCTCCTTTAGCACAGATCATTGTGTTATTCCGTCCAGTCCTGTATGTACTGGATTTCAGCAGATATAAGTTGTAGAACCAATTGATTTTTTTTACCTTGGTTAAGATACAAATAGGTTCAGTGTAAAGTCTGTAATAACTGTCTTCCCAGGGGACAGAAGGAAGAATGAGGGATAATAGTGTAGAATAAGGGCTAGTTTTGGCTCGGCGGGAGACAGAATGGTTTCAATAATCCGCTTAGTCAAGAACTCCATCAGAGGTGGAAGCACAGTTTGAAATTGATATGAGAAACCTCCACCACTCCATCATACCGTCTAAAGGGAAAATAAGAGCAGGAAGACTTTCCAATGTCACTACTGCAGCAGGACTTGTCTCCATAGTCATTTGTATGTGTGCAGGGCCGGATTTCCCATTAGGCACAGTAGGCACGTGCCTAGGGGCGCCTGATGTTGGAGTGGCAGCTGTCCATCTCCTCCCACCAATCCAACCCCTTTATAGTCTATTTTATTTCCAAAAAAGAAGAAGTGGGTGTGGTTTAGGGGTGTGGTCTGTGTTTAAGGGTGGGGCTAAGAGTGCCAGGCTCTTTGGGCTTACAGGCTCCTGGTGCAAATCCGGCCCTGTATGTGTGTTTAGAGTTGACACTAACAAACAAAAACTGTTTGTGTGTTAGTCTTGCATTGGTTGCACATTATTCTTGCATTACTTGCATTAAAATGAAATGCATTGTGGGGGATTACTTAAATTACTAAACTATTGAGTGCCACTCCTGTCAGAATCTTGAATAACATGCACTAGACGATGTCTAATATAACGTCAGTCTGTACTAGGCCTTAGCCAGACTATTTAAGGGTTTAACAAAGACCCCCAACTGGTACGCAGCCAGGCGAAATAATATTTGGGTCGATTGGGTTGAAATATCTTCGGAAATTTTTGCCACATTCGTCTGCAACAGATAACATTTCGTTTGGACACATTGATAAATCTCGTCTGATTGAGAGGTCTTCAGTGGGTTTCACAATTGATTGTGTCAATATATTGGCAATGACGCAATTTGTTTAACTGACAACCAGATCAGTAGTCTGTTGATAGAACCGCAACAATCAAACACACACGAACTGATGATCGTACAATTATATTGGAATATCCCATATCCAACGGCGATTGGTGCGTGTATGGCCTGCTTTAGCACCGTGGATTTATATAGTTCTAAGCTGACAACAAAGCTACCCAATGACTATTACCCCTTTCTGCCAGTGACAGTCTATTGGTTTCCTTTCATAGCTCTGTGCAGAGCCAACATTCACATTAACCACACACAGACAGGGAAAGGTTCATTTGCATTTGGATTTCTACCATTTAAAAGTCAGGCGCTTCACCTTGTCCTTCCGATCATATTTCTAATGAAATGAACAGATGGATAGTTTCAGTGATACGGGTCCTGCTGTGCATGGTAGAAATCTGGAGCCTCCGGCTGTCTCTCTGATTTACTTATCTACAGTTCTTAATGTTCTGTAGCTCTGAGAAAGTCAAATGGCAAAAAGCATCAGGATGCGTAGAATGTCCCCCACTGCTCTATAGATGCGGATGGCAGTATATAGAATCTGTGTGCAACTGGATGCAGCCCAGTTACTCACCATAAACACAAGAACAATAACTTGAATGTGTATGAAACCACACACCCCTTATAAGTTATAATAAAAAATATTGCAAATAGAGTGTAACAGTTGTTATTTCATTTTCAGCTCCCACAACCCTCTGACAGCTAATGGGCTGCAGGTTGTACATATGTCGATTGTGTTTGTTGCTATTAAACACAGTTCCACATTTGGATTGTTATAATCCTTCTGGGTCCCATCTCTTTTTTCAATTGCATAGTACCAAGTGCCTGGACAGAACACTGGGAATCTCCAGAAGGCATTAGAAGAGTGAACAAGATGGTAGAGTTATACATGTCGAACTGACAGATCTGACAGCCCACTGAATCTTTCACATTGCATTTTATAGCCCAGAAACAGGACAATCACCTAAACATGTAATGAGTAAATGTACAGACAGTCAATATGCACTAAAACATGCCAGGCTGCCAATCATGCCCATAGCGGATAACATCACAGCCAATGAATTACTACTGCAGAAGGGGCAACATCTGAGCATGTGCAAGCTCATAATGAGTTTGCACAGATTTAATGGAGGCAGCCAAAACTGAGGAAGAGATCAGGGTAAGTGTGAGGTTATCAAAGGGGAGGAAGTATAACATTTTGTCAGAGGGGTAGAAATGACTTTTGAAGTCACACAGAAGTTTACACAAGTTGGCTGCTATCATTGTTTTTATTAAATTGGTATTTTAGGTGGCATACTGAGCAATTGCAGATCTCTGTAGATTCCCCACAATATGGGGGATTTACAGTATTTATTTTGTGCTTTAACATTAAAGAAATTCATTACAATCTCCATTTTGTTTGTATTTTTGCAGTTAACTTTGATCATTTCCAAATACTGCGAGCTATTGGAAAAGGGAGTTTTGGAAAGGTAAGTCACATGGAAATTCCTTAGACCTTCTCAGTGTAAGTTAAACTTTATGTCTCATTCACATCACAAAATGATGAACATTTTAAAAGAGACGTTAAGACTGAAAACTGATTTATCAGTGTATATATGTACCCATATTACCCATATGTGTTTATCATTTATTTATATTCTAGCTGATTCCTGGGACATAGAGTGATACATTTTGAGAACATTTCTAGTTGAAGGATCTGTTGCCTTTATTTTTTTTATTTTCTAGCTTTAATTGGCTGTATTCCGGTTACCAGAGATAATGACATGTTAACATTGTAATTGTGGGTACTATGCAGAGGAAAAAGGTTTTAGCTTTTACTTTTGGAGAAAATGAAAACTCATATAATCAATGAGACAAAAAAATTCTAGATTAGAATCTGTTTTTTGAACTATTTATATATACAGCCACTGTAATGGGCATGTTCACCCCTCCTACTTACCTTCCCCATCCCTGAAAACCCAGACCTCGCAATACATGACTTACCCCCCCTGGCATTCCTGAAGTTAACGAACATTGGGTCGTAGAATACCATGTGGAAGAAAACTACTGCAATGGTATTCTATAGAGATCATAAATTTAAGATCATTTTCATTAATTTATGATAACTATTGTAAATTAACGACTGATCGGAAATTAAGTTTGTTTCCAACCTGAAACCCATCTCTAGACAAAATCCAGCAGAAAGTTTGTGGGGTCTAGGCTAGCCCAGATTACAATGTCTCATGCTTATGGGAGGGATTAGGCAAGTTTTTCTATTAAGATTCTCTTGTTCAATTGGTTAGAACTAGAGGTGTAATGTGGGTTTGATTAGAACCCAGTTTCGAATCGAATCTGAGGGTTTCGAAGTCCAAACTAAACTTTCGGAACTCCCGGATTTCACGGAACCCGAATTTTCGATTTTTAGCGAAAATCGAAAGTAGATAATGATCAAAAATCTAAAGTAGATTATTATCAAAAATCGAAAGTAGATGATTATCAAAAATCAAAAAAGGGAGTTTATGATTTTCGTAAATCGAAAGTAGACGATTTTTGAAAAGCAAAAGTAGACAATTTTCGAAAATCGAAAGTAGACGATTTCTGAAAATCAAAAATTGAAATAGAAAATCGACAATTTTCGAAAATCGAAAGTAGAAGATTTCCATAAATCGAAAGTAGACGATTTTTGAAAATCGAAACTCAAACTTTCGAATTTTCCAAAAATTTCAAAAATTCAGAAACGAAACTCAACAGTTTCGAACATCTCTAGTTGGAACAGACATCAGGCCACTAATAGTTGCTGCACATAAATTTGTATGCCAATGTGAAAAATAAGTCATGGAGGGGTCTGTTATCGTGGATCAAAAGACAATCAAAATAATGAACAGATGCTACAGGTGTCTGCTGCTATTCTGCGTGTATCTCAATAAATTGAGATTACTCGACTTTTTTTAGGCAAGCCACCATGGAATGACTTATTTTATGTATAAAACCTGTCACCTGAAGACCAAACCTAATCACCAGTCAGTCTCTCTAGAGGACACAAGGGCAATCCCTTGACTCTGAGAGACAGAGAGTTTGATCTTCAGGTGCACATTTGAACAAAGAACATTGACCCTGATTGACCCCAAATCTCTTTTGTAGTAAAGATTTTGTTGTCTTTCTCTGGACCAGCTTGAAGATGAATAAGACTTTTAGGTGAAAGGGTAGACATGTATTAATGCTGCATTGAGTATACATTTAATTAGTTGACTTTAGTTTAAACTGTATTTTAAGATCCTAAACATAACATTAAATGAATAGATATGTAGCACCACAGTAAAGACAAAACACCAGGAATGGTAGATATCTTGGTATGCTGGGATTATTTGTGATGAGGGGCAACTAAAAAGAGCACAATAATACCTTTTAAATAACTCCAGGATCATGCTCCTAGCTGCAGTCTATCTAAAGTTACAGCTGTATAAAGGGTGGTGCTTCCAACTAGCACATGACCAGTACAATTTCTCCACCCCCACTGCACTGAGCAGTTGTATCCTACTGCTGTATCAGAGCATCATCTGCTGCATCATATGTCCTGCCCCCAAATATCTTAAACAGCACATCATGTGACTGTAACACACTTCCTTGTTTATCCTGACTGTCTGAGTCTTGTATAGAGACTCCAGTTACCCTTTAAGTTCAATAGGGTACGCTAATAGTGGGTGGCAGTAGAGGCAGCTGAAACACTGCTGGCCAATATACACACCATAGTGTTTATATTCTCACATATGTTTGTGTTTCCACTACTTAAACCTGTGTGCGTAATCCTTCAGAGTTGTTTGGATTTTGATCTTTGAACTTAGAACTTTGATAATATAGTTTCACAAAAGTTTATATAGTTGATCCAATATGTTTTTGTGTATCATTGTGATAAGCACATCGCTGTATTCCTCTACAAATTCATTCATTTTCTGCTGGGCATCAGTGGTTTATGAATGTTGTAATAAGTATATCTGTCTTGTGTGCAGGTGTGCATCGTACAAAAGCGGGATTCTAAGAAGATGTACGCTATGAAATACATGAATAAGCAAAAGTGTGTAGAAAGGGACGAAGTACGAAATGTGTTTCGAGAGTTACAGATCATGCAGTGCCTTGAACATCCATTTTTGGTAAATCTTTGGTAAGTTCCTTTCCTTTCTAATTTTTGCCTAGGTATTATGTCAAGTATTTCTTTCTTCTCCATAACATTTTGCTTAACACTTGACCCTGCATTGTCTGCTTATCAGAATCAAAAATCTTTCCATAGAAACAGTTCTAAAAGTCCAACTGCAAATATCCCCTTCACCTATTCCTAACCAAATTGCTAACGAAGTAATAAGTCACAGGACTTTAACCCCAACCTTCTGTTGTCCGGGTAAATAAATTGCCCCTCACATAAAAAAGTGGAAACTAATATTTTCTTCATCACAGCGATAAGAAACATATGACTATGACATTTCCTTGCAACTTCTCCTACTATATTTTTTCCTAGTTCCAGTGAGAACACCTGGTAAGGTGCCTTAGAAAGTACCACCTCATGGCACATCAGTAAAATATCAATGCAGCTTTAAAGAACTGATTAGTGATTAGAATAAATGCAGTAAAGTGAGAGAAGCATCACATGCATGATATTGATGTAGAACAAATTACTCCTCCATCTCCTTTCCTTTTCTGGGCCATCATCTTTGGCACTAGGAAATGATGGGCTGGAGAAGGAGGAGGGATACCGTATTAAACAATTTGCTTTCTTGGTAAAGAAATGCGTGTTTGGGATGAGAATATAATGTTTGAATATGAATTGAATTCAGCAATTAATTGAGCTGTTTGTGAGAAAGCTTGGGGGTTATCATTTAGTCATTGGCTGGGATTTCAACTGTAGGCCTATCTTATATTCTGATTAAAGGAGAACGTTTTTTTTTTTTTTAAACTGTTAAAGGGAATGTCCACCCCTCTTTTCAAAAAGACATATATTGTAGATAACCCCCCAAAACCTAAAGTTCGTTTTAGTCAAAAGCTAGAAATCTGCTCCCACACAGAGTTATTATACTTACATGCTCCTCGCTCCACCGCCGCTTCCGGGTTCTTCTCTCAGTCTACACTGTGGCTGCTCTGTTCTTTTTGTGTTCCTGTGCAAACGCAGTGGAGACTGCTCCGGGAATGGCAGTCAGTGATTGGCTGTGATGTCACTGTCACGGCCGATCACAGACTGCCTTACCTGGAAGTGCAGAGCCGCGGCGGTGGAGCGAGGAGCATGTAAGTATAATAGCTCAAGCTGGGAGCCAATTTCTAGCTTTTGAATAAAACTAACTTTAGGTTTTGGGGGGTAATCTACAATATGTGTCTGTTTGGTTTTTTTGGAACAAAAATATAGGTCTTGCAATTCCTACCCCTCAATATTGTTTCTGTGAGGAGCACCAGCCCAAACAAAACTAATTCTGCCAGTCTTCCTCCTGGCTTCAGCACTATCTTTAATACAGAACTAGTCCAGGACTAACCTGGCAAATGAAAACTGTACGTGCTGTAGCTCCTCAACAAAATAATATTGGGAGGTAGGAATAATCAATCCAACCTCCCTGTCCCTTATACTTTCTATTTTTTGTATTTTTTTGAGTATAGATATCCTTTACCTCAAACTTTAAACTAGGTAAATTACTGTAAAATTGGGATAGTATATGGCCAACATCTATATGTGTCTTTGGCTGTATATATCCCTTATATTATATACCGTATATACTCGAGTATAAGCCGACCCGAGTATAAGCCGAGGTACCCATTCTTACCTGAAAAAGTAATAAAACCTGATTGACTCGAGTATAAGCCGAGGGTAGAAATTATCACCACTACTGCAAACCTGTAATTACCTAAAATGATAAGAAAGATTAGAAAATGATAAGAGGAGTATTTATTTTCAAATAAAACAACCTGTTTTGTAGTCACTATATGCATTAAAGCAACAAAAAGTATGGAAAATATTTTAACTGGGAAACCTTTTTGCTGAATCAAAGTTCAATGGCTTGAGCAGCAATATGAAACATGCGGTACTCTAATTAAAATCCTTCAAAGTCAGATTCCTCATCATTAGTTTCTCCAAATAGTGCCTCAAATTCAGCTGGTGTAATGTCATCTGCATAGACATTATCATCCCCATCATCAATATTTACATCATCTTCATCACTGCTGCAGTGCTGAAACAAAACCTCATCTTCTGTACCATCCATGGCATTACTTATACCGCATTTTGGAAAAGCATGTTTGATGATGTCTTCTGGAATGTCCTCCCATGCATCTCGTACCCACTTTGCTACTAATTCTATATCAGGCTTCATAAGATTTCCACCTTTTGTCAATTTGGCTTGACCTGATGACATCCATTCGTGCCACATTTTTCGCACACGGTCTTTAAAAGGTTTGTTTATAGACACATCCAAGGGCTGTAAAACAGATGTTAGCCCACCTGGAATAACAGCCAAAGTGGTTTGAAATGACTTAGCCATTGTTTTGACATCCTCACATATATTGGCTCTAAACATATCCCAAACTAGCAATGAGGGGTTTTTTTTAAAGCTACTCCTGGTCGTCCGTTCCAAATCTCCTCTAGCCATTTTTTTGTTCCTTGTTCATCCATCCAGCCTTTAACATGTGGGCGGACAGTATTTCGCGGGGGGAATTTGGCATTCTTTGGCAAGGTCTTCCTTTTAAATATAATAACAGGCTGCAGCTTGACTCCATTGGCCAAACATGCCAGAACCACTGTGTAATGTTTTTTTTCATTCCCTGTTGTTCTAAGGAAAATAGTTTTTTCTCCTAAGGATGCCACAGTTCTGTTGCTTGGAAGATCAAAAGTCATTGCAGTCTCATCCATATTCCCGATACTTCCAAGGTCATAATTATACAACTTTCTTTGTTTTATAATAAATTGATGGAATGACATAACCTTTTCTTCAAGGTTTTGTGGTAGTTTTTGTGAAACTCAAGTCTCCTCTCAAGTCCGGGAGTCTGAGGTAGTCTCGCGGGAGTGCAGAAGACCACCCCAGAATGAGGGAGACTCCCGGACGATCCGGGAGGGGTGGAATACCTGACTTGCCATGGTGAATACTAATAAGTATTAACCTAGCATGTTTAGTTTCAAACACACAGTGTGGCAGGATTGCCTGGGTCTATTCTATTCCTATTTGGTTCCTCTGGAAGCTGGTGACTGTCTGAGTAACAGTTTAAAATATACCTGTGTAAAGATTCTATATCCACTATATCCACACATAGCAAAACACACACACACATAATTTTCATTGTGCACACTTTTGCTAGTATTTATAAATTCTGCTATTGTATCCAAGTATCATACAGCATTTATCGTGGTAATAAAATCGCACCTTGTGTTTTAAATCCATAAAATCTGAGTATTTTGTTTTTCATTCTATATACAAGTCTTTACAGGCACTGGAAGGGTTACATCCAACCTGCCATACAGACTTGCTATGAGACATAACCCAGATTTGTAGGGTGCCCCCCAAGGCGAAGCAGACAGAGAGAAAACCTGCAATATTTTCCCAGATCTGTCTCTTGTCGGTTAATGATATACAGAAGCGCCGTCTGTGCCATAGGTCACCCTATTACGAATGTATTAAGCCGATTTCTCTCTCTCTTGCACACCATTTACATTTTTAAGGTTGAGAAAGAATAACAATGAATTGGAACCATCAGGCTTTCTAAGAAAGAAATATTTTCATATCAGACTATTACCGTCACGTAATTACAAAATAATCTCTAATGACATGAACTTTAGAAAAGGAAAGAGAAGATGCCAGGGCAGAATCCATGTCGTAGCCTTGTGCAATGTGCTTCTATTTAGACCTTTGAAGTCCCAATAACCTGCACGTTTCCTTTCTTACTTTTAATGACGATAAGCTAAACTTTTATCAAAAAGCGCTTGTGACTAACCTCAAATTAAACATTAGTAATAGATATAAATCGGAAAATTCATTCCTTACATTCGGAGATCGTCTTTGCTTAAAGGACAACTATACTGCCAAAACCAAATAAACCTGGTTTCCCATTTATATAAAATAAGTTTATGGCCTACCCCAATGAGCTCCATTTTGAAGTTAGACACCTTAGGATGGTTCCACTTTTCCTCCTTTGTATCATTTCAGCCTTTTCCCTCCTTAAACCAGCCTATAGGAGACCATTATCAGTCAGCTAGGTAGTGATGAGTTCAAAACCTGTCTCCGGTTTTGTTTTTTAATAGGCAATAAAGCTTTTCAAAAACTGTCAGTATAGTTTTCCTTTAAAGTATGTCTGCTCCAATGTGACTTTTTGGTGGGAAAGAACCAGAGTAGGTATTCTGTTTGTTTTTTTAATATGTGTGTGTGTGTGTGTGTGTGTGTGCGCGCGCCTATTGAGGGATTATTTGGAAGCTCCATGAAGTAACACCTGTGATTTTTGGTAACCTGTCAATCATCTTTCTTGCCAGGATTTGGGATTAGGCGGGTGGCCTTTTAGAGGAACAGATGAGCTATATTGTTCCCTTGGTGCTCCCAAGACTGCACGGTATTTTAATAGATATCTGTTAAGGGATTGCCGAAACTGTACATTTTTTCCCCCGGTGGCTACTAAACTGACGCCCTGCAAATAATGAATTGAAAGCACAATGGGGATGATCTGCACTAAGGAAGCCATATGGATTTAGATACTACAGTTATTTATAGATTTATAAACGTAGTTCCCATAAGAGCATCTTGCAGCCCTTGATATTCACTATAAAACATAAAGCAAAGATTTGCAGTTTGGTAGCTTCCAGCTGTGTCTGTTTATGGGTTCACCTGTAATCAGAAGGATATTTCTTCTGGAAGTCAATGAGGGACCTTCGAGAGAATCAAGTGACAATAGTGGGGATTTTATTGCAGTCTCTTCTACTGAAGAAAGTTGTGTTTCTCTGGGCTGCCTGCTGAAATCAATGTCTTGTTTTTGTTGTTCATATTGATGTTGTTGGTTAAAAATAAAAGGCAGTTTCCCAAAGAAGAAGAGTTGTTGATTCCGCTCTGTAGGAGACAAGTAAAGTGGATTCTATTTTATTCTTTCACGTCATGACAACAAAACAAGGCAAAAAAAAAAGGTTGTGAAAGGTTTTTGGCAGACAAAACAAATGCTAAGAAGCACCCCGGCACATCAAATAGATCAGGGATCTAGGGGAACTAAAGGTTTAATATTATATCTAAGTTCCAGTATATAAACTGGAAAAAAAATGAATCGCCCATTGCTGAAACTATAATTCTTACTAACTACAACTTTTTTTGTTGATCTGAAACATCTTTTTAAATTTCAGTTGTTAATCAAGTGCCTTATTATCACCAACTCTTCTGCTGTGTGCAGATTTGCTGTAACTGAAAGGATGACAGTTGGTATAGGAAATTCTATCTTTCAGTGCTACTATAGTTATTACTGAGTATGCTTTCCCTCCTAGGTAGTCAGATTAGTCAGGGAGGAGGGAGACGTATACTTGGTATAGATTGAGATGGGGAAATTATTTTTTTTTCAGTAAACATACCCTTTGAAATGGGTATGTAGAATTCATTAAAGGTTTTAAGTCAAAAGTTTTTTTAAAAGCAATTATAAGGATATCTCCACCCTAAAATTGTTTATTTTTTTAATATATTGTAGCACTGCACTGCAGGAGAACCATAAAGATTTTAAGCTAGGTGCACACAGTACCAATAAAGCCCCTATACTGGTATTGGGGCTTTTTCGGCACTGTGTGTGGCGGCTTTCCCGAACGAGCGCACGGCCACTGAACATTCGAGTCATCCGAGCAGTCATTCGGGAAAGACCGTAAATTTCCCTCGGCCGAGGTAGATTCCCTGTAGAGGGAGTCCGCGGCGATCGAGGGAAACACACAGTCCCGAACATCCTCCCTATGCTGTTTATATGCTGTGTATAGGAAGAACTCTCAGGACTGTGTGTACCCTGATCTTTGAAAAATGCCAGAAAGGATCTAGCAGATTATATCTGTCATCTTTCAAAAATCTGTCGTGTGTGTACCCAGCTTACGGTAAGGGTTTATTTTAAACTACACAGTGGGGCCAGTAGTGGGTTACATTTTAGTTTTGGGGGTGGACACGCCCTTTAATAACTTCTAAGGAAACCCTATATGTCAGCTCTTCATGGATGGCTCTTTTTCCTCTAATAAAAGCAGTTTGCTACCAGTTCCCTGGTAGAGACATTATAAATCAAAAGAATCTCTATAAATGGTAATGACAAAAAGGATTCATGTTTATTTAATATATTTATAACCTACCCCTGTAGCGGATTTCTATGGGAGGAACTTTACGATTATAGCCTTATAATCTTACAGTTCCAGGAGGAGAAGGAAACCAGAAGCCACAATGGGATAGGTTATAATAAATGCACCCCCAACTGTAAATTATAAGGATATTAGAGGTCACCTTGGAGTTCCATGCCCTATATAAAAGGTACTCGGCCTGCGTCCTCGTGCTTTTATTTGGTCACGGAACTCCTCTGTGACTTCTAATATTCTTATAATTTACAGTTGGGGTGCATTATCAACTATATTACACTCAAACTGAGCATTAAGGTTATTCTTAAAAAACACCTTCTTCTTGGACCAAATTCTGGAGAATAAGATTTTACTATGGGTCAAGCTATGGGAAAAACACTTTCCAATGCCAGGGAGAGTTTCTAGTGTCCCTAGGGATATATGCCAGCAGTATGCAGTGCCTTAAACAGCTCATACTTACATATTCCATAAATGAATGAGCAGGCATGGTAATTAGAAATGCATTAAACCTCTACAGCAAGCAGCCTTTAATCTTCTTATTGCATAATTAGCACAACTAAAGGCAACCTTTGTATGGTACCAGGTTTTGTGCGATTATTAGGCCATTAATAATAAACCAGTCCCCAACAGCATTGTACCATAGAAATCATTTGTTAGTTCTATGTTTGAACATTAACATCATTTAGTGACAGAGTAAGACTGGTTTGTTAGGCACCTTAAAGAAATTTAGGATACATTCAGACAAAACCAGACATTTTCACATTGGCCAATAGGAAAACACTACGCACAGCATTTTACTGACAGCAATACATCTGCATCCACTGGGAAAATGTCTGCAAAACATCCAAAAGCGTACATCTAAATGTAGCCTTAAGACGAGGGGCTCACCAGGAAGAAATAAGGGCCCCACTCAACTCAAGCAGAACCACCGGTTCCAAAAATCTGTGGATCCATCTGAATTATTGTAATATTGAAAAGTCGAAAATTCAAAATTTAGCTTCAATTGGGTTTTAACCGGACTTTGGGAATTTCAATACGTTTTGCAGAACCAATGGAATGAAACCAGGTTTATATCCGATCCTAATTCCTTCTATCTACGTTTCTTTCTCTTGGCCTCGCTATCTACTATCCCTGTTCAGTAATTATGTGAGTTTATGTAGGACACATATGGTGATGATCAGAGAACAGATGTGAGTTTGGAACAATATTTATGTGCAAGTTCACCAATAAAAACATAACAGAACAACGATTAAAAACTCTCAATGGATGTCAAGGCAACAGATATACAAGTCATCAATAGAGATGGACCCGAACCCAGTAGAGATGGCCGAACATCAGTAAAAACGAACCTATTGAAGTCAAAGGGGAGAAATAGTTCGAAAAATTTGGATTAAATACAGATAAAATAGCAATGTAAACTTACTGTAAATGGCTGTGGCACCTGGAAAATGGTCTGGGGAACACGTCCATATCACCAAAACTTATTTAATCACTTCCTTCCCATTTGATCGAGCAATTGTTGGGTTTCTGCATGCTACATTTGTGGGTTGTGGCCAATTCAAGGGTTATAAAACAATACATTTTAGGGTCACTGAACAATACATTCGAGGGTTACCGAAATCAAAGGTTACATTCCAGGGTTACCGAAATCAAAGGTTACATTCGAGGGTTCCCGAAATCAAAGGTTACATTCGAGGGTTACCGAAATCAAAGGTTACATTTGAGGGTTACTGAAATCAAAGGTTACATTTGAGGGTTACCGAAATCAAAGGTTACATTCGAGGGTTCCCGAAATCAAAGGTTACAGTCGAGGATTACCGAAATCAAAGGTTACATTTGAGGGTTACTGAAATCAAAGGTTACATTCGAGGGTTACCGAAATCAAAGGTTACATTAGAGGGTTCCCGAAATCAAAGGTTACAGTCGAGGATTACCGAAATCAAAGGTTACATTCGAGGGTTCCCGAAATCAAAGGTTACATTTTAGGGTTACTGAAATCGAACGCTACATTCGAGGGTTACTGAAATCAACCTCTACATTCAATCAGATGGAACATTTCGATGTTTTCAATAATAATCAAACAATCGAGAATTTTCTCATTTAAAAAACGAAAATTTCAATATTTCGAAAGTTTTCTAATTTACAAATTTTCAAAATTTATAGAAATCTTAAAAATACCTCAAAAGAGTTTGAATTTTCCAGTACTGAAAGGATTTTTTGAAAAAAGGGAGGTAAGCTTCTTGCCTTCGCTCCTGGCTCCTGCAGGTTTTATTGAAGAATAGGAGGTAAGACACAGCTCGTTTACCTCCCATTCTTCAATAAAACTGAAACCCCAACAGTAGTTTCCTTAGGTGGACATACCCTTTAATTAATTGTAAGTGGATTTTTTAACTCCCATTGACTTCAATGGTCTGCTTGTGAATTTTAGAATTTTCACATTTTTATATAATCCATGAATCAGCAAGCGGAACGGATCTCCGTGAGTTCGACCATCTCTAGTCATCACCATGCTTTCTTATATTCTAATCTTTAAAGTTCAGTTGTTTGCCATTGCAACAGTCTTATAAAAAATAAATCTGTACAGTGGTTACCTTAAAGGAGAACTAAAACATAAAGTGAAAAATCCCACAATAATGGTACACACAAACAGATTTGGATTCAGACCATCTGAATTCAACCTCAGCTACTGTACATTTTTACTATAGAGAATTTTCTGCCACAATAGATGCAGTCTGTAAATCTGTATGTTATTTCAATGTAAGCAGCTTAGAGAAAATACAATTACATCAAAGGCTTGTCTTGCTATACTTTGTTGGGTTGGGTTTATTGAGAATTTTTAAAGATATATTTATAGGTTGTGTACCAGTATGTAACATTTTACTTAGATCAGAAGCTCTTTTAGGAAAGTACAGTAAATGTGGGTTTTTCTTATTTCTAAAATGTTCTTCTCCTAGCAGCTGACACTCAGAGATACTAGAGTAATGTGGGAGATTGAGGGGCATTTTCAACCACAGCTCACAATCATTGGTAAAACATGTGTTCAGTCAGTTTTTGTTTCTACTGATCACTTTTTTTCAGTATTTTCCTAATAAAGATACGATTAATACTATAATGTTACCAATCATGAACATTTGTATATACAGGAGCCATTTAGTCCTTTTCTCTATATCTAAAGCACATGTTTTTAGAAGTAGGCTTTCCAGAACAGTGAAAAGTCAATGGACACCTACAAACACAATGGTCCTCATTTACCCGATTTGCTACCAGTTAGCACGACTTTAGCTCCATATTAGTGTTGGATGCGCGGGTTACTCAAAAATCACTAGGGCATCCGATGCTTGAGATTTAATTTAAATCCCTTACCGGGATTTACCCACATTCGCAATCGCGATATTAAATCTCGGAAGAAGCATATACCCAGAGTGATAGCGGCTCTGGGTAAATGAGCCCCAATATGCCCTGTTGAGTCATCAGCAATGCAATGTAAATGCAATCAGAGCACCCCTGCATGTTAATTTAAGAACATCTACCAATCAGCAGATATAACCCATCTATGTGGAAACCAGCTTATTTAATAAAAGGTGCTAAAACTTCCATGAGATGTTAATTTGCCTCAACTATACCTTTAAATGGTCTACTACAGTTGGAAAAAACTTGAAACATCTGATTGGTTCCTGCAGATTAAGGACACCACTTATTGAAAATGCCACCTAGAGCGCTCCAGCAAAAGAATACAAACTGGAGTCCCAGCAAATACGTACCCATTAAGAAGTTTTTATGGTGACATAACAAAAAAAAAGTATTGGGCACTTATAAGGGTATAAACCTTAAATAAGGGGCAAACACCTGTAAAATAAACATATGCAAACAATAGACAAAAAGATAAGGTGCACAACTCATTGGTAGTGTATAAATATAAAAATCCTTTATTCTCTGGGGAAACGCGTAAAAATATTTAAAACAAAAAGCAGGTAAGCCTCAAGTTTAAATACCTTGGTATGGTACAAAGGTAAGTATAGGCATTATACAAATAGTCCCTTCAGATATCTAACATAGCTACCAGAGCTTGGGTATAGTCAGTGTCTTTCAGTCCATAATGTATATCGAGGGATCACCTATATAGTCCAGAGTCCAGACGTGTAACAAGGATCCTGCTAAGGAAAAGGGAAGGCTGGGGACGCGTTTTGCTCAAAAACCAAGTGTCTAATGGAGCTTTCTCAACCACGCTCCATTGATGACCTGATTCACCTACATTGAGATTGGACTTGTGATGAGCTTATTTCAATATAAGCCATAAGGACTTATCCAAAGTGACATGTAAATTTACATTTCTTTATTGTTTGCGGTAGTCTGTGAACTGTGTTGAAACAAGCGGAGATCTTACTAAAAAATCGCATCAAAGCAGAAAGTAGAGAATTGAACAGGACACTTAATACATTATAAATCAAAATGTTCATGAGGTATCTAATCTATAAACCAGCAAATGCATAATTTATTGGATACAGCTGTACTGCATATAATTTTACCTGCTGGTGCAGCATTGCCTGAAAGGTTTTATAATACATTAGGTTACCAAGGGAAAGCACAAGACAACATTCACTTGCTTCCTTTCTCTAACAGATGGGGAAGCTTTAACTACATGTCTGCTGTTGTCATAAATCCCACAAATGTCTCTTCTCAATAACTAAATAGGGATAAGCAAGTCTGCCTTATGATGTAACCTCACACGCAGCTTGCCCTTGGGCAGTGGGGTGGGTTATAAATGACTGTACACAGTTGCTGTATATCACAGTTGCTCCACATCAACCTTCCGGCTATGTGTCTAATAAAGGCTGGAGATGTAAGATGTAAGATTTGTAGGGCTCATTTAAGACGAGGTTGACATGTTCAAAGCTGTAATGAGGAGCACTTTGGGTTCTCACCCTATTGCCTGTCAAATATCTATCTGATTTATTGTGTGGGTTAAACAGATGCCTTTTTTTTTCTCCATAAGGCACAGGGCAGATGTGTTTAAAGCCTTGATACTGTAATATTAAAGATTCATGTTTCTAAAATTGCTTATTTTTGCCAACCCTCTACTTGACTAATTGACTGTGCACGTGCTCATTGTGCTCTGCAGTGCTGTAAATGGGAACCTTTGCAAAATGCCTTACTGTGTAAGAAATAAAACTGTTGTGTCCAGATTAAGTAGATTAAGATTAGACATAAAAAGGCAAAATATGTATTCAGACCCCAGTCTGTCCCCAGTCATGTTCAAAGACCACCTGTCTATATTATGCTTATCACTTTGCAATTTTAATGCTATTTGGATGTTATCTGCATAAATATTGTTATGAGATACCTTGGCCTTGCAATATCAAGACAGCCTGTGTTGCTTGTCTTAAACATTGATGTGGCCCTTGAGACTTATAGCTAGTGTTAAGAAACACTCAAAAGAAACTTAGAATATTAAGTCATCGATTCAGCACATTGAGTTAAATTACCCTTTGATATAATTACAGACAACTACCTCCATGAAAGTGCTGGGGGTTGGGACATTCCCAGAAGTCCCAAGCCTGTGATAGGGCCAGCCATAGAGTTCAGCCACAGAACTGCACATGATCCAGCCTTCAGCCAGCAACATTACTTTCTCACCTCACCCATTAGACAATGATTAGTTGAGTTGTGTAGAGCAATCTTTATATCAGAGATGGTTTGTAATCAGCCTGGATTCCGGTCAAATCTATAGATATTTAGGTAAGAGGATTACTCTGTAACAAAAGAAATGTTTGCTTAAACATAAAATATAAAACATCCACATCAAGCTCCCTGTGTGCTGTTACATCAAACTAGAGCACATACAGCATCTCAAATCTAGGAACGGAGCAATTTGGATGAGAAAAATGGAGATCCCCCGGGAACAAGTTCATAGCCGTGAATCTTCACTGTCAGTGTGTTGCTTTGGCTTTGGGCTGTTATTAAACCCTATAAACCAGATAATTTATTTCTATTCCGCGCCATGATTGCCAAAGGTTTATGAGAAATAAGCAGCAATTTGTAAGAGATAAATAATAAATTAGCATTCCGGGAGTGTGTCTGTATTAACAGACTATCATAGCCTAACAAATCCCATGGTGCTTTGTGGTCGAATGATGTCACTAAAAATAAATAACCAATTTTAAAGGAGAACTAAAGCAATTCTATATGTTTAATTCTGCGGGTTTTTAGATTTCCCAAAGTGGGCCGGATAAATAGAATAGAATTTTCTGGCTCCTTTCCCCCTGCCTGTAATCAAGACTTTGCAACCAATTTCACCCCTCAAGTTAAAAATTGTGTAAATCAACCCCCCAACACCAAAACTGCAAATGTTTTAAAGCTGACAGATGTAGGACTAAACTTTTATGCAGCAACATTTTCTTCTCTTCCTTCCATCTCAAATGGTTTCTGCATTGTCTTTTTGAGCTTGTTATGAGCTTGCACATGTCCAGAGGAGGCAGCTTCAGGAATAGCATTCATTGATTGGCTGACATCAAGTGTCATATCCATGACTGACAGCTGCAGACCAAAAGAACAAAGAATCAGAAAGAGAGGTAACAGGACATTGTGCAGCATAACAGGGGAGAGTCGCATCTATCTGCTAATTAGGTATTCATTTACATTAATTGTATGATGGCCTCCATCTCTCATACCCAATATGTGCACTAATTACATTCTTCTGTTTGGGTCTAACACAAAGTCTGTGTGTGTTTATTTTGCACTTCTTGATATAAAATGTAGTTTAGCACACTTGCTTGTTTATATAGAAACATTTAGATTTGAATATCCATATTACTGCAACAATCTTTTGACAGATGGTTGTTTTCTATGCCATAAGGTGGTAGTTCCTATACAGACCATGTGTGAAGTCACCCAGAAGAAACCTTAATACAATCCCTATGGCACTGTTCCCCATCTGCGATCCTGTCATTTACACGGCATCCAAGAATTTATCCAGAAACCTGCTCCAGACTATTCCAAGACTCCTTTATTTGTCCAATGGCTCCTCTGGGATAATTGCCATAGAATATTCCTTCATACCAGAATATTTTTTAATGTTTAGTTTGCCTAAGAAGAGATCTCCATTTATGGGTACTCCATTGTGATTTCTGATTCCAACTGATTTTTCTGTAATATCGTCAGTTCAAGTGATCACACATCCCAGAATATCATAGAGATCGCCCTGGCTGAAATGTTGGTGTGTTCCAACCTAAGACTGTAGATTATTGCATTAATCAGTAAATCTGATGGCCAGAATGACAGTCTGAATGCAGGCAAACGGAGGACGATTCTACCCAGTGAAATTTATCCCAGTCAAAAAAATCGATCGTCGGAGACCGTAGAAATTTACAGTCTTTGCTCTCGATCTTTCAACCTGAAATCTGCTGAAGATATGGATTGGAAGGTGGGATAGATGGAAACGTATCTGCCTGACCAGATCATCATTTTTTCGATCAACCTCTCAATATCACCAAACGCTCATTTGAAAATTCACTAACTCAGACAACTGTTTGGTATTAAAATGACCCCATGTAGGGCAGACTTAAGAGACAAACACTTTCTGTGAAACAGTAAATTCTCCCTACAGGATGGGTGTAGTGTTGAATTCTTGGGAAAGTGCAGCAAAGTCCTTGCTATGATTATCTTAGCCAATGAAGGCATCACCTTTATACCACTTTTGTTATTTGTTTATTTCAAAAGGGTTACCCTGTAAACATTCTGACTGGCTAACACGGTATACCACCTTTCCCTGCGTATAGATGGTTTTATGGATTGGGTTTTATGGATTGGATTTTAAAGTGATAAGTAGAGATGGCCGAAACTACATAGTTGCATCCGTTTTCGAATTCCCGGATCTTGGGAAAATCCCAAAGATCCGAAAAAGGGAACGAATTTTCAAAGGTTTTCGAATGTACGGAGCTATTTTTGAAAATTTTCCAAAGATATTTTCGAAAATTCTCGAAAATAGCTCCGTACATTCTAAAATCTTTGAAAATTTGTTCCGAAGTCCTGAAATCCGGAGGATCTGTCCGGATTCGGAAGGATCTTTTGGATTTCGGAACCAAGGGGTTCCATGTCGTGTCCAGGTTTGTGTCGGACCCTGATTCAATCTCTAGTGATTAGTTAAATACTACACTACCTCTATTTTATTTTGGGTAATACTGTTAAGGCAAACACTGTTCCTGGTGGGAGTGTGGTTTAAAACAGCATTTGAAAACTTTGTGGACTACAATCTGACATCTTTTGGAATGCCTGTGAAAGCTCCATTCAAAGTGTGACATGCTGCAATCCATAGAAACAAACTAGAATGTAGTTTTCATTATTATAACTTGCCAATATTCAGCGCTAGTCAGCCACCATAGGTCACATACAGGGAGATTCAATAAAAGTTCTTATCGTTTAAAATGGTGCTAATTTTGCCCCAACCAATCAGATCTTATTTAACATTTGAAAGATAACATCTGATTAGCACCATTTTTAATGATAAGAACTTATTAAGCAACAGTGCAGAAAACATGAAATAACATATACTAATTCCAGTGATTACTCTGCAGGTATTCTTTCCAAGATGAGGAGGACATGTTTATGGTGGTGGACCTTTTGCTTGGAGGAGATTTGCGATACCACTTGCAGCAGAATGTGCATTTCAGTGAAGAGGCTGTAAAGCTTTACATTTGTGAACTTTCGCTTGCACTGGACTACTTACAACAACATCACATTATACACAGGTAAGACTACTGGGGTTTCTTCATTAGTATCTACATGAAAAGGACCTTTCTAAAGGGACCAATCATGGCTATGAAATGTATATGAAAATGCAAAAGTTTGCTAATGGTAATTGAAGTAAAAGAAATTGAAAAGGTTAGAAGTTTGGACCTTCCAGACTGGGGTTACCTTGACGTGGTTGGAATGCTTTTCATTCATGTGATCACAGTAATGTATACTAAAACTCCTTTGTTTATAAAGTATGCCAGTTGCAGATAATATGATATTGTATGGAGCCTAGGAATGTGCATTGATTACCTAGTCCTGCAAGAACATAGGGCACCTTACATGTCCTTTGTAGTCCACTGTCTTAAGGCTCATACACACGTGCAATCGCGGGTGTAGGCGCTTTATCAACCGTTTGTTCGTGGATCGTTGAATGACCAACTTGGTGGATCTCCGAACGAACAACCATTTTGGCCGATAAAGCACCTACACACGGCCCGATTATTGCCCGAAACGTTTGTTCGTGCCACAGTTCGGGATCACACACGATCGCACGTGTTTACGAGCCTTTACCTTTACATGCCTGATTGCACAACTGTAGTTTTAGTGTAGGGCCAATGTTTGTTTTTTGATCAGTGAGATTAACAATGTGCCATCCATAATCTCTTTTAATCCTAGCAAAATGTCAGTGAGTAATAAAGAAAATAATATCTGTAGTGTGAACTTTATATAGCCTAATTCCATTGATGTCATTAAGGCAAACGGCAAATTACAGGGAATCAAAAAAAAAAAGTTAATTATCCAGAACCGGACCTGCAATCGACTAAGCAAGAAGAAAGGCCCCCAAGAGCTTTGGACCTTGGTCAGTCTTGGTCAGTCTGTCTATCTCCTCCTTTAGATTAAGATTGTGGTTAGGTTTTGGGACTCCAGGGTGACTTGACTTCTTATGAGAACCTGATGACATAGCTCAGCACTTACAGACTCTAGTAAGGACCCTGAACAGAGATATTTTACCTGCAGTGATCTTCTGGCAAGCTTGTGGCTCTTCTTTGCAGACCCACAGTCATGGCTAATGACTAGCGTCTTTACCAGGGGGGAGTACATGGAGCCCAGTAAAAGCTCAGCAGAGCCTGCACAAAAGCTCTCTGAGCTTTCACTGCACTAATGGCATCTGGAGAGTTTTCCTAAAGGGATCAGAGTGAATATCTCTATTCAGGTGATGTTCTGGGATCCGTAAATATAATAGTTTTACGGTTTGAGAGGCATTCCGATGACATCACGGTTTTAAAATTTTATTTCAAAACCAATGAAATCTCCAGCTTGTGTGCCCTGTCTGGCTGAAGTGTTTGTCAAGAGGCAATTATCCTCCTCGCTATGTTTTTTTTTTTTTTATTGTATTCCTATGTGAGTTGTATACGATCTTACCAATGTAATATCCCTTATCACATTTGTTACACAGTATGAGGTACACAACATTGCTAGAGGAGCAGCAGTAGGATCCTGTGATGTTATAAGTCTCCATTGCATGTGTAACATTTTGTGATTGGTTGATGTATTTGCAGTATGCATCAATTTACTTTGCATGGTTTAGTGCTCTTGTTGATATTATTGTCCAAGTTTCCTGTTAACCAGTTTGTGCCAGGATAGGGGTCTCTGGGAAAAATTATTTTAAAGTGTCATCCTGAGTTGTAATCGTCTATACCTCTTTATTGATTTTGCGCAAACCTCCTAGTACTGGATTTTCTCTCTACTGCAAGAGTTTTCTGGGTTTTTAATGCTGCATTGATGCTGGTGTTAATGGTCTTGGTCCTGTAGCCTTTCTAAATGATGCTTCCAGCACTCTTTGTTTGTCTATGTGTTCAGAGCGTATACGGTGGGATCTAGTAAAGTGATATTTTTATGATTGCTTTCCAATTTTGGAAATACGTAGACATGATGTTTATCTTATTAGAATCTGCAAACTCTGACAGTGGCATAACTAGAAATCACTGGTCCCTCAGCAAAACTATGATGGGGGCCCCTATCCGTGCTTCATCCACAGTGGTTATCTGGGGGAGACTATATCAGTCATATGAAAACTAAGAACATGGGGGCCCCCTTGGCTCCCGGGCCCTCTCAAGGTTGCTCCCCCTGGTAGTTACACCCCTGAATTTCTGGATTTTCTAGATTTTCTTTTTATGAACCTGCTGACGGGACTTAAAATTTATCTACTACCTGAAAACTGGATTTTGCTTGGATCTGATAGGAATGTTTTTTTTAATGTTGGGCATATTGAAATTCTGCAGTGCTTTCTCTTTCTGCATACAACTGATATGTAATGGTTCTCTAAGTAGCTGTGCAACAACATCTGCTCCTTAAAATTAGCTGAGCTGTGTAAGATTGAGATTGCAACATCTCTAGAAAAATGATCAAAGGCAGAAAGGTAGAAAATTGTTCTGCTGATGGTTCATTCCACCCGAAAATAATACAATGAGCCCTGGAAATGTGCGTAATTATTTATGGTACATGGTGCTAACTTCTTATTGATTAAAGGGACATGCAGGAGAGCAAGCCCGCCCATTACAAGGTAGGTAAGTTCTGGGTACACTGAAAGGTAGAAAAGGTTGATAAGATCTATTCCAGGGGCTGATTTACCCAGAGCCGCTGGGCAAATTTATGGAGTTCGCTACCAGTTAGTGTGACTTTAATTCCATATTAGGGTGGAACTCACCCGCGCATCCGACGTTCGAAATTTAATATCGCATTTGAGCTAGTTTTAGCACTGGGTTTTAACGGCAGCTAAAATCCTGCAGTGAGTAAATCGGGGTTTCCAGTGTTACAGCAGCTTCTAGAGTGGATAAATACTCAGCTTTGGTTAGGCATGACATGTGGGTCCTACACACTAAATAACATTGTCAGTGAGTGACTGCATTCTCTCATAGATTAATCAGTAAATACCCGGGTCACGTGTGAATTCTAGCTTGGGATATTTTAATTAAATTTATCATAAACCGTAGATATCCTGAACTAGCCTATAGGATTTAGTGTCGTGCTATGGATTTTTTTGTTACAAGTGTCATGTTGACATGTTCTCCAGGAAATGTATACATAATGATCAATCTATTGTTATGTACAGTGTATTAATATTATCCCAAGGAAACATCAACTAATTTCACAGCATAAAGTGTTGGACGCATGGCCAACCAGTTGCTCTCACCGTAGGTTTCTTGAAGGATGTCCCAGCGTACAATGGGAGCCAGAGTTGGGCCTCAAAATCTTGATAGTGCAAATATTTTCACCAGTACATTATTGTTGTAACACTTCAAGAGGTTTGTATGTACTCCCTGTGTTTGTGTGGGTTTCCTCAGTGCATGAAAAAAATGTGTACTGATGTGTGCATGAGATAAAGTGCTTAGATTGTAAGCTCTTCAGGGCAGAGTCTGATGGGAATATATAAATGTGATTGTAAAGCACCATGAATGATGTTGGCAATATATTTAGTAATATAGAGAAGGTTAAGCACAAGGATGTGTGGCATCACGCTATAGTATATTTACATGGAAGCAGTCGGACCTGTCAAAGGAGTCAGTAGTGAATTGCATCTTCATTTCCAGCTCCAGTATTGGTAATTGAAGAATGGGAGACATAGCTCCTGTTCTTCAATTAATGAACAAAAAAAAGTTTAGTTAATAGTGAGCTATTCCTTTAACAAGGGCTATTCCTGAAACAAGGGATACTTGTCTGAAGAAGGTGCGTGTCACACCGAAACATCACATGTGTTATAATAAAAAACATTTTTAGTAAGTCTGGAAGTGCCCTATGAATTTGTTCTTTTGATGTACCCACAATCAAGATTCATCCCTATTGTCCGCATTGTGGGTGCTACACATTGAGCAAAGATTGTTACAGAAGATGTCTAGCAAACCCTATTATTTATAACTCACCCATATATTTTCCCTAATTGTGATATTTCCAATTTCCCCTAATAATTATTCGTTTTTATTTCTGCCTAATATATAGTTTACCCACCTTCACAGGTAGACCTTCAATGCCTGTGGATATTTACTAACATAAATTTGGGATTTTTAGAATGCACATTCCAAATAACCAGAAAACCCCATTATGTAAAGAATCAGCCTGGTACCTGTTTTGTAAGTAGAATTATGGCTGCCTACACATTTACTATTCAATCCCTGCTATTGATTTAGTGATTTAAATAGGACAGTGCTCGAGGTAGTAAATCCTGCAGGTCACAGTTTATTTAGAACGTTTAATGTACTGTATGATTGCTTAGGTAGCATACAGAAATTCCCTTTCCATTTACAAGCACTGTCCCTTAAACGGAGAATCAAGGAGAATAGTGTTCAGACTAAATATGATAAATGTACCGATCCTACGATATTTATTGACAGGCAGATTACCCAGTAAATGATGTAGTTAGGTAGTTCTTCTTACCACATTCCCTCAATATCTAATTGTACTTCTATTCTTGCATTACAGGTAGGCACAGGGAACTGACATCAATTTGCCAGATTGTATGCTGGAACGTATTTATTTTCTTACATAGCGCTAAACATAATTTGTCTGCAGGTGTAGACTAGGTTGGGCATGAACCCAGGCCTCAAGGTTGGCTAACCACTGATCCACCATGCTGCAGCAATTAGCACATCTTTTATTAAAGGCCCCGCTTTAATGCTGAATTTAAATATGTATTTGGCTCATTTAAACATTACTAGCTTTATATAAAAGACATTTTCACAAAGCAGTCTGCTGCCGAGTGTAATCCTAATATTTAACATACTTTTATTATAGAAACCAAAATATAATTAACAAAGACAGAGCATGGCAGTAAGGAATACCCTTACACTTTTCCCCTGTGCCAACATTTACTGGTCGGCCGGGACAATTGTCATCCAGGTTGTACCCAGCCGATCTGCAGCAACCCAGTAAAATTTGTTGCTGCACATTAGTAGCACAGGCAAACTTTAGCACCTCTTATGGCAACAACCCCATTATTTCTACTCATTTAAAGTGCATGTCCACCCCCAAAACTAAAATTTTGCCCACTACTGACCCACTACTGACTGTGAAGTGTTAAAAATCCTTACCTTACATCATTGCTTCAAACAGGGCCGTCTCTAGACTTTTGGGCACCCCAAAAAAACTCCAAATGCTGCCCCCCCCTTTCCACAGGAAGGGGTGTGGTTTTATAATTGTAAGTGGGTGATGCTTTGTCTCGAAGTGGGTGTGGCTTGTCCAGAAGTGTGAGGGGCTTTATAAACATAACTGACATAACTGGTAAATAATGCCTACATTGACTGGTAAATGATGCCCAACATTGATTTTTGATCTGCAGGGCTGACAGACACTGATTTTGATTAAATGAATTGCCAGTCAGAAGGGAGGGGGGGGAGTCATACCTGCATTCTGTTATGCAATGAAAGTCACGGCTTCCCCTGCTAATTAAAGTGACAGTACCTCCCGAAGGTGTGTGTTTTTTGCAAATGGCATTTGAGTTTCCCCTGACATCCGGGCCCCTGGCACATGATGCCAGAATTATTTTTCCCCCCTCTGGCATCAAAACTGCTGCCTCGCTACATGATGCTGCTCTGTAATGTGCTTCACCTTGCCTCATTAGAGAGCTTCAAATGGTTCTCCTGCAGTGTTTGCCAGAAAGTGAAGAGTAGGAGCCTGTCTGTGTGTAAAAATTGTCCGCCCCTCCCCTGTCCTCTGAGAGGTTTCCTCCCTCTGGATCCCTTTTTCTGCCTGGTGCCCTACCTTAAAACTCTTTTTCTGTAGTGTAGGAGACCCTAGCCCACCCCAACCTCCGTGTTCGTTTGCTAAAACATTCATCAGGAATATACTTACAGAGCTTCCTTCCCCTAGTGTTCTGCACTACCAGCAGCCACATCTGTGATTGGCTGCCACTTAGCTGGTCCGGCCCCTGGCTTGCATTTTCCAGCAATCAGAGGGCTGGATTAGAACGCGGGGGAACGAAGCACTGTAAGTACAGTCCGGATGATTCTTTTAGCAAACAAATATGGCGATTGGGGTGGGCTAGGGTCCCCTACACTAGAGAAAAGGTTTATTTTATAGGTGGAGATACCCTTCAAAGACAAATTCTCCTCCCCTTATTAAAACTACAGACTGTCCATCATTAGACTAACAATAGTTTATAGACACCTGGATCTGAACATTTCATCGAAAAATCAAAAATTAAATCTTAGAATTCGAAAATTCCTATTGAAAAATCTTCATTTCCCCACTGAAAAATCAAAAAATTGAGATTAGAAATTCCAAAAATTCCAAATCAATTGGGTTTGAATCAGATTTTCGGAACTTTTGCGGAACTGCTGTTGGGACACAACCTACCAGTTTCGTTCACCTTTAGTTGCAGTAATCCTTTATCTTCAGTTCAGAGGGCTAATTCATTACCCCGCATACCTTCACTTGCTATTTGGACTTTTATGTTAATTGGTTATAGTTGCAAATATGTAATTGATCGGTAACCTTTAAATCTGCATTAATCACCAAACTGAAATTTCAATAACCACTTCATTGTCTTGCTATAAAATTCCATCCCCATTAGCTGTTTGCTGGTTGATTGATTAATGGATAATTATAAACTCTGTGGTCTATTGTAACTGTGTGGGTTGTTTTCGTATTTGCTTGTAGCTTTGTTATTAAGTTATAACAATGATCTGAAGACTCTTGTATGAGCTGTCTTATAAGGTCACTTTAATGGGAAGGTCAGCACAAAAACATACCCTTTAAAGGAAAAAAGGCAGTATTTTTATATTTCAATGACTATAGTCTGCCTATCCATTGATTTCTATATCCATTCATAAATAGTTCCAAAGTACTGACTTCCTCACTTGCCTTTATAGTGTCTGTTATCGTGTCTGTCCCTGGGTTGGTTCAGTTGCTCACTAGAGATCCATCCAACAGCCAATCAGTAGAAATTACTGTTGGAAGTGGTGCAACCTGAAAAAGATTGGCCATTGCAGAACCAGAAATGGCAGCTACTGATCACATCAAAGCATAGCGAAGGGTTTGAAATAAATAGATCTTTCATAAATGAAGACAATATACTGTAGAATACCTAGGTGTGTGTAATATGGATACATGATTTAAATAAAAATATTTTTTTCCACTAAACATCCCCTTTATGTAACTGTACCTTTCTTGGGGGTAAAATCGTTGTCTTTGTTCAGCTTTGCTAACTGTGTCGCTATGAATTTATTTTCTAATCTAGGCATGGAAAGGTTTGGAACTCATGTTCTATCAGAAACATCAATTTATATTTTATCCTTTTCCTTTAAGGTAAACTAACCATTATGTTTGTCTTTGGTCTCAGTAACAATAAGAAAAAGCAATGTTATTAATGGAAAAAGACCCCTTTGCTTGGAGCCTGAATATGCAAAGAATAAAAGCAAAGAGACCGGCAATTACCTATAGCAAACATTATTCCGTAGTACTGAGCATTTTCTCAAATTGCCTCTGTTGAAAAAAGCTTAGTTGCATACCTACATATCTGCCAGTTAGCAGAGAAAATTGGAGAGCTCTGCTGATAATTTCAGGTCTTATTTTACCTCTTATTTTACCTTCCACAGCCACAGGAAAGATAATACGCAGTTTATGTTTCAAATCTTCCGGTTTAGAGGTGTGGTGGCACTTAGAGCAAATCCCTTCGAATTTCCGGAAAGATATGTTCTGTTGTCAATTGGGCAATCAATAAAATATTCATAAACCACAGATCAGGTTTCTAGAGCTATGTACATCATCAAGAGTCTTTGGTATACCCAAGTGAATTGTAGTTAGCAGAATCAATCTCACCCAAGACGCTAAATGTGTACAGAAAAGTGGTGTGTTTGTTGGCTCCTGTGTGTAAGTAAATCTATGCAATTTTCCTCAGTAAGAGACATGCGAGGTCGCAGTCAGGATTATGCTAACTTGCTATTGCATCAACTGCAATAAACCATAAGTACAGGTTAGGAAAATATCAGTTTTGAGTTTTTTTCATAACACAAACATCCATTAACTTTACATAGCCGCCATTTCTATGTCTGTGAAAGATAATTATAAAGTGCGATGGCTGTCTTTTTATTGATTTATGGTTTAAGATTGATTTTACTATTAAATAGTCACGGAATTTGTTAATTTTCAATTATCCAGGTTTTTATGTGGTACGGCATAATAATTTACAGCCACCAGTATTGCATTTATGCTTTATGGTAAACCGCATTCACTTTTGTGTAGATATTTCAGGAGCCACAACACATAGAAAGATGAGATACCGTGCTTTTTAATTAACTTGGTGTGATTTAATAACAATAGTAGTTTTGGGGTAAACTTTGCCTTTAAAGATCATCCCCCCAAATGAAGTACATTTGTGCAAGCAGAAAAGAGACCATGAATCCTTAATATGTAAAATCAAATTCTAAAAGAACAAGACGACAAATGTACAGTAAAAACACTCCATACCAGACCCTATGTGTGAAAAAAAGATTCTTAAAGGGCATGTCCACCCCCAAAACTAAAATTTAACCCTATACTGGCCCCACTCTGTAGTTTAATAAAATCCTTACCTTACATTTCTGTTCCAAATGGTTCTCCTGCTATGCCCCTCCAAAGTCCAGGAAACTGCAGTGTAGGATCTGTCCTGCTCCTGCGTCTGCCTCAACCTCGACAAGGTTTGAGGCATGTGCAGGAGAGCCCTTCCCCCCTCCCTCTCCCACCCGCTTTGGTCTCCTTCCCCCTAGCGTAAATCCATTTTTATGTAATATAGTTCATGTTCCCCCTGCCACAACCACTATGATTATATCATCAGAAAGTCCCCCGATCATTACTTACCTTACCTCTCTCCTTTGCCGTTGTGAGCAGCCGGCAGCCGCGCCCGTGATTAGCTGCCTCTCAGGCAATCACAGACACGGCAGCCGGTCCCGCTGTATATTATAAAGCTGTAGGGCGAAATATGGTAAACGCTGTATATAACTAAAGTGTGTTCGGGTTAAAATATACGCTCAAAACTCGGTATATTATAAAGACCTGTCAGGGTGAAATATGGTAAACGCTGTGTTAGATTATAAAGAACGTAGGGTGAAATATGGTAAACGCTGTAGATATATAAAGCTGTAGGGCGAAATGGTAAACGCTGTAGATTATTAAGCTGTAGAACAACAAATGGTACCGCTAAGGGCAAAATATGGTAAACGCTGTATTTATAAAGCTGTAGGGCGAAATATGGTAAACGCTGTATATATTAAAGCTGTAGGGTAAAATATGGTAAACTCTGTATATTATAAAGCTGTAGGGTGAAATATGGTAAACGCTGTAGATTAAAAGCTGTAGGGTGAAATATGGTAAACGCTGTAGATTATAAAGCGTAGGGCGAAATATGGTAAACGCTGTAGATTATAAAGCTGTAGAACAAAATATGGTAACGCTATAGGGCAAAATATGGTAAACGCTGTATATTATAAAGCTGTAGGGCGAAAATATGGTAAACGCTGTATATTATAAAGCTGTAGGGTAAAATATGGTAAAGCTTGTATATTATAAAGCTGTAGGGCGAAATATGGTAAACGCTGTAGATTATAAAGCTGTAGAACAAAATATGGTAACCGCTATAGGGCAAAATATGGTAAACGCTGTATATTATAAAGCTGTAGGGTAAATATGGTTAAACTCTGTATATTATAAGCTGTAGGTGAAATATGGTAAACGCTGTAGATTATAAAGCTGTAGGGTGAAATATGGTAAACGCTGTAGATTATAAGCTGTAGGCGAAATATGGTAAACGCTGTAGATTATAAAGCTGTAGAACAAAATATGGTAACCGCTATAGGGCAAAATATGGTAACGCTGTTATATATAAAGCTGTAGGGCGAAATATGGTAAACGCTGTATATTATAAAGCTGTAGGGTAAAATATGGTAAACGCTTGTATATTATAAAGCTGTAGGGTGAAATATGGTAAACGCTGTAGATTATAAAGCTGTAGGGCAAATATGGTAAACGCTGTAGATTATAAAGCTGTAGGGCGAAATATGGAAAACGCTGTAGATTATAACAGCTGTAGAACAAAAATGGTAACCGCTATAGGGCAAAATATGGTAAACGCTGTATATTATAAAGCTGTAAGGCGAAATATGGTAAACGCTGTATATTATAAAGCTGTAAGGCGAAATATGGTAAACGCTGTATATTACAAAGCTGTAGAACAAAATATGGTAAACGCTGTATATTTTAAAGCTATAGGGCAAAATATGGTAAACGGTGTATATTACAAAGCTGTAGAGTAAAATATGGTAAACGCTGTATATTATAAAGCTTTAGGGCAAAATATGGTAAACGCTGTATATTTTAAAGCTATAGGGCAAAATATGCTAAACGCTGTATATTATAAAACTATAGGGCAAAATATGGTAAACGCTGTATATTATAAAAGCTGTGAACAAAATATGGTAACCGCTATAGGCAAAATATGGTAAACGCTGTATATTATAAAGCTGTAAGGCAAATATGGTAAACGCTGTATATTATAAGCTGTAAGGCGAAATATGTAAACGCTGTATATTACAAAGCTGTAGAACAAAATATGGTAAACGCTGTATATTTTAAAGCTATAGGGCAAATATGGTAAACGGTGTATATTACAAAGCTGTAGAGTAAAATATGGTAAACGCTGTATATTATAAGCTTTAGGGCAAAATATGGTAAACGCTGTATATTTTAAAGCTATAGGGCAAATATCTAAACGCTGTATATTATAAAACTATAGGGCAAATATGGTAAACGCTGGTAGATATAAAGCTATAGGGCAAAATATGGTAAACGCTGTATATTATAAAGCTGCAGCGTGAAATATGGTAAACGCGGTAGATTATAACGCTGTAGGGCGAAATATGGTAAACGCTATAGGGTAAAATATGGTAAACGCTGTATATTATAAAGCTGTAAGGCGAAATATGGTAAACGCTGTATATTACAAAGCTGTAGAACAAAATATGGTAAACGCTATATATTTTAAAGCTATAGGGCAAAATATGGTAAACGGTGTATATTACAAAGCTGTAGAGTAAAATATGGTAAACGCTGTATATTATAAAGCTATAGGGCAAAATATGATAAACGCTGTATATTATAAAGCTATAGGGCAAAATATGGTAAACGCTAATTTTTGCCCTATAGCTTATATATACAGCGTTTACCATATTTTGCCCTATAGCTTTATAATATACAGCGTTTATCATATTTTGCCCTATAGCTTTATAATATACAGCGTTTACCATATTTTACTCTACAGCTTTGTAATATACACCGTTTACCATATTTTGCCCTATAGCTTTAAATATATAGCGTTTACCAATTTTGTTCTACAGCTTTGTAATATACAGCGTTTACCATATTTCGCCTTACAGCTTTATAATATACAGCGTTTACCATATTTTACCCATAGCGTTTACCATATTTCGCCCTACAGCGTTATAATCTACCGCGTTTACCATATTTCACGCTGCAGCTTTATAATATACAGCGTTTTACCATATTTTCCCTATAGCTTTATAATATACAGCGTTTACCATATTTTGCCCATAGTTTTATAATATACAGCGTTTAGCATATTTTGCCCTATAGCTTAAAATATACAGCGTTTACCATATTTTGCCCTAAAGCTTATAATATACAGCGTTTACCATATTTTACTCTACAGCTTTGTAATATACACCGTTTACCATATTTTGCCCTATAGCTTTAAAATTACAGCGTTTACCAATTTTGTTCTACACTTTGTAATATACAGCGTTTACCATATTTCGCCTACAGCTTTATAATATACAGCGTTTACCATATTTCGCCTTACAGCTTTATAATATACAGCGTTTACCATATTTTGCCCTATAGCGGTTACCATATTTTGTTCTACAGCTTTATAATCTACAGCGTTTACCATATTTCGCCCTACAGCTTTATAATCTACAGCGTTTACCATATTTCGCCCTACAGCTTATAATCTACAGCGTTTACCATATTTCACCCTACAGCTTTATAATACAGCGTTTACCATATTTTACCCTACAGCTTTATAATATACAGCGTTTACCATATTTCGCCCTACAGCTTTATAATATACAGCGTTTACCATATTTTGCCCTATAGCGGTTACCATATTTTGTTCTACAGCTTTATAATCTACAGCGTTTACCATATTTCGCCCTACAGCTTTATATCTACAGCGTTTACCATATTTCACCCTACAGCTTTATAATCTACAGCGTTTACCATATTTCACCCTACAGCTTTATAATATACAGAGTTTACCATATTTTACCCTACAGCTTTATATATACAGCGTTTACCATATTTCGCCCTACAGCTTTATAATATACACGTTTACCATATTTTGCCCTATAGCGGTTACCATATTTTGTTCTACAGCTTTATAATCACAGCGTTTACCATATTTCGCCCTACAGCTTAATAATCACAGCGTTTACCATATTTCCCCCTACAGCTTTATAATCTACAGCGTTTACCATATTTCCACCTACAGCTTTATAATATACAGAGTTACCATATTTTACCCTACAGCTTTATAATATACAGCGTTTACCATATTTCGCCCTACAGCTTTATAATATACAGCGTTTACCATATTTCGCCCTACAGCTTTATAATATACAGCGGGACCGGCTGCCGTGTCTGTGATTGCTGGAGGCAGCTAATCACGGCGCGGCTGCCGGCTGCTCACAACGGCAAAGGAGAGAGGTAAGGTAAGTAATGATCGGGGGACTTTCTGATGATATAATCATAGTGGTTGTGGCAGGGGGAACATGAACTATATTACATAAAAATGGATTTACGCTAGGGGGAGGAGACCAAAGCGGGTGGAGAGGAGGGGGGAAGGGCTCTCCTGCACATGCCTCAAACCTTGTCGAGGTTGAGGCAGACCAGGAGCAGGACAGATCCTACACTGCAGTTTCCTGGACTTTGGAGGGGCATAGCAGGAGAACCATTTGGAACAGAAATGTAAGGTAAGGATTTTATTAAACTACAGAGTGGGGCCAGTATAGGTTAATTTTTTTTAGTTTTGGGGGTGGACATGCCCTTTAAGAATCTTTTTTTCACACATAGGGTCTGGTATGGAGTGTTTTTACTGTACATTTGCGTCTTGTTCTTTTAGAATTTGATTTTACATATTAAGGATTCATGGTCTCTTTTCGCTTGCACAAATGTACTTCATTTGGGGGGATGATCTTTAAAGGCAAAGTTTACCCCAAAACTACTATTGTTATTAAATCACACCAAGTTAATTAAAAAGCACGGTATCTCATCTTCTTGTGTTGTGGCTCCTGAAATATCTACACAAAATTGAATGCGGTTTACCATAAAGCATAAATGCAATACTGGTGGCTGTAAATTATTATGCCGTACCACATAAAAACCTGGATAATTGAAAATTAACAAATTCCGTGACATTAATAGTAAAATCAATCTTAAACCATAAATCAATAAAAAGACAGCCATCGCACTTTATAATTATCTTTCACAGACATAGAAAGGGCGCTATGTAAAGTTAATGGATGTTTTGTTATGAAAAAAATCAAAACTGATATTTTCCTAACCTGTACTTATGGTTTATTGCAGTTGATGCAATAGCAAGTTAGCATAATCCTGACTGCGACCTCGCATGTCTCTTACTGAGGAAAATTGCATAGATTTACTTACACACAGGACCAACAAACACACCACTTTTCTGTACACATTTAGCGTCTTGGGTGAGATTGATTCTGCTAACTACAATTCACTTGGGTATACCAAAGACTCTTGATGATGTACATAGCTCTAGAAACCTGATCTGTGGTTTATGAATATTTTATTGATTGCCCAATTGACAACAGAACATATCTTTCCGGAAATTCGAAGGAGTTGCTCTAAGTGCCACCCACACTCTAAACCGGAAGATTTGAAACATAAACTGCGTATTATCTTTCCTGTGGCTGTGGAAGGTAAAATAGAGGTAAAATAAGACCTGAAATTATCAGCAGAGCTCTCCAATTTTCTCTGCTACCTGGCAGATATGTAGGTATGCAACTAAGCTTTTTTCAACAGAGGCAATTTGAGAAAATGCTCAGTACTACGGAATAATGTTTGCTATAGGTAATTGCCGGTCTCTTTGCTTTTATTCTTTGCATATTCAGGCTCCAAGCAAAGGGGTCTTTTTCCATTAATAACATTGCTTTTTCTATTGTTACTGAGACCAAGACAACATAATGGTTAGTTTACCTTAAAGGAAAAGGATAAATATAAATTGATGTTTCTGATAGAACATGAGTTCCAAACCTTTCCATGCCTAGATTAGAAAATAAATTCATAGCGACACATAGCAAAGCTGAACAAAGACAACGATTTTACCCCCAAGAAAGGTACAGTTACATAAAGGGGATGTTTAGTGGAAAAAAATATTTTTATTTAAATCATGTACCCATATTACACACACCTAGGTATTCTACAGTATATTGTCTTCATTTATGAAAGATCTATTTATTTCAAACCCTTCGCTATGCTTTGATGTGATCAGTAGCTGCCATTTCTGGTTCTGCAATGGCCAATCTTTTTCAGGTTGCACCACTTCCAACAGTAATTCTACTGATTGGCTGTTGGATGGATCTCTATTGAGCAACTGAACCAACCCAGGGACAGACACGAAACAGACCCTATAAAGGCAAGTGAGGAAGTCAGTACTTTGGAACTATTTATGAATGGATATAGAATCAATGGATAGGCAGACTATAGTCATTGAAATATAAAAATACTGCCTTTTTTCCTTTAAGGGTATGTTTGTGGCTGACCTTCCCATTAAAGTGACCTTATAAGACATCATACAAGAGTCTTCAGATCATTGTTATAACTTAAAACAAGCTACAAGCAAATACGAAAACAACCCACACAGTTACAATAGACCACAGAGTTTATAATTATCCATTAATCAATCAACCAGCAAACAGCTAATGGGGATGGAATTTTATAGCAAGAAATGAAGGGGTTATTGAAATTTCAGTTTGGTGATTAATGCAATTTAAGGTTACCGATCAATTACATATTTGCAACTATAACCAATTAACATAAAGTCCAAATAGCAAGTGAAGGTATGCGGGGTAATGAATTAGCCCTCTGAACTAAGATAAAGGATTACTGCAACTAAAGGTGAACGAAACTGGTAGGTTTGTGTCCCAACAGCAGTTCCGCAAAAGTTCCGAAAATCTGATTCAAACCCAATTGATTTGGAATTTTTGGAATTTCTAATCTCAATTTTTTGATTTTTCAGTGGGGAAATGAATATTTTCAATAGGAATTTTCGAATTCTAAGATTTAATTTTTGATTTTTCGATGAAATGTTCAGATCCAGGTGTCTATAAACTATTGTTAGTCTAATGATGGACAGTCTGTAGTTTTAATAAGGGGAGGAGAATTTGTCTTTGAAGGGTATCTCCACCTATAAAATAAACTTTTTTCTAGTGGGGGACCCTAGCCCACCCCAATCGCCATATTTGTTTGCTAAAAGAATCATCCGGACTGTCTTACAGTGCTTCGTTCCCCCGCGTTCTAATCCAGCCCTCTGATTGCTGGAAAATGCAAGCCAGGGCCGACCACTAGTGGCAGCCAATCACAGATGTGGCTGCTGGTATTGCAGAACACTAGGGGAAGGAAGCTCTGTAGTATATTCCTGATGAATGTTTTAGCAAACGAACACGGAGTTGGGGTGGCTAGGGTCTCCTACACTACAGAAAAAGAGTTTTAAGTAGGGCACCAGGCAGAAAGGGATCCAGAGGGAGGAACCTCTCAGAGGACAGGAGGGGCGGACAATTTTTACACACAGACGGGCTCCTACTCTTCACTTTCTGGCAAACACTGCAGGAGAACCATTTGAAGCTCTCTAATGAGGCAAGGTGAAGCACATTACAGAGCAGCATCATGTAGCGAGGCAGCAGTTTTGATGCCAGAGGGGGGAAAAATAATTCTGCCTCATGTGCCAGGGGCCCGGATGTCAGGGGAAACTCAAATGCCATTTGCAAAAAACACACACCTTCGGGAGGTACTGTCACTTTAATTAGCAGGGGAAGCCGTGACTTTCATTGCATAACAGAATGCAGGTATGACTCCCCCCCCTCCCTTCTGACTGGCAATTCATTTAATCAAAATCAGTGTCTGTCAGCCCTGCAGATCAAAAACAATGTTGGGCATCATTTACCAGTCAATTAGGCATTATTTACCAGTTATTCAGTTATGTTTATAAAGCCCCTCACACTTCTGGACAAGCCACACCCACTTCGAGACAAAGCATCACCCCCTACAATTATAAAACCACACCCTTCCTGTGGAAAGGGGGGGGCAGCATTTGGAGTTTTTTTGGGGTGCCCAAAAGTCTAGAGACGGCCCTGTTTGAAGCAATGATGTAAGGTAAGGATTTTTAACACTTCACAGTCAGTAGTGGGTCAGTAGTGGGCAAAATTTTAGTTTTGGGGGTGGACATGCACTTTAAATGAGTAGAAATAATGGGGTTGTTGCCATAAGAGGTGCTAAAGTTTGCCTGTGCTACTAATGTGCAGCAACAAATTTTACTGGGTTGCTGCAGATCGGCTGGGTACAACCTGGATGACAATTGTCCCGGCCGACCAGTAAATGTTGGCACAGGGGAAAAGTGTAAGGGTATTCCTTACTGCCATGCTCTGTCTTTGTTAATATATTTTGGTTTCTATAATAAAAGTAGTTAAATTTAGGATTACACTCGGCAGCAGACTGCTTTGTGAAAATGTCTTTATATAAAGCTAGTAATGTTTAAATGAGCCAAATACATATTAAATTCAGCATAAAGCGGGGCCTTTAATAAGATGTGCTAATTGCTGCAGCATGTTGGATCATGGTTAGCCAACCTTGAGGCCTGGTTCATGCCCACCAGTCTACACCTGCAGACAAATTATGTTTAGCGCTATGTAAGAAAATAAATACGTTCCAGCATACAATCTGGCAAATTGATTGTCAGTTCCCTGTGCCTACCTGTAATGCAAGAATAGAAGTAAAATTAGATATTGAGGGAATGTGGTAAGAAGAACTACCCTAACTACATCATTTACTGGGTAATCTGCCTGTCAATAAATATCGTAGGATCGGTACATTTATCATATTTAGTCTGAACACTATTCTCCTTGATTCTCCGTTTAAGGGACAGTGCTTGTAAATGGAAAGGAATTTCTGTATGCTACCTAAGCAATCATACAGTACATTAAACGTTCTAAATAAACTGTGACCTGCAGGATTTACTACCTCGAGCACTGTCCTATTTAAATCACTAAATCAATAGCAGGGATTGAATAGTAAATGTTAGGCGCCATAATTCTACTTACAAAACAGGTACCAGGCTGATTCTTTACATAATGGGGTTTTCTGGTTATTTGGAATGTGCATTTAAAAATCCCAAATTTATGTTATTAAATATCCACAGGCTATGAAGGTCTACCTGTGAAGGTGGGTAAACTATATATTAGGCAGAAATAAAAACGAATAATTATTAGGGAAATTGGAAATATCACAATTAGGGAAATATATGGGTGAGTTATAAATAATAGGGTTTGCTAGACATCTTCTGTAACAATCTTTGCTCAATGTGTAGCACCCACAATGCGGACATAGGGATGAATCTTGATTGTGGGTACATCAAAAGAACAAATTCATAGGGCACTTCCAGACTTACTAAAAATGTTTTTTATTATAACACATGTGATGTTTCGGTGTGACACGCACCTTCTTCAACAAGTATCCCTTGTTTCAGAATAGCCCTTGTTAAAGGAATAGCTCACTATTAACTAAACTTTTTTTTGTTCATTAATTGAAGAACAGGAGCTATGTCTCCCATTCTTCAATTACCAATACTGGAGCTGGAAATGAAGATGCAATTCACACTGACTCCTTTGACAGGTCCGACTGCTTCCATGTAAATATACTATAGCGTGATGCCACACATCCTTGTTGCTTAACCTTCTCTATATTACTAAATATATTGCCAACATCATTCGGTGCTTACAATCACATTTATATATTCCCATCAACTCTGCCCTGAAGACTTACAATCTAAGCACTTTATCTCATGCACACATCAGTACACATTTTTTTCATGCACTGAGGAAACCCACACAAACACAGGGAGTACATACAAACTCTTGAAGTTTACAACAATAATGTACTGGTGGAAATATTTGCACTATCAAGATTTTGAGGCCCAACTCTGGCTCCATTGTACGCTGGGACATCCTTCAAAACCTACGGTGAGAGCAACTGGTTGGCCATGCGTCCAACCCTTTATGCTGTGAAATTAGTTGATGTTTCCTTGGGATAATATTAATACACTGTACATACAATAGATTGATCATTATGTATACATTTCCTGGAGAACATGTCAACATGACACTTGTAACAAAAAAATCCATAGCACACACTAAATCCTATAGGCTAGTTCGATATCTACGGTTTATGATAAATTTAATTAAAATATCCCAAGCTAGAATTCACACGTACCCGGGTATTTACTGATTAATCTATGAGAGAATGCAGTCACTCACTGACAATGTTATTTAGTGTGTAGACCCACATGTCATGCCTAACCAAAGCTGAGTATTTATCCACTCTAGAAGCTGCTGTAACACTGGAAACCCCGATTACTCACTGCAGGATTTTAGCTGCCGTTAAAACCCAGTGCTAAAACTAGCTCAAATGCGATATTAAATTTCGAATCGGATGCGCGGGTGAGTTCCACCCTAATATGGAATTAAAGTCACACTATGGTAGCGAACTCCATAAATTTGCCCAGCGGCTCTGGGTAAATCAGCCCCTGGAATAGATCTTATCAACCTTTTCTACCTTTCAGTGTACCCAGAACTTACCTACCTTGTAATGGGCGGGCTTGCTCTCCTGCATGTCCCTTTAATCAATAAGAAGTTAGCACCAGGTACCATAAATATACGCACATTTCCAGGGCTCATTGTATTATTTTCGGGTGGAATGAACCATCAGCAGAACACTTTTCTACCTTTCTGCCTTTGATCATTTTTCTAGAGATGTTGCAATCTCAATCTTACACAGCTCAGCTAATTTTAAGGAGCAGATGTGTGTTGCACAGCTACTTAGAGAACCATTACATATCAGTTGTATGCAGAAAGAGAAAGCACTGCAGAATTTCAATATGCCCAACATTAAAAAAAACATTCCTATCAGATCCAAGCAAAATCCAGTTTTCAGGTAGTAGATAATTTAAGTCCCGTCAGCAGGTTCATAAAAAGAAAATCTAGAAAATCCAGAATTCAGGGGTGTAACTACCAGGGGGAGCAACCTTGAGAGGGCCCGGGAGCCAAGGGGCCCCATGTTCTTAGTTTTCATATGACTGATATAGTCTCCCCCAGATAACCACTGTGGATGAACACGGATAGGGGCCCCCATCATAGTTTTGCTGAGGGACCAGTGATTTCTAGTTATGCACTGTCAGAGTTTGCAGATTCTAATAAGATAACACCATGTCTACGTATTTTCCAAAATTGGAAAGCAATCATAAAAATATCACTTTACTAGATCCCACCGTATACGCTCTGAACACATAGACAAACAAAGAGTGCTGGAAGCATCATTTAGAAAGGCACAGGACCAAGACCATTAACACCAGCATCAATGCAGCATTAAAAACCCAGAAAACTCTTGCAGTAGAGAGAAATCCAGTACTAGGAGGTTTGCGCAAAATCAATAAAGAGTTAAGACGATTACAACTCAGGATACACTTTAAAATAATTTTTCCCAGAGACCCTATCCTGGCACAAACGGTAAACGCTGTATATTATAAAGCTATAGGGCAAAATATGGTAAACGGTGTATATTACAAAGCTGTAGAGTAAAACATAGTAAACGCTGTATATTAGAAAGCTGTAGAACAAAATATGGGAAATGCTGTATATTATAAAGCTATAGGGCAAAATATGGTAAACGCTGTATATAGGGCAAAATATGGTAAACGCTGTATATTATAAAGCTATAGGGCAAAATATGGTAAGCGCTGTATATTATAAAGCTGTAGGGCAAAATATGGTAAACGCTGTATATTATAAAGCTATAGGGCAATATTTTGCCCTAAGCTTTATATATACAGCGTTTACCATATTTTGCCCTATAGCTTTATAATATACAGCGTTTACCATATTTTGCCCTATAGCTTTATAATATACAGCGTTTACCATATTTTGCCCTATAGCTTTATAATATACAGCGTTTACCATATTTTGCCCTATAGCTTTATAATATACAGCATTTCCCATATTTTGTTCTACAGCTTTCTAATATACAGCGTTTACTATGTTTTACTCTACAGCTTTGTAATATACACCGTTTACCATATTTTGCCCTATACTTTATAATACAGCGTTTACCAATTTTTGCCCTATAGCTTATAATATACAGCGTTTACCATATTTTGCCCTATAGCTTTATAATATACAGCGTTTATCATATTTTGCCCTATAGCTTTATAATATACAGCGTTTACCATATTTTACTCTACAGCTTTGTAATATACACCGTTTACCATATTTTGCCCTATAGCTTTAAATATATAGCGTTTACCATATTTTGTTCTACAGCTTTGTAATATACAGCGTTTACCATATTTCGCCTTACAGCTTTATAATATACAGCGTTTACCATATTTTACCCATAGCGTTTACCATATTTCGCCCTACAGCGTTATAATCTACCGCGTTTACCATATTTCACGCTGCAGCTTTATAATATACAGCGTTTTACCATATTTTCCCTATAGCTTTATAATATACAGCGTTTACCATATTTTGCCCATAGTTTTATAATATACAGCGTTTAGCATATTTTGCCCTATAGCTTAAAATATACAGCGTTTACCATATTTTGCCCTAAAGCTTATAATATACAGCTTTACCATATTTTACTCTACAGCTTTGTAATATACACCGTTTACCATATTTTGCCCTATAGCTTTAAAATTACAGCGTTTACCAATTTTGTTCTACACTTTGTAATATACAGCGTTTACCATATTTCGCCTACAGCTTTATAATATACAGCGTTTACCATATTTCGCCTTACAGCTTTATAATATACAGCGTTTACCATATTTTGCCCTATAGCGGTTACCATATTTTGTTCTACAGCTTTATAATCTACAGCGTTTACCATATTTCGCCCTACAGCTTTATAATCTACAGCGTTTACCATATTTCGCCCTACAGCTTTATAATCTACAGCGTTTACCATATTTCACCCTACAGCTTTATAATACAGCTTTACCATATTTTACCCTACAGCTTTATAATATACAGCGTTTACCATATTTCGCCCTACAGCTTTATAATATACAGCGTTTACCATATTTTGCCCTATAGCGGTTACCATATTTTGTTCTACAGCTTTATAATCTACAGCGTTTACCATATTTCGCCCTACAGCTTTATATCTACAGCGTTTACCATATTTCACCCTACAGCTTTATAATCTACAGCGTTTACCATATTTCACCCTACAGCTTTATAATATACAGAGTTTACCATATTTTACCCTACAGCTTTATATATACAGCGTTTACCATATTTCGCCCTACAGCTTTATATATACACGTTTACCATATTTTGCCCTATAGCGGTTACCATATTTTGTTCTACAGCTTTATAATCACAGCGTTTACCATATTTCGCCCTACAGCTTAATAATCACAGCGTTTACCATATTTCCCCCTACAGCTTTATAATCTACAGCGTTTACCATATTTCCACCTACGCTTTATAATATACAGAGTTTACCATATTTTACCCTACAGCTTTATAATATACAGCGTTTACCATATTTCGCCCTACAGCTTTATAATATACAGCGTTTACCATATTTCGCCCTACAGCTTTATAATATACAGCGGGACCGGCTGCCGTGTCTGTGATTGCTGGAGGCAGCTAATCACGGCGCGGCTGCCGGCTGCTCACAACGGCAAAGGAGAGAGGTAAGGTAAGTAATGATCGGGGGACTTTCTGATGATATAATCATAGTGGTTGTGGCAGGGGGAACATGAACTATATTACATAAAAATGGATTTACGCTAGGGGGAGGAGACCAAAGCGGGTGGAGAGGGAGGGGGGAAGGGCTCTCCTGCACATGCCTCAAACCTTGTCGAGGTTGAGGCAGACCAGGAGCAGGACAGATCCTACACTGCAGTTTCCTGGACTTTGGAGGGGCATAGCAGGAGAACCATTTGGAACAGAAATGTAAGGTAAGGATTTTATTAAACTACAGAGTGGGGCCAGTATAGGTTAATTTTTTTAGTTTTGGGGGTGGACATGCCCTTTAAGAATCTTTTTTTCACACATAGGGTCTGGTATGGAGTGTTTTTACTGTACATTTGCGTCTTGTTCTTTTAGAATTTGATTTTACATATTAAGGATTCATGGTCTCTTTTCGCTTGCACAAATGTACTTCATTTGGGGGGATGATCTTTAAAGGCAAAGTTTACCCCAAAACTACTATTGTTATTAAATCACACCAAGTTAATTAAAAAGCACGGTATCTCATCTTCTTGTGTTTGTGGCTCCTGAAATATCTACACAAAATTGAATGCGGTTTACCATAAAGCATAAATGCAATACTGGTGGCTGTAAATTATTATGCCGTACCACATAAAAACCTGGATAATTGAAAATTAACAAATTCCGTGACATTAATAGTAAAATCAATCTTAAACCATAAATCAATAAAAAGACAGCCATCGCACTTTATAATTATCTTTCACAGACATAGAAAGGGCGCTATGTAAAGTTAATGGATGTTTTGTTATGAAAAAAATCAAAACTGATATTTTCCTAACCTGTACTTATGGTTTATTGCAGTTGATGCAATAGCAAGTTAGCATAATCCTGACTGCGACCTCGCATGTCTCTTACTGAGGAAAATTGCATAGATTTACTTACACACAGGAGCCAACAAACACACCACTTTTCTGTACACATTTAGCGTCTTGGGTGAGATTGATTCTGCTAACTACAATTCACTTGGGTATACCAAAGACTCTTGATGATGTACATAGCTCTAGAAACCTGATCTGTGGTTTATGAATATTTTATTGATTGCCCAATTGACAACAGAACATATCTTTCCGGAAATTCGAAGGAGTTGCTCTAAGTGCCACCCACACTCTAAACCGGAAGATTTGAAACATAAACTGCGTATTATCTTTCCTGTGGCTGTGGAAGGTAAAATAGAGGTAAAATAAGACCTGAAATTATCAGCAGAGCTCTCCAATTTTCTCTGCTAACCTGGCAGATATGTAGGTATGCAACTAAGCTTTTTTCAACAGAGGCAATTTGAGAAAATGCTCAGTACTACGGAATAATGTTTGCTATAGGTAATTGCCGGTCTCTTTGCTTTTATTCTTTGCATATTCAGGCTCCAAGCAAAGGGGTCTTTTTCCATTAATAACATTGCTTTTTCTATTGTTACTGAGACCAAGACAACATAATGGTTAGTTTACCTTAAAGGAAAAGGATAAATAATAAATTGATGTTTCTGATAGAACATGAGTTCCAAACCTTTCCATGCCTAGATTAGAAAATAAATTCATAGCGACACATAGCAAAGCTGAACAAAGACAACGATTTTACCCCCAAGAAAGGTACAGTTACATAAAGGGGATGTTTAGTGGAAAAAAATATTTTTATTTAAATCATGTACCCATATTACACACACCTAGGTATTCTACAGTATATTGTCTTCATTTATGAAAGATCTATTTATTTCAAACCCTTCGCTATGCTTTGATGTGATCAGTAGCTGCCATTTCTGGTTCTGCAATGGCCAATCTTTTTCAGGTTGCACCACTTCCAACAGTAATTCTACTGATTGGCTGTTGGATGGATCTCTATTGAGCAACTGAACCAACCCAGGGACAGACACGAAACAGACCTATAAAGGCAAGTGAGGAAGTCAGTACTTTGGAACTATTTATGAATGGATATAGAATCAATGGATAGGCAGACTATAGTCATTGAAATATAAAAATACTGCCTTTTTTCCTTTAAGGGTATGTTTGTGCTGACCTTCCCATTAAAGTGACCTTATAAGACATCATACAAGAGTCTTCAGATCATTGTTATAACTTAAAACAAGCTACAAGCAAATACGAAAACAACCCACACAGTTACAATAGACCACAGAGTTTATAATTATCCATTAATCAATCAACCAGCAAACAGCTAATGGGGATGGAATTTTATAGCAAGAAATGAAGGGGTTATTGAAATTTCAGTTTGGTGATTAATGCAGATTTAAGGTTACCGATCAATTACATATTTGCAACTATAACCAATTAACATAAAGTCCAAATAGCAAGTGAAGGTATGCGGGGTAATGAATTAGCCCTCTGAACTAAGATAAAGGATTACTGCAACTAAAGGTGAACGAAACTGGTAGGTTTGTGTCCCAACAGCAGTTCCGCAAAAGTTCCGAAAATCTGATTCAAACCCAATTGATTTGGAATTTTTGGAATTTCTAATCTCAATTTTTTGATTTTTCAGTGGGGAAATGAATATTTTCAATAGGAATTTTCGAATTCTAAGATTTAATTTTTGATTTTTCGATGAAATGTTCAGATCCAGGTGTCTATAAACTATTGTTAGTCTAATGATGGACAGTCTGTAGTTTTAATAAGGGGAGGAGAATTTGTCTTTGAAGGGTATCTCCACCTATAAAATAAACTTTTTTCTAGTGGGGGACCCTAGCCCACCCCAATCGCCATATTTGTTTGCTAAAAGAATCATCCGGACTGTACTTACAGTGCTTCGTTCCCCCGCGTTCTAATCCAGCCCTCTGATTGCTGGAAAATGCAAGCCAGGGCCGACCAGCTAAGTGGCAGCCAATCACAGATGTGGCTGCTGGTATTGCAGAACACTAGGGGAAGGAAGCTCTGTAGTATATTCCTGATGAATGTTTTAGCAAACGAACACGGAGTTGGGGTGGCTAGGGTCTCCTACACTACAGAAAAAGAGTTTTAAGTAGGGCACCAGGCAGAAAGGGATCCAGAGGGAGGAACCTCTCAGAGGACAGGAGGGGCGGACAATTTTTACACACAGACGGGCTCCTACTCTTCACTTTCTGGCAAACACTGCAGGAGAACCATTTGAAGCTCTCTAATGAGGCAAGGTGAAGCACATTACAGAGCAGCATCATGTAGCGAGGCAGCAGTTTTGATGCCAGAGGGGGGAAAAATAATTCTGCCTCATGTGCCAGGGGCCCGGATGTCAGGGGAAACTCAAATGCCATTTGCAAAAAACACACACCTTCGGGAGGTACTGTCACTTTAATTAGCAGGGGAAGCCGTGACTTTCATTGCATAACAGAATGCAGGTATGACTCCCCCCCCTCCCTTCTGACTGGCAATTCATTTAATCAAAATCAGTGTCTGTCAGCCCTGCAGATCAAAAACAATGTTGGGCATCATTTACCAGTCAATAGGCATTATTTACCAGTTATTCAGTTATGTTTATAAAGCCCCTCACACTTCTGGACAAGCCACACCCACTTCGAGACAAAGCATCACCCACCTACAATTATAAAACCACACCCTTCCTGTGGAAAGGGGGGGCAGCATTTGGAGTTTTTTTGGGGTGCCCAAAAGTCTAGAGACGGCCCTGTTTGAAGCAATGATGTAAGGTAAGGATTTTTAACACTTCACAGTCAGTAGTGGGTCAGTAGTGGGCAAAATTTTAGTTTTGGGGGTGGACATGCACTTTAAATGAGTAGAAATAATGGGGTTGTTGCCATAAGAGGTGCTAAAGTTTGCCTGTGCTACTAATGTGCAGCAACAAATTTTACTGGGTTGCTGCAGATCGGCTGGGTACAACCTGGATGACAATTGTCCCGGCCGACCAGTAAATGTTGGCACAGGGGAAAAGTGTAAGGGTATTCCTTACTGCCATGCTCTGTCTTTGTTAATATATTTTGGTTTCTATAATAAAAGTAGTTAAATTTAGGATTACACTCGGCAGCAGACTGCTTTGTGAAAATGTCTTTATATAAAGCTAGTAATGTTTAAATGAGCCAAATACATATTAAATTCAGCATAAAGCGGGGCCTTTAATAAGATGTGCTAATTGCTGCAGCATGTTGGATCATGGTTAGCCAACCTTGAGGCCTGGTTCATGCCCACCAGTCTACACCTGCAGACAAATTATGTTTAGCGCTATGTAAGAAAATAAATACGTTCCAGCATACAATCTGGCAAATTGATTGTCAGTTCCCTGTGCCTACCTGTAATGCAAGAATAGAAGTAAAATTAGATATTGAGGGAATGTGGTAAGAAGAACTACCCTAACTACATCATTTACTGGGTAATCTGCCTGTCAATAAATATCGTAGGATCGGTACATTTATCATATTTAGTCTGAACACTATTCTCCTTGATTCTCCGTTTAAGGGACAGTGCTTGTAAATGGAAAGGAATTTCTGTATGCTACCTAAGCAATCATACAGTACATTAAACGTTCTAAATAAACTGTGACCTGCAGGATTTACTACCTCGAGCACTGTCCTATTTAAATCACTAAATCAATAGCAGGGATTGAATAGTAAATGTTAGGCGCCATAATTCTACTTACAAAACAGGTACCAGGCTGATTCTTTACATAATGGGGTTTTCTGGTTATTTGGAATGTGCATTTAAAAATCCCAAATTTATGTTATTAAATATCCACAGGCTATGAAGGTCTACCTGTGAAGGTGGGTAAACTATATATTAGGCAGAAATAAAAACGAATAATTATTAGGGAAATTGGAAATATCACAATTAGGGAAATATATGGGTGAGTTATAAATAATAGGGTTTGCTAGACATCTTCTGTAACAATCTTTGCTCAATGTGTAGCACCCACAATGCGGACATAGGGATGAATCTTGATTGTGGGTACATCAAAAGAACAAATTCATAGGGCACTTCCAGACTTACTAAAAATGTTTTTTATTATAACACATGTGATGTTTCGGTGTGACACGCACCTTCTTCAACAAGTATCCCTTGTTTCAGAATAGCCCTTGTTAAAGGAATAGCTCACTATTAACTAAACTTTTTTTTGTTCATTAATTGAAGAACAGGAGCTATGTCTCCCATTCTTCAATTACCAATACTGGAGCTGGAAATGAAGATGCAATTCACACTGACTCCTTTGACAGGTCCGACTGCTTCCATGTAAATATACTATAGCGTGATGCCACACATCCTTGTGCTTAACCTTCTCTATATTACTAAATATATTGCCAACATCATTCGGTGCTTACAATCACATTTATATATTCCCATCAGACTCTGCCCTGAAGACTTACAATCTAAGCACTTTATCTCATGCACACATCAGTACACATTTTTTTCATGCACTGAGGAAACCCACACAAACACAGGGAGTACATACAAACTCTTGAATGTTTACAACAATAATGTACTGGTGGAAATATTTGCACTATCAAGATTTTGAGGCCCAACTCTGGCTCCATTGTACGCTGGGACATCCTTCAAAACCTACGGTGAGAGCAACTGGTTGGCCATGCGTCCAACACTTTATGCTGTGAAATTAGTTGATGTTTCCTTGGGATAATATTAATACACTGTACATACAATAGATTGATCATTATGTATACATTTCCTGGAGAACATGTCAACATGACACTTGTAACAAAAAAATCCATAGCACACACTAAATCCTATGGCTAGTTCAGATATCTACGGTTTATGATAAATTTAATTAAAATATCCCAAGCTAGAATTCACACGTACCCGGGTATTTACTGATTAATCTATGAGAGAATGCAGTCACTCACTGACAATGTTATTTAGTGTGTAGACCCACATGTCATGCCTAACCAAAGCTGAGTATTTATCCACTCTAGAAGCTGCTGTAACACTGGAAACCCCGATTACTCACTGCAGGATTTAGCTGCCGTTAAAACCCAGTGCTAAAACTAGCTCAAATGCGATATTAAATTTCGAATCGGATGCGCGGGTGAGTTCCACCCTAATATGGAATTAAAGTCACACTACTGGTAGCGAACTCCATAAATTTGCCCAGCGGCTCTGGGTAAATCAGCCCCTGGAATAGATCTTATCAACCTTTTCTACCTTTCAGTGTACCCAGAACTTACCTACCTTGTAATGGGCGGGCTTGCTCTCCTGCATGTCCCTTTAATCAATAAGAAGTTAGCACCAGGTACCATAAATATACGCACATTTCCAGGGCTCATTGTATTATTTTCGGGTGGAATGAACCATCAGCAGAACACTTTTCTACCTTTCTGCCTTTGATCATTTTTCTAGAGATGTTGCAATCTCAATCTTACACAGCTCAGCTAATTTTAAGGAGCAGATGTGGTTGCACAGCTACTTAGAGAACCATTACATATCAGTTGTATGCAGAAAGAGAAGCACTGCAGAATTTCAATATGCCCAACATTAAAAAAAACATTCCTATCAGATCCAAGCAAAATCCAGTTTTCAGGTAGTAGATAATTTAAGTCCCGTCAGCAGGTCATAAAAAGAAAATCTAGAAAATCCAGAATTCGGGGTGTAACTACCAGGGGGAGCAACCTTGAGAGGGCCCGGGAGCCAAGGGGGCCCCATGTTCTTAGTTTTCATATGACTGATATAGTCTCCCCCAGATAACCACTGTGGATGAACACGGATAGGGGCCCCCATCATAGTTTTGCTGAGGGACCAGTGATTTCTAGTTATGCCACTGTCAGAGTTTGCAGATTCTAATAAGATAACACATGTCTACGTATTTCCAAAATTGGAAAGCAATCATAAAAATATCACTTTACTAGATCCCACCGTATACGCTCTGAACACATAGACAAACAAAGAGTGCTGGAAGCATCATTTAGAAAGGCACAGGACCAAGACCATTAACACCAGCATCAATGCAGCATTAAAAACCCAGAAAACTCTTGCAGTAGAGAGAAATCCAGTACTAGGAGGTTTGCGCAAAATCAATAAAGAGTTAAGACGATTACAACTCAGGATACACTTTAAAATAATTTTTCCCAGAGACCCTATCCTGGCACAAACTGGTAAACGCTGTATATTATAAAGCTATAGGGCAAAATATGGTAAACACTGTATATTATTAACCTGTAGAACAAATGATAGTAAACCTTGTATACAGTATTATTCACTAAATTTAAAAAAAAGGCCTTGTCTTTATCCTTTTCTATATTTTTAGTTCTGTCAGGAACTTGAACCCTTTTTGCTCTCAGTGCTCCCTGTCAATAGATCTCCTCATGTCTTGTTGAGCTCACTCCTAGTTAGTATGCATGTCTCCTCTCTATGTATCCACCCCCTCCCAAAACTGAGGCACAGCTAGAGTGTGGAGCATGAGCAGTGGAGATGATCTGTGACCCACTACAGTCGATAGCATTCACCCAGTAATTTTGTGCTATAGTGATAACTGCAGGATTGGGGTTATCTGCACAGAAAGATACAGAGCAACAGATAATGCTTATTACCTTTCCTGATCTTAATGCTGAATCAATTAGCCATGACAGAGAAATAAGCTTTACTGTTATAGAATGGATAGTTTCTACATGTAGTGAGCCAGGGGGAGGGGCTGGATGATTGACAGTTCATTACTGACTAGCTGTGCCCCGCCCTCTTTAAAAATTAAAACTCCCAGAGCTAAGAAACAAGGGATAGGAAGGTCAGAGAAGAAAATAAAAAGCAGATTTAAGATTGTTGGTAATTAATCCTAATTACTGTGTGATTAGTCAAAACATGGTTTGCCCCAGTTTACATGTCCTTTAAGCTGTGCGGCAAATTGTTTTAAACGTTGTATATTATTAAACTGTGGGGCAAATTATATTCAGCTGATCTCAAACCATACTGCACTGTGTGTGATTTCACTATTCAAATGTTCACTATTTGTGATTCCAATTCCACTTTTAAAGGAATAAACTAGAAATGATGGAAAGATAGAAATGTCTATGGATCATAGATCCAGCCCAATGGATATAAAAACCACAAAATGCCAATAACCAACAACATGTATTGCAGGGGATGAGGGTCTCGAACAATCCCATCCCTGGGTGTGTACAATGTACAATTGGCAGCAATTCTGTTGAATCCTGAAGATTCCTGGTTAATCAGTGTTGAAATTCCCTGTGTATTGGCGGCTATACATAGCAATGTTGTATGTTCAAAGTGACACCATGCACATATTTATTTACACACTAATGGGGGAATTCTCAGAGAAGCATCCTCCGTGCAGCGGCATTTTAATCTAAATAGGTCTTTCTAAATTCTGATTTGAACTTTTGGCTCCCTAGAGATGCTGGGAGTTGTAGTTAACAAAATCTTGAATTTTTACAAAGAAAACATATTACCCAAAAGTCTTTTCTGTGACTTTTTGGAAACCCTAAAAAGGGGACATATAAAGGTTAAAATAAAAATCTGGTAATTAAGCAGTGATCCAGCATTGAGCCAGTAGTTTAATAGTAGAACACAAAGCCAGGATTGGGCCATGTGTATGCAGAATTGCATAGGGATGTATCTGTTTTTATTAAGAATCAAACAAAAAACCTTTCCCTTGATGTAGAATAATATGTGTAAACTCGGTTTCCATTTGCTAGAATGGTTGCAAGAAGTAAGGCAACAGCTACCATTAGACAGTGATTGGTTATTAAAGAGAATGTCAACTATAATGTAGATATGAAATATTTGTTGTTTTGTGCACTGTAAGCTAAAAACACTGCAAGTGCTTGTTACACGCACAATGCAGAAAATTCACTTTGTGCTTTCAGATAGATTGCCTGTCTATTGCTAGAACAAAGAATGTGTCTCAGATAGTCCCAACGCTTAAAAGCCTTCTCAAGAGAGAGTTTAGACTACAGTAACACCAATAAGAAGAAAGTAGGATTTAGCACTGGCCTATCACAATGTGATTCGGATTTAATGTGCCTCAGCTATGCCTTACCTTCCATTCTTCAATAAAATGTTCAGGAGCCAGGAATGAAGTTAACCAACTTACCTGGTCTAGCACTCCTCCGCCATGTCCTCTGACAGGTCCTCTCTGTATTCTATGCACATCGCATATGCGCATAGTTTAAGCTTCGGCACCTGTCAGAGGACACAACAGAGGAGCAAGAGATCAGGTAAGTTGATTACCTTCATTCCTGGCTCCTGAATGTTTTATTGAAGAACAGGAGGTAAGGCACAGCTGGGGAACTTTAAATCCGAATTGCATTGTGACAAAGTGATAGGCCAGTCAGTGGTTTTAACCACTGGAGATAACCTTTAAATCTGTTGCGGGAGATTTACCCGGAGTGATAGTGGCTCTGGATAAATGCTCCCTGGAGTTTTCAAGTTCGACATCCCTGATGTAGGATGTGATAGAAGTGAACATAATACCTTTATAGCATTGCGTAACATCGTTAGCAATCCCATGTATTTTGAAAGGGGCTTTAATTAAAATTTGTTCATTAAATTTAGTCTGTTTCCTTTCCTTGAGCTTATCTTATTTTGCAAAAAGAAATGCTAGAGGATTATTAGCTTTACCAAAGAAGAAAGACTTTTCAATGTCCCTGCTCCTTTGAACATTCAATCTGGCTAAAAGCAGGAATGGTTCTTTAAAGACAATGATCTCTTCAGTGCCCCCAGAATTAAGTAGGTTTTTAACTTACAATAGTTTAGTAATGTACATTTGGTTTGATTCTGTTATTTGGGTTTTAATTTTGTACTAATTTGTTTTGTTGTTAAAGGGTATCTCCACTGCTAAAAGTCACCTGGGTTGTAAGGATAGATATGTGGATGGTGGAAATGTACCTGCAGTATCCTGTGTCTTTGAGCAGTAGTTTAGAAGAAATCCAATGAGTTTGTCCCACAACGCTGTGGATGGTGCAGGTCCGCCCACTTTCATTGACTGCCTGTATGTAAAATGTCCGACGCATGTTTTCCTTTAGTGCATGTGCAGAATGTGAGAGGATCCGTCGGGACTGCTGTCTGGTCGATCACACACACACACACACACACACACACACACACACACACACCACACACCACACACACACACACCACACACACACACACACACAACACACACACACACACACACACACACACACACACCACACACACACACACACACACACACAACAACACACACACACACAACACACACAACACAACACACACACACACACACACACACACACACACCACACACACACCACACACACACACACACACACCACACACACACCACACACACACACACACACACACACACACACACACACACACACACACACACACACCTCCAAGCTAAATGGAGGAACAATCACATGACCATCACAGCAGCAAGCTGCTGACCTCACTAATTAATGGAGGAGTAATCAGGTACTTCCTTTTTCTCTCTCCCACTCCCTCCCATACCAGATTGCCTCATATTCCCAGCATCCCCTATGAAATCAATCTTAGAGTTAGACACAAACAAATCTTTATTAAAAACAACACAAGTTCCCCTGTATTTGTTACAGTAGTGTGGGAAGAGGGTTTAACTTTTCCTTCCCTGTCTCTCTCTGCATAATCAGCTGGAAAAATAAACTTAGAGAGTCAGGGAGGAAAGGATTTCTTACTGCAGCCAAGTGGGTGTGTCTGCTACCATGATGATGCACATTGAGTGACAGCACTCCCAGCACAGGGGAAGACACACCCCCAGGAACCTGCACAACTTTCCCATGCTTCTGCAATCAAACGAAAAGGAATTCTGGGAAAGGGTTGGGGGATGGTGTACTTTAAAATAAACCAAAAAAAAAAATGCTTTTTCCTCAGTGGAGATACCCTTTAAAGAAGATAATAGTGTCCGAGAGTGCAGTTGATAGAAACAAATGCCTGGAGCACTGGGTTCCAGCCAATGTACTAGAGAGGAAATTGTCTTTGGGATTTTTAGACTAATACTGCCCGTACAAACAAAGGGATAAATAGGCAAACGGCATGCTTAGTGGGGCAAAGGTTAATTATCCTAAAGGAGAACTAAACCTATTTTTTTTAAATTCTAATGTAAAAGCTTTTCTCCCAAAAACACCTATACAGTGTAAGATTCTTTTCTAGTAAGTTGTATTTACTTACTCAATATTAACGTTGGATGAGCGGGTTACACAAAAATCAACCGCGCATCCGACGCTCTCGATTTAATATCGTGTTTGCGCTAGTTGTAGCGCAGGCTTTTAACGCCAGCAAACAGCTGGCGTTAAAATCCTGCAGTGGGTAAATCCCTTAACTGGATTTACCCACATTCACAAATGCATTATTAAATTGCAGAAGGAGCATTTACCCAGCTCGATAGCGGCTCTGGGTAAATGAGCCTGAGAGATTTTAAATGTACCTATTTTATTGTTTATTGTATTGTTGTGTCCTTGAGGACACAGGTTCAAATCCAAAGAATTCCTTTTCCTCAATGCTTGTTAGAAAAAAATGCAAAGATTACTTTTGGTTTGATCTGTTGTGCTCTAGAGAGCACATGAAGTTTGCAGCATACATTAATTATTCAATAAAAGTTCTTATGGTGCTAATTTTGCCCTAACCAATCGTATGTTAGCTTTCAAATGTTTAATAAGATCTAAATGGTTGGGGCAAAATTAGCACCATTTTTAACGCCATTTTTTTTATTGAATCTCCCTGTAAGAATCCCAGCACACTCAGAGAGATGAATTATGGGAGTTGACCACTAGTACCCACAGATTTATCATTAATTAACCATCAGCCACAGCATGGGGGGAAGTGAGACATGGCTTGTTTCTTTGTGAATGTGCTGTTTATTGGGACATGGTTGTCTCAATAGACAATAGGAGTCTTTAGTTCCCCTTTAATAATATTTTGCCATCGCATGCACAAACTCCCATTCATTTGACTAGAGATCAGCCAATTGGAAGCAAAGGAAGTCAAAGAGAATGTGAGTCACCATCTTTTTTATGTGTTAATGCTAGCCAAACACAAGGATTATTACCTTCCAACATTCTTATGATGTTCAGTTGATATTCCAACCTGTTCCGATCTTTTTTGTGATAGACTTAAATAGGCCAGGACCGACAGAAAAGTAGTGTGACTTTAGACATTATTTAAATTTGATGACTGAATGATGAATTCAACACCAAATCTAATGTCTTATAGGTGTTAAGCCGGTATTAGGCTGGACAGACATGGATTAATGTTTTTGGAAGATTTGATCTCTTTGATCTTATCTTCCAAAAATCAATTTCTTCCAATTTGCCCAATAACTAGACTCTCTGGGGGAGATTTACCCAGAGCCATTATAGCTCCAGGTAAATCTCCCTTACACGATTCAATATCGCATTAGTGCACATGGGATTGCATGATTTTTAGCACCGGCTGTTAGTCTGCATTAAAATCATGCGCTAAAAGTAGTGCAAACGCAATGTCTTTTGCGTAACTCGCGTATCCGGTGCTAAATAAGAGTTAAAGTTGCACTAATTTGCGCTAACTCCCCCTCGGTGTTTGGAGTTTATTGAACAAAAGCCTGACCGGCAAGATGGAAAATTTGTGGCCACTGGGCAGAAGAGTCAGAAGTAGAAAATTGATGGACACATGCAGGGTTATTTAATCAAAGTTTTTATCTTTAAAAATGGTGTAGCTTTTAAATGTTAAATAAGATCTGATTGGTTGGGGCAAAATTAACACCATTTTTACAATAAGAACTTTTACTGAATCTGATGGTTTGTAAGGCATAGAACAGTACAAGGTATGCTATGATCAATTATAGATCAAAAAATCCTTTGTGTCAAGTGATGGACAAGAGTGCAAATTATTAACCACTAGCTAATTAGGAGTATGTTTGCGTTTTAAGACAAATATCTTATGTGCTAACTTCCCTGCTGTTGACATTAGTGAGCTGACATTTCAGGTTCTAACGGTCCTTCTTCTTCCCAGAATGCACCACATCCTTGGAATGTTCCTGACAGTAATTTCTACTGATTGGCTGTTGGATGGGTCAAACATGCTCATATCTCTACTGAGCAACTGAATCATACCAGGCACTGGGTCAAGGGCAAGACCATAACGGTCTTTACTAGGGGTCCTGCAAACAGGAATTCAGTATTTCGGAAGCATTTATTTCTATACAGACAAAATGCTGAATTGGGATGAAAAAATACTGTTATTTTTTCTTTAAAATATATGTTCCCCTTTAATACACCCACTGGTCAGATTATGGCTTTGCAAAATTTCAAATATTATTTACAAACTGCTAGATATTATTAGCAGTACCGTACAAAAAAATTCAATATTTTAAATGACATTCATTCTAAAATAGCAGAAATGCCATTCATCATTTCAGACATTACTTGGTAGGAAAATCCCAGCAGACTTATACGGTATGTTGTGGATTTTGTCCATAATTATTCATAGAATAATGGAATTGCAGCCATTCCAACATAACAGCAGAGATGATCCATGTACTGTAATAACAGGTGAACATTTCCATGGTTATATTAGAATGGACATCATTTTACAACATAGTGTTCTTATGCCTCTTGGAATTTACATAAAGAATGTCAGACTATACACTCTGTTATCTGTTCATTTACAGCGAACATTGGCTGGCCATATGGATAAAATGCTGGTAATAATTTGTTTTCCACCAGCCAGGAAACACAATATGGAATCATTATTAGAGCTGCCAAATGTTTCATACGTAAATATAAATATATATAAATGACCCCAATGGCAACACTTCTGGAGAACTAGTATGAAGGCAGGAATATTTGAATATTTGGATCAATTTTTTTCAGCTGTTTCGAGGGCTGAGTTGATAATGCAATATATTAATTAATATTTTGCCTGGAAATATTAGGCAGTCTTCTGAACAAATGGTGATCGGACCAGCAGAAAAATGTTCCAGCAGGCCAATCAGGCCACGTTATCATTAGCAGATTTGAAAATAAAATTGGTGGTTCCTGATCAGATTTTGATTGGGAAGTAGTAATATGTTACTCCATCTTGCAGCCATATTACAGTGTATGTGCTGCTTTAAATACATCTTATTCTGAACATTACTACTGTAGTGAAAGATTTCATTTCTTTTATCCAGGAATATCCTAGCTTCAGAATTATCCAGAAATTCTAGTGAAATGTTTTATCCAGAGGTTTTTGGACTGTTAGAATGAATGTGTTTTAGACAATAGTTCTCCTTTAAATCAAAAGTTAAAAGTAATCTTATTTAAAGTTAAAAGGGCTAATTGAAATGGTGTATCTTGTGCATGTTAAATCATTTCTACCCATAATCAATAGTGCAAAATCTGGAAAATCTTTAACTTGATATGGGATGATATTAAAAGCTCTTCAATCAGCTCCTCTGTCTCACCTTAGCTGTAGGATACTGAGCATGCCTATACTCTGCGGGTAAGGGACAGAGCAGGAATAATAAACATAAAATGAAAATCAAAAAATAAAATGAAATTAATTTTACACAGAGATCCACTAGTGCAAAATCAGGAAAACCTTTAATTTGATCAGGCAGCCCAAATAATTCCCTTTCTTTTTAAGTTTATTGCCATTTATAATATTAGAAGATTTTCAGTTGGCTCTACCATGTCACCTTGGCTGTCCTCCCTCATTTCTCTTGGCTGTCCTCCCTCATTTCTCCCTTCATTTCCTTTACTAGTTGCTATAACAATAGTTTTATAGGAAGGGTGCAATACGTATCTGTATTAGTATTTAAAGGACAATTGCATTCTCCAAGCTCCAAGTCTGGGATCTATCCAAAGGGGAAAGAGGCTTCTTGAAGAATGTGTCTTTCCATTGGTTAGGTCCTGGACCAGAAGGGGATGGAGCAAAAACACTAGTTATAGAAATGCACTAAAACCAACATATCAAAAAGATAAATACATACTTAGATACACTAATACATTTATGGGCAAAGTAAAAATGTCAAAGCAGGAAAAACAGCGGTTAAATGAAAAATGTAAATCAAGGAAAATAGGAAAATAGAGAAGGATGAGCTGAAAAGCGGATCGGATGTGAAGTGTGAAATAGAGAGGTACTGGAGACAATTTAGTGCAGAAAAGGATAAATGAGGATGGATGGAGAGTGACTCATCCGTGAAAGTACAGACCATAATAGGATATTGGTGATGTAACAAGAGCTCCAAGGATGGCCAAAGTCTGAGTTAAGTTACGTTATGAAAAGTGGCCATATTTCCATACAAACCAATCACACCAATCCCAGCATCTCATGGGCCTTTTTAACTAAAAAGCATTTCAAGAAATAACAATAAATTGCCTTAAAAATACCATAAACATAGGTTCTGTTTTCTTTCAGTATGTGTCTGTTGATTTGTGTACAAAACAATGACCACTAATAGTCCAATAGCAGCTTATGCTAAAGTTTAACTACTGGATGTGTAATATATATTTTCTTACCATAGGATGAGATACGATATAACACATTTATTAAATAACCACTGAAATCATCCACGAAGGCCTCATGTTTCCTAGCTAGAGCAATTTATCTTATTCTTATTTGCTCCCTTGGGGGTTCTGTCAAATATACTTAAAGGAAAAGTTCAGGTTCAAATACTTTTTCCTGACCAAGGGCTAGGCCATACTAATGCATTGCTGTGCGATCCATTAATAGGAGCGAATGCGATCCGCATTTTCTTCTGTCAGTCGCATGCGCTCTTATTGCACAACATTGCATGAGCGCAATGGAAACACGTGTGCTAGTTTCCGCTGGCCTTACAGACCAGAACTGCTGAGAGACAAGTTTGTGTCAGTTACCTCCTCACCCCCTACCACCTCCATTCCAATGTTTATTCAGGAAATCTCAGTTTGCTTATCAAATAATAATAATTGGAGATTTCCAAAGAGCTGCTTTCTATCACCCTGTGCTAGTGAAGGAACTAGACGACTTCCAGTAGTGTAACGATTTACTGACTTGCACAGGTATACCTTTAGCTGAGAAATAAATGATTCAATGTTTAAAAGTAATATAATAACGACTCTAATTAAAGGATATATTCACCCATATATAATACTGTATATCCTTTCCCCATTAAAGGGCATGTCAACCCCCCTACTGAAATTTGCCACACTGTTGAGCCCACTGTGTAGTGTTAAATGACCCCTATCTTTCTCTTCTGCTGTATATGGTTGTCCGGTATGGCCGAAATACAGTCCAGGAAACTGAAGAGTGGGAGCCTGTTCCTGGTATAATATGTTTCCGCCTTTAATTGTTCCTCCTTGAGGTTTCTGGCATGTGCAGTGGGGTATTCTCCTCTCCATCCTGTTGCCTTATGTTGCTGCTTCAGTGCAAATAATTTTAAAGTGGGCAAAAAAATTCTATGATGCAGGCAATCTCTGCAAACCTAAACTTTGCTAGGTTGAAATGTCTGAAATTGGTGCCTAAATATACTACCAGTACCAGCCCTTATTCCCTCGGCTACCTTCTGCTGCTTCTTTCATACACAAAAGCAGGAGAAGGGGCCGTACCAGCAGCCGTGTCAGTGATTGGCTGAGTCTTAATTAATCTAACAGGAGCAAGCAACAAAACCTTTTAACTTACCCACGATCGCACTCCTACAATGCTTCCTCTGACTGCTCCCAATTGTATCAGGGCGTTTAAGGGGTTTTCCCAGAGGGATAGGGCTGTGTGTATCAGTGCCTGTCAGACTCCAGAGGGATAGGGTCTGTATGTATCAGTGCTTGTCAGGCCCCAGAGGAATAGGGCTGTGTGTATCTGTGCCAGTCAGGTCCCATAGGGATAGGGTCAGTGTGTATCAGTGCCTGTCAGACTCCAGAGGGATAGGGGCTGTGTGAATCAGTGCTTGTCAGACTCCAGAGGGATAGGGTCTGTATGTATCAGTGCTTGTCAGGCCCCAGAGGAATAGGGCTGTGTGTATCTGTGCCAGTCAGGTCCATAGGGATAGGGTCAGTGTGTATCAGTGCCTGTCAGACTCCAGAGGGATAGGGGCTGTGTGAATCAGTGCTTGTCAGGCCCAGAGTGATAGGGGCTGTGTTTATCAGTGCCAGTCAGGTTCCATAGGGATAGGGTCGGTGTATATCAATGCCGTCGACTCCAGAGGGATAGGGGCTGTGTGAATCAATGCTTGTCAGGCCAGATGGATAGGGGCTGTTTGCATCAGTGCTTGTCAGGTCCCATAGGGATAGGGTCTGTGTGTATCAGTGCTTGTTAGGCCCCAGAGGGATAGGGGCTGTGTGTATCAGTGGTTGTCAGGCCCCAGAGGGATAGGGGCTATGTGTATCAGTGCTTGTTAGGCCAGAGTGATAGGGGCTGTGTGTATCAGTGCTGTCAGACTCCAGGGGATAGGGGCGGTGAATCAATGCTTGTCAGGCCCAGAGGGATAGGGTCTGTGTGTATGAGTGCTGTCAGGTCACATAGGGAAGAGGTATGTGTGTATCAGTGCCTGTCAGACTCCAGAGGGATAGGGGCTGTGTGTATCAGTTCTTGTCAGGCCCCAGAGGGATAGGCGCTGTATGTATCAGTGGTTGTCAGGCCCCAGAGGGATAGGGGCTGTGTGTATCAGTGGTTGTCAGGCCCCAGAGGGATAGGGGATGTGTGTATCAGTGCTAGTTAGGCCCCAGAGGTATAGGGTCTGTGTGTATGAATACGGTACCTGTAAGTCCCCAGAAAAAAAGGGGATGTGTGTATCAGTGCCTGTCAGGCCCCAGAGTGATAGGGCTGTGTGTATTAGTGCCTGTCAGGCCCCAGAGGGATAGAGCTGTGTGTATCATTGCCTATCAAACTACAGATGGATAGGGCTGTGTGTATCAGTGCCTGTCAGACTCCAGAGGGATTGGGCTGTGTGTATCAGTGCTTGCCTGGTCCCAAGGGATAGGGTCTGTGTGTATCAGTGCCTGTCAGACTCCAGGGGGATAGGGCTGTGTGTATCAGTGCTTGTATGGCCCAGAGGGATAGGTGTTGTGGTATCAGTGCTTGTCAGACTTCAGAGGGATAGGGGCTATGTGTATCAGTGCTTGTCTGGTCCCATAGGGATAGGGGCTGTGTGTATCAGTGCCTGTAAACTTCAGAGGGATAGGGTCTGTGTGTATCAGTGCCTGTCAGACTCCAGAGGGATAGGGCTGTGTGTATCAGTGCTTGCCTGGTCCCAAAGGGATAGGTTCTGTGTGTATCAGTGCTGTCAGACTCCAGGGGGATAGGGCTGTGTGTATCAGTGCTTGTATGGCCCCAGAGGGATAGGTGTTGTGTGTATCAGTGCTTGTCAGACTTCAGAGGGATAGGGGCTATGTGTATCAGTGCTTGTCTGGTCCCAAAGGGATAGGGTCTGTGTGTATCAGTGCCTGTCAGACTCCAGGGGATAGGGCGGTGTGATCAGTGCTTGTCTGGTCCCAAAGGGATAGGGTCTGTGTGTATCAGTGCCTGTCAGAATCCAGGGGGATAGGGGTGTGTGTATCAGTGCTTGTATGGCCCCATAGGGATAGGGGTGTGTGTATCAGTGCCTGTCAGACTTCAGAGGGATAGGGTCTGGTGTATCAGTGCCTGTCAGACTCCAGAGGATAGGGCTGTGTGTATCAGTGCTTGTCTGGTCCCATAGGGATAGGGGCTGTGTGTATCAGTGCCTGTCAGACTTCAGAGGGATAGGGGCTGTGTGTATGTGCTTGTCTGGTCCAAAAGGGATAGGGTCTGTGTGTACCAGGGCCTCAGACTCCAGAGGGATAGGGCTGTGTGATCACTGCCTGTCAGACTCCAGAGGGATAGGGGTGTGTGTATCAGTGCTTGTCTGGTCCCATAGGATAGGGGCGGTGTGTATCGTGCCTGTCAGACTTAGAGGGATAGGGGCCTGTGTGTCAGTGCATGTCTGGTCCCAAAGGGATAGGGTCTGTGTGTACCAGTGCCTGTCAGACTCCAGAGGGATAGGGCTGTGTGTATCACTGCCTGTCAGACTCCAGAGGGAAGGGCTGTGTGTATTAGTGTCTGTCAGGCCCAGAGGGAAGGTTCTGTGTGTATCAGTGCCTACAGGTGCCAGAGGGAAGGTTTTGGTTGGTTTCTGATTTACTGAATAACAGGAGGTAAATGCAATAATCTCTTACCTCCCGTTCTTCAAAATCTTACAGGAGAGGAGGAGACACTTACCCACAGACCCGCTCAGCACCGACTTCACTGACAGTCTCCTACGCATCCTCACTCCTTCCACTGTGGAGATGCGTCAGAGGCATCGGGGAATTCGGTGCTGGAGCGGGTCGTGGGGTAAGTGTCTCCTCCTCTCCTGTAAGATTTACTGAAGAAAGGGAGGTAAGAGATTATTGCATTTACCTCTGTTCTTCAGTAAATCAGATAGAAACCACCTTACTTTTTTGATGGACATACCCTTAATGTTGGAAAATTGTTCCTATATCAGCTCCATTCCTCCACAATCCCATTGGGTTTGCAATATTGGCCAGTAGCAGCAGTAATAAGCCACAGAGCTCAGATTTCTCTTAACCAAGTGGGCTGGGGGTGTGAGAAGGACAATGTCTGTAGTGTCCTGAAGTCTTAGGGCTTCTAGAATCTGGAGGGTGTCGAGTTCTACATTTTCAATATTAAAAATATTATTTTCATTTTAAAAAGCTTTTACATCGCGGAGAAGCTCCCAACACCCTGAAAGGCCTCGTTCACACTAGACACGGACAGAAACGTGCGTTTTTCATTGTTTGAATGATCGGATTACGGTAACCTGGTCCATTAAAAAATACGCACTGCTGCTCACATTTCTGTCCGGAAACAAAAATATACTGAAAGCGGTCTGTCCTATACACTCTATTCCAGCCGCGACGCTTGGAAGTCCATTTGTTTTAAAAACGGTCCGTTCAGAAAAACGCACCAAAAACGGACTAGTGTGAATGAGCCCTCACAAATAAAATACATTTATTTTCAATATCCACATAAAATACTCTAGTGATGGTGTTCTTTATCGTGATGCACAGTAATTCAAACTGACTTGACTGATTATATAACCTTGTGTTAAAGGACAACTAAAAAAATGTACTTTTAAAAAGGAAAAATACTGGGGAAGGGGGAATTCATTTTGTTCAGGAGCATCAACACATCCGCTTTTCATCCCCCTATTGGGAAGTAGAAATTACCAATCCCACCTCCCAGCCACAGGTATTTTTCATTTTAACTTTGCAAGTTTGATCCATCCTATAGCCACTCAATAGAGATTTCTCTTAGGGCGGGTCCCATGTGAGACTCTAATTTTTCTAATAACACAGATGGTACAGGATCGCAATGCATATAGCTTATCAGGCATAGCACGCGCATTGCAAAAATCCTGCGTGCCTGATATCGGGACCTATCCTATAAAGGATTTAAAGGAGATAATACTCCCCTCCACACCTGAATAGTAACCAAAACTGCTAGGCCATCACCCCTAGGTTCATTTCAGACAGGAGCACAATGACAGGGGTCCGGGCCCTCCCAAGGCTTGGGCCTGGCCCCTGATGCACCCCCTACACCCCCCTGCTCTGACCCACAGCTGTTTTAAAACAGCTGATCAAGCATCTACAGTAAAGATATGCACAATCAGCTGTTTAAAAGACTGGTACTGGTCTTTTTAAACAGCTGATCACATGTACCTTTATTGAGGACACATGATCAGCATTTAAGAACAGCTGATCCTGGGGGCCCCATGATGGTGGCGCTGCTGTAGTGTAATTACGCTAATGGGTTCGGTCTGCACAGTGACTTACTAAACTTCTTTTGCTGTAACTTGTCTGCTCCACCTCCCCCAGTTACCGGCAATCAGGCCAACGAGAAGACACACTCACACAGAATCAGGAACCGGTGCAGTAAAGGAATGTTTAGGTAAGTCGTTCTGCATATATCTGATGGTCCTCATCCTGGGTACTAATTATGGCAGGAAGAACAGGCACAAGGAGTTGAATTGATTCTCCTTTATCTCCAATTAAATTCCAATGAAATCATCCAAGCGGCTGGATAATAAAGAATAATATTCAAAGTTGCAAGAAAAAAGCAAGCTAGAGACCATAGCTATTTCACAGTCACATTCCTCACACATCTATCATTTTCCAGCGAGTAAACAATAAAAGATTGTGTACTTGATTAAAAGGAATGTGATAATATTGAAATGACTGTTCCTATCGTAATGTGTGCCATAAAAACGAATTGAATTATAATGACATGTTCCTATTGCTTAAATAAGCCTGTCAAAAATACCTACACTTTTCACTTCTTTTTTATTAAAGTTGAATTTCTTTATATTTTATTTTCTACCATGAACTGTAAATCCAAACTATGATAGAGACAAACTGGAATATTCCCAGCAATGAAAAGTAATGGGTCACTTTTTAACCTGCGCTGTATTTTTTCTTTCTTTCAGGGATATCAAACCAGATAATATCCTTCTGGTGAACACGGTAAGAAGAATCCCCTGGTGTTTCTATTTTCTATTTATTAAGGAAAAAAAGTATCGGCCTGATGCAATAAAGGTGCAAGTGCCAATAAACTGCAGCAATCAATCAGACGTTATCTAACTGAAGTCACCCAGTAATAGGAACCAATAACATCCAATTGGTTTAAAAATTAATAGTACTAAACCTTTTCACCTCTTATTGCATCAGCCCTGTCTCAGATATTATTGTAAAGCATTTAAAGGTAATGTTTGTGAATGTTCTATTCCATCCAGGTATGGTATATCTGTTGTATTCAGACTGATCCACTGGACTTATAGTTTAGACTGAAGACATTTTGCTAGTAATCGACTGGCTTTCTCAATTTAGAATGACTTGTACAAGAATCTGTTGGCAATTAAGTACCCTGGAAAGTCCCAATTAGCATTTCACAGCCAGGTTTTAGGGACCTTCTGAATGCAAGGAATAAAGACATGCTTTGAGGATTGTAATGTCCAATCTTGGCAAAGGAACAGGGCTGGTTCAAGAGAAGTGTCAAGGAGGCCATTTATGTGAAATAAAGAAACTAAGCCTGAATAGAGGTGGAGGGGTTCGACACCAACTGCCTGCCATGTACAATGCTGTTTTGACACCTTACTCTGGGCAGTTTTGATAACACCTCTTAGCCACTATGCAATCACACCTTGCATTCAGAAGGTCCCTGAATGGAAGGCCAGTCAGATGACAAGCGAAATGTCGTAACGCTTTGTTTTCCATTGATGGAACCTCAGTCCATTGTGCACCTAGCTGGACAGATCCCCCGTCCCCAGGCCGAAAGAAAACCTGTTAAAATGTACAGGCACCCTGTTGTAGTAGAAGAATTTTAACCCTCCAGTATTTTGGGGGCTGTAGCTGAAGCATCTTGAGCCATCCAGAGGGTAGATAAGGATGTACCACATGGTTTTATAATTCCACATGCTAAACCCAGGCACTGCCACATTTTTTCTTTAACCCAGGATTAGAGTGTCGGGTTCGTGATCTTCCTAAAAAGTTTTGAACAACTGGCAGATTCAACCCTGGGGAGTTCGTCCATCATTAGTTGTCACTTTCTGTAACCACACAATGCAATGTCTTATTGGACAGATTGCAGATTGAGGTGGGGGAGTAACAATGCCCCAGAATGACCCATCACACCACAAACATTACAGCACCCCCCCACCACCCCACCCCCCCACCCCGTAATCATTGGGCAATGCCTAGGGATGCTTGTGGTTTCAGGGACAGCCTTTGATTGCGTTTTATCCTTTTTTAACCCCCTCCGTTGGCAATTTATTTTGCAGCACGGCAGGTATTTTAAATATAGAATAATATATAATTTAATGTTATAAGTCAATGAAACACGGTTATTAGAACTCCATAGCAATGTAAGTCTCTACAGCAGCACATATGACATCACAACTCACTAATTAACCAATACACATTTTACAAATCATATACCTCTGCAGATAGATCAATGATCCCTGTTCCATCTCTCCCATCACACATACTGTATAATAAAAGCCAGGGTTCCAGAGCACAATTCATTTTAATAACCCCAAATACAAATGAATGTCCATGAACAGCACTTTAGCTCTGGAAACAGAATCAACCCCTTTACATTCGTTCATAGCCTCTAAAGAAGGGAATATAAATGTATTGGATCCAACAGCCTATCCCTCTGGAGTCTGACAGGCACTGGTACACACAGACCCTATCCCTTTGGGACCAGACATGCACTGACACACAGGCCCCTATCCCTCTAAGTCTGACAGGCACGGATACACACCGCCCCTATCCTATGGGACCAGACAAGCACTGATACACACACCCCTATCCCTCTGGAGTCTGACAGGCAGTGATCCACACAGCCCTATCCCTCTGGAGTCTGAGGCCACTGGTACACACAGACCCTATCCCTTTTGGACCAGACAAGCACATACACACAGCCCCTATCCCTCTGAAGTCTGACAGGCACTGATACACACAGCCCCTATCCCTATGGGACCAGACAAGCACTGATACACACAGCCCTATCCTCTGGAGTCTGACAGCACTGATACACCAGACCCTATCCCTCTGAAGTCTGACAGGCACTGATACACACACCCCTATCCCTATGGGGCCATACAAGCACTGATACACACACCCCTATCCCCCTGGATTCTGACAGGCACTGATACACACAGACCCTATCCCTTTGGGACCAGACAAGCACTGATCACACCGCCCTATCCCCTGGAGTCTGACAGGCACTGATACACACAGACCCTATCCCTTTGGGACCAGACAAGCACTGATACACATAGCCCCTATCCCTCTGAAGTCTGACAAGCACTGATACACACAACACCTATCCCTCTGGGGCCATACAAGCACTGATACACACAGCCCTATCCCCCTGGAGTCTGACAGCACTGATACACACAGAACCTATCCCTTTGGGACCAGGCAAGCACTGATACACACAGCCCTATCCCTCTGGAGTCTGACAGGCACTGATACACACAGACCCTATCCCTCTGAAGTTTACAGGCACTGATACACACAGCCCCTATCCCTATGGGACCAGACAAGCACTGATACACATAGCCCCTATCCCTCTGAAGTCTGACAAGCACTGATACACACAACACCTATCCCTCTGGGCCATACAAGCACTGATACACACAGCCCTATCCCCCTGGAGTCTGACAGGCACTGATACACACAGACCCTATCCCTTGGGACCAGGCAAGCACTGATACACACAGCCCAATCCCTCTGGAGTCTGACAGGCACTGATACACACAGCCCTATCCATCTGTAGTTTGATAGGCAATGATACACACAGCTCTATCCTCTGGGCCTGACAGGCACTAATACACACAGCCCTATCACTCTGGGGCCTGACAGGCACTGATAAACACATCCCCTTTTTTTCTGGGGACTTACAGGTACCGTATTCATACACACAGACCCTATACCTCTGGGGCCTAACTAGCACTGATACACACATCCCCTATCCTCTGGGGCCTGACAACCACTGATACACACAGCCCCTATCCCTCTGGGGCCTGACAACCACTGATACATACAGCGCCTATCCCTCTGGGGCCTGCAAGAACTGATACACACAGCCCCTATCCCTCTGGAGTCTGACAGGCACTGATACACACATACCTATTCCCTATGTGACCTGACAGCACTCATACACACAGACCCTATCCCTCTGGGCCTGACAAGCATTGATTCACCGCCCCTATCCCCTGGAGTCTGACAGCACTGATACACACAGCCCCTATCACTCTGGCCTAACAAGCACTGATACACATAGCCCCTATCCCTCTGGGCCTGACAACCACTGATACACACAGCCCCTATCCCTCTGGGCCTAACAAGCACTGATACACACAGACCCTATCCCTATGGGACCTGACAAGCACTGATGCAAACAGCCCCTATCCATCTGGCCTGACAAGCATTGATTCACACAGCCCCTATCCCTCTGGAGTCGACGGCATTGATATACACCGACCCTATCCCTATGGAACCTGACTGGCACTGATAAACACAGCCCCTATCACTCTGGGCCTGACAAGCACTGATTCACACAGCCCCTATCCCTCTGGAGTCTGACAGGCACTGATACACACTGACCCTATCCCTATGGACCTGACTGGCACAGATACACACAGCCCTATTCCTCTGGGGCCTGACAAGCACTGATACATACGACCCTATCCCTCTGGAGTCGACAACACTGATTCACACAGCCCCTATCCCTCTGGAGTCTGACAGGCACTGATACACACTGACCCTATCCCTATGGGACCTGACTGGCACAGATACACACAGCCCTATTCCTCTGGGGCCTGACAAGCACTGATACATACAGACCCTATCCCTCTGGAGTCTGACAGGCACTGATACACACAGCCCTATCCCTCTGGGAAAACCCCTTAAACGCCCTGATACAATTGGGAGCAGTCAGAGGAAGCATTGTGGAGTGCGATCGTGGGTAAGTTAAAAGGTTTTGTTGCTTGCTCCTGTTAGATTAATTAAGACTCAGCCAATCACTGACACGCTGCTGGTACGCCCCCCTTCCCTGCTTTGTGTATGAAAGAAGCAGCAGAAGGTGCCGAGGGAATAAGGGCTGGTACTGGTAGTATATTTAGGCACCAATTTCAGACATTTCAACCTAGCAAAGTTTAGGTTTGCAGAGATTGCCTGCATCATAGAATTTTTTTGCCCACTTTAAAATTATTGCACTGAAGCAGCAACATAAGGCAACAGGATGGAGAGGAGAATACCCCACTGCACATGCCAGAAACCTCAAGGAGGAACAATTAAAGGCGGAAACATATTATACCAGGAACAGGCTCCCACTCTTCAGTTTCCTGGACTGTATTTCGGCCATACCGGACAACCATATACAGCAGAAAGAAAGATAGGGGTCATTTAACACTACACAGTGGGCTCAACAGTGTGCAAATTTCAGTAGGGGGGTTGACATGCCCTTTAATGGGGAAAGATATACATGTATTATATATGGGTGAATATATCCTTTAATTAGAGTCGTTATTATATTACTTTTAAACATTGAACATTTATTTCTCAGCTAAAGGTATACCTGTGCAAGTCAGTAAATCGTTACACTACTGGAAGTCGTCTAGTTCCTTCACTAGCACAGGGTGATAGAAAGCAGCTCTTTGGAAATCTCCAATTATTATTATTTGATAAGCAAACTGAGATTTCCTGAAAAACATGGAATGGAGGTGGTAGGGGGTGAGGAGGTAACTGACACAAACTTGTCTCTCAGCAGTTCTGGTTGTAAGGCCAGCGGAAACTAGCACACGGTGTTTCCATTGCGCTCATGCAATGTTTGTGCATAAGAGCGCATGCGACTGACAGAAGAAAATGCGGATCGCATTCGCTCCTATTAATGGATCGCACAGCAATGCATTAGTATGGCCTAGCCCTTGGTCAGGAAAAAGTATTTGAACCTGAACTTTTCCTTTAAGTATATTTGACAGAACCCCCAAGGGACAAATAAGAATAAGATAAATTGCTCTAGCTAGGAAACATGAGGCCTTCGTGATGATTTCAGTGGTTATTTAATAAATGTGTTATATCGTATCTCATCCTATGGTAAGAAAATATATATTACACATCCAGTAGTTAAACTTTAGCATAAGCTGCTATTGGACTATTAGTGGTCATTGTTTTGTAACACATCAACAGACACATACTGAAAGAAACAAACCTATGTTTATGGTATTTTTAAGGCAATTTATTGTTATTTCTTGAAATGCTTTTTAGTTAAAAAGGCCCATGAGATGCTGGGATTGGTGTGATTGGTTTGTATGAAATATGGCCACTTTTCATACGTAACTTAACTCAGACTTTGGCCATCCTTGGAGCTCTTGTTACATCACCAATATCCTATTATGGTCTGTACTTTCACGGATGAGTCACTCTCCATCCATCCTCATTTATCCTTTCTGCACTAAATTGTCTCCAGTACCTCTCTATTTCACACTTCACATCCGATCCGCTTTTCAGCTCATCCTTCTCTATTTTCCTATTTTCCTTGATTTACATTTTTCATTTAACCGCTGTTTTTCCTGCTTTGACATTTTTACTTTGCCCATAAATGTATTAGTGTATCTAAGTATGTATTTATCTTTTTGATATGTTGGTTTTAGTGCATTTCTATAACTAGTGTTTTTGCTCCATCCCCTTCTGTGCCAGGACCTAACCAATGGAAAGACACATCTTCAAGAAGCCTCTTCCCCTTTGGATAGATCCCAGACTTGAGCTTGGAGAATGCAATTGTCCTTTAAATACTAATACAGATACGTATTGCACCCTTCCTATAAAACTATTGTTATAGCAACTAGTAAAGGAAATGAAGGGAGAAATGAGGGAGGACAGCCAAGAGAAATGAGGGAGGACAGCCAAGGTGACATGGTAGAGCCAACTGAAAATCTTCTAATATTATAAATGGCAATAACTTAAAGAAAGGGAATTATTTGGGCTGCCTGCACAATTAAAGGTTTTCCTGATTTTGCACTAGTGGATCTCTGTGTAAAATTATTTCATTTTATTTTTTGATTTTCATTTTATGTTTATTATTCCTGCTTGTCCCTTACCCGCAGAGTATAGGCATGCTCAGTATCCTACAGCTAAGGTGAGACAGAGGAGCTGATGAAGACTTTTAATATCACCCATATCAAGTAAAGATTTTCCAGATTTTGCACTATTGATTATGGTAGAAATGATTTAACATGCACAAGATACACCATTTCAATTAGCCCTTTTAACTTTAATAGATTACTTTTAACTTTTGATTTAAAGGAGAACTATTGTCTAAAACACATTCATTCTAACAGTCCAAAAACCTCTGGATAAAACATTTCACTAGAATTTCTGGTAATTCTGAAGCTAGGATATTCCTGGTAAAAGAAATGAAATCTTTCACTACAGGTAATGTTCAGAATAAGATGTATTTAAAGCAGCACATACACTGTAATATGGCTGCAGATGGAGTAACATATTACTACTTCCCAATCAAAATCTGATCAGGAACCACCAATTTTATTTTCAAATCTGCTAATATAACGTGGCCTGATTGGCCTGCTGGAACATTTTTCTGCTGGTCCGATCACCATTTGTTCAGAAGACTGCCTAATTTTCCAGGCAAATATATTAATATATTTGCATTATCAACTCAGCCCTCGAAACAGCTGAAAAATTGATCCAAATATTCAAATATTCCTGCCTTCATACTAGTTCTCCAGAAGTGTTGCCATTGGGGTCATTTATATATATTTATATTTACGTATGAAACATTTGGCAGCTCTAATAATGATTCCATATGTGTTTCCTGGCTGGTGAAAACAATTATACCAGCATTTTATCCATATGGCCAGCCAATGTTCGCTGTAATGAACAGATAACAGAGTGTATAGTCTGACATTCTTTATGTAAATTCCAAGAGGCATAAAACACTATGTTGTAAAATGATGTCCATTCTAATATAACCATGGAAATGTTCACCTGTTATTACAGTACATGGATCATCTCTGCTGTTATGTTGGAATGGCTGCAATTCCATTATTCTATGAATAATTATGGACAAAATCCACAACATACCGTATAAGTCTGCTGGGATTTTCCTACCAAGTAATGTCTGAAATGATGAATGGCATTTCTGCTATTTAGAATGAATGTCATTTAAAATATTGAATTTTTTTGTACGGTACTGCTAATATATCTAGCAGTTTGTAAAATATTTTGAATTTTGCAAAGCCATAATCTGACCAGTGGGTGTATTAAAGGGGAACATATATTTTAAAGAAAAAATAACAGTATTTTTTCATCCCAATTCAGCATTTTGTCTGTATAGAAATAATGCTTCCGAAATACTGAATTCCTGTTTGCAGGACCCCTAGTAAGACCGTTATGTCTTGCCCTTGACCCAGTGCCTGGTATGATTCAGTTGCTCAGTAGAATATGAGCATGTTTGACCCATCCAACAGCCAATCAGTAGAAATTACTGTCAGGAACATTCCAAGGATGTGGTGCATTCTGGGAAGAAGAAGACCGTTAGAACCGAAATGTCGCTCACTAATGTCAACACAGGGAAGTTAGCACATAAGATATTTGTCTTAAAACGCAAACATACTCCTAATTAGCTAGTGGTTAATTTTGCACTCTTGTCCATCACTTGACACAAGGATTTTTTGATCTATAATTGATCATAGCATACCTTGTACTGTTCATGCCTTACAAACCATCAGATTCAGTAAAAGTTCTTATTGTAAAAATGGTGTTAATTTTGCCCCAACCAATCAGTCTTATTTAACATTTAAAAGCTCCACCATTTTTAAAGATAAAAACTTTGATTAAATAACCCATGTGTCCATCAATTTTCTACTTCTGACTCTTCTGCCCAGTGGCCACAAATTTTCCATCTTGCCGGTCAGGCTTTTGTTCAATAAACTCCAAACACCGAGGGGGAGTTAGCGCAAATTAGTGCAACTTTAACTCTTATTTAGCACCGGATACGCGAGTTACGCAAAAGACATTGCGTTTGCCACTACTTTTAGCGCATGATTTTAATGCAGACTAACAGCCGGTGCTAAAAATCATGCAATCCCATGTGCACTAATGCGATATTGAATCGTGTAAGGGAGATTTACCTGGAGCTATAATGGCTCTGGGTAAATCTCCCCCAAGAGTCTAGTTTTTGGGCAAATTGGAGAAATTGATTTTTGGAAGATAAGATCAAAGAGATCAAATCTTCCAAAAACATTAATCCATGTCTGTCCAGCCTAATACCGGCTTAACACCTATAAGACATTAGATTTGGTGTTGAATTCATCATTCAGTCATCAAATTTAAATAATGTCTAAAGTCACACTACTTTTCTGTCGGTCCTGGCCTATTTTAAGTCTATCACAAAAAGATCGGAACAGGTTGGAATATCAACTGAACATCATAAGAATGTTGGAAGGTAATAATCCTTGTGTTTGGCTAGCATTAACACATAAAAAAGATGGTGACTCACATTCTCTTTGACTTCCTTTGCTTCCAATTGGCTGATCTCTAGTCAAATGAATGGGAGTTTGTGCATGCGATGGCAAAATATTATTAAAGGGGAACTAAAGACTCCTATTGTCTATTGAGACAACCATGTCCCAATAAACAGCACATTCACAAAGAAACAAGCCATGTCTCACTTCCCCCCATGCTGTGGCGATGGTTATTAATGATAATCTGTGGGTACTAGTGGTCAACTCCATAATTCATCCTCTGATGTGCGGGGATTCTTACGGGAGATTCAATAAAAAAAATGGCGTTAAAATGGTGCTAATTTTGCCCCAACCATTTAGATCTTATTAAAACATTTGAAAGCTAACATACGATTGGTTAGGGCAAAATTAGCACCATAAAACTTTTATTGAATAATTAATGTATGCTGCAAACTTCATGTGCTCTCTAGGACACAACAGATCAAACCAAAAGTAATCTTTGCATTTTTTTCTAACAAGCATGGAGGAAAAGGAATTCTTGGATTTGAACCTGTGTCCTCAAGGACACAACAATACAATAAACAATAAAATAGGTACATTTAAAATCTCTCAGGCTCATTTACCCAGAGCCGCTATCGAGCTGGGTAAATGCTCCTTCTGCATTTAATAATGCTTTGTGAATGTGGGTAAATCCAGTTAAGGGATTTACCCACTGCAGGATTTTAACGCCAGCTGTTTGCTGGCGTAAAAGCCTGCGCTACAACTAGCGCAAACACGATATTAAATCGAGAGCGTCGGATGCGCGGTTGATTTTTGTGTAACCCGCTCATCCAACGTTAATATTGAGTAAGTAAATACAACTTACTAGAAAAGAACTTACACTGTATAGTGGTTTTTGGGAGAAAAGCTTTTACATTAGAATTTAAAAAAAATAGGTTTAGTTCTCCTTTAGGATATAACCTTTGCCCCACTAAGCATGCCGTTTGCCTATTTATCCCTTTGTTTGTACGGGCAGTATAGTCTAAAAATCCCAAAGACATTTCCTCTCTAGCATTGGCTGGAACCCAGTGCTCCAGGCATTTGTTTCTATCAACTGCACTCTCGGACACTATTATCTTCTTTAAAGGGTATCTCCACTGAGGAAAAAGCATTTTTTTTTTGGTTTATTTTAAATACACCATCCCCCAACCCTTTCCCAGAATTCCTTTCGTTTGATTGCAGAAGCATGGGAAAGTTGTGCAGGTTCCTGGGGGTGTTGCTTCCCCTGTGCTGGGAGTGCTGTCACTCAATGTGCATCATCATGGTAGCAGACACACCCCCTTGCTGCAGTAAGAAATCCTTTCCTCCCTACTCTCAAGTTTATTTTTCCACTGATTATGCAGAGAGAACGGGAAGGAAAAGTTAACCCTCTTCCCACACTACTGTAACAAATACAGGGGAACTTGTGTTTTTTAATAAAGATTGTTTGTGTCTAACTCTAAGATTGATTTCATAGGGGATGCTGGGAATATGAGGCAATCTGGTATGGAGGGAGTGGAGAGAGAAAAAGGAAGTACCTGATTACTCCTCCTTATATGTGAGGTCAGCAGCTTGCTGCTGTGATGGTCATGTGATTGTTCCTCCATTTAGCTTGGAGGTGTGTGTGTGTGTGTGTGTGTGTGTGTGGTGTGTGTGTGTGTGTGTGTGTGTGTGTGTGTGTGTGTGTGGTGTGTGTGTGGGTGTGTGTGTGTGTGTGTGGTGTGTGTGTGGTGTGTGTGTGTGTGGTGTGTGTGTTGGTGTGTGTGTGTGTGTGTGTGTGTGTGTGTGTGTGTTGTGTGTGTGTGGTGTGTGTGTGTGTGGGTGTGTGTGTGTGTTTGTGTGTGTGTGTGTGTGTGTGTGTGTGTGGTGTGTGTGTGTGTGTGTGTGTGTGTGTGTGTGTGTGTGTGATCGACAGACAGCGTCCCGACGGATCCTCTCACATCTGCACATGCACTAAGGAAAACATGCGTCGGACATTTTACATACAGGCAGTCAATGAAAGTGGGCGGACCTGCACCATCCACAGCGTTGTGGGACAAACTCATTGGGATTTCTTCTAAACTACTGCTCAAAGACACAGGATACTGCAGGTACATTTCCACCATCCACATATCTATCCTTACAACCCAGGTGACTTTTAGCAGTGGAGATACCCTTTAACAACAAAACAAATTAGTACAAAATTAAACCCAAATAACAGAATCAAACCAAATGTACATTACTAACCTATTGTAAGTTAAAAACCTACTAATTCTGGGGGCACTGAAGAGATCATTGTCTTTAAAGAACCATTCCTGCTTTTAGCCAGATTGAATGTTCAAAGGAGCAGGGACATTGAAAAGTCTTTCTTCTTTGGTAAGCTAATAATCCTCTAGCATTTCTTTTTGCAAAATAAGATAAGCTCAAGGAAAGGAAACAGACTAAATTTAATGAACAAATTTTAATTAAGCCCCTTTCAAATACATGGGATTGCTAACGTGTTACGCAATGCTATAAAGTATTATGTTCACTTCTATCACATCCTACATCAGGATGTCGAACTTGAAAACTCCAGGGAGCATTTATCCAGAGCCACTATCACTCCGGGTAACTCTCCGCAACAGATTTAAAGGTTATCTCCAGTGGTTAAAACCACTGACTGGCCTATCACTTTGTCACAATGCAATTCGGATTTAAGTTCCCCAGCTGTGCCTTACCTCCTGTTCTTCAATAAAACATTCAGGAGCCAGGAATGAAGGTAATCAACTTACCTGATCTCTTGCTCCTCTGTTGTGTCCTCTGACAGGTGCCGAAGCTTAAACTATGCGCATATGCAGTTGCATAGAAACAGAGAGGACCTGTCAGAGGACATGGCGGAGGAGTGCTAGACCAGGTAAGTTGGTTAACTTCATTCCTGGCTCCTGAACATTTATTGAAGAATGGAAGGTAAGCATAGCTGAGGCACATTAAATCCGAATCACATTGTGATAGGCCAGTGCTAAATCCTACTTTCTTCTTATGGGTGTTACTGTAGTCTAAACTCTCTCTTGAGAAGGCTTTAAAAGCGTTGGGACTATCTGAGACACATTCTTTGTTCTAGCAATAGACAGGCAATCTACTGAAAGCAAAGTGAATTTTTCTGCATTGTGCGTGTAACAAGCACTTGCAGTGTTTTTAGCTTACAGTGCACAAAACAACAATATTTCTATCTACATTATAGTTGACATTCTCTTTAATAACCAATCACTGTCTAATGGTAGCTGTTGCCTTACTTCTGCAACCATTCTGCAAATGGAAACCGAGTTTACACATATTATCTACATCAAGGGAAAGGTTTTTTGTTTGATTCTTATAAAAACAGATACATCCCTATGCAATTCTGCATACACATGGCCCAATCCTGGCTTTGTGTTCTACTATTAAACTACTGGCTCAATGCTGGATCACTGCTTAATTACCAGATTTTTATTTTAACCTTTATATGTCCCCTTTTTAGGGTTTCCAAAAAGTCACAGAAAAGACTTTTGGGTAATATGTTTTCTTTGTAAAAATTCAAGATTTTGTAACTACAACTCCCAGCATCTCTAGGGAGCCAAAAGTTCAAATCAAATTTAGAAAGACCTATTTAGATTAAAATGCCGCTGCACGGAGGATGCTTCTCTGAGAATTCCCCCATTAGTGTGTAAATAAATATGTGCATGGTGTCACTTTGAACATACAACATTGCTATGTATAGCCGCCAATACACAGGGAATTTCAACACTGATTAACCAGGAATCTTCAGGATTCAACAGAATTGCTGCCAATTGTACATTGTACACACCCAGGGATGGGATTGTTCGAGACCCTCATCCCCTGCAATACATGTTGTGTGTTTATTGGCATTTTGTGGTTTTTTATATCCATTGGGCTGGATCTATGATCCATAGACATTTCTATCTTTCCATCATTTCTAGTTTATTCCTTTAAAAGTGGAATTGGAATCACAATATGTGAACATTTGAATATTGAAATCACACACAGTGCAGTATGGGTTTGAGATCAGCTGATATATTTTGCCCCACAGTTTAATATATACAACGTTTAAAACAATTTGCCGCCACAGCTTAAAGGACATGTAAACTGGGGCAAACCATGTTTTGACTATCACACAGTAATTAGGATTAATTACCAACAATCTTAAATCTGCTTTTTATTTTTTTCTCTGACCTTCCTATCCCTTGTTTCTTAGCTCTGGGAGTTTTAATTTTTAAAGAGGGCGGCACAGCTAGTCAGTAATGAACTGTCAACATCCAGCCCCTCCCCCTGGCTCACTACATGTAAAACTATCCATTCTATAACAGTAAAGCTTATTTCTCTGTCATGGCTAATTGATTCAGCATTAGATCGAAAGGTAATAACATTATCTGTTGCTCTGTATCTTTCTGTGCAGATAACCCCAATCCTGCAGTTCCACTATAGCACAAAATTACTGGTGAATGCTATCGACTGAGTGGGTCACAGATCATCTCCACGCTCATGCTCCACACTCTAGCTGTGCCTCAGTTTTGGGAGGGGGTGGATACATAGAGAGGAGACATGCATACTAACTAGGAGTGAGCTCACAGACATGAGGAGATCTATTGACAGGGAGCACTGAGAGCAAAAAGGGTTCAAGTTCCTGACAGACTAAAAATATAGAAAGGATAAAGACAAGGCCTTTTTTTTTAAATTTAGTGAATAATACTGTATACAAGGTTTTATCATTTGTTCTACAGGTTAATAATATACAGTGTTTACCATATTTTGCCCTATAGCTTTATATACAGCGTTTACCATATTTTGCCCTACAGCTTTATATATACAGCGCTTACCATATTTTGCCCTATAGCTTTATAATATACAGCGTTTACCATTTTTGCCCTATAGCTTTATAATATACAGCGTTTACCATATTTTGCCCTATAGCTTTATAATATACAGCGTTTACCATATTTTGCCCTATAGCTTTATAATATACAGCATTTCCCATATTTTGTTCTACAGCTTTCTAATATACAGCGTTTACTATGTTTTACTCTACAGCTTTGTAATATACACCGTTTACCATATTTTGCCCTATACTTTATAATACAGCGTTTACCAATTTTTGCCCTATAGCTTATAATATACAGCGTTTACCATATTTTGCCCTATAGCTTTAATATACAGCGTTTATCATATTTTGCCCTATAGCTTTATAATATACAGCGTTTACCATATTTTACTCTACAGCTTTGTAATATACACCGTTTACCATATTTTGCCCATAGCTTTAAATATATAGCGTTTACCATATTTTGTTCTACAGCTTTGTAATATACAGCGTTTACCATATTTCGCCTTACAGCTTTATAATATACAGCGTTTACCATATTTTACCCATAGCGTTTACCATATTTCGCCCTACAGCGTTATAATCTACCGCGTTTACCATATTTCACGCTGCAGCTTTATAATATACAGCGTTTTACCATATTTTCCCTATAGCTTTATAATATACAGCGTTTACCATATTTTGCCCATAGTTTTATAATATACAGCGTTTAGCATATTTTGCCCTATAGCTTAAAATATACAGCGTTTACCATATTTTGCCCTAAAGCTTATAATATACAGCTTTTACCATATTTTACTCTACAGCTTTGTAATATACACCGTTTACCATATTTTGCCCTATAGCTTTAAATTACAGCGTTTACCAATTTTGTTCTACACTTTGTAATATACAGCGTTTACCATATTTCGCCTACAGCTTTATAATATACAGCGTTTACCATATTTCGCCTTACAGCTTTATAATATACAGCGTTTACCATATTTTGCCCTATAGCGGTTACCATATTTTGTTCTACAGCTTTATAATCTACAGCGTTTACCATATTTCGCCCTACAGCTTTATAATCTACAGCGTTTACCATATTTCGCCCTACAGCTTATAATCTACAGCGTTTACCATATTTCACCCTACAGCTTTATAATACAGCTTTACCATATTTTACCCTACAGCTTTATAATATACAGCGTTTACCATATTTCGCCCTACAGCTTTATAATATACAGCGTTTCCATATTTGCCCTATAGCGGTTACCATATTTTGTTCTACAGCTTTATAATCTACAGCGTTTACCATATTTCGCCCTACAGCTTTATATCTACAGCGTTTACCATATTTCACCCTACAGCTTTATAATCTACAGCGTTTACCATATTTCACCCTACAGCTTTATAATATACAGAGTTTACCATATTTTACCCTACAGCTTTATATATACAGCGTTTACCATATTTCGCCCTACAGCTTTATATATACACGTTTACCATATTTTGCCCTATAGCGGTTACCATATTTTGTTCTACAGCTTTATAATCACAGCGTTTACCATATTCGCCCTACAGCTTTAATAATCACAGCGTTTACCATATTTCACCCCTACAGCTTTATAATCTACAGCGTTTACCATATTTCCACCTACGCTTTATAATATACAGAGTTTACCATATTTTACCCTACAGCTTTATAATATACAGCGTTTACCATATTTCGCCCTACAGCTTTATAATATACAGCGTTTACCATATTTCGCCCTACAGCTTTATAATATACAGCGGGACCGGCTGCCGTGTCTGTGATTGCCTTGAGGCAGCTAATCACGCGCGGCTGCCGGCTGCTCACAACGGCAAAGGAGAGAGGTAAGGTAAGTAATGATCGGGGGACTTTCTGATGATATAATCATAGTGGTTGTGGCAGGGGGAACATGAACTATATTACATAAAAATGGATTTACGCTAGGGGGAGGAGACCAAAGCGGGTGGAGAGGGAGGGGGGAAGGGCTCTCCTGCACATGCCTCAAACCTTGTCGAGGTTGAGGCAGACCAGGAGCAGGACAGATCCTACACTGCAGTTTCCTGGACTTTGGAGGGGCATAGCAGGAGAACCATTTGGAACAGAAATGTAAGGTAAGGATTTTATTAAACTACAGAGTGGGGCCAGTATAGGTTAATTTTTTTAGTTTTGGGGGTGGACATGCCCTTTAAGAATCTTTTTTTCACACATAGGGTCTGGTATGGAGTGTTTTTACTGTACATTTGCGTCTTGTTCTTTTAGAATTTGATTTTACATATTAAGGATTCATGGTCTCTTTTCGTCTTGCACAAATGTACTTCATTTGGGGGGATGATCTTTAAAGGCAAAGTTTACCCCAAAACTACTATTGTTATTAAATCACACCAAGTTAATTAAAAAGCACGGTATCTCATCTTCTTGTGTTGTGGCTCCTGAAATATCTACACAAAAGTGAATGCGGTTTACCATAAAGCATAAATGCAATACTGGTGGCTGTAAATTATTATGCCGTACCACATAAAAACCTGGATAATTGAAAATTAACAAATTCCGTGACATTAATAGTAAAATCAATCTTAAACCATAAATCAATAAAAAGACAGCCATCGCACTTTATAATTATCTTTCACAGACATAGAAAGGGCGCTATGTAAAGTTAATGGATGTTTTGTTTATGAAAAAAATCAAAACTGATATTTTCCTAACCTGTACTTATGGTTTATTGCAGTTGATGCAATAGCAAGTTAGCATAATCCTGACTGCGACCTCGCATGTCTCTTACTGAGGAAAATTGCATAGATTTACTTACACACAGGAGCCAACAAACACACCACTTTTCTGTACACATTTAGCGTCTTGGGTGAGATTGATTCTGCTAACTACAATTCACTTGGGTATACCAAAGACTCTTGATGATGTACATAGCTCTAGAAACCTGATCTGTGGTTTATGAATATTTTATTGATTGCCCAATTGACAACAGAACATATCTTTCCGGAAATTCGAAGGAGTTGCTCTAAGTGCCACCCACACTCTAAACCGGAAGATTTGAAACATAAACTGCGTATTATCTTTCCTGTGGCTGTGGAAGGTAAAATAGAGGTAAAATAAGACCTGAAATTATCAGCAGAGCTCTCCAATTTTCTCTGCTAACTGGCAGATATGTAGGTATGCAACTAAGCTTTTTTCAACAGAGGCAATTTGAGAAAATGCTCAGTACTACGGAATAATGTTTGCTATAGGTAATTGCCGGTCTCTTTGCTTTTATTCTTTGCATATTCAGGCTCCAAGCAAAGGGGTCTTTTTCCATTAATAACATTGCTTTTTCTATTGTTACTGAGACCAAGACAAACCATAATGGTTAGTTTACCTTAAAGGAAAAGGATAAATATAAATTGATGTTTCTGATAGAACATGAGTTCCAAACCTTTCCATGCCTAGATTAGAAAATAAATTCATAGCGACACATTAGCAAAGCTGAACAAAGACAACGATTTTACCCCCAAGAAAGGTACAGTTACATAAAGGGGATGTTTAGTGGAAAAAAATATTTTTATTTAAATCATGTACCATATTACACACACCTAGGTATTCTACAGTATATTGTCTTCATTTATGAAAGATCTATTTATTTCAAACCCTTCGCTATGCTTTGATGTGATCAGTAGCTGCCATTTCTGGTTCTGCAATGGCCAATCTTTTTCAGGTTGCACCACTTCCAACAGTAATTCTACTGATTGGCTGTTGGATGGATCTCTATGAGCAACTGAACCAACCCAGGGACAGACACGAAACAGACCCTATAAAGGCAAGTGAGGAAGTCAGTACTTTGGAACTATTTATGAATGGATATAGAATCAATGGATAGGCAGACTATAGTCATTGAAATATAAAAATACTGCCTTTTTTCCTTTAAGGGTATGTTTGTGCTGACCTTCCCATTAAAGTGACCTTATAAGACATCATACAAGAGTCTTCAGATCATTGTTATAACTTAAAACAAGCTACAAGCAATACGAAAACAACCCACACAGTTACAATAGACCACAGAGTTTATAATTATCCTTAATCAATCAACCAGCAAACAGCTAATGGGGATGGAATTTTATAGCAAGACAATGAAGGGGTTATTGAAATTTCAGTTTGGTGATTAATGCAGATTTAAGGTTACCGATCAATTACATATTTGCAACTATAACCAATTACATAAAGTCCAAATAGCAAGTGAAGGTATGCGGGGTAATGAATTAGCCCTCTGAACTAAGATAAAGGATTACTGCAACTAAAGTGAACGAAACTGGTAGGTTGTGTCCCAACAGCAGTTCCGCAAAAGTTCCGAAAATCTGATTCAAACCCAATTGATTTGGAATTTTTGGAATTTCTAATCTCAATTTTTTGATTTTTTCAGTGGGGAAATGAATATTTTCAATAGGAATTTTCGAATTCTAAGATTTAATTTTTGATTTTTCGATGAAATGTTCAGATCCAGGTGTCTATAAACTATTGTTAGTCTAATGATGGACAGTCTGTAGTTTTAATAAGGGGAGGAGAATTTGTCTTTGAAGGGTATCTCCACCTATAAAATAAACTTTTTTCTAGTGGGGGACCCTAGCCCACCCCAATCGCCATATTTGTTTGCTAAAAGAATCATCCGGACTGTCTTACAGTGCTTCGTTCCCCCGCGTTCTAATCCAGCCCTCTGATTGCTGGAAAATGCAAGCCAGGGCCGGACCAGCTAAGTGGCAGCCAATCACAGATGTGGCTGCTGGTATGCAGAACACTAGGGGAAGGAAGCTCTGTAGTATATTCCTGATGAATGTTTTAGCAAACGAACACGGAGTTGGGGTGGCTAGGGTCTCCTACACTACAGAAAAAGAGTTTTAAGTAGGGCACCAGGCAGAAAGGGATCCAGAGGGAGGAACCTCTCAGAGGACAGGGAGGGGCGGACAATTTTTACACACAGACGGGCTCCTACTCTTCACTTTCTGGCAAACACTGCAGGAGAACCATTTGAAGCTCTCTAATGAGGCAAGGTGAAGCACATTACAGAGCAGCATCATGTAGCGAGGCAGCAGTTTTGATGCCAGAGGGGGGAAAAATAATTCTGCACTCATGTGCCAGGGGCCCGGATGTCAGGGGAAACTCAAATGCCATTTGCAAAAACACACACCTTCGGGAGGTACTGTCACTTTAATTAGCAGGGGAAGCCGTGACTTTCATTGCATAACAGAATGCAGGTATGACTCCCCCCCTCCCTTCTGACTGGCAATTCATTTAATCAAAATCAGTGTCTGTCAGCCCTGCAGATCAAAAACAATGTTGGGCATCATTTACCAGTCAATTAGGCATTATTTACCAGTTATTCAGTTATGTTTATAAAGCCCCTCACACTTCTGGACAAGCCACACCCACTTCGAGACAAAGCATCACCCACTACAATTATAAAACCACACCCTTCCTGTGGAAAGGGGGGGCAGCATTTGGAGTTTTTTTGGGGTGCCCAAAAGTCTAGAGACGGCCCTGTTTGAAGCAATGATGTAAGGTAAGGATTTTTAACACTTCACAGTCAGTAGTGGGTCAGTAGTGGGCAAAATTTTAGTTTTGGGGGTGGACATGCACTTTAAATGAGTAGAAATAATGGGGTTGTTGCCATAAGAGGTGCTAAAGTTTGCCTGTGCTACTAATGTGCAGCAACAAATTTTACTGGGTTGCTGCAGATCGGCTGGGTACAACCTGGATGACAATTGTCCCGGCCGACCAGTAAATGTTGGCACAGGGGAAAAGTGTAAGGGTATTCCTTACTGCCATGCTCTGTCTTTGTTAATATATTTTGGTTTCTATAATAAAAGTATGTTAAATTTAGGATTACACTCGGCAGCAGACTGCTTTGTGAAAATGTCTTTATATAAAGCTAGTAATGTTTAAATGAGCCAATACATATTAAATTCAGCATAAAGCGGGGCCTTTAATAAGATGTGCTAATTGCTGCAGCATGTTGGATCATGGTTAGCCAACCTTGAGGCCTGGGTTCATGCCCAACCCAGTCTACACCTGCAGACAAATTATGTTTAGCGCTATGTAAGAAAATAAATACGTTCCAGCATACAATCTGGCAAATTGATTCAGTTCCCTGTGCCTACCTGTAATGCAAGAATAGAAGTAAAATTAGATATTGAGGGAATGTGGTAAGAAGAACTCCTAACTACATCATTTACTGGGTAATCTGCCTGTCAATAAATATCGTAGGATCGGTACATTTATCATATTTAGTCTGAACACTATTCTCCTTGATTCTCCGTTTAAGGGACAGTGCTTGTAAATGGAAAGGAATTTCTGTATGCTACCTAAGCAATCATACAGTACATTAAACGTTCTAAATAAACTGTGACCTGCAGATTTACTACCTCGAGCACTGTCCTATTTAAATCACTAAATCAATAGCAGGGATTGAATAGTAAATGTGTAGGCAGCCATAATTCTACTTACAAAACAGGTACCAGCTGATTCTTTACATAATGGGGTTTTCTGGTTATTTGGAATGTGCATTTAAAAATCCCAAATTTATGTTATTAAATATCCACAGGCTTGAAGGTCTACCTGTGAAGGTGGGTAAACTATATATTAGGCAGAAATAAAAACGAATAATTATTAGGGAAATTGGAAATATCACAATTAGGGAAATATATGGGTGAGTTATAAATAATAGGGTTTGCTAGACATCTTCTGTAACAATCTTTGCTCAATGTGTAGCACCCACAATGCGGACATAGGGATGAATCTTGATTGTGGGTACATCAAAAGAAACAAATTCATAGGGCACTTCCAGACTTACTAAAAATGTTTTTTATTATAACACATGTGATGTTTCGGTGTGACACGCACCTTCTTCAACAAGTATCCCTTGTTTCAGAATAGCCCTTGTTAAAGGAATAGCTCACTATTAACTAAACTTTTTTTTGTTCATTAATTGAAGAACAGGAGCTATGTCTCCCATTCTTCAATTACCAATACTGGAGCTGGAAATGAAGATGCAATTCACACTGACTCCTTTGACAGGTCCGACTGCTTCCATGTAAATATACTATAGCGTGATGCCACACATCCTGTTGCTTAACCTTCTCTATATTACTAAATATATTGCCAACATCATTCGGTGCTTACAATCACATTTATATATTCCATCAGACTCTGCCCTGAAGACTTACAATCTAAGCACTTTATCTCATGCACACATCAGTACACATTTTTTTCATGCACTGAGGAAACCCACACAAACACAGGGAGTACATACAAACTCTTGAATGTTACAACAATAATGTACTGGTGAAATATTTGCACTATCAAGATTTTGAGGCCCAACTCTGGCTCCATTGTACGCTGGGACATCCTTCAAGAACCTACGGTGAGAGCAACTGGTTGGCCATGCGTCCAACCTTTATGCTGTGAAATTAGTTGATGTTTCCTTGGGATAATATTAATACACTGTACATAACAATAGATTGATCATTATGTATACATTTCCTGGAGAACATGTCAACATGACACTTGTAACAAAAAAATCCATAGCACACACTAACCTATGGCTAGTTGATATCTACGGTTATGATAAATTTAATTAAAATATCCCAAGCTAGAATTCACACGTACCCGGGTATTTACTGATTAATCTATGAGAGAATGCAGTCACTCACTGACAATGTTATTTAGTGTGTAGACCCACATGTCATGCCTAACCAAAGCTGAGTATTTATCCACTCTAGAAGCTGCTGTAACACTGGAAACCCCGTTACTCACTGCAGGATTTTAGCTGCCGTTAAAACCCAGTGCTAAAACAGCTCAAATGCGATATTAAATTTCGAATCGGATGCGCGGGTGAGTTCCACCCTAATATGGAATTAAAGTCACACTACTGGTAGCGAACTCCATAAATTTGCCCAGCGGCTCTGGGTAAATCAGCCCCTGGAATAGATCTTATCAACCTTTTCTACCTTTCAGTGTACCCAGAACTTACCTACCTTGTAATGGGCGGGCTTGCTCTCCTGCATGTCCCTTTAATCAATAAGAAGTTAGCACCAGGTACCATAAATAATACGCACATTTCCAGGGCTCATTGTATTATTTTCGGGTGGAATGAACCATCAGCAGAACACTTTTCTACCTTTCTGCCTTTGATCATTTTTCTAGAGATGTTGCAATCTCAATCTTACACACTCAGCTAATTTTAAGGAGCAGATGTGTGTTGCACAGCTACTTAGAGAACCATTACATATCCAGTTGTATGCAGAAAGAGAAGCACTGCAGAATTTCAATATGCCCAACATTAAAAAAAACATTCCTATCAGATCCAAGCAAAATCCAGTTTTCAGGTAGTAGATAATTTAAGTCCCGTCAGCAGGTCATAAAAAGAAAATCTAGAAAATCCAGAATTCAGGGGTGTAACTACCAGGGGGAGCAACCTTGAGAGGGCCCGGGAGCCAAGGGCCCCATGTTCTTAGTTTTCATATGACTGATATGTCTCCCCCAGATAACCACTGTGGATGAACACGGATAGGGGCCCCCATCATAGTTTTGCTGAGGGACCAGTGATTTCTAGTTATGCCACTGTCAGAGTTTGCAGATTCTAATAAGATAACACCATGTCTACGTATTTCCAAAATTGGAAAGCAATCATAAAAATATCACTTTACTAGATCCCACCGTATACGCTCTGAACACATAGACAAACAAAGAGTGCTGGAAGCATCATTTAGAAAGGCTACAGGACCAAGACCATTAACACCAGCATCAATGCAGCATTAAAAACCCAGAAAACTCTTGCAGTAGAGAGAAAATCCAGTACTAGGAGGTTTGCGCAAATCAATAAAGAGTTAAGACGATTACAACTCAGGATACACTTTAAAATAATTTTTCCCAGAGACCCTATCCTGGCACAAACTGTGTATCACTGCCTGTCAGACTCCAGAGGGATAGGGCTGTGTGTATTAGTGTCTGTCAGGCCCCAGAGGGAAGGTTCTGTGTGTATCAGTGCCTATCAGGTGCCAGAGGGAAGGTTTTGGTTGGTTTCTGATTTACTGAATAACAGGAGGTAAATGCAATAATCTCTTACCTCCCGTTCTTCAGTAAATCTTACAGGAGAGGAGGAGACACTTACCCACAGACCCGCTCCAGCACCGACTTCACTGACAGTCTCCTACGCATCCTCACTCCTTCGCACTGTGGAGATGCGTCAGAGGCATCGGGGAATTCGGTGCTGGAGCGGGTCTGTGGGTAAGTGTCTCCTCCTCTCCTGTAAGATTTACTGAAGAAAGGGAGGTAAGAGATTATTGCATTTACCTCCTGTTCTTCAGTAAATCAGATAGAAACCACCTTACTTTTTTGATGGACATACCCTTTAATGTTGGAAAATTGTTCCTATATCAGCTCCATTCCTCCCACAATCCCATTGGGTTTGCAATATTGGCCAGTAGCAGCAGTAATAAGCCACAGAGCTCAGATTTCTCTTAACCAAGCTGGGCTGGGGGTGTGAGAAGGACAATGTCTGTAGTGTCCTGAAGTCTTAGGGCTTCTAGAATCTGGAGGGTGTCGAGTTCTACATTTTCAATATTAAAAATTATTATTTTCATTTTTAAAAAGCTTTTACATCGCGGAGAAGCTCCCAACACCCTGAAAGGCCTCGTTCACACTAGACACGGACAGAAACGTGCGTTTTTCCATTGTTTGAATGATCGGATTACGGTAACCTGGTCCATTAAAAAATACGCACTGCTGCTCACATTTCTGTCCGGAAACAAAAATATACTGAAAGCGGTCTGTCCTATACACTCTATTCCAGCCGCGACGCTTGGAAGTCCATTTGTTTTAAAAACGGTCCGTTCAGAAAAACGCACCAAAAACGGACCTAGTGTGAATGAGCCCTCACAAATAAATATACATTTATTTTCAATATCCACATAAAATACTCTAGTGAATGGTGTTCTTTATCGTGATGCACAGTAATTCAAACTGACTTGACTGATTATATAACCTTGTGTTAAAGGACAACTAAAAAAATGTACTTTTTAAAAAGGAAAAATACCTGGGGAAGGGGGAATTCATTTTGTTCAGGAGCATCAACACATCCGCTTTTCATCCCCCCAATATTGGGAAGTAGAAATTACCAATCCCACCTCCCAGCCACAGGTATTTTTCATTTTAACTGTTTGCAAGTTTGATCCATCCTATAGCCACTCAATAGAGATTTCTCTTAGGGCTGGGTCCCACTTGTGAGACTCTAATTTTCTAATAACACAGATGGTACAGGATCGCAATGCATATAGCTTATCAGGCATAGCAGCGCATTGCAAAAATCCTGCGTGCCTGATATCGGGACCTATCCTATAAAGGATTTAAAGGAGATAATACTCCCCTCCACACCTGAATAGTAACCAAAACTGCTAGGCCATCACCCCTAGGTTCATTTCAGACAGGAGCACAATGACAGGGGTCCGGGCCCTCCCACAGGCTTGGAGGCCTGGCCCCTGATGCACCCCCTACACCCCCCTGCTCTGACCCAATCAGCTGTTTTAAAACAGCTGATCAAGCATCTACAGTAAAGATATGCACAATCAGCTGTTTAAAAGACTGGTACTGGTCTTTTTAAACAGCTGATCACATGTACCTTTATTGAGGACACATGATCAGCTATTTAAGAACAGCTGATCCTGGGGGCCCCCATGATGGTGGCGCTGCTGTAGTGTAATTACGCTACTGGGTTCGGTCTGCACAGTGACTTACCTAAACTTTCTTTTGCTGTAACTTGTCTGCTCCACCTCCCCCAGTCTACCGGCAATCAGGCCAACGAGAAGACACACTCACATCAGAATCAGGAACCGGTGCAGTAAAGGAATGTTTAGGTAAGTCGTTCTGCATATATCTGATGGTCCTCATCCTGGGTACTAATTATGGCAGGAAGAACAGGCACAAGGAGTTGAATATGATTCTCCTTTTATCTCCAATTATAATTTCCAATGAATTCATCCAAGCGGCTGGATAATAAAGAATAATATTCAAAAGTTGCAAGAAAAAAGCAAGCTAGAGACCATAGCTATTGTCACAGTCACATTCCTCACACATCTATCATTTTCCAGCGAGTAAATCAATAAAAGATTGTGTACTTGATTAAAAAGGAATGTGATAATATTGAAATGACTGTTCCTATCTGTAATGTGCTGCCATAAAACGAATTGAATTATAATGACATGTTCCTATTGCTTAAATAAGCCTGTCAAAAATACCTACACTTTTCACTTCTTTTTTTATTAAAGTTGAATTTCTTTATATTTTATTTTCTACCATGAACTGTAAATCCAAACTATGATAGAGACAAACTGGAATATTCCCAGCAATGAAAAGTAATGGGTCACTTTTTAACCTGCGCTGTATTTTTTCTTTCTTTCAGGGATATCAAACCAGATAATATCCTTCTGGATGAACACGGTAAGAAGAATCCCCTGGTGTTTCTATTTTCTATTTATTAAGGAAATAAAGTATTACGGCCTGATGCAATAAAAGGTGCAAGTGCCAATAAACTGCAGCAATCAATCAGACGTTATCTAACTGAAGTCACCCAGTAATAGGAACCAATAACATCCAATTGGTTCCTAAAAATTAATAGTACTAAACCTTTGCACCTCTTATTGCATCAGCCCTGTCTCAGATATTATTGTAAAGCATTTAAAGGTAATGTTTGTGAATGTTCTATTCCATCCAGGTCATGGTATATCTGTTGTATTCAGACTGATCCACTGGACTTATAGTTTAGTTACTGAAGACATTTTGCTAGTAATCCGACTGGCTTTCTCAATTTAGAATGACTTGTACAAGAATCTGTTGGCAATTAAGTACCCTGGAAAGTCCCAATTAGCATTTCACAGCCAGGTTTTAGGGACCTTCTGAATGCAAGGAATAAAGACATGCCTTTGAGGATTGTAATGTCCACATCTTGGCAAAGGAACAGGGCTGGTTCAAGAGAAGTGTCAAGGAGGCCATTTATGTGAAAATAAAGAAACTAAGCCTGAATAGAGGTGGAGGGGTTCGACACCAACTGCCTGCCATGTACAATGCTGTTTTGACACCTTACTCTGGGCAGTTTTGATAACACCTCTTAGCCACTATGCAATCACACCTTGCATTCAGAAGGTCCCTGAATGGGAAGGCCAGTCAGATGACAAGCGAAATGTCGTAACGCTTTGTTTTCCATTGATGGAACCTCAGTCCATTGTGCCACTAGCTGGACAGATCCTCCAGTCCCCAGGCCGAAAGAAAACCTGTTAAAATGTACAGGCACCCTGTTGTAGTAGACAGAATTTTAACCCTTCCAGTTATTTTGGGGGCTGTAGCTGAAGCATCTTGAGCCATCCAGAGGGTAGATAAGGATGTACCACATGGTTTTATAATTCCACATGCTAAACCCAGGCACTGCCACATTTTTTCTTTTAACCCAGGATTTAGAGTGTCGGGTTCGTGATCTTCCTAAAAAGTTTGTGAACAACTGGCAGATTCAACCCTGGGGAGTTCGTCCATCATTAGTTGTCACTTTCTGTTAACCACACAATGCAATGTCTTATTGGACAGATTGCAGATTGAGGTGGGGGAGAATAACAATGCCCCAGAATGACCCATCACACCACCAAACATTACAGCCACCCCCCCACCACCCCACCCCCCCACCCCCGTAATCATTGGGCAATGCCTAGGGATGCTTGTGGTTTCAGGGACAGCCTTTGATTGCGTTTTATCCTTTTTTAACCCCCTCCTGTTGGCAATTTATTTTGCAGCACGTCAGGTATTTTAAATATAGAATAATATATAATTATAATGTTATAAAGTCAATGAAACACAGGTTATTAGAACTCCATAGCAATGTAAGTCTCTACAGCAGCACATATGACATCACAACTCACTAATTAACCAATACACATTTTACAAATCATATACCTCTGCAGATAGATCAATGATCCCTAGTTCCATCTCTCCCATCACACATACTGTATATATAAAAGCCAGGGTTCCAGAGCACAATTCATTTTAATAACCCCAAATACAAATGAATGTCCATGAACAGCACTTTAGCTCTGGAAACAGAATCAACCCCTTTACATTCGTTCATAGCCTCTAAAGAAGGGAATATAAATGTATTGGATCCCAAAGCAATACAAACCAGAGAGAATTTGTTGCAGTGCAGTGCAGCTTTTTCCTTAGCATTGTTTTAATGTTATAATCATATGGTTTATACAATGTACAACATGACCTGTGAGCTCCAGCTAACAATTATACTGAACTCGGAATTTCCTGGCTGAGACAGAAGACTGATTCACATTCAGAGCTACAAGGTCACTTCTCTCCCTAGAATTCTCAGTGAGACCGCGTGTGCGCTCTGTGTGTAACCTATGTGATCTATGTTGCCTGCTTTGATTCTATCCTGCTTGACATTTGCTTTTGAACGTTCCATTCCTAAACACAAATATTTATGTGATCTACGCTTTAAATAAATATAAAGATGAACAGTACTTTGCCTAGTTTTTGTGTATATGTATTTGTTTTTATGGAGCATGTCCACCCCCAGAAAGAAAATGTGTGCAGAAGCCCACCAAACCCATTTTTGCTATATTTTACTCTACTTAACTAAAGATGCTAACATTACTTGCACAGTGCAATCTCTGTCTCTGCTCCTCTGCAGTTTCCGTGCCATCAGGCAAAGCCATAACACTAGTGTCATGGCCAATAGTGGATGGCTAGACCCGAAGATGCCTCCTCTGCTGCTGTGCAGCATGTAGATTACACATATAGCAGTGGCTACATATTTTATCTCTCTTATTTAGCCTAATTTCTTTCTTTAAAGTGACAGTACAAAAAACCACAAAGATTCACTAGCTGGAACCAAAATTTATTTCTGAACCCCCATTGACTTCAATGGGAGACGGAATACTGCAAAACAATATACATCCTTATTGCTAGATAATCCTTCTACGAGCTAAAGAGCCCTGCCCCAATACCAGTGGGTAGGGAAGGTGACCATGAAAGCACCACTGCATGGTACATCAGAAGGCAAACTTGGAAGTTGACCCAGAAATCATCCACTGTTGTGGGCAACATGTTCAGCTATGGATAGTCTCTGAAAAATTTAAGGTGGAGGTATCCAGCGAAAGATATATATCAACTGGCAATGGCAGTTCCTGAAGCAAATTCAACCAAAAAATATATTCCTGTATATCTGTTATAGGAAAAATATGAAGATGGGGCCACTTTGGCTCCCGGGCCCCCTGTGGTTACTCCCCATGCTCCCCTGGTAGTTACGACCCTGAAGAGATCTATACTAATGCTAGACTGTGAGGGTGTTTATCTTTCATGTGCTACTGGCTTACCAGCACCACCAGTATAGACATTGTATTGCTGACATGTGGTAGTAATAATACGGTAAATGTATTTTAAATAAATGTCAGCATTTGTAACAAGCTAGAATAGGTTTATTTACTTATACAATGTCTAGACATTATATTGTGCAGCAGGTTGACTACAGAAAATAACATTTTCTTTTTTTTACTTGCTAGCTGGGGAACAAGCTTTCTGAGTAACTAGGTCCTTATAGCAGCATTCACCCCATTTATTTAACAGCAGATAGTAGGAAGACCTCTGCCTCCTAATCAGTAATGCAGATCTTAAAGGTAATTGAAAACTGATTGGGTTTAATTTAGGCACCTCTTATTCATAGCACTTATTGAATTGTGCACTGAAAAAAAATGAATATGTAAGCAGCAATTACTCTGAGGATTTGTGTTGCTGCATGACTTCAATCCAGTACTTGTTTTACTCAAGCTCAGTCTCCCAGCCAAACTATTTGACTCCCTGTGAGGGCAAGCATGCTCAGTAACCCCTATGAGGCAGCATTGGGGAAGGGAATTTTCCACCCTTCAGTTCACGTACTGTTACCATTCCAGCTACAGCAAAACTATACACAAAAGAAGAGTTTATGATACTAAGGAACTTGATTGACAGCTGAAATATAAGATGTTTCAGACTGGATATCTAAAGAAATAGGGGACAGATCAACAAAAAAAATTGTGTAATTGTGTGTAGCAATTTTAAAAACAAATGTCTCGGTGTACATATCTTTTAAACAAAAGAGATCAGAAAATAATTTTAACTTTTATACAATTGAATCAAGTTAAAAATACACCAAAAATTACCATATGAATGATAGGTAAATGCTTACAGACCACAATATTTCTGTAGTATAACAATATAAACATGGAGAGACAAGACTGGATCATTATTCAGTCTTGTCTCTCCATGTTTATATTGTTATATTAGAGAAATAATGTGGTTATTAGCCAATCTCTGTGTACCCCATACTCACCCTCTAGCTATAATACCCTTTTCTGTAGTGGAGGGCTCCCTCCCCCAGCCCCAACTGCCATAGTTATATTTGTAGAAACTCTCCCTAATTGTACTTACCTTACCTCTTTCCCCCCGGCGTGGATAGCTGGAATCCAAGTCCATGATTGCCTGCCTCTCAGCCAATCACGGACGCAGCTGCTGGTTTTGCCCCCTGCTTGCTGTTTCATGCAAGCGGAGGGCCAGACTCAACATCGGAGGAAAGAGGGAAGGTAAGTAATGATCGGGGGAGTTTCTGCAAATATTACTATGGCGGTTGGGGCTGGGACCCCTACACTACAGAAAAAGATTACTAATGGGGTGGACATGCCCTTTAAGATTAATACAGTAGTGGTAATTAAACCGTTGTTGGTACACTAGGTAAAATGAGTCTTGTTACCTGTTGTTTTTGTCAAACTACAGTATTTAACTTTATCTTTTAATTTGCAGAATAAAATTCCCACCAATTTACATTTTTTTATTCTCTTTTTTTTACAGGGCATGTTCACATCACAGATTTTAATATTGCCACAATAATAAAAGGAACGGAAAAGGCATCATCCATGGCTGGGACAAAGCCCTATATGGGTAGGTACCTACCAGATGTATCCTGCGGTGACCAAACCGATCATTAATGTGCAATGCATGCAAATAGTAGAGGCTGCCCTAGATATCAGGGACACGGAGAAACAAACATCTAAAAATAGCTGCATTTAAGACAGATGATAAATGGACTAAAGTCGCCAAAATGCCCTTGTACTATAATGATGTCCTGGAATCATTTGTTGTTACTTTGTGTTACTAGTGTTATCAATATTTCATTGGTTATATATATGTTTTAAACTAGAAACAGCCAAAGCTTATGAGGTTACAAGGTAAAAATAACATGGAAGTACAAAGCTTTTCTGTGCCTATTGCAGGGATGTCCCAGCCTCTGGCATATAGGCTTTAGGTCCAACATGTATTATATATCTTCCTCTCAGGGCCCTTCCAAAAATCTTCCCTCAACAAACCAAAATTCACATTAACGAAGCCGCAAAGTTTGTTGAGTGAACATGGGGGTTATAGTTTAATGTTGTATGCAGGGTCATAAGATGAATGTTCTTGATAAGTCTAGAATATTTCTAAAGTCTCTCTGCATTAGGGGTAACTGTCTCTCTGCATTGGGGCTACCTGTCTCTGCATTAGGGCTACCTGTCTATCTCCAAGTAGGGGTACCTGTCTCTCTGCATTGGGACTACCTGTCTCTGCATTAGGGCTACCTGTCTATCTCCAGTAGGGGTACCTGACTCTCTGCATTGGGGCTACCTGTCTCTGCATTAGGGCTACCTGTTTATCTCCAGTAGGGGTACCTGTCTCCCTGCATTGGGGATACCTGTCTCTGCATTATTGGTAGCTGTCTCTCTCCAGCAGGGGTACTTGTCTTTCTGAATTAGGGGTACCTTTCTCTCGCATTAGTGTTACCTGTCTCTCTGCAGTAGTGCTACCTGTCTCTCTGCAGCAGTGTTACCTGTCTCTCTGCATTAGGGGTGCCTGTTTCTCTGCATTAGGTGTACCATTCTCTCTGCATTAGGGGTATTTGCCTTTCTCCAGTAGGGATACTGTCTCTTTGCATTTGGGTTACTTGTCCTTCTCCAGAAAGATTAACAGTCTCTCTGCATTAGGGGTACCTCTCTCTCTGTACTGAGGGGTACCTGTCTCTCTGCACTGTGTGATACCTGTGTCTCTGCACTGAGGGGTGCCTGTCTCTCACAATACCCCTGCTCAGCACAGTACATGAAGTACTATCAATATCAGTGGAGAGAAATCCATTGCCCATAACATGTTTTGACACTTTAGCAATATGCTGTTAACTGTGATCAGATCTACAATTAATTAATCATGTTTCCCCCAAACCTTCCTTCTTTATAAAACAGCTGACGTCTCTCACTGTATGAAGGATAAGGACTTTGTAGCAATAAGCAGACAGTGGTTTGCCCTTTGCAACATGTAATTTGCTGTATAATCCCTAGGGGTCCGAGCTAAGAATTTGTTTACCAGCAAAGCTATTACTTTGCCAAGAGACTGTTCAAATGATGTGGGTAAAACAGTTATGGTACAAGGTGTTTGAAATATTATAAGTGTAAACAGGACAGTCATAATCTCTAAGCTACTGAGGCGCACAGGACTGACACTGCAGGTCACCTCAGCTGTTGACTGCCCCTGTGAATCAGGGCTGGTTAACCAATGTGTGTATATAAGGATCAGGCAGGTAATATTAAGAAAAGAAATTTCCAGAATATTTATTGTAAAGGGATTTTTACAATGTATCTTTCATTGACGGATCGTGGTCACCAACTTGACACTAAAGTTTCTGAATCATTATTAGCAAATTTTAATTGAGATGCCATAAAACAGAGAGCAATACCATAGAAGATAAGGGCAATAGATACTGTCCCATAGGCAGAGGTAGGCTCTGGTTTTCTAGTGTAGGTCTACACACTGTTGGATTCCCCCCCATAGTACGGTTAGGTGGAGTTGGCCTACAGCCAGTTTAGTAGAAATGTTACAGACACAAGGGTCTTTGAGGTGGCATAGCAACTTTTTTGTGGTCCCACAGTTGTACCAGGACCCCTTCACAAACCATAAAAGAGCCCTTGCAGCTGGTAAATGGACCTTTGGGGTCCCATAGCTTATTAACAGGACTGCTGGCTCTCAGCATTTGCAGCTCTATAAAGAGAATTTGGGGTGTGGGGGTCCCACAGCACCACCAGCCTTTGCTGATGGATTCATCTTCTGTATTGATGCTTTTATTGTCTTCTACAAAAGCTTGATAGTAGCGCACCACTACCCCTACACGGAATATGTGCTGGGGGTTAATTGATTACATATAAAGTGAAACAGAAGACAAAAGAGACCCCCTTATAAAGTGCATACAGCAAAATAAGTCACAGTGCAACCGGCATACAAAAAAGGGAGATTAAAACATAACTTTTAATATATATACGTTAAAATCAAAGTACAAAAGTTAAAATCCCATCACAGCAATTTGATTGCTATTTTCTCTCAGCAGTAGGGCTCTTAGACCAGTTTCTATCTCTGCCAGACTAGGAGGGCACCGAGTGCCTAGGGTTATCTGTATTAGAACCAGGGCCAGTTGGGTGGAGAGGCTGCTTCCACCCTTTATAGGGATCTATAGGATCCTCTCCCTCTTGAGAGCACAATCTTATCGTGTATGTTGCAATCAATTCCTGTGATGGGATTTTAACTTTTGTACTTTGATTTTAACGTATATATATTAAAAGTTATGTTTAAATCTCCCTTTTTTGTATGCCGGTTGCACTGTGACTTATTTTGCTGTATGCACTTTATAAGGGGGTCTCTTTTGTCTTCTGTTTCACTTTTATCGTCTTCACAATGTTATTGTTCTATATACACTGTATTCTTTCCCCCCTGACCCTAAGATAGCCTCATCACCCTCAAACCCCAACACTGCAATACTTATTGAGTAGAAAGATGTACTTGAAGGAAGATCAGTCTGATTTCTGATTACCCTTCCTGTAAAGATGGCCCCAAACCTCTTAACCTTCAACAAACTTACAAATGGTCTGAATAGGCAGCTCAGGGAGCAACACTCAGTCTGACCATGATGTTCTCTGTCACTTCCATGACTAACTGCTGTGACCTGGAAAAACATTTAAGAAACAGCTATGTTTAGACAAATCAGCACTAATTCAAGGTGATAAAATCCCTAGTGTTTCAGAACAGTAATTGCACCAGTACTAGCCAGCATGTTCAGATATGTCTGCAACACCTGCAGGTAATTAATCACCTATAAACCAGGTGCAGTAACACAGCTCAGGAGATTTAGGATGTCCACCCCTTGTATTACAGTCACATGGTTTCCCCTTTCCCTGCCTGTGTTGGTGAAGCTGTTAGATCCGTTATGATTTGCTTATTTTGCATTTCTAGAAAACTATTGCAATATGGTGGCTTTGAAAGATATTTCCCACTCAACTATAAGTCATCAGCTTTCTCTAAAATGTAGCCAGTAATGAGCGATGTTTCTCTCTAATTTACTGTATTATAATTAACAAAAACACAGATGGTTAGATTTCACAATGCAGACTAACAAAAGCAGATATGTCTTAATGAACTTTACTAACAAGGCTATAAATATAAACATATATATTATATATCTGTCAAAGATCTGATGGCGAATTGACAGCTCACTGCTGGTCCCTCTATGTCCCATTCTTGACCATCCTTATATCAGGGGTGAGCAATTAAATTTCACAGGGGCCGCATGAGAAACTTGGATTGTTGTGAAGGGCCGGACCACTAGGTTCAACTCAATTCTCATAATAGAGATTGCAAAACGAGATTGTATAAAAAGATTTAATTAATATACGGTACCTGGTTAATTGGATGTTTTTTAATTAATTTGGCTTGAATAAGCTGTTCTTCCTATTCTTCTTTTTCTTCTTCCGTTTTCTTCTTCTGCTTTTTTGGACTGTATCTCTTCCCACAGTTTTTGAGCTAGAGACATGAAATTCGGTACAGACGTGCGGGGCATATAGGGGAAGTGTGCTATCTTCTAGCTAAGGAATCTGCAGAAGCGTAACGGCGTTATCTGTGAATTTCCGGATATTTTTTCCCATAGACTATAATGGTAACAATCCTCAAATGTGGATATTTCAAAACAGTTTTTTTCATGGTCATAAATACAAATGGTGATACTCCCAACCATCCACACAGACCCAGGTACACCCACCTACTGACCTACCTTTCCAGTCCCATGGAAGCCATATTAAAAGGGTAACTAAAGTCAAAAAAACTAATTTAGATTTATCCTCAATAAAAGTTAGTTTTATGGTTATAAACACAAAAAATACCCCCTCAACCAGACCCAGGTACACACACCTACTAATCTACTTATCCATTACTGTGGCAGCCATACTTAAAGGGTAACTAAAGTAAAAAAAAACTAATTTAGATTTATTCTCAATAAAAGATAGTTTTATGGTTGTAAACACAAAAAAGACATACCCCCTCAACCAGACCCAGGTACACACACCTACTGATCTACTTATCCATTACGGTGGCAACCATATTTAAAGGGTAACTAAAGTCAAAAAAACTAATTTTGACCAATCATCAAAAAAGTTAGTTTTTTTAACCCCCAACCGGACACAGGTACACACACCTACTGATCTACTTATCCATTACTATGGCAGCCATACTTAAAGGGTAACTAAAGTCAAAAAAACATTTTTGACCAATCATCAAAAAGATACAGAGAGATTCAATAAAAGTTCTTATCATTGAAAATGGTGCTAATTTTGCCCTAACCAATCAGATGTTAGCTTTCTGATTGATTGGATCAAAATTAGCACCACTTTGGGCTGGGTACACACAAAAGTTTTTTTTGTCCCAAACAAGCGTTCACTACAAACTCATCATTCCCATTATTGAGTTTTAAAATCTGCAGCAAACACACATATTCCCTTCCAAAATGCAGCCCTTCAAGCCAAATTCAAAGTTTATACTTAAACTTTCCCTTTCTAGTTATTAGTTTTATAGAAGGTGTGTAATATTTTAGATCCATTCCATCAAATGTAATACATTTTTTATAAAATAAACTTAAAAAAATAAATCAATTGTCCAGCCAAAGACAATCAATTAATATTAAGATTTTTTTGTGTATAGGTCTAGTATTGATGGGGCCAGTCATGGGAAGCCGAGGGGGCCTTGTGTGACCCTGGGGCCTTACTTTGCCCAGGCCTGCCTTATATACTCTGTACGATGTGGCATTGACTTATGGCAGCCAGGGACAGGGTGGTCTGGGGGGTGGCAGTTGTCTGGTACAAGAGATGGTACAAGAGAGGGTCTGGAGCATGCATACTGATTGTTTGTTCTAATGGGTAAGTAGATGTATCAGAAATGTTCTTTATAGATGGCTTGCTTTCTTTCTTTTTTTGATTGGGCAGTACTGTTGTACTTTCCTAAATTACCCTTATTGACCAGGCTCTGCATTTGGATGAAAATTCACCTGAGATCTGTCAGTTGCGCCGATATTTCAACATGATCAACAAATATGTTGTGGTGTCGTGGTGGACAATCAATATCATACCGTGTGTACTGTGCATTTTCAGTGGGTGTGCAGTTTTATCCTTGTCCACACACCTTAGAAGGAAGTATGGCCCCCCAGACCCCCAGACGTCACTGAAAAATATAAAAAGAACACGTTTTAGTTGTACAAAGACTATTTTACTATTGACCTGTAGGCAAAAGGTTGCTTGTTCCATGTACGAATTTGTTTTCTTTTTCCATGTCCCCTGACTGATCTTTCTCCTTGGCCATGTTGATGCTGTTAAGGGAATGTAAAAATGAAACATTTTTCCAATTTAAAAATAGCTCTCAGGACGTCAGCATTCCTCTCACCACCAGGGCACCCGGACAGGGATTTGGCAGTAAATATTTTTTTGTGTGTGTGTGAATATTATTGAGTCTGGAATGCTGCTGCTGTTTGTTGTCGAGAGAAGGTCAATGTCTGTGAATTGTGCCGTGGGATTCCTTTCTAGGGCACCGATATTGATTGAAATCATAAAAAAACAGGAGCGTCCTTTTAAAATTCAGATAACACGCTGTGAGAGCCCCATTTCACAGTGCAGGCTCTTCATATCTTTTGGGCGCAATGTGCCCTTGATTTGTTGGGAAAAGAACAAAGTGAAAAAAGAAAAGTCGTTTTTCTTATTAAGCAATGCCAAGTTGACCCTCCATCTTTCCGTCCTATTGTTTATATGCGTAACATATGCTTATATGGTTTAACAGATTATGGGCCGTAATACTGACATTTCCGAGTGTTCCAAAAACACTATTGTGAGAATGAATGATTTAACGCGTTCCGCCTTATTGTAGGTAGTGTGTCAACTTCACTGATTATTTACATGAAGAAAAGGAAATGAGTGGTTTATACGGGCTAACAAAGGCTAATGGAAGAAAGAAGCAATTGGGTTATTTAAAGGTTAAAGGGAAAAGCATCAATGGCAAACACATTTTTATCAAAGCACTTAGCACCCCCAGAGACATCGGGTCAACAGTGTAGAAGGTCACAGAAAGCAACTTACATATTTTTAATGGCTCCAAACAGCAAGTAGAGCAATTTCTTTTTCGCTTCATTGATCTAGAAATCAGACAAGATAAAAGAAAATTTGGACAATATCTATGTACAATGAAGGTGTATAAATTGCATTTAATTTAGAGGTACAGCATGTAATAACCTAGGTAAAGTAGGTAAAGGACTTAAAGGGCATATCCAACCTTAAAACAAAAAAATGGTTACTTTCATATATTTGCCCCTAACCCCAGCTGCTATTTTTAGCACTTTATTACATGCATTTCTAACCAGATATTTAATGATAAGTATTGCACCTGTTCTCTCCCTTTCTGGAAGAGTTTGCAGCCTCCTCCCCCTGCTCAATGAGCTTTTAGGAATGTGAGCATGTGCAGAGGAGGCAGCAGGGGAAACAGCAGTCAATCATTGGTTAGGATGTCAGCAGTCACAGCCTTGATTGACTATATGGAGGGTGGGGCCAGCTTACTCTGCCATAAAGGAAGTAATTATACTTAAATATCTGTTTAGTAATACATCTAATAATGTGCTGAATATATCAGTCGGAGTTGGGGGCAGGTAACTGACAAGTGACAATTTTTTCATTTTAAGTGTGGACATGCCCTTTAAGATACAACTTTGCAGGGATGGTTTATGGTCTGTGGGGGAAAAACATTGTTATGGGGCTCCTTCGATATCAACAGATAAAAAATAACTAATGGAGGTCCGAGATCAAAGAGTACCTGTGATCCTACCAGGGCACAATAGATCACATTAGAGCAGTGTAGCCACAAATGGGGGGCTGCGGGAGAACTCCTGTGGCAAAATTAGTGGAAGTGCTACTGATCTGACCAAAACATTAGAACAAACAAGAAAAGAGATGATCAATGCACATTCCTGGGCCCCATATATCATAATATCTATGCTAGTGCAAACAGTAAAAACATGGGGGGTTTTAGTTACAATTTTATGCATAAAAGTGAAAAGCCTTCCAACCACATCAAGGTAACCCCAATATGGAAGGTCCTAATAGTTTACCTTGGGTCATTTATCTGGGCTGACACTCCCTGCTTGGTTGCATTTTCTTAGGAAGGTTGTCTCCCTTAGAGCAGTGTAAGGTATGGATGGAATCCTCCCAATAGGATTTATCTCAGTACAAGTTTGCAATGTGCGCTGTATTAGGGGAGTGTGTAAACACACTGGTATTTGCATACAAGATTATCAGACCTAGGCCCCTGGCTCTCAACCAAACCGGTTTGTCTCACTCATAGAGAGAAGACTAAGATAAAATAAGGCCCTGAGTAGGACTGTGCTTTTGGGCTCTTCTTTGTTTTACAGTATTTATTTTTGGACTGTAACACTGTTCTTCAATATATGGGGCCCCTTGTTTTCATGGGCCCTAGGCAGGTACCTAGGATCCTGGTCTATATTTATGCTCTGCCCTCTGATCAAAGTACTTCACCTGGTCACTCATATCTTCTGAGCAGAACATGAACATCCATCAGAAACATTGAAGAAGATCTAGCCAACCTCTTATCGTGGACCTTGTTCTTATATGGTGGATTATTGTCCAATACTGTTATTACGGATCATTCTCTAGATTCAGCGTATTGTTAAAATAATTGAAACATATATATCAGCTTCTCATAAAAACATCTAAACTGTGTGGATCCTACTAATTGACAAAGGGCTGGGAGGAAACCAGACATCCATTCATGTTTTTATACAGTAACAGGCGAGATAATTAGAATACTATTTGGATATTATCCTAACTACCGGAGCTTTGCATAGCTGTATCAACCAGACATAATTAATAAATCTGTTGTCAAAACCAAGAAAGAACCTTAAGATAATTCCACTCTACTGATTCCAAAGCCTCAGTGGCCTAGTGAGAGAGACAGAAGAATCAGTGAGTAGCAGAGTAAAAAGTCTTTGTGTTTATTTACATAAGTCACAGTAGAGTCCCCTGGATTAAATCCCATCTGATCTCTGTGACACATTAATAACAGGAATAAGCTAATCTGATGCTGTATCTAGAATATTAACATCGCATTTAGCATAGAAAAGGCAGTAGAGTCGAATTATAAAGAAGCTTTTTCCCCTTTTGTACTTTTTAATAAAAACCTTCTCTCTCTTCTAGATAAAGGAAATGAATATAAGTCTTGATTATTGGTTCCTATAGCACGTTAATTAGATTGTGAGGGAGAGAAAGATTTTTAGAATTGGGGGAGGGGGAGGTGTTGGCTCCATCGGGAATTGTAAATTGTCCCACCACTAATTTTATTGTTGGATTAACAGTGAATGGGAGTCAGGCTTACTATGTCATGGCAAGGAGCCAGAGGGATTTTTCATACCGTTCTTTATGGAATTGTCTAGTGCACTGGATTGACAGATTGCTGTTCTCTCAGCCAGGAAGGACATTCTATTATTACAGTAAGAATCTCTCATGCTTTCCTAGTGTCTCCTTGCTTCAGATTGCAATTTAGACTTAAAGGGCATGTCCACTCCGAAAACTAAAATTTAACCCCATACTGGCCCCATTTTGTATTTTTAAAAAAATCCTTAACTTACATCTCTGCTCCTTATGGTTCTCCTGCAGTGCGTGTTCAAAGTCCAGGAAAGTGAAGAGTAGAAGCTGTCAGGGAGTCATCCAGTCCCTACTGCTTCCCTAACCTCAAAAAGGACTTGGCTATAAGGTAGGTACCCCCTGCCCACCCCCAAAAGCTGAAATGTTTCTTAAAAAAAATGCTTAGATTGGCTGCTGGTCCAGCCCCTGCTTGCAACTTCCGCAAGTAGTGAGCCGAATCAGAGACGACATGGGAGAGAAGGGGCTGTAAGTAGCGATCTAAGCATACTAAGCATAAGAAAAAATTCGGCGGTTGGGGGTGGGCAGAGGTCACCTACCTTATGGGAAAGGGTAATTTTTAGGGTGGACATGCCTGTTTACACTTTTTCACCTGTTTCTTATATGGTGCGACATGTTTAAGTTTTAATCCGAACCTGCTTTCTTAAAGGGGAATGGTGGTCCAAAAATGACTTTAGGTAAATTGAGGTAAATTGATAGGAATTGCTCCCCTGATAATTTTTGCTATTTATTTCCATTGTTTATTTTGCATAGTTTTGAAGATATTTATGTGTGTGATATGGCAGCAGCATCACCAGGTCCCCTGCACTTCCTGCTTCCTGCTCTGAAACTGTCAGTCAATCTGTCCTGTGTCTCCTCCTCCCCTTTGCAGCACCCCTGGTCCCTCCCAATCATGGACCCCATGGTCCCTCCAGTTGCAGGCCCCCCAATGGCCCATTATCTTACAGCCCCATGTGGCCCCACCCACCTGTGGGTGCCTAAGCTCCACCCACTTGTTGTGCATAAGCCCCACCCACTTACTGGTGCCTTAGCCCTGCCCACTCGCAGGTGCCATGGGTTACTCAGACAACCCCCCTACAGAAAACTCTGTGGAAACAGCCTTTTCAGACGAAAGGTAAGCTTTTAGCATCTTCGTTCCTAGCTCTCCAACAATTGATTGAAGAACGGGAAGTAAAGCATAGCTCCTTAACCTCCCAGTCTTCAATCAATGTAGTAAAGGAATAGTTCACTATTGCAGTGAACTATTCCTTTAAACCTAACGGGGATGTTCTACGTATAAAACATATAAATACCTATTAAAATTATTTCAGAGTTTTGTGTTTGAAATAGTATTTTCATTTTTAAAGATTTTGAAATTAGTTTTACTGTAAATTGTACAGTAAGCCTACATCTGTGTCCACCAAGATTCTCAAAATAAGCTGCTTATTAAAGTATTCATGATGCCTAACTAACCATTATCCATTTCTTCTGTAAAATCACACATCACAATCACCACATTGAGTATTATCTGGTGTCACCCCACCTTGATAGTACTGCCCCCCAATAGAGTAAAGAATATATGTACTGTATATCTTTTTGCTAAAGCTGTCGCTTCACAACTGGCAAACCTCTTAGTGACCTGCCCAGACTGGACTAAGTAGTAAAAAAAACTTCTCAGTAGGAATTAAGGATATAAAGGGAAGCTGAAGACCTCAGGGAAAGACAGAAATCTTTGTAATTGCAAATAACTGACCCAGAACATTTGCTATTTTTAGAGGTGAGAGACTTAGCCATTAGTTACAGAATCCTTTCAGTGTTGTTTATAATTTAGCTTTGCATTTTCCTTTAATAATTGAGACTTTAAAATGAGCAATTCAGCAAGTGATGGTTTCACATTAATTTTTAAGAAATGGGGGTGATTAAATCTGTAGGAACGTGGGGGCTCAAATCAATCTGTAGGACCAGGGGGGCTCAAATCAATCTCTAGGAATGGGGGGTTCAAATCAATCTGTAGGAACGGGGGACTCAAATCAATCTCTAGGAACGTGGGGGCTCAAATCAATCTGTAGGACCAGGGGGGCTCAAATCAATCTCTAGGAACGGGGGACTCAAATCAATCTGTAGGACCAGGGGGGCTCAAATCAATCTGTAGGACCAGGGGGGCTCAAATCAATCTCTAGGAACGGGGGACTCAAATCAATCTGTAGGACCAGGGGGGCTCAAATCAATCTCTAGGAACGGGGGGCTCAAATCAATCTGTAGGAACGGAGGGGCTCAAATCAATATCTAGGAACGGGGGGGCTCAAATCAATCTGTAGGAACGGGGGGGACTCAAATCAATCGCTAAGAACGGGGGGGCTCAAATCAATCTGTAGGACCAGGGGGGCTCAAATCAATCTCTAGGAACGAGGGGCTCAAATCAATCTGTAGGAACGGGGGGGGCTCAAATCAATATCTAGGAACGGGGGGGGCTCAAATCAATCTCTAGGAATGGGGGGCTCAAATCAATCTCTAGGAACGGGGGGCTTAAATCAATCTGTAGGACCAGGGGGGCTCAAATCAATCTGTAGGAACGGGGGGGGCTCAAATCAATCTCTAGGAAGGGGGGGCTCAAATCAATCTGTAGGACCAGGGGGGCTCAAATCAATCTGTAGGACCAGGGGGGCTCAAATCAATCTGTAGGACCAGGGGGGCTCAAATCTGAATGGGGGAGGGGGGTGCTGCATGATTTTGTAAGAACCGGGCCTAAAATCATTTCAATTAGGGGGAGGGGGGATTATAATAGATAAATCGTAATAAATAAATCATCTACTACTTCTTAAATTATTGGAATATTCAGCCCACATACTTGTGTTTTTAAATGGAACTTCTTAGAGGCTTCTAATATTGTTATAATTTACATAAGGGGGGTCCATCTTCTACGGTATAATCACCTATACCATAACTAAGCATGTACCATTAGTTTGCACTGTGATAACATTTCTAAAAGTATTAATTCCCAGCAGCACCTGGTGGGATACCAGGAATTCATTTAAATGGACGCTGTGCAGAAAGAAAATTGTTATTTACCAGAAGACTTCCTTTTTATTAATATTAATCTCCCCATCCACTGGGTTTTTTCTGTATAACCTTGTGTCATAGAAGTGACAGGTTCTTCTGTAAGTGTTACTGCCGTCAGCTTCTATGATGGTTATCAGGGCCATTTGAATGACAGTTCACATTATTACATGTCAGAAATGAATAGCTGATTGAGCTGTATATTCAAGCAGCTAGTTCAGTAGGTAAGATAAGGATAGATGTGAAAAATATACATGAAAACATCTTGAACCTGAAAAACACCATCAATTATCCCTTTATATCAATGTGAGTTTACTATTAAATGGTACAGTAGATGTAAAAGTTTGTTAAAGGAGAATACTTGCCGTAAACACTGACAAAACGCTCAGAGACTACAAATTACTCACCTTTCTTAGTAGATATGGACTGGAACTCGAACCCAAGTTCGAGCCGAACTATTCGAATTAGAACGAATTCAGACTTCTCAAACTATCCCGGACCTGGATTTTCGATATTTTCGGACTTTTGAGAAATATTGAATGTTCGACCGTTCGAATATGCGAGGAAAATGCCTATTATACCTATACGCGAGCATCGAATCCGCGAGTAAAGTGTCCATTAAAACCTATACGCGAGCATCGAATCCGCGAGTAAAATGTCCATGGTATCTAGGAGCGAACATCGAATCCGCGAGTAAAGTTTCCATTAAAACTTATACACGAGCATCGAATCCACGAGTAAAATGTACATGATATCTAGGTATGAACATCGAATCCGTGAGTTTAGTGTCCATTAAAACCTATACGCGAGCATCGAATCCACATGTAAAGTGTCCATTAAAACCCATACGCGAGCATCGAATCCACAAGTAAAGTGTCCATTACAACCTATACGCAAGCATCGAATCCGCGAGTAAAGTGTCCATTATAACCTATACGCGAGCATCAAATCCGCGAGTAAAATGTCCATGGTATCTAGGCGCGAACATCGAATCCACGAGTAAAGTTTCCATTAAAACTTATACACGAGCATCGAATCCGCGAGTAAAATGTACATGATACCTAGGCGCGAACATCGAATGTTTGAACACAAGAGCTCGAAAATAGCGCGAGTGAGAGTAAAATTGATTTTTCGAATGTCCTGGGTAATCAAACATGTTCCCCAGACCATTTCCCAGGTCCCACAGCCATTTACATTAAGTTACCATTGATATTTTATTTGTATTTCAGTCAAACTTTTCAAATGATTTGACTCCCATTGACTTTAATGGGTCTGTTTTCGAACTTTCCATATAGTTTGAAAGTTCGAAAATTGACCGAACTTTCGAAAGTTCATTGAAAAGCCACTGGCTCAGACATGCTCAGTGTGTTTCAGCAAGGAAGCATCTGACCAATGATTTACTTTCTGGGGTACTTAACTTATGGGCTGCCGCATTAGTGGAAGTTTCCTTAGTAGCAGGGCTGCACTGTTAAACTCCTCTGTCCCAGTAGAACTCTACCTGGCCTGTGCTGTGCCAACTCTGGCCACTCCTGCCCTAACCCTTAACTCAGTCCATCTGGTAGTCTGGTGGATTTGTTGATCGTGAAGCAAGATTATCCATTATGGGGCAAATTTGGTTACTACTTAGAGCCTTTGAATAATTAGGGAGCTCAGCTTCAGAAGCAGAAACTATATTACAATTTATAGAATACACATATTTGGAGGAAGATGGCCTATTTCGCTGAACTACCTAGGGTTGGTTATGTTTGATGTTAATCCATCCTCAGGGTGTTTGGCACTTATATTGAGGGGGATAAGCATAGTAGTAAAATAAACTGCAAGATTTTACTTATTTTACCCAGTCGGAAAGACAATAGTTTTAATCTGCAATTTTATAGGTATAGGACAGGGGGGGAATACATTTAGCTTGACGTTTTCCCATAATATGTTTGGCAAACAGACTGTCTAACTTCCTTGGTGTTACAAGATAGTATCAATTTAATGTTTAGGATTGTGGACAAGCTTTGTAGTTGGTCAACCTAATTAAATTAGGTTGTAAAATGATGAAATTACAAGAAAAACCGCTGGAGTTTTGACTATGTTATTGTCATTGAAAATCTGATCAATTAATTGAATTTGATTGCATTGATCTTGATTGGTTTATCATCGATGACACCCCATCTTCCGTAAAAATTTGAGCTTACATCTACGGAAGACTTGTTGCCCAAAGTAGGAAATTTTGAATGGTTCTTCTGATCTAATTTTCAATTGTTTTGGCTGATCACAAATCCGATCAAAAAAACATTGGCTTTTGTATGGCTAGAAAAAATGGAAAATGTTAAACATAGAAAGCAGATATTATTGTCAGTATATGCTACATTTAGCAGGATTTCATTATTATTTCCCTTTAAAACATCAAACCTTCTCTCTGCTGTGAATGACAATATGATGTTATGATGATATACTGTATAGTAGTATCTGATTACTTGGTTGGGTTTTCAGACTAGAGGAGATTTGCAGGTGTTTGGACACAGTTGTTCTTTTGTCTGATTTCTTCAGTGTAAAACTGAGCATCCCACTAGGGGCCATGAACCCCAGATCTAGGACGTGTTTCCTACAGCTTGATGATGGTTATATGGCACCTGGGAGGAAGTGTATTTCTTGGAATGGAATCTGTGTTTATTGAGTATTGACACAAAAGGGGGGCTGTGGGAGCTCCTGTGGCAAAATTACTTTATAACAAATAGTGGAAGTGCTACTGATCTGACCAAAACATTAGAACAAACAAGAAAAGAGATGATCAATGCACATTCCTGGGCCCCATATATCATAATATCTATGCTAGTGCAAACAGTAAAAACATGGTGGGTTTTTAGTTACAATTTTATGCATAAAAGTGAAAAGCCTTCCAACCACGTCAAGGTAACCCCAGTATGGAAGTTCATAACAGTTTACCTTGGGTCATTTATCTGGGCTGACACTCCCTGCTTGGTTGCATTGTATTGAAACCCAATGTTAATGAAAGATCGTTCTCATTAGAGAGATATTAGGAAAGAGCCACTGTCAAGTAATTGTCCCTCAGGTAGGGCCTAAATGAAGATATTCCATTTGAATAAGGTTTTAGAAAATGTGTAGATAGAGTAGTAAGTTAGTTGCTTGAACTTCATTAAAGGGCATGTACAAGTTACCTGCCCCAACCCCAACTGATATATTCAGCACTTTATTACCTGCATTACTAAGCAGATATTTAAGGATAATTATTGCCTCCATTCAGGCAGAGTAAGCTGGCTCCTCCCTCCATGTAGTCAATAAATTCTGTGGCTGCTGACATAACAGCCATTGATTGACTGCTGTTTCCCCTGCTGCCTCCTCTGCACCTGCATAAGGTTATTAAAGCTCACTGAGCAGAGGGAGGACTGAGTAGGTGGATACCTTTGCCCGAATGGAAGAAAACGTATCATTAAATATCTGGTAAGAAATGCATGTAACAAACTGGTAAAAATTGCGGGCAGATAACTGATAAGTCACCAGTTTTTTGTTTTATGGGTAGACAAGTGAGTAGCGTTAAAAAAATTAGTGGCCTAATCTCTTGCCCACCTTACTAATTAATTAATGAATATATTTCTCATTAAATTAAATACATCTATTTGGGAACATAGAAGATTTACAAATACTGTGTTATCTGTTCCTTATTCCAGATATTAGCTGACTGCCTTTTATGTCTGTATTATTTCAGCTCCAGAGATATTCCAGTCTTTTCTGGAAGTGGGTCCTGGATATTCATACCCAGTTGATTGGTGGTCACTGGGAGTCACTGCATACGAACTCCTGAGAGGTTGGGTAAGAACATTTGTTCATTGTGATATAGAAAATATAACAATGGGACATCCACAACATTATATGTCATTAAATCATAATGTCTGTTAAAATCATATCACTAACATTAAACTTGAAATACATTGACAATCATAATAGTATTTTTTTTATCTGTTTGTCAGTGAAATCTCAAAGGTAGTTGTAGCAATTATTAACCCCTTCTAGCCAGGGTAATCAAAGTTTGGCCTAAGTAAAGGATAAGGTTGAATTCATTTATCAAACTAAGCTAGGCCATCAAGGGGCATCTGTACCCTAACTAAAAATGATAGGAATTTTCTACATTTCTTTTTCAATCCTAAATTGAAAGTTATTCTCTCAAAAACACCTATACATTGTATGATACTCTCTAGTAAGAAGCATTTACATGTAAGAAGTAGATTCTGTAACTAACAAGGCTTCCATGTTATTGCCAGTACAGCTCACAGATCATGTAGTCTTTAAAAAGTCCAACAATGTAGATAATTCCAAACGCACACTAGACCTGGATGGGTGCTGATCCCTTAAAGTCCCCCACCCTCAAGGGTTAAGCGATATAGCAATCACATAAATACAAGGGTCGCACTCCAAGCAAATAGTTTAATAGTGAACCACACACATAAAAGTATCACAACGTTTTGGGGACCTTGCCCCTTCCTCAGGTGATGTCCTGGAAGGGGCAAGGTCCCTGAAACGTTGTGATACTTTTATGTGTGTGGTTCACTATTAAACTATTTGCTTGGAGTGTGACCCTCGTATTCATTTGATTGCTATAGTCTTTAAAAAGCCTTGTGAGCATGTGCACCTATTGGCCACATCCCCTGACCCCACCTTTCACTGTCACTTTGTACAAATTTCCTATGCAGAAGTCTGCACGCCAAGGAGGTCCCTGATAGGACTTTCATAGCTGATTGTTACAATGCAGTTTATTTTTTATACAGCGCTTATTGAAGACATCCTATCAAGAACAATACAAAATAGTCAGATGGTTTTACTGCCTAAATGTACCTATTTTCTTAGTTTGTGGCTTAGCAGGCTCTACATTTTGAAAGACCTAGCCCGTAAGGTTACAGGTTCTAATCATCAGATGTTCTTTTCTATTTTCTCCTCAGTGCTTGATAGAAATTAAGCTTGGTTTTTGGATGAACAGCATCGGAATGTGTGTGGGTAAAAGAATGATTTTAAAAAATGTCTGTTGTGTGTGTGACAGGCAGGATCTGCTGTAACATAATCTGTGTGTAACAGAGACAGGTCTCTGTGCTGTAAAATGATTGGATTTCAGCTTCTAGGGAACAAGGCTGCAGCTTCTTTGTTTTGTGCAGTGCACTAGAGAGCAGGTGAGGTGTACTTGGTACACTTAGGCTTGGTCATGGGAGCTGACGCCCTAGTCCCCACAAGTTAATTTCAGAAATCAACCTTTAATGTATTATTAGACTTTACTTTTACTTTAAACCAAACATTAAAAAAACATTTTGGATAGCTGGTTTTGCAGTGTGACTGAATGTTAGTCCATTAAACATTATAAATAAACAGAAGCGCCAAGTTCTGGTCCGAGAACTGATTCTCAAATTTTTGGAAAAGTTCTGATTAAATTTAAGGTATAAATACCAATAGTAAGTTAGTGTAGATGTCTCAGGGACCTGGGAAATGGTCATAACCAAAATGAATCCAAAAAAACTTAACAAGCTAATTTCGACTTTCCGCATCATATATTTGATTATATTGGAATGATCAGATGTGTGATGAAAAATTGAGGGGTCACATTTGCTATTTCTTCCATATTTGGAATTGAGTTTCCCATATTCAACACTTCTCAAAATTGTCCCCGTATAAAATTTTCCCCGTATATTCAATAATTTACAAAGATCAAACTCCCAGAAATTGCAAATTTCGATTAATATCAAAAATCCAGAAAAATTGACTGTATATGTTTTAGTTTTAGGATCTAGAATTCCAGTTTAAAATCCTACCGTGAGAAATAGGACAGATCTATGATATCAGATCTTTGTACCAAGCCACCAGTGGTCTATGACCGTTGATACAATATGTAGAGGGAATTGGGAACCTGCTTTGTATGCAAGAGATTCGGTCCCTTTTCTGAGATAATGAGAGAGTTGGTAGTATAGCGAGGTAGATAACCAAAAACAAGGCAGCTATAAAAATTATACACTGTCAGAATGTGATGAGTTTGTTTACAGCAGAAAGACAATGACTTGGATGGTTGATAAATTAGCTTCCTCATCTCTTCCAGTTTGCTCTGTGCAGATAGTGTAGTTGCATTTTGTCCCGGCTGGAAAAAAAATGTGAACAGAATACAGATAAGTGTAAAGAGAGAAATTGGATAAAAAGCTCCATTTCATGTATTGTTCAAATGAGCCAGAGAAGAGAAACGACTCTCTTACCAAGTGCCACTTCACCTCTCAGTAAAAAAAACCTCCATGGTAATCCAAACAATGGATTCCTTCATTCGCTGCAACAATTCTAGGAAAATGAATTTTAAATGAAAAGGAATAAAAAAAGAAACAGTCATTTCAGAACGTTTTGCAGAACGGGACTCTATGGTTTAGGATGTTCACCTTTCAATATGATATTGGTCATTGGTTAGTTTTCATTTGTGACTGGCCTTCATTCCATATGTTTAAGATTTTGGTCTTAAGCATTCCAGTTTTGGATTTTAACTCCTGTATGGTTGCTTGAGATAAATAACCCTGTGAACCAGAGAATGGTTTGAATGAATTAATGAAAAACTAAACTAAATTGAGAAATTTAACATTTAAATATCAGAAAATACCATAGTATTAATTTGCAGAGCCCCAGCACGAGGAAGATCCCTTTGTGGACTTTGTTACTAAGCTAAGCTACTAAGATATACGTGACTGACTGACCTTGCCTCGAGAGATAAATCTGAATCAAGATGGGAGTATGCAAGCTTCAAAAAGTAATGATGTATGAATATAGGACATGGGACTACTGAACTTAGATACTTTCCATTTAAATAATCTTTTTAAGTTACTTGGGCCTGTCCACTCCCAAAATTATCATTTACCCAAACCCTTCTACCGTTGTACTTACAGACCCCAGATCAGCATCTAACTGAAATATTCAGTCTGATCTTTTGCACGATCTCTGTTTCCATTTAGTGCATTGAAAACTCTAAGAGCTTTGGCACATGCTCTCAGAAGCTTTCTCTGTGCTGAATGGACACCCCCCTGGGTAGATACACTAGTCACTGGCTTTTACATCATATGTCATGCCCATGACTTGAGGTCTACCCGGAAGAGCCGGGAACTAATCCTGCACATTGAGCAAAGGTAAGTACAACAGTTCTAAGGTTTGGGGAGCTTTACTACACTGGTAAAGATAGTTTTGGGGTGGACGCGCCCTTTTAATATCCTGCTTAGCCCGATCAGTACCAAAATCTAAGAAAATATCAAATATCTCTGCTTTCTGGTGTGTGGAATTAGACAGTGTCCAAAGACTAAATAAGGCTGCATCAACGTATGGCCCAGCACAGAAGAGCCAATTCCTCGGGTCAGGACTCAGCCGTGTATCTGCATCTTAAGGATAAAGGACATACCTTTGAAAATTGTAATGTTAACATACTGGCGAAGGAACGTGACTGGTTCAAGAGAGGTGTTAAGGAGGCCATTTATGTGAAAATAAAGAAACCAAGCCTAAATAGAGGTGGGGGGGTTCGACACCAACTGTCTGCCATGTACAATGCTGTTTTAACACCTTACTCTGGGCGTTCCTATAACACCTCTTAGCCACTATCCAATCACACCCTTAACACCTGGCTGTGATATGCTAATTGGGATTTTCCAGGGTACATAATTGCCACAGATTCTTGTACAAGTCATTCTGAATTGAGAAAGCCAGTCGGATGACTAGCGAAACGTCTTCAAGAACTACATTTCAAGTCCAGTTGATCTAATTGAATACAACAGATATAACGGTCGTTATTGGTAAAAACCCGGTCGTTATTTTACGATAACGATCGGTATTTTACGATAACGGTACCGATCTTTTATAAATAGGGCCCTAGGTGTGTGTACCTGTGTTAGGCTGAGGGCTGTAATTTTGTGTTTATGCCACAGGACACCTGGTAGGTCAGAAGGTGTGTGTCATTTTGGTGGGTAAATACAAACGTTTTTAGATTATTGATCAAAATTTGTTTTTTGACTACAGTTACCTTTTACATATGGCTGCCACAGAAATGGAAGGGTAGGTCAGTAGGTGTGTGCACCTGTGTCAGGTTGGGGGGTATGTGTTTTTTATGACCAGAAAACTAACTTTTATTGATGATCGATCCAAATTAGTTTTTTGGCATTAGTTAACCTTTTAATATGTCTGCCAAGGGAATGGAAGGGTAGGTCAGTAGGTGATTGTACCTGTGTCAGGTTGGGGGGTATGTTTTTTGGCATGTATGATTATAAAACTAATTTTTATTGATTATTGATCAAAATTAGTTTTTTGTCTTTAGTTTTACCTTTTAAGTATGGCTCCCAGGAGAATGAAAGGGTAGGTCAACAGGTGTGTGTATCTGTGTGGGGGCTGGGGGAATCAGTATCAGCGTTTATGTTTTGATCACATGACCCTTAAACCTTGAAATATCCACATTTGAGGATTGGTCTATAGGAAAAAATGTCCTGAAATTTGCCAATAACACGGTACACGGTAAATATTAGTGATTAGTGATGGACCCGAACTCGCGGCTGTAACCCTCGAATGTAATGCTTGTTTACACTAACCCTCGAATGTAATGCTTGTTTTCACTAACCCTCGAATGAAAAGCTTGTTTTCACTAACCCTCGAATGAAATGCTCATTTTTGCTAACCCTCAAATGTAGCCTTTAACTTTTGCTAACCCTTGAATGAATCGTTCATTTCGATAAGCCACGAATGTAGCCTTCGACTTTCGGGAACCTTTGAATGTATTGTTTGATTTTGATAACCCTCGAATGTATAGTTCTATTTTCGGTGACCCTCAAATGTAGCATTCGGTAACCCTTGAATTGGCCGTAACCCTCTAACATAGCTTGCGCAAACCCAATGATTGCCCGCCTTGCATATTACTATTTTATTATGTTAAATATAGTTCCAAACACTCCATACTTTTAAAGAAAAGTCATTGCCAGGCTGTCTACACATTAGAAAAGATAACGTTGTCCATTAATTCTACAATGTTGGTTATATGCTGCACCCTTTTTTGCCTTGAACTTTTGTGTATTTTGATCCCTCCTCCATATGACCGCAAACCTCCCCCTATGGGCCAGACAGAGAAAAGATCAAAGCCTCTAATCTGTTAATCCTTTTAGTACATCTTTCTGTGCCACTTAATTCCCAGCAGGCAGACTACTGATCAGGTTTATAGGATTGGTAGTCTGCTTGATGGGAAAATTGGCTCATGTGTACAAAAATATGGAAACAAAAGGGTATAAGGGCATTGTTACCCACACGAGAGGTTTCTACATTTCCCCCACGTACATCAATATATAGAGAAATGTAACATCAGTTTAAAGGGCATTGCATAGTAAATATTTACCCACTTAAAAGTATATTCATTGTTTTTTCTGTATCTCTTAGAGGCCGTATGAGATTCACTCAACAACACCGATCGATGATATTGTAAATATGTTTAAGATAGAAAGAGTCCACTATTCTTCCACCTGGTGCAAGGAAATGTTAACATTACTTAAAAAGGTAACACAAACGCACAACTATTCATTTCACAAAATGTTCCAAATAAAATCTATTCACTTAATTAAATGTAACATTTCCATTATGATTACTGGAGGAAGCAAGGATGAGAGAGACGTAAAATGTACAACTGACAACTGGTAAAATTTCAGGGCAGAGTTGGTCAAATTTAAGCTGTCAAAAATGTCATTTGAGGTTAAGGTACCTTTAAAACAAAATTAGACCAAGTCTTTCATTTAAATAGAAAGTGCAGGGTTTAAAGTAGTGATTTGGTAAACATTTGCACCTGCTATTATGCACCTGATGCAAATTATAATCAATTTGCGATATGATAAAGGGAAAGGCTTTTTCCGATGTTGATTTTTGCTAAATAATAATTGCAAAGTGCAATTTGCTTGTTATTTGTTAGATTAGGTCACCTTAATCTGTTGATTGCATTAAAATGAGGATATATGTTTTTCTAAAAACCCAGGGGCTGTATTTATTTTCCCTTATCATGGAGAATCTGTTGTATTCAATTGGATCAACTGGACTTGAAGTTTAGTTCTTGAAGACGTTTCGCTAGTCATCCGACTGGCTTTCTCAATTCAGAATGACTTGTACAAGAATCTGTGGCAATTATGTACCCTGGAAAATCCCAATTAGCATATCACAGCCAGGTGTTAAGGGTGTGATTGGATTGGCTGTGATATGCTAATTGGGATTTTCCAGGGTACATAATTGCCACAGATTCTTGTACAAGTCATTCTGAATTGAGAAAGCCAGTCGGATGACTAGCGAAACGTCTTCAAGAACTACATTTCAAGTCCAGTTGATCCAATTGAATACAACAGATATACCATGACCTGGATGAATGAGAACCTTCACAAGCTTATCATGGAGAGTTCTAATAATATCACAGGGAGATTGTGTGTGTTTGCATATTGCCTTCCTCTGGATCATCTCACAGAAAGAAAAGTATTGCAGATTCTGTCAGTCATCTTTGAAAGTTTGGTATTGTGTGGCCCAACTTAACACCAAGATTCCCTCGCCAATCCAGTCCTCTTGCTGATTCTGTCTGTAGTCCTGGATGTAGTCAATGGGAACATATACTCTGCAAAGAAGCATGGCGAGATTGTGGACAGTCACTTACGGGGTAGAACCACAAGGGACCATTCACGTAACTATTACAGATAATATGTAAAGTACCCAGGTGTGAGAATTTATCAGTTTAGGTCCTCACCCAATGTACTAACTATTAATGGGTGGAAGAAGACGGGTAAGGGGGAAGTATAACTATCCTTTAAGCTTAATATGCAACAAGTTGCAACAACTGTGAAACAATGCATTTTACACACCACTGATGTTAGGTAATCATATTTTCTCACATAACTAACAAAGTAAAACACAACTAGCACACAATGGACCAATGGTAATGAATGTGACACGTTCACATAGTCTACTTCCAAAGATAAATATGGATAGAACTAAAGACACATGAAAACCAAATTGGAGACCGTTAATGAACTTGTATAATGATATGATTCAATACAATAATAATAATGCAATCTATTATAGTATCAGTCTGATATTAACCATTAACATTATCTTATTATAGCTCCTTACAAAGGACCCTGAATGCAGATTTTCAAGTCTCTCTGACATCCAGAGCTCTCCGTACCTCTCCAACATGAATTGGGATGCAGTTTTGGAAAAATCGGTGACTGCTAGCTTCATCCCAAATGTAAGTTTAATTCCCTTTATATTTATAATTCCCCTCTCAATAGGTCTCTTTGGCGACATGCTCACGTTAATGGGAGCATGCTGCCTTAGACATTTATTGCACAAAGATGCTGCGCCCTGACCAGGATTTTCAACCTTCCTCATGGGTGCCGCGCTACTGCCCACCTCTGTTCTAACTTTGGCCAAACACTTACCCAGGACAAAAGTTAAGTTATCAAGAACAGCATGGAATAAATGGAGATGTAGGAGACATTGGCATATGTGAGACCTGTTTATACAGCTGAAGGGCTATTAACTAAACATTCATGATTTGCGCAAGTTTTTGTTCCTCAAGTCTCAATCTTAAGTTGTCTCTTTTCATGTATGTTGAATGCTATCTCTAGCATGCCAGAATGTGCACAAAAAACACAGCGCCAACATTAAACTGAATTTCCTATGAATGCAATAAATGTGCCATAGACTATATTATTCACAATGCAGTTTATTCCTCTCTATTTAGACAGTGTTCCTGTGCCTGGGGCTAATAACACTATACCTGACACATTGAGGACATAAAACGATTTCCTCGCTATTGGTTACATGGTGATTACATGTAGCTGACAGGTTACTGCTCTCAGAAACATGTAGGCAGAAAGAAACACAGAACTGACATCTTGTTCATTCGCTCCAATATCTAAGTGTGAGATTACCGTAGAACAAGAAAGACAAAACATACTTTGCATGTTTCCTACCTGTGCAATAAACCTGTAATATTTATATTTTAGGAACAATCAATCACGTGTTTTTTATTTAAAGGTGAACATAAGTCTCTAGTCAACATTGCCCCAATTAAAAGAGCACAATCACAGAGCTACAAAAAGCTGTGTCTCATCTCTCCCTTTGCTGAGGATGTTGGGTGATTTATGAAAATAACCTGTGGGTTCTTTCTGGTCAGCTCCCATAATTCACCGCAGTACACTTCACAGGAAGCTGCATCCTTGCTTCCTGGAAGCTTAGAGATCATCCCTCCTTCTGACACAGAACACAATTTTCAGTGCAGTTTTTGTGTTAACACATTACAAATGCTCCTGTCCGTAACAATGATAAATTCTATTGCTTTTCATACAAAAAAGAAAAATAATCTTTGTAGTTTATTTCTTTGCTAGCATGGATGTAAGAAAGAGAATATTGACATTTCAGTAAAAAATAAAAGTAAGTATGGGGAATCGAACCTACAACCACAGAATTCTATGCCACGAGGGCTACTAGGTGGGATAGCAGTACATGTAAAATCTCTGCATTTTGCTAGAAACATAAGAGAAGCAAAAAAATGGAAGCCTGGGGAATTGAACCTGTGTCCCAATGGTCTGTTTATTTCCAAAACCATCACTTTAGCAGTGTGCGCCCTTTAGTTGCCCTTTAAATGGACAGCCAAATTCCTATACAGTAATAGCCATACTGTATTTGGCTATTACTGTGTGGGAATTCTGCTGTCCACTTAAGACTCCAAACAATACAGAATCAGAAGGCAGTAGTAGTCATAATTTCTACCCTCGGCTTGTACTCGTGTCAATCAGGATTACTAATTTTTCAGGTAAAAACAGCTACCTCGACTTATACTCGGATTGACTTATATTTGAGTATATGGTACCTAAAATCTATTCTAATCATTGATGCTCTCTTTCCTTTATGTTTTATTACGTTCACTGGTGCTGGGGATATACCGGATGTTACCGGAAGTAGAGAAGCTTAGAAAAAAATAAGAGGAGCTGCAGCTTCCACAAACACATGAATTATTAAGAACCTGTTGTAAAGTTCAGAATACAGCAATTTGGGTCCTTATTAAATGCGAAATCACCCAAACTCCACCAATGCAACCAAAAGAGTGCTACCACTGCAACTTATTATGACAGATAGGCTGAAATTCCGTATTTTGTTAAAATTGACACATTTTCAGGTATTTCAATCTCCGAAGCAAAGAAAAATGACACGTTTAATTCATGTTTCTTGTTTGAAAGTTGTTTTTTTATCATGCCTTTGATTACTGCTGCCAACCGAAATGAGTCATAATTTCAAAAGTGCTAATAAGAGTTTTGTTTACAATCTATTCTTTAATCAGTGCTGCTTGACATTAAATTGTACTCAGATCCTGTATAAATTAGGGCTGTTTTTTTCACTCTGTATAGGTCAGTAAAATCTCTACGTTATGTTATGTAAAATGCTCACATCTGTGTCTTTTAGCTGGAGGAGACCAGCTTCAGCTGTGCAGCATGACATTAGGTCAATGCCATCATTTCATACAGTATTTACATTGTGTGGAAATTATTGGTTAGTAACCCGAGCGCAAATTAATGAGGAACTTTGTGAAGGGCGCACGGAAACACCCCTTACTTTCCAATGGTTTTTTCCCTCTTGTTTGCTAGATCATGTTTAATAGGAACATGGTGGCTCTTTCAAATAAGATGTTAACATGTCAAATAAGACTAAAGGAACCCATATTTTAACATTTTTAGCTAACAATCATAACATTTTCCAGTATTACAAATGGCAATCTCACTGAAATCCATTCTGCTTGCAGATTCATAGATTTTTGAAAAAAAACGAAAATTTTAAAATCCGCAAGCGGACTCATTCAAGTCAATGGGAGTTAAATAATCCGAAAGTTTTGCCTAAAATGAAGGTATAAATAGCAATGGTAACACTGTAAATGGCTCAGGGACCTGGGAAATGGTCTGGGGAATCAATGCCCAAAATCTTTAAAAAAAAACAAAACATCCAGTACTGGAAATTCATCCACTTCCTGTTTTGGAATTCTACGTAGTATTTTCGAAATTTCTAGAAATATCCAAAATTTATGCTTTTTAAATTCAGAAAATTTTAAATTATCAAAAACAGTTCCACGGTTCGGAAAAATCACAAAATTCTTAAATGCGCAAAGTCCGAGTTCCTGCCGATCCGTGAAATCCACTTTGGAACTGTGTTCAGGTTCAGTCCATCTCTATCTGGCATTTCTGATAGACCAAAGAACCTAATTTTCTTCAGTGATTTTTTACCACATCAACATATGATCACAAATAATTGCAATAGTACTGTTATATTTATAGTCCCTTTAAATGGAATGTCCAGTCTAAAAATAACTTGCCTTTAAAATGCTTATTACCCCCCCCCCCCCAACCTCACTTTCGCAAGGTTCATATATTTCAAAGATCCCTCAGAACTTACTTACCTGACCCGGTCCCTCGCAGCTTCTACTCCGCGGCTGGTGCTGACATCCGCTCCACTTCCTGGTTGCGGCTGTCAGTTAAGGAGCGACGTGACAGCACGCCCAATCGCCTGACAGCTGCGACCAGGAAGTGAATCGGCTGTCAGCGCAAAAGTCCCCTGCTCCTGTTTTTGTTTACAAAAACAATTACACCCGCTGTCGTACATTATCTATAATGTGCAGTATTGCTAAATTGCGATACCGCACATACTTAAATATGGCCCACATATTCATCTCTTTGTGCTCCTTCTCCCATTTTTTTCTGCCTCTAACTAACAATGTTTCTGTTATCATCTTTAATTACATTTTCAAGTGCCCCTTTCAGGTTTCGCCTCCTTAGATACCTGTGTGCTCCTGGTTGGAGTGGTGATCAGCTGTTGAACATTCTGCCTGTAACAGCAGGCACCAGAACACTTTGCTCTTTACAAGAGATACATAACACGGTAGCATGCACACTGGCATGCAAATTAGCACAATGACTGCAAATACACCATTCCAAGCAATTTAACTAGAATTCCTTCCCCCCAATTGGCTAATTACATTTTGTACCTGCCAATATTGTGTCATACTTTTGACTGCCTCCTTTCATGCCAGTCAACATAATTAAGAATTTTTCTTAACATAACCTTCCTGATTTAAAGCAATCTTCCAAAAATGAAGAAGAATACACTGTATTCTATTTGAGTAATGTACAGTTTAATCATGTTCATCTCCTGATAATTGCCAATATGTCTCATAGAAGCTAATTCTTTTGTTGGAATTTCTGCCAATGAAATGTCATGTTTACCAAGATTAAAACCACATGATGGTCATGAATATTTAATACTGAACATAACATCTGATGAATATTAAATGAGCGCGCCATTTGGCAGTATGTATTGGCTGTCTCTCTAAGTATTTGATGACTAAGGGCCAGCTGCAGTCTTTTGGCTGGGAAATCACACGTTTTTACAAGGAAAACACTTAATAACCCTGAATGATATTATGATTGAACAATTTCACTAAGCATACCTAAGGCATTGTGTGCATTAAGGAAGACAGTTTAAGGGGTTCCAGTAAGTGCACTAGAACACTGTAATTTCAATTATTTCTTTGATCATGCACAAAGAGCAGCCACAACAAACATCATCTGAACTAGACACATGTCCACCTCCTAGACCAAGGCCCTGGCAGGAACCTAGATAGCCTAGTGGATACTCCTACACTGGGTTTCACCTATGATATGTATTTATTTTCTCACGTCTGTGTTTATTTCCTAGCACTGGGCATATTCTCTATCACTGTATAATTAGTTTTATGCATTATAAAATGTTTTATCCGGCTCTGAAGAGCTAACTCTCTATGTAGCCATCCAACATACAACATATTAGTATGACTTTAGACTGGGAGGAAATCCATGCAGAGAGTACAAACAATCTCTTTGCAGAAGTGGAGGAGGGTGAATTTGAACTCAGGATTGAGCTACAAGGCATCAGTGCTACTCATCTAATAACTGGAAAATGTTGGGCACTGGAGAGATCTGTGAGCTGTGAGCTAATTGTAGGGTCTTTAGGGTTCTCGAAAGTCTTTTGTACACAATCCTACACAATAGAAACATTATAGCAGATTTAACATAATATGAAGCATTGCAAAGTACCGATAATGTGCAGAATTTCGCTATCACATAATTGTCCATAGATGTTGCATTGAAGTATTTTATGATACAGCAGCTTTGGAAATTGACCCCTACACAGAGATGTCAGGCATGGTGCAGACAAAGTAGTATTGGGACAAATGATTATTATGAAATTGCTTTTATTGCTTAGGGGACTTTTCACCTATTCTAGGTCAGTGTATATAGCAGGGGTGCCCAACCCCGTCAACCACCTAGTCCAGTGCACCTACTTTACATTACCATTGACACTGCAGTATCTCTGCAACTGTTAGAGAAATAGCTGTGAATGCCCTCCATTGACCTCAGTGCTGGGTAAAAATAGGAAAGAAAATGTATAATGTTTTAAAAGAAAAATTGCAAAAATTTTTCTGATTATGTTAAAATGTTAGAACTGCTCATTTACCCTTGAACTATAAACATCTATTATATAAGAAACCAGATGCTACATTTAATCAGAAGCATTTAGAAAAGAAAGTTCTGATTGGAAGAAATTAAGTTTACAGTGGGATTGAGTCTGGATATGGAAGGTCAAATTCCAGTTATTTTCAGAGAAAAGAGAAAGAGAGAGCAGTAGAAGAGAAGTCCAGGCTTATTACTGGTAGATTTAATTTTAACAATCATGAACATACTGTAATTGTAAACTGATGTATAAGACAGGACAGTGTGGATTTAATCTATAATATGGTAAGTTAAAGGAGTGATCCGGACAGTCTATTTCCTAGGTAGCATGCATTGTATTAGAGGTTGAAAGAAGACATACAGACACCATCTAGTTCAACCTTTTTGCCTTACCCATAATCCCTGCCAGTTGATCAAAAGGGGGAAAAAATATCCAGTTTGAAGGGAGGAAATTCGCTCCTGACTCCAAATGGAAACAGAAAAATCCCTTGATTAACAAGAATTTTATACATTAATATCAGTTTTGAACATTTAATAGGCAAGCAGAGTGATGCTTCTACTTTTGATCTATTCCAAGGCTGCCAGGTCATCCCTTTAAAGCTTTTCACCTTTAGAATGTGACCTAGGACATAGAGTTCATTAAAATCATTGCTTTAATACAAGATGAATCCTTGTTTTTAATATGCCTGCAGGCTGTTTGAGTACCAAACCATTTAGATACTTTCTACAGAAACTTTAAATGCAGAGTTGTTGTATCATTGAAATAAATAAAATGGAGACGTATAGATTACTGCATGGGTTTACATTTTAATGAAATGATGTATTAAAACAAAGAACCTAGAATGTTTTCTATAGCTGTAAAACATTTTATTACGGCCAATAACCAAATAATCGTACTGGGACTGGAGACTTTTAAAGTTCAGTTGGAGATACTTTAGTCAAACAACATAAAAGCTTTTTTTTTTTTTAGAGAACTGACTGTCAAAAACCATTGGGTCCCTTTTTCTAAATGTTTCATCTTTTGTTTACAAAGTTTAACAGTAAATAACCGAGAGTATTGCTGGATGTATAAAATAGTCCAATACTTAAATTTATAGGTAAGGGTATGCTGCTAGATTTCTTAGTTATGTTCTTCACATTAGTAGTGGTTACCACAGAGGCTTATATTGTCATAAATTCTTGAGACCAGACTAGCGCCAGGCGTAATTAATTTGTTAAAGGGATACTGCTATACCTACAGATAAATTGCTGCTCTGTTTTTGTCTGCAAAACTGTTGTTGAAAATGCAGTTTTATTGCACTTGATATGAATGAACTTCAATGGAGCATTCCACTGTTTACCAACCCCACCTTTCCTGTCCAGTTCTATTGTCAATTAATAACCCCTTTCCATTCACATGATAGGATGTAGTATTAGTGTGTGGGGGAGACCTGCTGTTATTCCTATACGTTGACTATATCCATCTAGGAGAGAATTTTATTCTGCTGACTGCCTTTAACAATAATTAAACCCTGGAGAAAAGTCCATATGTTGATTGGTTTGAATCCTTTTACTGTCTGAGCTGCTTCTTTTGCAGAGATGTTTACAAATCAATAGATCCACTGGTAGGACATTATTTCAAGAACAGTCTACTGCAATTAGACCCAGAACATACTTGGCCTACCATTTAGTAATCCTGGATCTGGTCCAGGTTTTACAATTAATGAATCCAATAGATAATGTAGTTTAACTAGCGTAATGGAATTAGATGTATTAGGCTAAATTCTGTGGTATTTCTGCATAAAAGGCACATTCAGGGTTATTCAATAAAAGTTCTTATCGTTTAAAATGGTGGTAATTTTGCCCCAACCAATCGGATGTTAGCTTTCAAATGTTAAATAAAATCTGATTGGTTGGGGCTAAATTAGCACCATTTTAAACGATAAGAACTGTTATTGAATCTCCCATATTGTTTATTACATAGTTACTTTGGATTAAAACAAGACAGTTGTCCATTCAGGTCAACCCTTCCATGTTTAGTGATATAAGAGTAACTTTTACCCATATAGACTGTGCCTCCCTAAATTACACCCGTGTGCTTGATACTGTAGCTAAAAACAGCCCCTCTGTGTAAGTCTTGCATCTGTGTAAGTATTGGGTTATGGGGGAGGGAGTTAAGCAGTAAAGCTGGGTACACACGATGAGATATTTCGGTCCGATCGACCGATAGTTCAGTGTATTGGTCGATCAGACCGAAATTATCGCATCCGAATGCTCCCATGTCCGACTGACCGTTCGTCCGAATCGGACGATCGGACATGGTGGAAAACCTCGTCTGATCATGCAGTCCTCTATGGACTGCACGATCGTTCGCGGTAACTATCGGACGCGGCTGCTTTTGCCACGACCGACAGTCCTTCCTCCTGGCTGACCAGTCGAAAGTATCGAACGGTCGGTCAGGAGGAAAAATCGCTAGGTGTGTACCTAGCTTAACACTTTTTGTCTGGATTGGTGGATGGACTTGCACTACTTACAGAACACTGCAATATAGGATAGCACCATAGAGTTTGCCAATTTATTTACACCTGTGGATGTTTCTGATGGGAGACGTAAGTAGCAAGTAATCTCTTAAGATTCAGAAGATGAATTTCATAAGGATTATCTGGATTCCCCATTTCTATTTACATCAGAAAAGACACATGAGAAGGGTTTGAAACTACTGACTCAACTCTACACTATTTATTTGATTCTGGATGTCACATTGGTGCCTAAAACACATCTACATAGAGAGCTTGGGTTTAATTAGTTTCCCTGTAGCTAAGGCAGCACCTGGGATCAATCCTAAGGTTTCTCATGTAGAATCCTTCCATATCTCATTAGTTTGGAATGTTAACTATTGATAGATTTGCTAGGGCTTCGCTAAACAGAAAATAGATAGTAATTCAGGAAGAAAACAACAAAATAAAAAGTTTCTTCTCTTATTATAATGACTGGAAGTTTTAAGGTGACCTTCCCTATTCCTAATTTCTTTCCTATATAAGAATGACCTGTACTGATGCACTGTACTGTACTGAAGGGGATGATAAGGTAATTTGCTGAATACACATAAAGATCAGTTTTAATGTTGCTGGGGCTGTCAAGATTTCTTGGCTGTAGATATGTTTTCATGAACATACAATGTACAGGATAAAAAGATTAAAGGTGATTTCAAGTTTAGGTTTTTGTTTTCTGGGTTTCGATATATTATTAGTTTAGTACATTAGTTTAGAAACTACTTTTGTGTTTCCGATTGTATTTTCAAGGATAGTCAAACTTTAGAGGTTATTTTCAAGGAGTACCTAAGAAAACCTTGTACATTTGATAATCATCAAAAATGCAGTCCAAAGTCCCAAAATCTGAAGGATCCGCCCAGTTTCGGACGGAACATTCTGATCCCATCGTTACCCGTCACTGTTATGTCAGCCCTCCAGTGACCAGACATTGTTAGGTCAGCCCTATAATTTAAACCCAGTGTTTACTTAACAGTGGTTGGTGAACTGGAGGGCTGACTTAAGTCTGCCCACAGTGTGACTGGTACATACAAGTCTGCTCACTGTGACTGACACATACAAGTTTGCCCACAGGAGTGCCATCTAAGCCCTGTATGCAGAGCACTGGAAACTTCAAATGAACTGCAAACACTGCAAGCAGACCTAGGTAGATTACTGTATCAAAATGGGCAGCAGAGTGGCAGATGAGATTCAATGTTGAATCAATATTGGAGTTTAAAGGGAAAGTTCACCCCTCCAATTAAAAATTGTACCTAGGTTAAAAAACTACAATAGTTAGAAAGTTGACTGAACTATGGATAAGTTGTTATGCAGAAAAAAAAATTTGTCCCTTCCCATTCTCTAAGCTCTTCCCATTCTCACGCCATTGAGAAAGCTCTATTCATTAGAGCGAAACGCGTCTAGCGGGCTCTGTCCCTCAGTCCTCCATTTGATACCCTGGTGCCTATGTGTCTTGCCACTGCTGCCCTGTCTCTAGAGTCTGCAGGATGTCTTGCCTTATTTGTGTTTGATTGGATAGATGAGTATACCATACACTATTTTGTCAAAATTTAGTTGTACACTATTACTTGTTGATATTATCTATCTTACCATATTCCTACTGCTCTATATAGGTGTGCAACCGTACTGTACATTACTAGGACTTTGTATTTTGCGGGGTATCTATCTATATATTTATATTGTGTATATACAATATATACAGTATTGTATATTGTATTGTATTTACTTACTTATATATATATATTACTATGTGACTGAGGGTACGTTGGATAATACTTTGTGTTTTTAAGTGATTTTATATATTTTTGGCCCATGAACAAGTATTAATAAAGGGTTTTTATATATTATACATTACACCTTGAGTGCCACAGGCTTTCTTTCTCTTTTTTGATCTAAACAACATGGAAGCCTTCTTATTTACAGAATCTATTTCTTACATGTACTAAATGCAACTTACTAGAGAAGAATCTTACAATGTACAGGTGTTCTGGGGAGAAAAACTTTCACATTAGGTTTTAAAAATTTTAAGTTTAGTTCTCCTTTAACAATTTATTGACAATAATAAAAGGGAAAGATCTTTAGACATTAATGTGTAATTGCCGTTGTGGCGGACTGTTTTTCTATTAAGGGTGGTATGATATATATGAGGGACCATCCTTTGAATTTATTACACTAAAGATCAGTGCTCCTTCCTATTTGGTATTCTTCCTTATTTGTTATATTTATTCCCCTAGATATATTTATTTAACTACTCAGTGTGAATGTTAGGATGTTTCTCTTACAGGGCACAGACACATATTACTCAGGGTTACTTAGGATTTTCTGGCTTTTAAAATCGATTCCTTATTTTGCTTTCGATAGTGTGTGTAAAAGTGAGTGAACCTTGTACAAGCAGGTCAGAAATTTTTAGTTGATTGTGCAAAAGTCAAACCTTTTTTTGGGGGGGGATTTCTCGATCAATTCCTGTTGACCATATTAATATGCATGCTCACCTGCTGGATAATTAGTAAAGAATAGAACTAGTGTGTGGGTCTAGGATTGATTCATTTTGATCAAAGTTAATCACTTTTTGTAAATTGGTTCTAACACAATTTCATCTATGTATAGCTCGTGCGAAAAGTCTGTTTGCACTATTAATTTGTAACAACCAATCAAATGTTTTGTAACTGCAAAAGCATACCATGAACACAAATACCACTGGCTAGAGATTATTAATGGGTGTGACCAACTGTAACAAGTTTCTGCCATAGCTAAAGACTGAGCATGTGCAGAACATAAAGGTCATTGACCAAACTGTGTGATACTAGAATGCTGTAAAGCACAAACCACGTGTTATTTAGGTAAATTTCCCAGCACCTGTATCAAAATGAGAGGTTAGGCACGGATTACTGGTTTTATATAAAGTTGTTCTGCCTTTTGGTTCAGTGTTGTTCTGTGGATTTAGTTGTCCTTTAAAGTGTGTATCCAGCTTTAGTTAGGATTGTCTGAATAGAACATTCTGTCTTCTCACAATCCATTATTATCTTCCTAATCTCGGCGAATTGTCTATGATGAGCGATAAAATTTGTTATATCAAACCTTATTTTCCCAACTTTTTCTTTAGCAATACATGGCATTATTGTAAATTGGAAAACTCTATTGTATAATGATAATTTTTAACAGAAATCGACTGAAGCTTTCTTACTAGAAATGATTATTATTATTATTATTATTTTGCATTCCAGAGCTTGGGTTTACCGATCGCTTGTTTGTCTAATGGAAAAATTATCTTGTGTGCGATGTTCCCTATAATTTCTTTTTGCTGTGTGCGCTAATATACAGTATATCATCTGTGCAGACACAAAATCCAATTTTGCGTGCTGCATTCCTTATTACCAGTATTCACCAAGATATTTGGGTGTGTTTTTCTCTATTTGTACTTGTGTGTGCAGGCCTGGTGATGGAACACTGCTCGTGTGTATACAACATTAGATGTGTAAGTGACTTTGTAGGGGTCTGTTTTTATATTGGCGGTTATGTAAAGCCTAATTTTTTTATTCGGATTGCCGAATAAAGCAAGTCCAACCCCAAAATGTTTTTTATGTATATAAATGGTAAAAAGATGAGGACTGAGAATGTAGGACCATTAAACAATGGGGCTCAGATGGTTGTAGAGGATGCCGAGAAGGCTAATCTGCTAAACCATTTTTTTACATCGGTTTTTACTGTTGAGAATCCTTGTCCTTACAGCAGGGACTTTAATAATATGCAGGGGAGAAATGAGGAGTATTCACATTGGCTAACAGAGGAAATGGTACCGAAACAATTAGACAAAGTAAATATCAATAAAGCCCCAGGACCAGAAGGATTGCATCCTCGGATTTTAAAACAGCTTAGTTCAGTTCTATCTAGACCACTGTTTCTTATCTTTTCAGATTCACTTTGGGGATGTGCCGCTGGATTGGAAAAAAGCCAATGTAATACCAATATTCAAAAAAAGTATTTGTTCACAGCCTGGTAACTATACAGTAGACCTGTAACATCAGTGGTAGGGAAGGTGCTGGAAACTTTGTTACGGGATCATATCCTTGACTTTGTCTCCAGAGCTCATCTAATTAGTTGTAGTCAGTGAGATCGGTGAAACTGTTGAACTGTCCTCCAGCAGATGTGGTAATGGCAAGTTCATTAAATAGCTTTAAAAAAGGCCTGGATAAGTTTCTAAAACTAAAAAATATTGAGAATTACTGGTATTAATGCATATAGATCTGGTTGATCCAGGGATACTTTCCGATTGCCGTTTGGAGTCAGGAAGGATTTTTTTCCCCCTTTTTAGCTGGTTTTTTTTGCCTTCCTCTGGATCAACTGTTAGGTAGGGTTAAAAAAAAAAAAAAAAGGGGGGGGGGTGAATAGGTTGGACTTGATGGACATATGTCTTTATTCAACCTTAATTACTATGTTACTATGTTACTATGTCAGCATGGATTTATGAGAAATAGATCATGCCAGACAAATTTAATTGGTTTTTATGAAGAAGATTCAGGCACAGCAGTGGATGTAGTACACTTGGATTTTACGAAAGCATTTGATACTGTGCCACATAGGCGACTAACTGAGGACTGTTGGCCTAGAAAAAAATATTTGTTCATGGATAGAGAATTGGTTATTGGATCGCAAACAGAGAGTTGTGGTAAATGGAGCTACATCTATGTGGGCTAAAGTTCTAAGTGGAGTGCCTCAGGGTTCTGTACTGGGGCCCCTTCTGTTTAATCTGTTTATAAATGACTTAGAAGGGGGCATTGAGAGCAAGATTTCTGTGTTTGCTGATGACACTAAACTATGCAGAGCTTTGGAAACTTCAAATGATGTGCAAGTGCTGCAAGCAGACCTAGATAGATTATCAAAATGGGCAGCAGAATGGCAGATGAGATTCAATGTTGATAAATGTAAGGTGATGCATTTGGGATTTAATAATCCCTGTGCCACCTACACCATAAATAACTCTGTGTTAAGTGAATCTGTAATTGAAAAAGATTTGGGTTTCTGGTAGATAACAGACTTAGCCCGATTAGACAAGTTAGGGCTGTTTACATTGGAGAAGCAGTGACTCTCCCCAGCTATGAGTAAGTCCCCGAGCGAGGGACGAAACGCGTCAGGGGCTTGTTCCTTGCTGATATGGAACTTTTAATTTTGTGATTCTCTCAGCACCCGTTTCCCAGTAGTTTGTTTTTGGTTTGCCTGATCCTCCTCATGATGTTTGCTCTGAGGGGGGCGTAATACAGGCAACACCACATACGGCCACTACATACCCTATACCAGGGATTCTCCTATTTTTGACTATAGTTACTTGGAATCGGAGTGCCTGTGTCTCTTCCTCTCATATAGGAACCTACACTGTCAGTATAGGGACCCTATGCCTAGGTGTTCCCTCTCTCTTGTTTTTGACCAGCAATCACGCTGAATACTTTAGAGACTCGAGCTTTTAGGTCTCTTTATTTCTCAGAGGGAAACCAATAGTACCTTAGGAGACTTCTTACTCCCACTGACACTCATGTTATTAGCCTTACCATGGCTTATGTGAATTGAATACTTGATGGTACTTCCCCTTTGATAATATACTGATTTATGTTTGGTTCCTATTTTCTGTGTGTTTTTTATAGTTCTACATTTTAATGCATATTTAATAAAGATAATAATTTTAACTTTGAGTCACTGTACCGATTGTTGTATTTCAAGTTAGGGTAATTCACGAGGGGGATACTGTGTTGCCTCTTTGCTTTATATTTTCTTGTTACTTTCTATCCCCATTTACCCTTCCTTAGCCAGTCATTGAGCCAGTCTGTGCCTTACACCTTTTTTTGTTTCTACATTGGAGAAGCGACATTTGTGTGGGGATATAATAACCTTATACAAATATATTAATGGGCCATACAATGAACACTCTGGTGCATTGTTCATTAAAAGGTCATATCGGAGGACATGTGGACATCCTTTAAGGTTGGAAGAAAAGAAGTTTCATCTTTAGGTTAGGAAAGATTTCTTGATTTCTTTACAGTGAGAATGGTAAAACTGTGGAACTGTCTTCCAGCAGATGTGGTAATGGCAAGTTCATTAAATAGCTTTAAAAATGGCCTGGATAAGTTTCTAAAACTAAAAAATATTGAGAATTACTGGTATTAATACATATACTATAGATCTGGTAGGTACGGGGATACTATATAATATTGATGAATAATTACTGGTATTAATACATATACTGTAGTTCTGGTTGGTACAGGGATACTATATAATATTGAGAATTACTTGTATTAATACATATACTGTAGTTCTGGTTGGTACAGGGATACTATATAATATTGAGAACTACTGGTATTAATACATATACTGTAGTTCTGGTTGGTACAGGGATACTATATAATATTGAGAATTACTGGTATTAATACATATACTGTAGTTCTTGTTGATCCAGGGATACTTTCCGATTGCCGTTTGGAGTCAGGAAGGATTTTTTCCTTTTTTTAGTTGTTTTTTTTTGCCTTCCTCTGGATCAACTGTTAGGTAGGGTTAAAAAAAAAAAGTGAATAGGTTGGACTTGATGGACGTATGTCTTTATTCAACCTCAATTACTATTTTACTATGATATTGTTTATTTCCAATATTAATTAATGATATTTACTTACCCCAATTCAAATAGGTTAGGATGATTTCTATCTCAGTTTTTTGTCTTTATTGCTGGTCTAGTCCGTCTGGTGGGAGGACTTGCAGGTCTTTCAGCCTAAATACGGGCGACGAAATAATTCATTGAAACATTTTATTGCCAAAAACTGTTCTGGTGCATTATAAAACACAAGGACCTTTAGCTATACAGTTCAAATGAATATTACATTTGTAATGTTACAAATACACTAAGGGTAATGAACTTTTCAGCTCTTTTTTCTTTACAACTGTTGGAACTTTATTATATGTCATAGGGTTCTTCTGACAACTGAAAGGAAAGAATCATAATTGAAATGAATTGTTCCATGATTAACCAATCACAGCTAGTTAAGGTGTGCATCATGACTAGAGATGGCCAAACTTTCGAAAGTTCGGTCTGTTTTCGAACTTTTGTACTATATGGAAAGTTGGTAAAGTTCGAAAATGGACCCATTAAAGTCAATGGGAGTCAAATAGTTTGAAAAGTTTGAATGAAATACAATTAAAATATCAATGGTAACTTAATGTAAATAGCTGTGGGACCTGGAAAATGGTCTGGGGAACATTTTTGAATATCCAGAACTTTCGAAAAATCGATTTTACTCTCACACGCGCTACTTTAGAGCTCTCGTATTCGAACATTCGCTAATTATCCCATGAACGACTCGCGGATTTGAGAATTCGATATTTACTCGCATATTCGCACGCCTCGAACGTTCGAACATTCGATAATTATTGAAAGTCCAGAAAATATCGAAAATCCGGATCCAGGGTAGTTTGGGAAGTCCGAGTCCGTTCAAACTCGAGTTCGAGTTCTAGTCCATCTCTAATCACAAAAGACGCTACTGTTTCATTATTGGTATGTACATATATGGGGCTTATAAAAATTTATATTACATGAGTAGATATTGATTTACTTACATCAATTCAAAAGGTTTATCAGTTTGTTCTGTGGTTTCTTTTCCACTGGTTTAGTGTCTCTGGTAGGAGGACTAGCAGGTCTGTCAATCTATAGGGAAAAGGAAATTCAATGGCTTATTGCCAAACACTGGTATGATGCATTAAAAAAAACTAAGACGTTCGGTTCTATTATCTTAAAACAATATTTACCATTTGTAATATTACAAGTAGACTGAGGGCCATAGACTTACTATGCAATTCTCCAGCGCTTTCTGTTTAACACCCCCTGCAACCTTTTGATTTAGCCATTCATCAAAAGTTGGTAATTGTCATCCGTCTGCAAAAACAAATAGGAAATGACAGTCTAATTATACAGCTTGTTACTTATCAGCGGAAATTTATTTCTAGTAACGTTACTGAGTTGGTCAATAAACAAGACGTTTCCCATAAGAGCTATAAGAATAGAACTTTTATTGAATAACCCTGAGTGTTTAGGGAACAATAGATGGAGCCCTCCTGCAGTGTTGATATATAACTAGTACTCGGATCCTCTATGATGTGTGATGTTCTGTTTGGTTAGACAGAATAGTGATGAAGTATAACAGAGACCACTGATCCCCCTTTTACCTTCTTCCATCTTTTTTGTTTTTTTTATCCTTTGTTGGATGAAACAATTACAGGATTAGGAATTCTAAAAATGGTCACAAATCCAAATACATTATTTGAAATAATAATTACTGTACAACACATGTGTTGTGGCCATAGATCAAATATACTGTTTTATAGATCATTGGGGAGATTCAATAAAAGTAATTATCGTTAAAAATGGTGCAAATTTTGCCCCAATTAGCACCATTTTTAATGATAAGAACTTTTATTGAATCTTTTTGAATTTGTGTGTGTGTTGGGTTGCAGGTCTGACTACTTGCAGGTTGAGTGGGTGCATGTTACTGTTTAGCAGGTGGGGGTTGAGTTGCATTTCTGCTTAATTTTGGATGCAGGTTGTGGGTCGTGTGTGGGTCTGAATAACAACTAAGCACCACAAATCCCCTAGCAGTTGCAAAAATATAAACAGCCCTTTACTTGTTTCATCTGTCTGCATAGTCAAGCCTCTCCATTCCCATTATTTCGTTTTTATGCACAGCATATTCAAAAGGAGTCCTTGTAAAGGGGGATAGTAAAATTATCTCTTTTGACTTCATTCCCCTCTTTATCTATATCATAGTAACATAGTAGTTGAGGTTGAATAAAGACATACGTCCATCAATTTCAACATTTTTAGCCTACTCATGAGCTCTGCATATACAGAATTGCCAAGATTAACACCTTATATGACTAGAGATGGCGAACTTCATAAAGTTCAGTCCGTTAACTTTGAATTCGGACCCATTAAAGTCAATGGGGTAGTTATAGTTCAAAAAGTCCCGGTGATTTACAGCTAAACTAAAAAATGGGAACTTACTGTAAATGGCTGAGGCCTGGGAAATGGTCTGGGGAACATGTCACTGTCACCAAAACTTGTTAAAACACTTCTTAAACACGAGCGGGCAGTTGTCGGGTTTTGCGCAAGCAAGGGTTACGGCCAATTCAAGGGTTACCGAATGATACTTTAAGGGCAACTAAATTAATAAGGGGATTGGGGGAGCTTGAATATGAAGAGAGACTGGAAAAGTTACAATTATGTACGCTGGAGAAAAGGCGCTTGCGTGGGGATATGATTACTGTGTATAAATACATTAACAGGCCATACAATAAACTATCTGGGGCATTGTTCACCAAGAGAACATGTCAAAGGACATGAGGACATCCCTTAAGACTTGAAGAAAAAAGGTTTAGGCTTCAAGCTCGGAAAGGGTTATTCACTGTGAGAACGGTAAAGCTATGGAACTGTCTTCCAGTGGATGTTGTTATGGCAGGTTCATTGGTCAGTTTCAAAAAAAAGTTGGATGAGTTTCTGCAAACAAGGAATGTTGCAAGTTACTGGTATTGATACATAAAGTAGAGTTGATCCAGGGAAATTTCCGATTGCCACTTGGAGTCAGGAAGGAATTTTTTCCCCCTTCATAAATTTGGTGGGGTTTTTTTGCCTTCCTCTGGATCAACAGTTAGGCAGGAAATGAGGATATTGCTAGATGGGTTGGACTGGATGGACGTATGTCTTTATTCAACCTCAAATACTATACTATACTATACTATACTTTCGAGGGTTACTGAAAATAGAACCATAAATTCGAGGATTACCGAAATCGAACGATACTTTCAAGGGTTACCGAAACCGAACGATACTTTCGAGGGTTAGCGAAAACAATCCATACATTCGATGGTTACCAAAAACGTTCCATACATTTGAGGGTTACCGAAAACGAACGATACTTTCAAGGGTTATCGAAAACGGATCATACATTCCAGGGTTAGCAAACTATACATAGTCCATAAATTCGATAATTATCGTAAATTCGATAATTATCGAATTTATGGACTATGTATAGTTTGCTAACCCTGGAATGTATGATACAGTCTGGAAAAACAAACTAGTTTGAATAGTTTGAGTTCGTCCAAACTCATAAAGTTCATCTCAAACTCGGGTACGAGTTCGGTTTTCTGTCCATCTCTAGTAAGGACAGAAAAAAATAATTGAACAGTAGAGAGCAATAAGATACTGAATCAAATGTATTATATATAAACTAGATATTAAGCCCGCTACAATAACGGGCACTAGAAGCACAGAGTGCCCCCTTAGTGTCCCAAGGCCATAGTCCTCCTCCATGTCCCAAGGCCAGAGTACCCTCTTAGTGTCCCAAGGCCAGAGTCCCCCCTCTGTCCAAGGCCAGGGGCCCCCTCTGTCCCAAATCCAGAGGCCCCCCTGTGTCCCAAATCCAGCCCCTCTGTCCCAAATCCAGGGCCCCCCCTCTGTCCCAAATCCAGGGGGCCCCCTCTGTCCCAAATCCAAGGGCCCCCATCTGTCCCGAATCCAGGGCCCCCCTTCTGTCCCAAATCCAGGGGCCCCTGTCCCAAGCAACCTTACCTGCAGTCTGTTAAATTGCTGTTCTCCCTCCGTGTGTTTCCTGTGTTTCTACCTCTAGTGGTGAGGCAATAGGAACTGCAGAGACTCTCCCTCTAGTGGTGAGTCAATAGGAACTGCAGAGACTCTCCCTCTAGTGGTGAGTCAATAGGAACTGCAGAGACTTTCCCTCTAGTGGTGAGTCAATAGGAACTGCAGAGACTTTCCCTCTAGTGGTGAGTCCATAGGAACTGCAGTGACACACACACGGACACAGGGACGCAAACTTAGGGTTTTATTATATATGATAAATAGGGTAATATAAATAATATTAAATATTTAATAAATAAATAGGGAACTAAATGGCTAATGGATGTGAACAAAGTGCTTATAGTAATATTTGCCATTAATAAATATACATAACAAATAGTGCCCAACAACAACTATTTATATTAATAAAAATTTATTTTGTTAAAGTACTGAGTGATAGTGTCCGAAAGATGGAGTGTGGGTTTAAGAAGGTAAATTGGTGCCTACCTTATCATACATATACAACATTTTAACAGATTAGTTCACTCTCAAAGTGATCGTTGGCACTTAAGCATGTTCAGGGAGATTTAACAAAAGTTCTTCTCGTTAAAAATTGTGCTAAATGTGCCCCAACCAATCAGATGTTAGCTTTCATATGATAAATAAGATCTGATTGGTTGGGGCAAAATTATCACCATTTTAAACAATAAGACCTTTTGTTGAATCTCCCTATAAGTGAAGTACGGGAGGTGAACTAGCTATGTATTACCTCCTGTTCTTCATTTAATGTACCAGGAGAGAGGTGAGAACTTACCTGCAGCGGGATTTACCCACAGTCACAAATGAGATATTGAATCATGTTTGGGAGATTTACCCAGAGTGATAGTGGGTCCGGGTAAATCACCCTGAATGTTTCTAAATGTACCTGCATTCATTGCTTGGTTGCTGGTGTCGCACCATGTAAATGCCGTGTTTTTAGGAGCACACAGCCCAAAAAGTCCCAAATTGAAATCCCCTGGTTTTCTTATGAAACTTTACCACGCAGTCTACTGCCTGAGATAACTGCTTTGTTATTTGTTTCCATCATGTTACTGACATTTACTCAAATGTACATGTATCTATCGAATCTGCAATAGTGGGGCGCTGCTAAAGTGCTGGGTTTGGAAACAAACAGCCCACGGGTTCAATTCTCCAGGCTTTGTCTTTTTTGTTTCTAGCAAAAAGAGATTCTACTTATAGGTCACCTATGATTAAGGGCTGAAGTAAGCCCAAAGCGCGTCAGGTTTCCCTGCCGTTTGGGTTTTATTATGTTTTTAACGTCGATCTAATAAATAGTAAGTTGTATGTTGGCTGTGCCGGTTGTCTTCAATTGGAGTGGGCTGAGTCCTACAGTGATTGCCACAAACATTTGTATTGTTGAACCTTGCAAGGGGTTCGGGGCAGGCTGCACCCGGACCACCGATGGGATACGGTGAGTGCCTATAATTGTTACACAGCATTGTATTAAGATACCATAGGAATCGGTCTTGAAATCCAGAAGTTGATGTCCAACGAAGTGGTTTTCGTGTCGGGCTCGGGGCTTACGCACCTGAGCCACCAATGAATAGAGGTGGGCTTGGTGAATAACCATAATATTTTTATAATATCCCTATACAACTGTGTATAGGCTGTTTTAAGCATATAGCAGTGTTCTCCCCAGAATCTTTTTCCAGCCGGGTGGCATAACATAGTAGCCGGGTGGGAAGGGACGGAGAAATGTGGTGGTGGGGAAATTTTTTTATTAATTTCCTTTTAAAGGACAACAACACTCTAAAAATTAACTTCTTAAAAATGAAAAGTACCTGGGGCAGAGAGGTAGGATTGTAATATTGTGAGCACACGAGGAAGCCTGGCAGAAGCATATTTCTTAACGCTGGTGCTCCTCACAGAATTATTATTATTGCAATGTAGGTAGGAATTACCAATGTTATCTCCCTGCCCCAGGTACTTTTCATTGTAAATATAAAAATGCATTATATTCTTTTGAGATAGAATATTTATTTTATTTAAAGATACAATTCAATAAAACAACATAACATCTTCAAAGCCAACTTGAACTTGCATATGAAGAAGGGGACCTAGTGTCCTCAGTTACATATTTATTCTTCTTTTCTTCCTAGAGGCCCAGTTATCTGCAGCCTTTTCATAATCAAAGTCCCCAGGATCTGGGCCCTCCAAGGAGATCAGCATGAGATTATTTAGAGTGATTCATGCGATTTCTTAAACATGTTTTGATCCTTTTAAGGGCAGAAAAACCCCTTTCACATTCTGCTGTGCTCATTGGGATCACCAGCCTAATATTATATATATAATATGAGCTAGCTTGGCTAAATTTGGAAATGATTCTTTGCACTCTGATTTTGATGCAACTTTTAGTAAAATTTGTTTTGGACAGAAGTCTTTGTATGATTGACTTATAAACATTTTTGCTGCAACTGGCCATTCTTGATGGATACTTGATGGAGGGTTACCATTTTTGGAGTAGTGATTGAAAAGAATTTCAGCAGACTCACTTGAATCCTGAGTTTCTGCATTGAAAACTTTTGAAAAGCTGGAAATAATTGGCATGTCAGGGAATCCTGCATCTAGGTGCTTGAGAACTGTCTCTATGTATTTATCATATATTGAAGTTTTGAATGACATTATTTCACTCTGTGTATAAACAATGCGAAGATCTGACCATTCTTCTGCCAGACAATGATGAAGGCTTTGAGAATATCTCCCAGGAATATCTCCCATATCTCCCAGGAGTCTCTTTCAACTCCATGATAGATAATTTTGTGGCATGCAAAATGGGCTCAATTTCAGTAAGATTGACATCTTGCCTTTGCCAAGCCTTAGATAAGTTGGACAGCAAAGGTAATATGTCTGAAAGCATCATTAAAGATGCCATAAAATTGTATGTTTTAATACATCTGCTCAATCCTTCAGCTGTGATGTCATTTCGTTCAGTGGCCTCTCTTTCCAGCGCAGTTATGAGACAGCCATCTTACCAGCGCAGTTATGAGACAGCCATCTTACCAGCGCAGTTATGAGACAGCCATCTTGTGCCACTGGCCATTTTCGGCTTTATCTGGGGAATGTTCAGAATATTCTGGATTTCCGCTAATCCAGCCATTCTAACAGAAGAATTTTGAAAGAAATAGAACAGCTGCCTTAAGATACTGTCCAGTTTTGTTAAATAAGGTACAGCAGCTGCTGCTTGGGCACTTGCAAGGGCCAATCGATGGTTAACACAGTGGCAGTTGACCAAGAATCCGGATGTTTTATCTTTGAGCAGTTTTGCAACACCTTTCTGCTTCCCAATCATAACAGCAGCTCCATCTGACCCTAGTCCATCCAGATTAGCAGTTTTCAAGCCTAGAGTGTCCATAGTCTCACTCAGTGTGTTAGTTATAGTGTCTGCTTTGCCATCAATCATATTGCAGGTTGATACAAAACTAATTCTCACCTCTTTAGTGACCTGATATTTCATGCACAATGAGCACCACATACCATTTTCTTTGATCATTAGCCAATTAAAATCTTTAAACCATTGTTTGTTTATGCCGGATAAGCGGGGCTTAGATTTATCAATTGGCAGAGTGTGTGCTGAAGAGATGTCTTCTGATGGACCAGCTTCTGCAATATCTTTGTCTGAAATCACCACATCAGTTGACGCTGCACCCTCATTAGTTTGTGGCGTTTTTTTTCTGAAATAACTGAGCAGTGTTGTTTTTTGAACACATTTTTTACTCATGTTGGTAGAAAGAAAAAACTCCTCCTCGTACGCGCTGTTCAGAAGCTGCATCCAGGTAAATTTATCATCATACGTACCGCCCAGGTTCTACCCTCAAGATCCTCTCAGTGGTTCTCAAACTTTTTATTGCCAACAAGGCATGCCTAGCAGTTTTTGCTGAATGAAGCACACCTGTGTTTTAAAGGGAAAGTAAAAAATATTTTTTTTTACAGTGTGTATTGTCTGCTTTCATCTAAATCTTAAATAAGCTACATGATGTGCAAGTGCTGCAAGCAGACCTAGACAGATTATCTAAATGGGCAGCAGAATGGCAGATGAGATTCAATGTTGATAAATGTAAGGTGATGCATTTGGGATTTAATAATCCCTGTGCCACCTAGACCATAAATAACTCTGTGTTAAGTGCATCTGTAATGGAAAAGATTTGTGGGTTCTGGTAGATAACAGACTTAGCTATAGCAAACAATGCCAGGTAGCAACGGCTAGAGCTAGCAAGATATTGTCTTGTAAAAAGAAGGTTTTTGGTTTTTTTGCCTTCCTCTGGATCAACAGTTAGGCCGGAAATGTGGATATTGCTGAGTAGGTTGGAGTAGATGGACATGTTTCTTTATTCAACCTCAAATACTATACTTAAATAATAAATAGTGGGTAGAGTTAAGAGGTTATGGTTCAAACATGGACAAATATATTTATTCAACATTTAATACCTGAATACCTCTATTGCAGTTTAGAACAATCATAAAGGAAAACACAGCTTAGCATTAATATCTGTTTTATTATAAATATTTATGAATGGCTTTTAACCCTCACATTACAGCTGTGTTATTAGCCTGTAAAATAAAAATAATAAAATAATGAAATCAGTCTCATTATTTTATAGTATTGATGTTTATTAACCCTCACAATGCCTGTTATATATGCTAAATATATTTCTATTTATGTGACAGGTGTGTAAGGGTTAATAAAGTAGAATGGCTTTGCCAGCCTCCCCATTAGAGAGATTGTGGACTATACCCTCAGAGCAGTAGTACTCTCACCCAAAAAATATAGTACCCACTTGTGCAGGGGCACCTCCTGTAACCTGCTTGTGCCCCCAGATGCATGCAATAAGAGATGTTGTAACTGCATCCATTTATTTTATTGTATGAAGTAGTTAATGTAGTAGTAAGTTCTTACTTCCTTACTCCTGGCAGCTTGACGTCTCTGCTCGTGCGTGCGCGCGCACTTCACCGCACGGACACACCCTCCCCTTGGCAAAAAGGACTCCAGCATGTACATCGGAAGGGGAACATGGACTGTGCAGTAAACTTACACAGTCAGCTGAGTTGATTGCGCAACGTTCCAACAGCTGGGCGGGCAGCAGAGCGCCCGGCTACAATATGCTGGGGAGAAAACTGATATAGAGATACGTCGGCCTTAAGTGGCTTTAATTGTTTTCTTATTCTGTTTCTTACAGCCATGCTAGCAAAGAAATAAACTGCAAAGATTACTTTTCTTTTTTGTATGAAAAGCAAAGGAATTTATCATTGTTACAGACAGGAGCATTTGTAATGTGTTTACGCAAAAATTGCACTTAAATCTGTGTTCTGTGTCAGATGGAGGGACGTAAGCTAAAGCTTCCTGTGAAGTGTACCTTGTACACATAGCTGGGTGTTCCCAGATAAGGTGAATTATGGGAGCTGACGCCTAGTCCCCACAGGTTATTTTCCTACATCACCCAGCATCCACAGCAAAGGGAGAGATGAGACACAGCTTTTTGTATCTTTGTGATTGTGCTCTTTTTATTGGGGCAATGTTGTCTGGAGACTTTAGTTTTTAATAAGCCAATGTTCACTTTGAGAGTGAACTAATCCATTAATCATCTAAATTAATGAAACTGTAGTCACGGGGATGATTCTGAACAGAATCGGGGGTTTGCTAGTATAATACTAGTTTAACGTTAAGATATTTGAATTTTTACAGAAAGATCGTCTAAGGCACGGTCAGATTGGCCAAGACACCAAGGAAAAGCCAATATGATATGTCTGTGGACCCCTTTTCATTCATGAAATCAGATCACGTTAATTTAGACCCAGGAAAGGACAGAATAAGAAATGAAAACTCCCTGGTCAGATATTAACATGCCAACCTGACACAGATCTTAGGGGAAATACAGACAGGTACTGTATGTGTCATAATATTAAACTAGGAACTAAAAGGGGAAGGTGTGTCATAATGTACAGAACTAGACACCACTAAAAATACCAACACTGCACTTTCTGTCCTGACCTCCAATTATTATTATTACAGTGTGTGCAAACTAGAAAATATGCAGGGTTATTCAATAAAAGTTCTTATCGTTTAAAATGGTGCTATTTTTGCCCCAACCAATCAGATGTTAGCTTTCAAATGTTAAATAAGATCTGATTGGTTGGGGCAAAATTAGCACCAATTTAAACGATAAGAACTATTACAGTTTTTGATTTTTTTGTTTTAATATTAAGAGGAGCAGAATGTTGTAACATAATTTCTAGGGTCAAGTAGCTACAATTAGATCATATACGAGATCCCGTAAGTCTCCTCAGAAAGACTAAACAGTCACAACAGGGAATATGATTGTTTTGGTTTTCTTTCTGAGCTTTTATGTATTCAGCTGCTTTTAGTTTTATTTTCACTCCGGGTCCCAATCCTGTTAAATTCCTTTTCCACTTCACTTCAAAGCTTCTGTGTTTTCCCCAATCTGATGCCACACACGTTAAGGAAGCATCCGACAGCTTCAGACATTTCAGGTATCTGCTGGTGGTACTCAGTGTTAAGTGTGTGGTAAGTGCGGTTATAAAGTGTCTTCAAGAAACAATTTACCCTTTTACAACCTATAAATTCCCAACATTATTTCAACATATGACACTTTGAAATCAGAGCGACCAAAATGCTTAAAGGCCATGTCCACTCTCTTAACCTAACTTTACGTACAGCTTAAGGACCAACAACCTACCAACACACTTTTTGTTTTCGTAATATGATATTGTATGGGGCCTAGGAATGTGCATTGATTATCTTTTCTTTATCTCTTATTGACTAGGCCTGTTCATGTTTAATGATCATTCACATTATAACTCCAGACATTTCCTAATCTATGAAGGTTAGGCTTCCCACCATCAGAGCCAGGCCAGGAACCTGTCTACTGCCTGTTTGATAAAAGACCCCTAACCACACTATTCACAGCAGTATGTCCCATTGGCTACTAAAGTGGCAGTGGGAGAATACAGATAGTATTTTCTGATTTACAGTTGCATATCTGCTATAAAAGAGCAATATCTGTATTTTTCTATAATGCTACTTTTTTGTTTTGTAAAGTTCACCTGTGAAAGGTTAAGAACATTGGGGCATTTATACAATAAAACCCAGAAACCGATATCAATCCAACACAGTTCCTGGCACACTATTAGCACTATTTATAGAAAAGATTTGCTAGAATTTTCATTTCGGGACTTACATTTAAAATAACGAGAACTGTTAAATAAAAGAGCGAAGTACCAGCAGTGTTAAAGCTGTAAGTCAATTACAGGAAGACAAATTAAGAACCTTTTTATAGTGTCGAATTGATGGGGTTGAGCGAATGGTGTGCTATTCAATGGATGACAACGAGGCACAGATTTCAATTTGAATAGATTTGTGCCATACTTGACTAAAGGAAGATTTCTATGTAGGGGTTGTTACTTGTAGGTCATTTAATTGCCATAATGAAGTGTTAAAGGGCCATAATAGTAGCACATTTACTTAAAGGCTCGGTTTACTTGGATATTTCGACTTGTTGATCTACCGCCACAATATTTTCAAGTGGTGAACTTACACAAACTATGACTATCTTCCCTATCTCTAACATCAGGGGAATCATGCCTGCACACTAAAGTGAACAGTGAGCTGTCATTAATGTGTCAAAATCTGCACATTACTACCATTACCAAAATGAAGATAAGGATTTCCTACCTCCATGGGATATGGACTTGATTCATGAAAATGGTTTTAAAGTCCATTTTACAACTATAGATGCCCTTTAACTCAAAATACCACGGCCATCTTTATAAAGCGCGGTATCACAATTTCATGATACTGCGCGTTATCGATAATGTACGACCACGGCTGCGTACATTTATGTGGAACATTCTTTAATAAATGAAAGTTCAGTCGTAGAATACCAATATTCTATGGGGATCGTAAATCTTGTTATCGGTAATTTAAACGATAACGTAAATTAATGATAACGATCGTAAATTATCTTTAAAGCGATCGGAAATAAAGATAGATTTAACGATCGTTAAAGTCGCAGTATCGCTAAGAAGTGTTACCGCGCCTTTATAAATATGGCCCCATATTCTTGCTACCACTTTACTTAATTTCTCTTAAATGAGGCCAATTGGTTTAAACCAATTACTTTGCGGAAAGCATACGGTAATCTGCTTGGGAACACCGCAAGGTAAAATACCTCTTTGTGACCTAATATTACCACCAATTGTACGCTCAGGTCGGATCAAAGGTGAATCGCAAGCAAGCGCAAGCAAGAACAGCTACATGTATGCTATTCTGTTCTACCTTGAAACCACCTGTAAGCAAATTTAGAAGCGTTTGTGTAGCTGCAGTATCGAATGGATGTTGTGTTGATGTTGTGACATCTCCTAGTATTGAAGTGCAGTTTTACACAGGTATACAAAAGATACACCCCATTTGTTTTATTGTTGTGTACAATTAAAATACCAATTTGAAATTATTATATGATCCAACACATTTTCCTAATGTAAAAAACAATGGCACATTTAAATAAACAGCACTACACATTCTATGGAAATAGAACATAATTATATGTTATAGCAATAAACGAAATATTTATAGAAAGATCCGTTTCTTTTATTTATACCTACTACAAGGAATACTGTAGTACATTGCTTTTATTTTCTCTACCTGCCATTAAATCGCTGGTTATTAGTAATTAGGACTTATTGGGATTGTACAATGCTTTCCTCAAATGAATGGAAAGGTAAACAGTGTAGTGTGTATATATGTGTAACTACATCCCATTGTTTTCTAGGCTTACGTCTATTTTTGTCCAGTAAAGGAGTATTTGTTCCCATAATAAGTCTTAGCCGTATGAAGAACAATAAAATATATAAATGATTAAGAGCTTATTCCAATTTTATATACAGTCAAATTCAGAATTTGCAATCCTCTTCATTAATTCCGAACAAGGAATGGAAATCAGTAATCAGTTTGCTCTCATTGTGTGCTACAGGCTAATCACGATTTCCTGTTTCATAGCCAACAGACTACTGATTAAAATGATGTACCACTTGACTTTCTAGCTGTTTTCAACGATAAGGTTTACCTCTGTGAAGTGTGTGAAATATATCACTACAACAAGCACTGCAGGTATTTCCTAACCCCTCCTCCCCTCCCTCACTGAGCTCAGTCATGCTCAGTATGATTCGCCCACAAAATGAGAAGCTTACCAAATAGTAAGGGGGAGTATTTTAATGCTTATTTTAATGTCATTTAGATAATTGTGTTGTGCTGAGAGTCTACAATTTCTTTCATTAAAGCATTCATTTAAAATGTAAAGGAAATCTATGCCTACTGTGTGACCGAGTTTAGATGGCATGGCCAGAAAGTGCCCACATTCATAAGGCTGTTTAGAGGTCAAACAAAATGGGGGCACTGACCGTTACTTAATCCAGTTTACATATATGTACATGGTCGGTGTAGTATTATTTAGAACATTGCTGGGTGAATGTTTTCAGATTTTGGTGGCAGAAATATTTGGGTTTTGTTCTTGTTTAGGATTTAAAGGGCCAAAGCGTCCACCCCCAAAACTATAATTTAACCCACTACTGGCCCCACTCTGTAGTGCATAAAAATCCTTACCTTACATCCCAGCTCCAAATGGTTCTCCTGTAAAGTCCCCCCAAAGTCCAGAAAACTGACCACCAGGAGCCTGGCCACCAGGGAAATTGTTTCCGCTATCCTCTAAGAGGTTTTTGGCTTGCTCAGAGCAGCCCTTCACTCCCTTCCCTCCCTCTCTCTCCCACCCGTTTTGTTCTCCCTACCCCTAGTCTAAATCCCCTTGGTCATATATTAGAGCTAGTTCCCCCAGCCCCAACCGCTATAATATATTTTTCAGAAACCCTGAACTCTACTTACCTTCCCTCTCTCTTCCGGCGTTCTGAACTGCCGGCAGCTGCGTACGTCTGCCTCTCAGCCAATCATGGATGCAGCTGCCGGTCTGGCCCCCTGCTTGCAGTTTCAAGCAAGCAGAAGGCCGGGCAGTGCGGTGGAGGAGAGAGCGAAGATAAGTAAAGATCAGGGGACGTTCTGTAAAATATAATATAGCGGTTAGGGCTGGGGGAACTAGCCCTACTATGTGTGAAAAATTTGAAAAAGGGGTGGACACAAGTATAACTATTGTGTATAAAGTTTATTTAAAAAAACAGGGCATGTCCACCCCCAAATCTATATTTTAACACACTACTGGCCCCACTGTGTAGTGTAGTAAAATCTTTACCTTACAACCCTGCTCCAAATGGTTCTCCTGTAATGTCCCTTCAAAGTCCAGAAAACTGAACATATAGGACTCTGCCTCCTGTCTCTCCTCCGGGAGAATTTGCACATGCTCAGTGCAGCCCTCCCCCGCCCTCTCCCTCCTTCTCCCACCCAGCTACAAACCCCTTTTCTGTAGTGTACGGCAAAGTAAGTAATGATCGGGGGAGTTTTTAGACAAAATACTATAGCGGTTGGGGGTTGGGGACCCTTACACTACAGAATTTGTTTTAAAAAGGGGTGGACATGCCCTTTAAACTGAAAAGTACTTGGGACAGGGATATAGGACTGGTAATTCCTACCTCACAATAATGTTTCTGTGAGGAGCACCAGACCAAAGAAAACTGATTCTGCCAGCCTCCTGGCTTCAGCACTATCTTTAATACAGGAATAGTCCAGGACTAACCTGGCAAATGAAAACTGTTGGTGCTGCAGCTCCTCAACGAAATGATATCCTTTAATTATACTGCTAACTCAGTATGTATAATTGCCAATTTGTGTGTCCTTTGTTTGATTACCTGCTGCTTATGGATTCAACTAATGGTTGTATTTCTTCCGAGACAGAAAGGAAGATTAAACTGTGATCCAACGTTTGAGTTAGAAGAAATGATTTTAGAGTCAAAACCTCTCCATAAAAAGAAGAAAAGACTTGCCAAGTATAAATCGAAAGAGGCGTCAAAAGACAGTTGCCCTTTGGTAAGTTCATATGTAGACATTAGAGTTGTCAATATGTTCTATTCTATTCATTTTACTAAAACTGGATTAAAGGTTGTTTTTTTTTGACTGCCCCGTGTGTCAGGAAGTCTAATCACTCTTACAAAATCTGGCAGCTTTAGCATTTGTTGCTGTCTTAAATGTGTCAAGGTACCTTAGATCCCTGTGACAATTGAAGTTTTCTATTACGGCTTGGCAAAATAATAGTGAAGAACACTACGACAGTGACTTTTCATTCTACTGGTTTGATTGCAACAATAAAATAGCAAGTCTGGTTTGTTTATTAGAGGGCAATATAGCTTCTATTAGGATTCTGTGCATGAACTTATTTGGAGGAGAGTAATTCATCTTGAAACAGGAAAGCAACGGGCTCGACTGATTTGCAAAGGAATCAGATTGATGATGTACATCCAGCATCATCGCCTGTGATTGAAAAAGCATTTTTTGCGTATCCAGAGAAACCGTGTCCAAGGTTACACAAGCTATCTCGCATAATTGGGAGATAGTTAGAAATAATGGTGGTAGAAAAAAAGAATCTAATCTAAAATGTCATAGACTGGGCAGCAATATTATGGGATTCCATAGGTTCCATTTGGGTTTTCCATGGTTGTGTTAAAGAGAACTCTCTATTGACATTTTATTTGTGTATGCAATGGCACATCATGCACGCAAAAATTACAGATTGTCCAATCCTGGTCTTGTATGATCAATTTTTTTTGCTAAAATTTTGAAAAAAATTTAGAAAAACATTAATTATCTTCCATGGCCAACAGATGTAATTGAGCCATTATAATCAGCTTTGGAAACAAATGTAAGTAAAACTGTTCCCTCTGCTAGTAGTAGTTGAACTACTCTAATTTCTCCTAAATGTCAATTCTTCATTCCTAAAGTAGACTTCCACTAGTGTCCATGTGTCTGCTCATTTCATACAATCAATCGCCCCATATTGTGAGAGTGTTGTGTCCTGAATGATCTCTCTACCTCCTTGCAGAACGGCCACCTGCAACAGTGCTTGGAATCGGTGAGGAAGGAATTCATCATATTCAACAGAGAAAAGTGAGTGCATTTATCAAACACATAGACACGTTGTTCAAGGAAATTGTTCCTGAATCATTGGATGTTATTTATTAGCAGTTACTGGAAATGATTAATGATCGTGACCACAGGTGCTAAAGGGCTGAGTTGGCAGCCACAGTAAGCTTCCTGGTTCCAGACTGTTTATTGATGAATTGGCTTTTTTCTGTTGGTACGCAGTAATATTCCACTTTTCTTAAACCTTAAATTGTAGCAGTTGGAAAGTTTTTAATGCCTGAATATATTTATTTTAAACGGTCCTTTAATATACAGACTACAGTAAAATAATAAGGGTATGAGGTTGTTTCAGGGCAATGAATCAAAGTGAATCTATTCTGGACCTCAAAGCGGTTATTTGGTAAAAACAAAGACTGATGTATGAAGAAGCTATTTTAATTAGGGTAAAGTATAGACGAAGTGTCTTTGCAACAAATATCTAAATAATTCTATGCAGGGTGCTAAGCAGTGGCCAGGCAGCCTGTTCTGTTTAAATGGAGAGGGAATAGCGATCCAACAAGCAGGATCATTCCACAGATGGATCACTTAATGATGTTGATACAAGCCTATACACATGTTATGCTGTTGACCGGTGCAGTTGCTTATACACAATAGTTTTAACAATGCTTTGTATACATGTAAATTCCAACCAAATATATACCTGTGTGAAATAAGTCAAATCTTAAATTCATTAAAAGATTCCCTAGACGATCTGGTCTCACTTCAGTGAGACAAGACGAATGGAAAGACCCACTCTGCAAGAAGTGTCTTCTCATTGGCCAGATCACAGACAGATAGCAAAGGCCGAAATAGACCGGACCAGCAAGGGAATATTTCAGTATTAGAGATGGCCGAACTTTCGAAAAATCGGTCCATTTTCTAAAAAAGTTCGAAAGTTCGAAACTCCAAAAACTGATCCATTAAAGTCAATGGGGGGTAAATAGTTCAGAAAGTTCGAATGAACTTTCCGAAATATTACAGTGTAAACTTACCTTACAGGCCTCTGGGACCTGGGAGAACACGCCTGTGCACAGGGAACAGCATAAAAACCGGACGTAGCTCACACGTGCGCTACTTCCGGTTTCCACATGCTGCTTTCGGTAATCCTCGAACGTTTGGTAAAACTCAAACGGACACTTTGACAAAAAATCAACGAACGGTCGGAGATTCCTGAAATCGGACGTTCGCAGATTGACGAACAGCCGACAATCCGGCCAGACGTTCGGGGGTCCCGCAGCTCGAAACCAGGACCCCCTCCTGGGTCCTCGAAAATAGTCCAGCGAGTCCGTAAAATCGAACTAGTTAGAACCCGGACTAGTTCGAATAGTTCAAGTTCGTCCAAACTCAGGTTCCAGTTCGAGTTCTAGTCCATCCCTATTCGGTATTACAAATAAGTATTACTGCTGATATAGAGTGTACCAAGGGGTGAGGACTTTGTGGTTCAGGTCCTCACCTTGGGTACTCATGTAGTTTAAAGAGAAATACAGGGAAGGTAAATATAAGGGTGCTTGAAGCCCTGTATGAACATTAATTTCCGTATATTGGTCGGTCCAAAATATCTGTCTAGATTTTTTGGTCACACATGACTGATGTCTGTGACCCATTTGTAACTAGTAGCATGAAACTTAACTTGTATTACAGGGGGACTAATCACAGTCCACACCACGCTGCCCCCCTAATAGTGATCCCATGATGTACTGAATAAAAAGATTGCTTTTCCCCCAAAATATCAATTGAACATGATTATTTAATAATTAGTTAATAAGTAGAGGTTGCTGCATTTGGCCGGTTTTACAAAGATGCAGTATCGCTATTTCACAATCCTGTGCTTTTAACGCTTATTATCTTTACGACGTAATTGCTTATAAAATGCCATAATGGTATTGTACTACGATACTTTACGATATGGCAGTTTATAAATTTACCCCATTGTTCTAATCTGTACCTTGCAGTACATCATGGTATTTATAATCCTGCATGCCATGGAACACTCAGTTTTAAGACATGATGAAATGGTGAGTTTAAACAGCACATGTGTACAGTGGGTGATAGATTTCGTTAATGCTCCTAAACTGTATTGTAAATAAATAAACTCTGTGCATGCTACAAAACAAATTTACGAAGTCATCAAGCTGCATAGGGGTTTTTGATTTTAATTCATTCAAAATCAATTCCTTTTTTTTGTGTTCTGTCAACCAAAAGTGATCACAATGTAGAATCCAATGAACTTCGATCGGTCAGGTCAGAACATTTCAGTCAATAGAAATATTTGACAGGTTTTTGAGATATTCTGATCGATTTGTGTTCAATACACACTTGCTGGATATTAATAATGGTTGATTAACGTTTATCCAACAGCTGATATAGAAGGATCAGACGTAAGTCATTTAAGCACATGGCCTATTTCCTTGTATTTCAAGAGGAAAAAACACATTTAAAAATATAAAATACCTAGACATTATCTATCATAACAATAAAAATGTACATTATGTAGAAGTATTTATAATGCATTTTGTATGGAGAACTACATATGTACTAATTAACTTTACGTGTGTCCACGCATTTAATGCGTCTGTTTGCGCTGCTATTTACCCAATACTCGGAGTGCATGCGATCAGCACAAAAAAATAATGACCATGCACTGGCATGCAATTCTCACACGCTAATGGATCGGAAACAAATGACTAATGCGCCAGTGTGGCCTAGCCCTAAATGTTTTCCAGAAATATTTAAAAAAAACTATTTTGCTACCTTTTCCAAGTAACTACACCTTAAATAATGATACTTAAATTGTGATCCTTAAATAAAAACACTGTCCTTTATTAAAAAGATCACATTCCTACCTTTAAAATGACTCTAGTATCATGTTCCTAGCTGCAGTCTATTAAAAAGATCACATTCCTACCTTTAAAGGGCATGTCCACCCCCAAAACTATAATCCCCCCAACTACTGGCCCCATTGTGTAGTGTAGTTTAATCCTTACCTCACATCCCAGCTCCATATGGTTCTCCTGTAGTCCCGCCCCAAGGTCCCAAAAACTGCCCACCAGGAGGATAGCAGAGTCCATATAGGACTCTGCCTCCTACCTGGCCTCCGGGAGAAGTTTGGCATGCGTACTGCAGCCCTTCTCCCCCTCCCTCTCCCTCCCGATTAGGATTCCCTCCCCCTACCATAAAACCCTTTTTACCAAACATTCCCCCTGTCCCCCCAGCCCCAACCACTCTATTAGTAATATCAGAAAATGCCCAAAACATTACTTACCTTCCCTCTTGCCTTCGCCGCACTGAACTCCCGGCAGCCGTGTCCGTGATTGGCTGCCGCTCAGCCAATCACAGACGCGACTGCCGGTCCCGCCCCTCTGCTTGCATTTTATCGCAAGCAGAGGGCTTGGCAGCGCGGCGGAGGAAAGAGGGAAGGTAAGTAAAGTTTTGGGCATTTTCTGATAATACTAATATAGCGGTTGGGGCTGGGGGGACAGGGGGAATGTTTGGTAAAAATTTTTCAGAAGGGTGGACATACCCTTTAAAATGACTCTAAGATCATGATTCTAGCTGCAGTCTATTAAAAAGATCCCATTCCTACCTTTAAAATGACTCTAGGATCATGTTCCTAGCTGCAGTCTATTAAAAAGATCACATTCCTACCTTTAAAATGACTCTTTGTACTGTGACATCACCAGTACCCTGTTCTACCCCCAAGTCTCAGTCTGGAGCGTGCCCACAGCGGCATCATAAGCCCCTCCCCAAATGTCTAAATCATTGTTAAAGCTAGACACAAGCCAGAAAAGATTTTTTTTCTCTCCATAAGGTGTAGAGGAAAGGACTGAGAATAGTTGCAGGTCTATAACTAGCTTCAGAAAAGATAGACATTTGTTGCTAGTGGTTTATACATTAATGGCTGTGTGTTGAGTTATTTTGAGGGGACAGAAAATTTACACTGTTATCCAAGCTGTGCACTGACTGTGCACTGTACCAATGTGTCATATCTTTAGTATTGTCCCATTTATTTTGCAATGTATCCAATGTGCTATTAGCCTAACATAAGAAGGATACTCTCTCAATCCTGATCAGTATATCATTCACTGTAATCACTGTAGTGTAAGGACACATTAGTTTCCTTAGAAACTCCAAAGAGAGATACTCCAGAAGATATTCCAAATGAAAAATGTCCTTTTACTGTAGATATAGATGGAACACACACCTTCCCACTTAACTTAATGTATCTTCTGTTCATTCCTGTTCCCCTACACTAATTCTCTTGAAAACAGATAAAGAACCCCCACTTTATTATCTATCCCTTTAAAGGGTATCATAACTGGAAAAGGTGTTTTTTCTTAAAGGGTTTGTACATCGTAATTTTAAGTTTCTTTTTAACTGTTTTACTGAAGAACAGGAGGTAAATGCACCTCTCTTACCTCCCGTTCTTCAGTAAATCTTGCAGGAGAGAAGGAGACACTTACCCGCGGATTGTTTCAGCGCCGGCTTCTCTGACAGTCTACGACGTGTCCACACTCCTTCGCACTGTGTGCGCATGCGCACACTGTGCAAAGCACTGGGGATGCATAGGAGGCTTTCATATGTGTCTCTTGCAGCGCTGGAAAGATACAGGGAAGTGTCTCCTGCTCTCCTGCAAGATTTACTGAAGAACGGGAAGTAAGAGATAGTGCATTTATCTCCTATTCTTCAGTAAAACAGTTAAAAAGAAACTTTTTTTTACGATGGACATACCATTTAATTGCCCATTACTGGAAACTATTAAAAAAAATTTTTAAAGCTATTCAATGAACTTCTATTACCAAATCTGTTTGAAGACGGTTCCACAGTTTCACCGTTCTCACTGTAAAGAAACCTTTCCTAACCTGAAGATGAAACTTCATTCTTCCAATCTTAAAGGATGTCCACGTGTCCTCTGATAGGACCTATTAGTGAACAATATTCTTTAAAATATTCCAGCTTCAAGACAAAACAAATTTCTAAAAATACCCTTGCTTATGGGTACAATTAATGTAATACATTTAAAAAAGCATGCTGAGGAACATCAATACGCTATATTTTATGGGCACAGCATTTCCCATACTTAGCATAGAAAATATCTTTACAATTTATGAAGCATTAACTCCGTTTTGGAACCTCCAATTCCATATTGGCAGCTGCATAATCTATTGCTGGGCATAACCAGCCAGTTAAGTCGTGCTGTGAGAATTAATATGTTTGTGTAAGATTTTTCTGGTTCACAATTGTACATAATTTGTTCTTGAAATTGCCAGTTGGCTATCAGTATATAATGAAATTGTCAGTTAACTACCAGTATATAATGAAATTGCCAGTTACCTGAATATAATGAAATTTCCAGTTTGCTACGAGTATATAATGAAATTGTCAGTTTGCTACCAGTATATAATGAAATTGCCAGTTAGTTACCAGAATATAATGAAATTTCCAGTTTGCTACCAGTATGTTATGAAATTGTCAGTTTGCTATCAATATATATTGAAATTGCCAGTTTTCTATTAGTATATAATGGCATTGTCAGTTTGCTATCATTATATAATGAAATTGCCAGTTAGCTACCAATATATAATGAAATTGCTAATTACCTACCAGTTTATAATGACATTTCCAGTTAGCTATCAGTATATAATGAAATTGTCACTTTGCTACTGGTATATAATAGAATTGTCAGTTTGCTATCATTATATAATGAAATTGCCAATTTGCTACCAGTATATAATGAAAATGCCAGTTAGTTACCAGAATATAATGACATTTCCAGTTAGCTACCAGTATATAAGGAAATTGCAGTTCCTACCAGTATATAATGAAATTGGCCGTTAGTTACCAGAATATGATGACATTTCCAGTTTATACCAGTATATAATGAAATTGTCAGTTTGCTACCAGTATATAATGAAATTGCCAGTTAGTTACCAGAATATAATGAAATTTCCAGTTTGCTACCAGTATATTATGAAATTGTCAGTTTGCTATCAGTATATATTGAAATTGCAAGTTTTCTATTAGTATATAATGGAATTGTCAGTTTGCTATCATTATATAATGAAATTGCCAGTTAGCTACCAATATATAATGAAATTATTTAATGAAATTGCTAATTATTTACCAGTATATAATGAAATTTCCAGTTAGCTACCAGTTTATAATGAAATTTCCAGTTAGCTACCAGTATATAATGAAATTGTCAGTTTGCTACATGTATATATGAAATTTCCAGTTAGCTACCAGTATATAATGAAATTGTCAGTTTGCTACCGGAAATTATATGAAATTGTCAGTTTGCTATCATTATATAATGAAATTGCCAATTTGCTACCAGTATATAATGAAATTATATAATGAAATTGCTAATTACCTACCAGTATATAATGAAATTTCCAGTTAGCTACCAGTTTATAATGACATTTCCAGTTAGCTATCAGTATATAATGTAATTATCACTTTGCTACTGGTATATAATAGAATTGTCAGTTTGCTATCATTATATAATGAAATTGCCAATTTGCTACCAGTATATAATGAAATATTTAATGAAATTGCTAATTATTTACCAGTATATAATGAAATTTCCAGTTAGCTACCAGTTTTATAATGAAATTGCAGTTAGCTACCAGTAATAATGAAATGTCAGTGTACCTGTATATATTGAAATTTCCAGTTAGCTACCAGTATATAATGAAATTGTCAGTTTCTACCGGAATATAATGAAATTGTCAGTTTGCTACCTGTATATATTGAAATTTCCAGTTAGTTACCAGTATATAATGAAATTCTCATTTTTCTACTAGAATATAATGAAAATGCCAGTTAGTTACCAGAATAAACTGAAATTTCCAGTTTGCTACCAGTACATATTGAAATTGCCAGTTTTCTATTAGTATATAATGGAATTGTCAGTTTGCTATCAGTATATAATATAATTGTCAGTTTGCTACTGGTATATAATGGAATTGTCAGTTTGCTATCATTATATAATGAAATTGCCAATTTGCTACCAGTATATAATGAAATTATATAATGAAATGCTATTACCTACCAGTATATAATGAAATTCCAGTTAGCTACCAGTTATAGACATTTCCAGTTAGCTATCAGTAATAATAATTATCACTTTCACTTGGTATCATATTTAATAGAATTGTCAGTTTGCTATCATTATATAATGAAATTGCCAATTTGCTACCAGTATATAATGAAAATGCCAGTTAGTTACCAGAATATAATGACATTTCCAGTTAGCTACCAGTATATAAGGAAATTGTCAGTTTCTCTACCAGTATATAATGAAATTGGCAGTTAGTTACCAGAATATGATGACATTTCCAGTTTGCTACCAGTATATAATGGAATTGTCAGTTTGCTATCATTATATAATGAAATTGCTAATTTGCTACCAGTACATAATGAAATTATATAATGAAATTGCTAATTACCTACCAGTATATAATGAAATTGGCAGTTAGTTACCAGAATATGATGACATTTCCAGTTTGCTACCAGTATATAATGAAATTGTCAGTTTGCTACCAGTATATAATGAAATTGCCAGTTAGTTACCAGAATATAATGAAATCTCCAGTTTGCTACCAGTATATTATAAAATTGTCAGTTTGCTATCAGTATATATTGAAATTGCAAGTTTTCTATTAGTATATAATGGAATTGTCAGTTTGCTATCATTATATAATGAAATTGCCAGTTAGCTACCAATATATTATGAAATTATATAATGAAATTGCTAATTATTTACCAGTATATAATGAAATTTCCAGTTAGCTACCAGTTTATAATGAAATTTCCAGTTAGCTACCAGTATATAATGAAATTGTCAGTTTGCTACCTGTATATATTGAAATTTCCAGTTAGCTACCAGTATATAATGAAATTGTCAGTTTGCTACCTGTATATATTGAAATTTCCAGTTAGCTACCAGTATATAATGAAATTGTCAGTTTGCTACCGGTATATAATGAAATTGTCAGTTTGCTACCTGTATATATTGAAATTTCCAGTTAGCTACCATATAATAAGAATTGTTCCCAGTTTTGCTACCGGTATATAATGAAATTGTCAGTTTGCTACCTGTATATATTGAAATTTCCAGTTAGCTACCAGTATATAATGAAATTGTCATTTTTCTACTAGAATATAATGAAATTGCCAGTTAGTTACCAGAATAAACTGAAATTTCCAGTTTGCTGCCAGTATATAATGAAATTGTCAGTTTGCTACCAGTATGTTATGACATTGCCATTTTTCTACCAGTATACAACGAAAATGCCAGTTTCCTGTGCCTGTGCCATTAATTTGTGTATGTCTGTCTACTTCTTATCTCTACTGTCTATTTATCTGTCTTTCTGTCTATGTATTGCTACCTGACTGTGTATCTATCTATCTTTGTCTGTGTTTGTCTCTCTGGCTGTCTATTTGTGTCTCTGGCTATCTTACTATCTTTATTAAATATCTAATGGGTGTGGCTTAATTATGTTGTGGCCTAAACATTTGTGATGTGCTACATGTGGCACATGGAGTTCCAAGAAGTGTCCAATATCTTTTAGCTCAGACCATAGACCAATTTTTTTATCTTAGACTCTAGATTTACTGTCATTATTTCCATACATTTTGTTGTCTACAAAAGATGGGTACATTAAATTATGTCTAACGGTAAAGAAAACCTGTAGAGAGCTTTGTCCTGAATGAGCCTAATTTAACAATCCCGCGTGGCTTTTTTTAAGCATTACTCTTCCATCTGACTCATGCTGCTGGGTGTAATTGGAGTTTGTGCAGCCTGAGTACAAAGAAAACTAAATGAATTACACATTCAATTCTAAGGATGACAAATTTTATTGGAATTGATAGTCTTTACCACAATCATTTTATCTTCTTGGATGTTTTCCTGTTTGGGAAAAGCAAAGGAAAAATCGGGAAAAACAGCAGCAATATTTAAAGAAATATTTGTTAATATCGGTCTATAGCTATGCTTAGGTAGTGATTTGGTGTGGGTAATGTGAATGTATGCAGTAATGATCCCCTTTACTTTTATTTTATTATATATATACGTCTATATTAGATGTCACCAAGGAGCCCCATGATCATATGATGATCGTCTGCATCTCGGCTCCCATTATTTTAATCCCCTTTCAGATACCCAATGCACTTTCCGATGACCTCAAGGTGCCAGCACGGTGGAGGTACGGTAACTATAAACCAGCAGAAAGGGTAGTTTCTGGGCATCTGTAAATCTTGCTATAGATTGTATTGTATAAACCCTTGGGGTAAGGGTCTAAGTTTTGCACCCACATGGGCTAATGTGCATAGGGTTTCATATCTTGGATAGAATAAAATAAATGACAGTTATACTAATAAAAACATCCCAATAGTACCCTGTATAAGCACCTAAACCATTTAGGTCCCCATCCCTGGGTTTGCTCTAGATCACCTGTATTATTCCTTCAAAGTCTGGCTTGTAGTGCTGGTCTCGCATTATCCCCTCACACAAATCGGTACTTTTCCTTGTCTGGCCAATTGGAAGACACACAACTTTGACTACACTTTGCTGGAGTGTAGGAGGAAGCAGGCCAGACCAACAGTATGAGCTAGGCTTTGAAGGAATTGTTTAGTTGAACTAGGAAAGACACAGGGGTGAGGACCTATCAGTTTAGGTGCTCAATCTGAGTACTATTTGGGGGTTCAGAGGGTAATGGAGGCTATAGTTCTCCTTTAAGGAATTACAAAAGGAAATAGACCTACCGTATATGTTTATTTTTTTAGATCCACAATTCTTCTTCTATTTTCCAGGCTCAAAGGTGTACAAGATCAAAGTGGCCATGGATCAAGCACAGAAAACAAATCAAACAAACAACCCCATGTTAAAAACCAAGTCGGTCACACCACCAATAACAACATTTTAGTTCACGGGTGCACAAAAGGATGCAGCAGCTAGTTGAATAGGACTTTCCCGTTGTATCCAGAAGGAAGAGATGCATGCCTTTACTGATGACTATGGGCTCTTCTTAAAATGTAAATAATCAACAAATTGTCCAAGCACAGTCCATCCAAGTAACCATTCTACTCTAACATTACGCTAACATTCCTTGGGTAAAAAGCCTTTATCTGCACATGTGCGTAGTGTTAACTTTCAATCTTTGAGACAAATCTGTAAATTCACCTGGGGAAACACTTGAATGTCCAAATGTTTATTTTTAAGGCTGAAAGCTATTTAGGGTAAATGTGATTCCAACTAGATTATCTGAAAGCTCAGATCAAGAAAATGGAAATCTAGAGGCTTTTACCAAAACAACCAACTTTCAATTACTGGGAATCGCTTGTGGTGCACCAAATAAGGTGGTTACTGCAAAATAATGTGAATATATGGAAATAGTCCTACCAATCAAAATGTCCAGCAATGCCATTTCCTACATGTGCAGACTGTATAAATTGGGGAAACTGGATTGACTAACTACAGAACTAGAGTTCTAAATAAACAGAATATTTGTAGTGCCATAAATGACTTCTGTTGTGAAAGAGCCAGAGGTATACTCATGCAGTAAATGACTGCTTTTTGGCTCCTCCCACAATCATTGTCACTGACAATTCTCGCATCCATGACACTGAGGAACATATGTTAATGAGGGATGGGGAGGGAATTGAAAATTGTCAGTTACTGCTAGAAAGCAGTCAGTTAATGCAGGAGTATAATTCTCCTTAAAAATAGATTGTGATATAGTCAACGAGTAGCCCTACATTGATTATACTACAATTCTAGAACAGTATATATTTTTAAAGTGTATGGAAAACTCTAAAGACCTCATTTACCCGGAGCCTCAATCGCACCGGGCAAATGTGTAGTTAATACTGAATTCGTGCCCAGCCACTAGCAGTCATTAAATAGTAGCGCTAAAAGTATGCATAGCGTGTGAGGAAATGAGGCCCTAAATGGCAAGTCTGTACTGGACGCAATTTTAGTTAATGGTCAGCAGCATATTACAATACGGCAATGTGGTTGGAATGGTCAGCTAAATACTGTATGGTATTGATAGTGTGGACTATAGTTTCCACAATGGTTACAAAATCCTCACACAATCATAAAATACTGTGCAGTGCCGTTATTTTACAATTGCAGTGAAGGCGCAGTATGGCACAATATAAACATGCTAGGTGCAGCGTCATTTTAAAAGAAAATGGCTCTTCCATGGACAAAATTTGCATTGCCAAGAGTGCCACATTCTAATAGGTTTTAAAGATCCACAAGGCAAGTTACACTTAAAGGGATATCATCATTGTAACAGGTATTGTCATTTTTTAGTGCTGCACATTACCAAAAATAGAATTTTTAAAAGCTGATTTCACAATAAATGGGTTCCAGGGTATTATTTATAATTGTGGGGTTTCTAATGAGGTTGTCTTTTTAATGACAATATCCCTTTAAAATTGCAACATTTTCTGTAGATGGACACGAAATATGAAAGCACAGATGTAAGTGCTACTAAAATAACTCGCAGCCATTTCTACTTGCTTATGATTTCTCTCACCTTTTTTCTTTTGAAAGAAAAATATTTTGCATTCCTTCTCTTTGGATCATTTTTCTGTTTTATGCATATAGCAATATGGGTTTGGGAATAGCCATTTTGTCTCTGATGAGTCATTCTTCACAGTTAACCAGTAGAAAAGGTGCAGGTTTATCATCCCTTGAGATGCTATCACAAGAACGGAGAATTTTACAGTTAATTGAAATATGGAAATTACCGAGAAGGTGTGTTCTCTGCAAACAAATTGCTAAACCACTTTAGGCTCATTTACCCAGAGCTGCTGGACTATTATATGGCGTTAAATTTGCGCTAAACGGTTCGCTATTTGTTAGCATGACTTTAACTCCATATTAGTGCCAGATGCCCGGGTTACGCAAAAGATACCTGCGCACCTGACACTAGTGATTCAATATTGCTACTTGCTACGCCAGCTTTAAAATCCCGCTGTGAGCAAATCACTTTTTGGGAATTACCCACAGTCGCAAACACGATATTGAATCACGTTCGGGAGTTTTACCCAGAGAGAGCGGCTCCAGGTAAATTAGCCTGGTTATCTTTTATAGCATGGAGATTAATTAAGTCTAGTAACAAGTAAAGCATTCTGCAAAATTACTGGAACATTAATCCCTCCATTGAGTAACCTATGACATGCCAAGCCGTCATTCTTTAGGTGATATTCTGGGAACTGTGTATTGTTGTACTGAAAGATGGAAATCCCGATATAAACTCCAACATATCTAACAACTATTTCAGAATGCAATAATATGTAGAAAGCTGTAGAATATCTCAGGAGAATTGGTTCTTTTTATAATTTAGAGTCCAAAGCTTATCTTCCCTCTTCCTTGATAATACCAGGCCCACCACCATGTTACAATGGGTTAGAGAATTAATGAATTAATAAAGGATTGCATACGTGATATTCAGTCCAGAGGAAGCAGCTGAGAAGCGCAATTGTGGGTAAATTTATACGTTTTCCTGGCTGCTCCTGTTTGAGTAATTATAGAACGGTAGTAAGACTTATAGTGACCATACACTACAAAAGGTTATTATGATCATCATTGCCACCCATCAAATCAAAAAATGTTTACAGGTAAATCAACCCCCCACCACCACCACCTCAAAATTGTAAAGAGATGTAAGACTACATGTAGGGTTTTTCTAGCTGTGACCGTCATGGAAACTTTTTGAAAGTAGCTTTAACCATGGCACAGTAAAGACATATTAATTAAATTATATGAGTTATGATAATTATATTTAGACCACATAAATAATTCTTTGTGGGCATTATATTTGCCCTTTAAACAGACAAATCTCAATAATATCTGCTCTCAACCATCCCTCATATTGGGTGTTAAAGGAGAACTAAACCCAATTTTTTATACTCCAGAATCTGAAAACAACCCCCTTAAAAACACCAATAAACTATAAAATGCCACTTTAGTAAACTCTGTTAAAGTAAATCAAAGCCTGTTAAGAACTGGATGAAGTATCTGTGTGTATGTGCAGTGTTAGACCACACCTCCTGACCTCAGTCACATGCTTCCTTGCTTTATCTGTCCTGTAAAAGTTTGTGACATAGCTAAGGACTGAGCATGTGCAGAACATAATGGTCGTTGACCAAACTGTGTGATACTAGAATGCTGAGAAATAAAGCACAAACCATATGTTATTTAGGTAAATTTCCCAACGCCTGTATCAAAATGAGAGGTAAGACACAGATTACTGGTTTTATATCAAGTTGTCCTGACTTCTGGTTCAGCTTTGTTCTGCGGCTTTAGTTGTCCTTTAATATAAGTAATGAGTTGAGAACTATGAGAACAGCATCTTTCTGCCTTGTAGCGTGTCTGCCTTTAACTCTAAAGGGTGTCTAGAATGTCCAGACAGGTACCTCCAATTTTCATATATTAATATCAGTGTCTCTCAGGGGATGTTAGGAAATTAAATTGAAAAAGAAGAGTTGGTTACAAATCTCAGTCTCAGTCCAACCTGCCAACCTCCATCTTCCCTTACTGAATGATAAGGCTTACCAAACTCTCCAACACACCACCCTATTCTGACAATTGTTCTTTCCGAAGATGAAAATGTCCTTTTTTTTACTTGCCTTTTTATAAGATAAACCTGCCTTTCAATGTCATTGTTTCTTTAAAATGGTTGGCTAATGTTTCTCCGGAATTACAAAATGTATCTTTGTTGTTTTATTTTTATTCTCTAACATCTTACAATTGTGCCATAAATGTGAAAATCTGTAACAGCTTTAAGCTTCCTTTCTACAAGATCCACTTCTGTACAATTAGATGTCTAGTCTGTGTTGAGATGGATATTTAGATGATGTCTCATTTTGTGAACTGTAATATGTTTGTGTTGGTGTTTGTGTTTGATTTCATTCTGCAGTTGTAGTATTTTCCTTCTGTTGTATTATAATGAATCGGATCCATGACAGGGATCCTGTCTTCATTGGGGATGTGCGCACATGGGCATTGCTCTTCTAAGTAAATGAGCAGCCAGGAAACAGATAGGAGACTCTCCTTAATTACGGAGAATTTAAGTTATCTCAAATAATGTCATTGTTCACTAAACAAATCTACCTGTAGTTGAACTCGACTTGAGTGTTGTTTAACATACATAAGTTTTTTGCATTCATTTTGCACTGCAATTCTTTCTGTACGTAAATGACTAGATCCTGTGAGTAAATGACTAGATCCTGTGAGTAAATGACTAGATCCTGTAAGTAAATGACTACATGCTGTAAGTAAATGACTAGATTCTGTAAGTAAATGACTAGATCCTGTGAGTAAATGACTAGATCCTGTGAGTAAATGACTAGATCCTGTGAGTAAATGACTAGATCCTGTTTGTAAATGACTAGATGCTGTAAGTAAATGACTAGATTCTGTAAGTAAATGACTACATGCTGTAAGTAAATGACTAGATTCTGTAAGTAAATGACTAGATCCTGTGAGTAAATGACTACATCCTGTGAGTGAATGAAAAGATCCTGTAAGTAAATGACTAGATCCTGTAAGTAAATGACTAGATCCTGTGAGTAAATGACTAGATGCTGTAAGTAAATGACTAGATTCTGTAAGTAAAGATTCTGTAAGTAAATGACTAGATCCTGTGAGTAAATGACTAGATCCTGTGAGTAAATGAAAAGATCCTGTTAGTAAATGACTAGATTCTGTAAGTAAATGACTAGATCCTGTGAGTAAATGACTAGATTCTGTGAGTAAATGACTAGATTCTGTAAGTAAATGACTAGATCCTGTGAGTAAATGACTAGATCCTGTGAGTAAATGAAAAGATCCTGTGAGTAAATGAAAAGATCCTGTAAGTAAATGAAAAGATCCTGTAAGTAAATGACTAGATTCTGTAAGTAAATGAATAGATCCTGTGAGTAAATGACTAGATTCTGTTAGTAAATGACTAGATGCTGTAAGTAAATGACTAGATTCTGTAAGTAAATGGCTAGATCCTGTGAGTAAATTACTAGATCCTGTGAGTAAATGAAAAGATCCTGTAAGTAAATTACTAGATTCTGTAAGTAAATTACTAGATCATATGAGTAAATGACTAGATTCTGTAAGTAAATTACTAGATCCTGTGAGTAAATTACTAGATCCTGTGAGTAAATGACTAGATTATGTGAGTAAATGACTAGATTCTGTGAGTAAATGACTAGATTCTGTAAGTAAATTACTAGATCCTGTGAGTAAATAACTAGATTGTGAGTAAATGACTGGATTCTGTCGGTAAATGACTAGATTCTGTGAGTAAATGACTAGATCCTGTGAGTAAATGACTAGATTATGTGAGTAAATGACTAGATTATGTGAGTAAATGACTAGATTCTGTGAGTAAATGACTAGATTTGTAAGTAATACTAGATCCTGTGAGTAAATAACTAGATTATGTGAGTAAATGACTGGATTCTGTCGGTAAATGGACTAGATCCTGTGAGTAAATGACTAGATTATGTGAGTAAATGACTAGATTATGTGAGTAAATGACTAGATTCTGTGAGTAAATGACTAGATTCTGTAAGTAAATTACTAGATCCTGTGAGTAAATAACTAGATTATGTGAGTAAATGACTGGATTCTGTCGGTAAATGACTAGATTCTGGATAAAACCTTAACTAGAATCCTGTGAGTAATGACTAGATTATGTGAGTAAATGACAGATCTGGTGAGTAAATGACTAGATTCTGTGAGTAAATGACTAGATCCTGTGAGTAAATGACTAGAAGCTGTAAGTAAATGACTAAATCCTGTTAGTAAATGATTAGAACAGTTGTTTCTACACCTTCTATAAAGAACACTCACACAAGTGGTGCCAAATACAGTGCCATTCATTGTGCACTTTTTCAGACCAGTTAAGTGCCGTATAAAGCAGTATATTGTGCTATTACCTCCATTACAGACCCATAAATTCAATGGTATTTCTTGTGCTATTCTGCTCAGTATAGACCTACCTCTGCCCCAATTCATCCCTTCTCCTTTGTTCTTTGATCTTTCCACTGAGTGTAGGTGCATCACATGTCTGTTGGAAAAGTAAGGTTTACTTTGACAAATGTTGTCTGTTTTAAAAGATTCAAATGCCCATGTGCCCCAGCCCTATATCTAGTCTAAAGGCAGCCATAAATGTTAAAGGGATTGGATATTGTCAAATGATCATATAAGATTTTGTTTATTTAACCCAAATACAAGATCCAGCATTATCACAAATATTGTGAAATCGTGATCATTCATCATGCAAAAAGATTGTCATTTGACCTGTTGACCAATAGCAATTTGGGTGGAATGTCAAATTTGCTTTCTATTCTTGGATCTAAATATTACTTATGGTAACTGTAAAATTTAAACATGTCTATCTGGTATTGTTACTAATGCCCATAACAAGCTAGTTTAATATAATATCAATGCATATATGGCTGCCTTTCCTCTCACTGTCACCAAAAATTCTTTATTGTATATCAAAAATCCTAATATGCTCCGCTTTATGTTTTCTGCTCCTCAAAGGGGCGCTGCACTAATGCAGTAACTGTTTCCTCTCTGGCTCCTCCCCCAGTTAGAGTCGCTGACTCTCCTCCCATTCTCTGACATTATAAAGCATATTGATAAAGGGGAGGGCAGACTGAGGGGACAGAAATAGCTGTCACCTACTGAATGAGTATAGTGTTCCTTTAAGTCATTTGTTTCTAGTAAATAACTGTTTATGTCAATACATGCACATCACAAGACACAGGATTCTTTTCAGAGTTTTAAATAAAGTGAAGATTTCTTAAACTAAGCTTTACCTTGCTTTGCAGGGTTTTCTATATGGTATCATTTTGTATTTATTTTGTATACTATTCTAAATCTTTTGTTTACATACAGAAATATTTTTAATATTTCATCTATATTATTTGTATCTTATTTTTTTTCGAATGCATCACAAATGCCTTCACTAGATTTAGAAGACGCACTGTAATTATATATTGATGCATGATGTTTATTTAATAAAATTATTTGAAACAAATGGTCTATTAAGTTATATATATATATAAAAAACCAAGCACATCCCCAGGAAGATATTAATCTTTTTTTATGTTTAGGTTACGAGGGTGGAGTTGTCCTTTAACTTTTTAGTTATTTTGGAAAATCTGCCTTGCTTGGAGATCATGAACTATCAAGCACAATAGGGATAATTCCAATCATTTCTCAAGCAGTATTTGAGTATTTGGCAGAAGCTTAATCAGTGTGTATGACTCAGACAATTATACCCCATCTAGTAAAGGGCATGGTTATAAAGACAATGGTACTGCAGTAAAATACGGTGTTATAAGTGAAGACCACTGCACCCAATAATGGCCAATATTGTCTTCTGCTACATTAATAGAAGAATCATTAAATTAAGAGAGCGAGTGATGGAATTTTTTTCTTGAAAATGACATTCTTACTGGGTAGGTCTACTTAATAAATATGGCAGTTACATGATACAGTCAAATCTAGTCCGTAGAGGTTCAGGCACATTTTATAGAAGATTATTGGGTGACCCCCAAAGTTATTCTTTCCAATTCATTCAGGTTGGGGGAGAGGATACCTGGCTAAAGCTATGCTTAGTGTGGGAGCAAGGCATCCTGGGAATGTGGAAACCCCACAGCTTAGAGAGTGATCACAAACTATTTTGCAATAACACTGATAAAATAAGCTAATGAAGGAAAGGGCTGTATTTTCATATGGGGTGTCCTTAAATAACTTGCTGTAAAATACTGCTCCTTACTTTTTAGTATTGTTATTTAAGGATTTGTCCTGTTATTTAAAGAGAGGTATCCTTATTGAAAGGCATGTCCACCCCCAAAACTAGAATTTAACCCCCTACTGGCCCCACTGTGTAGTGTAGAAAAATCCTTACCTTACATTTCTGCTTCAAATGGTTCTCCTGTAATGTCCCTTCAAAGTCCAAAAAAGTGGCCACTAGGAGCCTGGCCCTCCCCCTGGTGTAAAACCCCTTTTCTGTAGTGTAGGGCTCCCTCCCCCAACCCCTATAGTAATTTCTCTAAAAACTCCCCCGATCTATACTTACTTTGCCTCTCTGCGCTGACGTTCTGTGCAGCCGGAAGCCGCTTCTGTGATTGGTTGCCTCTCAGCCAATTACGGACGCAGCTGCTGGTCCGGCCCCCTGCTTGCAGTTTCATGCAAATCCAGGACCCAGGGACAGGTGAGTCTCTGACTTTAATACCCTCCTCCCACAGAAACAAGGTATCAAGGCGCCCGCACCCTCTGTAAATGGCACAAGAAAGGGGCCCCATTCTTTCTAGTTATTTCCTTAATGAGTGTGTTAATTTATTTATTCAAGCCAATAGACACTGCAGTGCTGTTAAAGGGTGGGGGAGGTTGCCCAAGCCCTTATGTGGGGGAGTTATTTAGTTGGGGAGCCCTTGTGTTTAGTGCCTGATGCTCTGGAGGGACCCAGGTACAATTAGACAGAATGGCAATAGGAGAGTAAAAGTACATACTATGGTGGTTTCAAAGTAAGCAAGGTCATAGGTATACCTGTCTCTGATGAGACTTCCTGGTCTTCCTGGTTTATGGCATCCCATACCACCAGAGTGGTATGGGATGCCATAAACAGCACATTTAGCTACTCTTTTATAGTGTTTAATGGCTGCAAGAGAGTTGTCATTCTGGTCCCAGCCTTCCACTTCACCTTATACAATAAGATTCAGTCTATATCTTATAGTATGTCGCCCTGTGTGCATAGGCTCGAAGACAAGTGGATATAAAGTATAGTTTACTTATGTAAAATAAATTGACGATAGCATTTCTCTGACCTTCTCGTGACTGTAACAGATAAAACATCAGTTTTGAAAAGTCACTACAAATCTATTTGTGAAAGGCTGACGTGGCAACTCACCATGTGAAGCATGAAATCTGTTCTAATCTAATGATGACAAAGTGTTTCTGCCTTAAGTCCAACTTCCCTTGATCGATGGACTGGCAGGTTCACATCAGCAAAACATCAGAAATATCTAATTATTTTATAGAAAGAAACGTAGACCTGGAATGACCAATACACTGAGCCGAAATAAGGCAATGGATTGTGCCATCCCCAAGAAATATGTTCAGGCTTTTAAACTCAGTCATATCACTGGTCAAATTACATTATTTTAAAGGGTGAAACATGTCAAAATCTCATTTTTTACTAACTGTAAAAAATGTTTTAAAGCATTTGATATTTTATTATAACTGGACATGAAATTGACAAGGCCAATCGAATTGTCCCAGAAAGTTTTAAGCCCCTTAGGGTGGAACATGTCATGGCTAGAGTGATTGCAAGCTAACCAAGGCCCATGTTTTTACCAATATAAAGGGGACATTCAACTTGGCTGGATGATATATATATATATATATATATATAGCAAAGTCCACTGCACTCTGTCCAAACACAGCTGCCTGGGTGCTGTCCGTAAAGTAACAAACAATCTGTAAGGTACTGAGCACTCCTAGGTCTGGAACAAATATATTTATTGAATAAAGTAGGTCTGAAGGCCTACTTTATTCAATAAATATATTTGTTCCAGACCTAGGAGTGCTCAGTACCTTACGGATTATATATATATATATATGTACTAGCAAAAGTTAGCTTGTTGGTGCACAGTGGGAAATATTTGTGTGTACATTTGGCTATGTTTGGATACAGTGGATATAAAAGTCTACACACTGCTGCAAAATGGCAGGATTTTGTTTAATAATAAATAAAAAGAAACCAATCCTGTCTGAAATTGTTCCAACTTTATTGCAATATTGCCGACTTTATTGCAATGTCAAAACAAGTCCAAACCAATACATTTGGTATGTCTGAACTTGCCAATAGTTACTCTTCCTTGCAATGTTTACAAATTCTATGGCCATATTCTGCACAACTCTCGCACCCCACACATTTTCATTTGTATTAGGGCCTGGCCTCTGGCTGGAACATGGATCCACTGATGCCATTTCTTTAGGTCATTGTTTTGTGGAAACATTAAGTGCAGCTTCCTGGCAGATGCTTGACGTGTAGACTAAAACATGGATCTGGTCATGATTTTATCCACCAGTTCCTGCTCAAGAAAAGTAGTCCCAAAATATGATGCTACCTCTACCTTGCTTCACTGTGGTTATGGTGTTCTACTGTTAATTTTGCACCAAACATGCATTTTTATTACAATTTTTTTCCAATTGTGTTGTTATTTTATGACCACTGCATAAAATAACCATGTCACAGTTGCTGTGGTGGCCACAGTCATAGAATAACGATAAAATGCCAGTAACAATTGGTATTTTAGGACCAATTTGCCAGAAGAGTCAACATTGAACATCAGTGTGTCATTGGGGGAAAATCTCAGTCCAACTGATCACACGAATTTACCAACACTTTTCACAACAAAAAAATGTTGCCAATATTTTGGTTGATCTGTCAAAACATTGTCCCGAGTGAACAAAGCCTAAAATGATGAAGTCCTGTATGAACCAGTGGACTAATGCCTGGGTCAAGGTTTTATTCTTACCCTCCGTATCAGCTCAGACGGTTATTAAGAAAGTAGTTAGATTTAAGGAAAACCAGAAAATTGACTTCAATATACAAGGTAGCTAAAAAGCTTAAAGGGCAAGTCCAGCCCTGAAATGAAAACTTACATACAGGTAAATCACCCCCCAAAACCCTAAACTGTAAAAGTTTGAATCCAGAAATATATAAGTCTAACCTGAAATCCTGTACAATGTCCTGTCTCCACTGTTTCTGCTTCCTGGTTCTTCCAGTTAGCAACTGTCAGTTATGGATTTGACAGTTGACATCACAGCCAATGACTGAATGTTAATCCTCTAGCTGCCTCTTCTGAGCATGCCCAGGCTCAGTACAGGCTTCTAAATTGCTCAGTTTCCATGAGGCATCCAGAAGCATAGCAGGCATACAGTAATGAATTCAGAAGAGGCCATTCTTTCTAAAAGATGTTCTTATGAGGGTGGAGTTGTCCTTTAAGGAGAGTGGGGCTAAAAGGAGCAAAAAACCCTCCACAGATCATAAAAATGGAGCAGAGCCTTCTTATAACAGAAGGTATTTTGCAGTCTCATGCTATATAATAGCATTGCCCACAAAAAGAAACAAGAAGTAATGTCTTACTCCCAGGATCCCCAGACATAATGGATAGGGTAGTAGCAGCTTTATGAAATAGATCTGATCCCTACAGTGCAACTGGTGCCTCTATTAATTAGGCCTTAGAAATACCCATCTATTTAAGCTGCACATAGGAAAAAGATGGATCCCTCGTTCAAACATACTGGTGTCACTAAGTCAGATGCCCACTGACATGGCCATAAAATAACAATACGGTCAAAAATAAAAATACCTGTGGCCAGTATTGGTGTTTACCAATATTTATCTTTTGTAAATACTGACCAGTATGAGAGACCTTGCCCTATGCTATCCAGCCAGTAACTGCTGTACACTACACAATTGACTGTTCTGTATAACTGGGATGGGCCTGTTATTTTTGACATCATCAGACATCCCATCCTGCAAAAACTTGTTTCAGTAGGTAACACTGCCGCCCAGCCACATTAAATAAATGGCACAAGAATACATTGACTTTTACAAAGAATACATTTCTGATACATTGACTTACCAATCAGAAAAATACATTCAGCATGCATGCTCCAGACTCTCTCTTGTACACCCTCTCCTTACCATCCATACAGTGAGAGCGCTGATGCTCCCTGATCTTATCCCTGGTGAGACAGACTGACATAACTATTACATACACAAGTGTTTCTGTCTTTCCTCATTACCTAATCAGGGAGATTGGATGTAATTTCTGGGAGTCAGGGAACTGCTATTAATATCAGGGAGACTCCCTGCACAGGAGAAGGTGGGAAATCTGCATCACCAAATCCAGGAGCCAATCTAGACATTTAAAGAAGCCATTTAAATACACAGCAATTGGGAACCCTTTAAAAAGTTCTTATTAAGAGTAAAACTCAGGTAGCACATTGGCCACCTGGCATCTGGGATTTGTCCAGTCCTGCTGTAAACTGAATAGAAAATGGATTTATAAACAGAATGAATGTAGACTAGGATTCCCTAGGCATCTCTGTGTTAGAAGTCAGCAATATAAAAGAAATGGACAAACTGCAACAATAACAGTAGCTGCTATAAAGCAACATGGATCCCCAATGGACTCACAGACTCTACTCCTGCAATTATATAAGATGTGAGTTTTTACAGGAAATCTAAACACAATCCCTGCACCAGTCCAATTGCTAACAAACGGTTTAAAAAACAAAGATCATATCCATGCCCTAGCTGGGCCTGCCAGGTAGAATTACTGTAGAGCCTATGTTCTCATTCATAAAGTACATCTGCTTGCGCTACTGGTCCATTAACCTCATTTAAACCAATAGCACATCATTATTTATTACTACGCTCTTTAACCAATTAAAATGATCTATCAAGACCAATTGATTCGGTTTAAATCGAGTGGTATCGTTTCCTTCTGGGTACAGCCATCTTAACCATATCTCTGAGGCTGTGATTACTTTTTGAAAGAGAAAACCAGCTGTAAATAGCAACGGGGAGCGTAGATATAAAGCAATAAAATTTTATTGTATAATTTCTTTAAGGACGAGTTTCTTTAGCAGAGCAGCAGCATTGCAGCCATCTGTGCAGCTATATAATTTAGTTACAGAAAATCTTTCCATCAGCCTGGGAAAATGTGAATGTTGTGTGAAATTACAGTCATGCTTGTGATAGCCAGGACGGACTGTCATACACTTCAGCAAGAGAACTGCAGCTTTTCATTTTAGCTGTACAGGAATAAATACCACTTGACATTCTAGAAAATGGATTAAGGGAGCTGTTCAAGGGAAATATTTTCTATATGTAACTATTATTTCACCTATAAATGGGAAGTAACAGACACAATATAGACACGTGGCATTCTGCATGCAGCCAAAGGCATGTGCATATTGATAAATGATTAAACTGGATGGGAGCTGCCGATAGGGTATCTAAGGCGCAACAACATAAAATATAATCATCAGAAAGCAATAAAACCATAATCATGTTATAACAAAACATGTTTACCAAGATGAAGACTTCCCAGGAATCATATAATGCTTAAAGAACGTGGAGTACGCAAAGGGAGGGTCTTCTGTTCCACCCCCTTACAGGATACACATTCCAATATCAGAACCTTTATTATTCAAATTATGTATCCATATAATTCATACCTAGTTGTTCTATATATTACTTTAATATAAAAAAAGTCAATTGATTTCATACCCTTTGCTATGTTTTGCTGCAATGTGCTGCCATTTCAGGTTCCGTAATGGTCCTTCTTCCCAGGATGCACCACTTCCTTGGAATGTTCCTAACAGTAATTTCTACAGATTGGCTGTTGGATGGGTCAAACGTGCTCAGATCTCTACTGAGCAACTCAATTAACCCAGGTACAGACACCATAAGGCTGAGGCCACACTATGCTGGATAGTAGTAACATGTGTTACAGTCTGCTTGCATTGTGATCTGCGCAGTGTTGCACAATTGGAGCATGTTATTCGCAAAAAAATGGTGATAGCATCCGCTCCGAAATGGACAGTCACACTGACATGCACTGTGCTGCATTTCTCTCACGCAAATGGATTATAATGCGTAAGTGCGTGAGAAAAGCACTAGTGCGGCCTAGCCCTAACAGACACGGTTATTGCTCCTAGCCCTAACAGACACTGTTTATGGTCCTAGCGCTAACAGACACTGTTATTGGTCCTAGCGCTAACAGACACTGTTATTGGTCCTAGCCCTAACAGACACTATTATTGGTCCTAGCCCTAACAGACACTATTATTGGTCTGGACGGCCAGATTATGGTAATTGAAATTACCATTAAAAAAAAAAACTCTATATATGTATATATGTACTTTATTTGTGGTGAACTTTCCCTTTAAATGAATGTTGCACACTTGACGTTGCTGGTTAGGTAAGACAGGGACTGGGAATAGGAATATTGATGATCCCAGAAAAGTGCTGTAGGCATCTCCGTTTTTTATAGACTATACATACATCTAGACCTCAGCAGACAGGACGCAGCCTGTGTTATGTCTCAAATGCATAAAAAAAACAGAATTCACACAAAAACAGATAAGAAAAATAAGATCCCTCTGCCAATTGGCTGCTGGTTCCAGCGTGTGTTGCACACATATGTATAGACAAGAATGCACAGGTGGGGATGAGAGGCTGTGTAAACTATCAAATGGGACATCTAGGGGTCTTAATTAGATACAAGAATTCTATAAATAGAATAAATAGAGGTTCTGTTGCACTCTCCAAATAAAACATGGCTGGCGTGTCCTCCCCTTCTGTGTCTTTTTTCTCCTGTACTTGCTGACAGGTGGTTCCCCTTTTCCATGACGGTAGCAGGTGTCTCAGTCTCTCTTCCCTGCTGCCGAGGTCCGCACTTAAGCATCCTCGCGATGTGCGGAATGGGGCAGGTCCTCAGTCGCGGACGTACGAACATGGCCGATCATGTCGTGTCATGACGTCACCGCGCCTACGGACTCGCGGGAAACTTCAAATGCCCAGCGTTCTCGGCATTCTTTCTCCTGCTCTTCGCTTGGTGGATGGATTGGAGTTTTTGTGCTGTAGCTGCCCCTGCCGTTGCCATATTCATAAGTATGGTATTTTCTCAGCCTCTGTGCCTCCCTTGAGAGTTTGGCTTTGGGCTGTCTCCTATGTTACCTAAGGCTCTGATTTTTCCTCTTAGGTGCCTGCCATGAGCTCTCACAAAAGGAGTTTGGATTCTATCGGGTGAGCAATTTTTTTCCAAAGAGAGTGCCTCTGACTATCTATTCATTAAATATATATATATATATAATAGAATAGAAGGGATCCGTTGCACTCCGATCAAGTATACAGCTGCCTGGGTGCTGGAGCAAACAATAACGATATATATATATGTATAAAAAAATAAATAAATATATATATATATATATATATATATATATATATTGTTCTCAGCTCCTCCAAAGAACGAAGAATCAAATGCGCCATGTGTGACAAACCAGCCGCTCATCACCAAAAACTATGTAAAGATTGTGCCAACCTTAGAATCAATTCATCTCAGGATAAGCTATTATCCTCAATACAATCTATGATGAATACTTACTTCACTAAACTCTCAGAAACCATGATGACTCAAGTTTCGGCCATGCTAAACCGTCAGCCTCATTCTCCTCCTGAACCAACCCAAGAACTAAACGTTGAAGTGGGAGAAGTTATGGACAAGGAATCAGATGAAGAAAGATCCAAAGATCATCCACTTACACATGAGGCTTTAAACGCATTAATCAAGAAGATGAAAAAATCCCTAAGGATTTCATAACCTCCACCATCTGAATATTCAGACCTCATGTTTATTAAAAAGGATCAGAATTCTGGTTCCTTTCATCTACACAAATTCAGGAGGTCATCAGGAGCAATATTGAACTTAAATTTCCTAAACAAATTCCTCAATATTCGCAGATTCTAAATGGAATCCCTCAAGTTGGTAACTATCCAGCTCCAGCAGGACTGGTTAGCAAAAATAGATATAAAAGATGCCTACCTCCACATCCCTATTCGTCAGGAAAACAGGAGATTCTTGCGTTTTTACATCATGGGAAATCACTTCCAATACAGATGTCTATCCTTTGGCCTAGCCACAGCTCCAAGCATTTTTACCAAAATTCTGATCCCCTTCATACCCCATCTAAGATCTCTAGGATCTTTGCTTATTTGTATGATATCTTGATCAAGGCTCAGAACTCATCCACCCTCCAGCACCACATTCAGATCACCCTCTCTTGCCTTCAAAGCCATGGGTGGATTATCAACTGAGTCCAGCCTCACCCCATCCAACCAAATACAATTTTTGGGGAATGTACTCAACTCCCAGTTTATGACATGGACATTGTCCAGTCAATCAAAAAATTCCTGTCACTCCCAGCATCCACTGCCTGGTTCTGCGAGCACATTCTGGGGAAGCTCATCTCTACACTGAAATCCGTTCAATGGGCCATGAACCACATCAGAACCTTCCAAATTTCCTTCTTGAGACAGTTTCACTCAAACAATCAGAATCAACTGATCTTTCTGACTTTAGAAGTAATAAAAGACTTGAAGTGGTGGAAAAAGTCAGGCATTGGATATCTGTCACCACAGATGCCAGTCCCCAAGGTTGGGGTGCGACCTGGGAAACAGGTGGCTCAGTGGAAGTGGAACAAGAATCAAAATCGACACCTCAGAACCACAAAGAGTTAATGGCAGTATTTCAGGCCCTCAAGGCATTTCAATTTCAGATAATTGGGAAATCTCTCATGATCCGATCCGACAACATGACAGTGGTGGCTTACATCAAAAAGAAGGGTGGCACTCGCAGTCCCACAATGTGGAACATCTCAAAACAAATTCTGACTTGGGCAGAACTTCACCTCCAAGATCTATCAGCATCGAACATCCCAGGGCCCAACAACATGAGAGCAGACTTCCTCAGCAGGAAAACTCTCCTCCCAGGAGAATGGCGTCTCAACCCTCAGGTGTTCCAATCAATATGCGACACCTGGGGGACACCACACTCACACCTTATGGCCAGCAGGGATAATGCTCAACTGGAGAGATTCATTTCCAGACAACAGGGCCATAGCCACAGACGCTCTATTGACCCCCTGGGGTCACCAGATGTCTTACATCTTTCCCCCCATTCCTCTCATCCCCAGAGTTCTCAAAAAAATCAGGGATGAGAAGGCCAACGTCATTGCAATTTTACTCTGGTGGCCTTGGAGACCGTGGTTCCATTGGGCTCTCCAGCTGTCAATCTGTCCTGTCATTAGACTGCCTCTGAAGGAAGACCTTCTACTTCAAGGTCCAGTTCTCCACCCAGCCTTGAAGACGTTATGTCTAGCGGCCTGGAGATTGAAATAAGATCTATGAAATAAAGAGGGTTTTCTAGTCAAGTCATCCAAACTCTTCTGGCTTCTAGAAAAGGTTTAACTTCTACAAGGTATTATAAAATCTGGGAAACATTCAGTGCCTGGAACAAAGCAAAAGGTCTCTCTCCCCTTTCTACTTCAGTCGAGAACATAGTCGTGTTCCTCCAAGACGGACTCAACAAATCATACCTTACCATACCTCAAATCCCAGGTATCTGCATTATCGTCTATAACTAACACCAGATGGGCTCTAGATCCCACCATAATCCGGTTTTTCCAGGGAGTCAAGCATCTAAATCCACAAGTTCGATCCAAAGTACCCCCATGGGACCTTCCAACAGTTCTTCAGGCTCTCCAGAACCCACCTTTTGAACCTATATCTTCCTGCTCCATCAAAGATTTGACCCTCAAAACCATCTTCTTAGTAGCCATTAACTCAGCCAGAAGAGTTTCAGAAATCAGAGCTCTCAGAGCATCTCCACCTTTCATTTCTTTTCTTAATGACAGAGTCGTCCTCAGAACCGACCCATCTTTCCTACCTAAAGTTGTATCCTCATTTCATCTTAACGAGGACGTCATCCTCCCAACTATTCGAGGATTATCGAACGAACGATCCTTCCTGTTAGCGAACAGTCCTTCCTAGCCTTAGTGAATGGTACACTCGAGGGTTGGATAGTGTACTGGTTAAAGGCACTGCCTTTGACATGGGAGACCAGGGTTCGAATCCTGGCTAGGGGCAGCTATACAAATGTTTGGATTATTATAATACCCTAGTAAAATAATAACCATATAATAACCTAGTAATATAATAACCATATAATACCCTATATTATAACCATATAATAACCTAGTAATATAATAACCATATAATACCCTAGTAATATAATAACCATATAATACCCTAGTAATATAATAACAATATAATATAATAACCATATAATAACATAGTAATATAATAACCATATGATAACCTAGTAATATAATAACCATATAATAACCTAGTAATATAATAACCATATAATAACCTAGTAATATAATAACCATATGATAACCTAGTAATATAATACCCTAGTAATATAATAACCATATGATAACCTAGTAATATAATAACAATATAATGTAGTGGCTGGATAGCGTACTGGTTAAAGGCACTGCCTTTGATATGGGAGACCAGGGTTTGAATCCTGGCTAGGGGCAGTTATACAAATAAAGATAAAAACTGTACCCCTAAAAGTAAAATAAACCACAACTATAAAACAGTATATCATATAAAATATATATTTAGTAACATATATAATAAAAACGAACAAATAGCTGGCCAGCTACAAGCAACAAAAAAGACACCGTATATAAAAGCACATATGTACTGTGAATCTCCTAATAAAGACCTGTAAACGTAAACATAGCGATATACATATATATAGATATGTAGATTATATAGATTAACCCATTAGGATAACCACTGCCGTGTTGTGAGTTAGTAAAATTTTCTCTTATTACCTGCATGGATCACTAAACTCACTAAGTGCTCACACAGAAAGTGTATTGGGAATTACACAAAATACACTATGGGGCAGATTTATAGAGAGCTGCAGTCACTAGCCTCCTAGCAATTTAATAAAGTGGTTGCGGCTTTGGATAAATTGCTAACTGGCACTACCCGTTGAAGCTGTTAGCTGGCATTAGAATTCACATAAAAAATGTTGCAACCATTATAATAGGTTGTGCAAGCTGCACGGTGTCTTTTACGATACCTGTGCAGCTGGCGCAATGAAGGAATTAAGGTTGCGCTAAAAAATATTGAATCAGTTCCCCGTAATTCTGGCTACCTGTAAATCTGGCCCTGTCTATGTAACCCAGTTTGAGTAATCTCAGCCTACCTTAACAATACCAAAACCTTAACAATATGGAAGCAATAAACCATAATTACCACCAGTTGCTGGCTGTCCGTGGCGCACAAAAAACTACAATATTTATTCCTTCATTTAACAAAGGGTGCAAAAATTGGAATATACTTTTCACATTTTTACAATAATCATTCAGCTATATAACGGAGTAACTATTATATAAGGGATAATGCGACACATAGGCTGGGTACACACAAGGTGCTTTTTCAGCCAAACCGTCTGATATATCTGTTGTATTCAATTAGATCAACTGGACTTGAAGTTTAGTTCTTGAAGACGTTTCGCTAGTCATCCAACTGGCTTTCTCAATTCAGAATGACTTGTACAAGAATCTGGATGACTAGTGAAACGTCTTCAAGAACTAAACTTCAAGTCCAGTTGATCTAATTGAATACAACAGATATACCATGACCTGGATGAATGAGAACCTTCACAAGCATATTTCGAACCGTCTGATATTTTCGTATATAGGTCGGTCGGGCCGATGAAGCACCTGAATTTCTGCCATTGCCGGCAACCGATGTTGGACATGTCGGTAAATCACAAACGATTGTGTGGTCTCCTATGGACCACACGATCGGACGCTGCTTGTGGTGAACGGTCAATCAGGACCAAAAATTTGCCCATGTATACCCAGCCTTACAGTATAATATAAGGATATTATGTCACTGTGGAGTTCTCTGACCATATAAAAGCATGAGGCCGCAGGGCAGGGAACTCCAAGGTGAGTGAAGGAGCGTTTTATTTCTTATAATGCATAAGGATTATATATTTCATTTTTTTTAATCTTAGTTCCATTGCAATGCTGCAATTTTCAAATTAAATAAAAAAGGAAACTAGTATAAGAAACTAACCATAAATTACTTTCTTTTCCCAACCTCAGGCCGAACAGGATTAATCCATGCTTGTTATCCACAATGCAGTCTGCTTGAGAAGAGCAGAGAGCGTGCCCCTATGACTCATAGGAAAGGAATCTGCTTACTGTGCATCGCACAGGTTAAAACTATTAGTTTTTTACTGATAAAATGACGGTTTTCCTTTTTTAAAACCGTTATTGGGTTGGAAAACTGGGTGGCCAGAAGGGTATGGGGGCTGCAGTGAAACATTTCCTTATATTAATCGCTCATTGACAGAGTAGAAGAAAATATTTCACTATAGGTGTGTAGAGGGGGTTTAAGTTAAAAAGTATGTATTACAAGAAACAATGCGCCCCTTATACTGTAATATATGGATATTAAGTCACCTCAGACTTTACTGCCCTATATGAAAGCAATCGGCCTGCGGCCTTGTACTTTTAAATTATCAGGGAACTCCTTTATGGCATAATATCCTTATATTACACCATAAGAGGTGCGTGTTATGCCATATATTGCCATATAGTGCTATTCGATTATTATACTCCTCCCTAGGAAATTAGTTGCATTGTGCAGTGCATTGCATTTTGTCTGTACCCCAATTCCAGTTGATCTAACGGAATAGAACAGATATACCATGACCTGAATAAACGAGAACCTTCACAAGCACACCCCATATTACAATAATAGAAATATGAAGGATGCCTTTTTTTCATACTTTTTTTAATCTTCGTACCACAGTATGTTTACGAGTATAAATTATAGGATTACTTACATCTGGAATGTACAATCATTCATATATAAATACATATAGGCCTGTACATAAAAGTGCCAGTATTTGTTTCTTATATTCACATTAAAGTCCTTTTTGTTGTTTGGCTGTGTGATATTTGATACCAGCCTTCCAGCCAATCACACATAAGACTGGCCACTTTTCTTGAAATTTAGGAAATTGCGCTTTTTCTTGCCCTTAGTTGCAGAGTCGGGAATCTCACCGGGCGCTCGAAAGATAAGCAGTTTCTCTCCAGTGTCTGGTAACTGTGGAGGTTTCATGCTTTCTAGTTGCTTGTAGTGACTGTGAGGCTGCAGGAGATGAGCGAGATTCTCTGTGTGGGGGAAGGAGACTCGTTTCACTGGCCTCAAGCGTTTCTTTTTCAGAATACTGGAATAAAAGACATAAAGCAGCATTAGGGGAGCTACATTCCATTTAACTACCATTTTATTTATTGGCAACAAACACAACAGCTCCGAACTGTATGATATTACACGCAGCACAAACATTTGCACATTTGTTAATGTAGTTAAAAGACAAAAAGCCACTCAAGGACGTTCCTCTCTGACAAAAGAACCTCTTAGGTTTAAGGAGAACTATTGCTAAAATATGATATTTTACTCTATGAACTTCTACCTCCCATTCACATACACAGAAACTTTACTCTTTGTGGCCCAAATAAAACACTTGCATATCTCTCTATACCACTAACAAGTAGTTGGTCTCTAAGACTAACATCATAACTTCTACAGACAACATGATGAACAGGCCAGGGAAGAGAACCTGATTTCAGCAACACACAAAGCACTTTAAAGAGTAACTATACTCCCCTCTGTCCACCACACCGTACTAATAGTACTCAGGGTGGGGATCAAAATTGCAAAGTCCTTAGAAAAATCTAGTCTCCCTCACTGCGCTAGTTTACTCTCAGCCCATCACCACTAAGACCACTCTGAGGATGCGCACTGCAAGAAAAGCATCTTCCCATTGGGGCCCACAATGGAGTGACTAAGAAAAGGCAGGAGGGAACTGGAGAAGCATGGGAACGTTAAGTTAAGGTAGGTACACACTTTAAAGATCTTTAAAAGGTGACAGATAGAATCTTTAACAGAATGCTTGGAACTGGAGTACACACTTTAACGATAAATGGGAGAGAATCATCCCTTTACTATTATAGTGTGTACCCAGCTTAAGTTAATTAACTGTTTCGTTCACACTAGATCATCTGCTGTGATTATACGGCACCAACATATCAAATGAGCATGCTAAAAAGGAACATGCATTTAATGAGTAGATTTCATATTTGTTTTAAAGAGAAGAGTTGGTAACCCTGGAGTTTCGGCTCCTGCTGTAAATTTCAGTGTGATTATGTGCCAGTCCTTCATGAACACTGCACTTTTATAATTGTTATTTGCAAGAGCAAAGCACAATAACACAACACAATCCCTGTATCGCCTATAAATTCCCTGGATTTACCAACACCATCCAATTAAGATCTGATTGAGGGGATTGGAGAAACAATATTGTGCATTACAAGTTAATTAAAAAAAATCCAATTGTAATTATAGTACCATAAAGGAATGGAATTAGCTATATATATATAGTACATTCATTACCACTTAGTTTAATTGTGTTCCGCATACAAATTCATTAGTTTCATCAATGTAGCAGAAGTAATAGCATCACAATAGAAACATTTGCACCTGATATCTTCTAGAACACAATGCATCCTATGTGATCAGAGGGAACATACGTACATACTGAATGCACGGGTGGTTACTGTTCTATTGTACTTAGCGGTGCTCCACCTAAGGGTTGGATCAATGTTGCCATACATTCTAGCTGAACTACACCTCTCTATGGTTATTCACCGAGTTGCACTGACAAAAACAAATTTGCGAGTTTTGCACCAACATTTTGCAGTTTGTGGAAAAATTTCCGATTGTGCCAAAATAAATTTGTCTCACACTACGCCCAACGTTGTGCCGATTTTCAACATTTCATTTAACACCTGTGACCTGGTCTATATACTATACTATAAAAATCCGATTATTATGCGGCAAATCCTTTGGTGAATACGGTTTTCAGGGAAAAGTTATTTTAACTGTGAATAACACTATATGTCATCATTTAGAACTTTAAGCAAGCCATACATGTTAACAATATATGGGTAATTGCTTGGTTCAGAAAACTGCCTGATCATTTTGTGACTCACTTTCTATTGTCAATGAATGGGCTAGGACAGGCTATGTCGGGAGAGAAAACCAATAGGACTGAAGGACAGATACAACAATCAAATGCTGAATCTATCATATAGGTGTATGTCCAGCATAACACCCACAGCTGTGTTTAAAACAAGAGCTGTCATAGGATAACTTTACCCTAAAATCCTCAAATAAAAAAATAAGATATAGGTAAATCACCCCCAAACTGAAATAATTAGAAAGCTGAAAGATCTAAGACTAACCTGAAATGCTGCACAATGTCCCGTTGCCCATGTTTCTGCTTCCTGGTTTTTCCACTGTGGACATCATAGCCAATGGCTAAATTCTATTTATCTAGCTGCCTGCTCTGAGCATGCTCTAGCTCATAACTAGCTCACTAACTTGTTGAAGGGGGCATGAACAAAGATGGCTATTAAAAATTTATACTCCATATTTTCCACGGGGCATACAGAATATACATGTATAACATATACAGTTCAGTCTGACTTTATAGACATTCCCAGATCTGCTTTGATGTCCTGTAATCACATTGTACATATCGTATTATTGTACACAATAATTATTGTAACTGCTTGATATAATTAACTTTATACATATTATTTAGCAAATTCTTTCAGAACACTACTATGTCCATCATATATCATACAAGGATAAAACCACCCCATGTCTACAGCTTACAGTCAATATATACTGCATACTGAAATGTATCCCCATAGGATACATATAGGTCAATTGTTTCTTTCCAGCACGTCTTTGCTAAGTATTAAACTGGGTTTTTAAACAGAACTGTTTTATTTTACAATAGAAATTCCATATTTAAGGGTATCTATAATGGGATTTTTTGGCCATTTTTAGTTGTCGATCTCTTTTGATATCCAATCTGAAGTATCTTACATGTTTGCTGTCAATCAAATGTCCCATATTTACAAAAACTAGAACTGTGTGAATTCCATGGTGAGAAATTCCCTCTCCCATTGATACCTCATAGTGATTACTGGGCACGCTTGGCTTTACAAAAAGTCAGGCCAGGAGGAGTTAATAGTGGAAGAGGCAGAGTGGGAGACAGTATGCTGAGCTGGAGGAAAGAAGGTCCTGGATTGAAGGCATGCAACAACAGTACAATTATCCTTTAACATAAGCAAAACTACAAGTTCAGAACTCAGCCATTTCAGATTTCACACTTTCAATTTAAAAACATTTTTTGACTGAACTTTCAAAAACACAAATAGAACAAAGAGTGACGTTGTGTAAACAGCACAAGAAGGTAAGAAAAAGTCCAGATTTTCCATTAACATACTCATTCTTTATGTATAGCTGCCAACTGCCAAGTATGTATAACTGCTAACTGCCTACTACTAGGTTATTATTTATGGTTATTAACTGCCAACACTGCCAAAAGTTCCTGACTTTTATTTCCTGGACCACGTTGATGGAAGGGGATGATGATGGGATTTGTAAATCTACAGCTAAGAGGTGGAAGGTGGTATTTTCTTAGTACATAGGGGACTGTATAGGGTTGTTTGCTATTGAAGCGTTTACAATAAACATTGGTTCATGTACCAGTAAACATTTAATTAACCCAATGTCACCAAATGAGACCCTATGATTTAACCCTTATTGATTGAATTGAATAGACTGAAGGTCACAATGGAATGTCTTGTCAGCTCATTCTACACAATGACAGCTTAACAATTAGGTGATGTCAAAGTTCAGCTTTTTAAGAGGAAGCTCAAAGAATAAATACTATATTAGGATTATTTAACCATAAATTAGCTGGGGGAAAAGCTCCTTATGTGTATGTTTAAATGAAGGGAAAGACTAGCTGAGTCTATCCAATGAACCAAATAGTCCTAGCTCTCTTGGGAAATATGGAACTTGGATTTTTTTTTGCAAAAATGTAGCTGCACAGTCAGTGTCTCCTGAGTCCTACCTACTCTCCATGTATTAGGAGGTTGAATCACTTGCAGGGTCAACAGAGCATTCCACCAATCTCCAATCCCAACGCTGGTTGGGACAAAATATCCCTTTCGTCTGTACCCAGCTTTAAACACACTGAAAGTGGCCATACACTACAAAAGTTAATTGCAACCATATACCGATACTTTGATAGACGGGTGTACAATGTTAATTGTATGTAGATGTACCATACATATTGTTCACATTCAATTTGTTTGGCAATTATTGTCTAATGTCTTCAACTGTGAGGTTACATTACATTTCATTGGAACTTAAAGTGCATGTCCAACCCGAAAACTAAAATTTAACCCACTACTGGCCCCACTGTGAAGTTAAAAAAAATCCTTACCTTACATCTCTTCTCCTTATGGTTCTCCTGCAATATCTTCCCAAAATCCAGGAAACTGAACATTAGGAGCTCTCTTCCTGCAAAAATGTTTCTGCCTCCTCTCTTGCCTACTGTATGGTCCAATAAACTGAATATGACGGCCAGAGACAGATTTACCATTAGACACAATATAGACATACCTAGGGGTACCTATGTTTACAGAGACAACTGTCCATTTCTCTTCCTTTTTGGAAGAGAAATTGTTACCAGTTCAGGAATACAGTCCATTGTTACCAGTTCAGGAATACAGTCTATATATACAGGTTATAAGATGTCAATGTATACTGGTCTATTAAGAGACAACACTGTCTACCAATTATAATTTACAGTCCATCTGTACATGACATGCATTTTAGCTTAGCAGATGACGCCTATACACACAGATACAAAGTTAATAGAAAACTAAAGCTATCTATGTCGATCCATTCATTATGTGTACAGCAAACACTTTGAAACCCGATCAGAACTCTGTGACCACAGAAATGATACATCTTGAATCATCCAAACAGTTTTGCTAAGAAATATGTGCGGAGAGACGTTCCTTTGCAGACAACCCAAAATAACGTTTATCGTCATAATATTTTATCTTTGGATGAAAAATAAAGTGAGCCGTTTCAAGGAAAGCTCATTGAAACGGCTGAATCCAACACAGTTCATCATCCTGACAACAAAATAGGTTTCTTGCATACGGAAGGGAACTGAACTAATTCACAGTCTTTGTAAACAGGAGAATGAGCGGCGAACAGTTCGCTTTCCCCGAGAAGTAACAAATAATGGCATTAATCTCATGCTATGAATTTAAAATGATAAGCGCAAAGCTATTTTGTTGGGATTGCTCTTGGCTGTGACAAGAATTGAACAAATCTTTCAAACAGGGACACATGAATAAAGGAAAGAACAGAAGGGAACGTTGACTTACGTACAGGCGATGACAGTGTTTAAGAATTTAGGACAATTCTTGGTAAAAGTAGGACAGATGATAGTCAACTAGAAATATCCTTAAAAGGAAACTATAGCACAAGAGTATATTCTGTCTTAACATTAGAGTTATTTAAGGTAAGGATTACTTGAATAAAAGGTTATCACAAGTTTATAAGCAGAAGCTATCAAACAGCTCCTCCCACAGTCACTGTCATTGACGATTCTCCTATCTCTGACATTAGAGAACATATGTTAATAAAGGCAAAACTGTCAGTTACTGCTAAAAAGCAGTTAGTTACTGTATGAGTATAATTAAGGGTAACTGTAGTTTTGTTGCCCCGTTCTCTTCTGGCACAGGGCCTAACTAATGACATTAAACTCTGCAAGAAAAACTTTTTCCCGTTGGATAGAACCCAGACTGGGGTGTGTGTGGGGACTTTACCTAGCAAGTACAGTATAATGAAGTATTTTTTAAATTGCCGTGAGGTGTAACAATCCAATTAACATAATTCATCATGTGCAGTAAAACTCACAATTAACTGTTAAAAGGAAATGTATGGGGTAAATCAAATTTCAGTCCATTGCAATTTGCAAAGCTGTACCTAGATAAAATATGTGAGAAGTTATTGCTAGAAAGGTTCAGCAATGTAACTTCCTGCTTGAACTCTTCCTGTTTTCAGCCATGTGACCAGCCTGTCTGCATTAATAGGCCCCCCATCTCAACTGACAATTTGTCCCCCAGGTACTTCCTGATTTCCCCAGCATAAAAGTGCATCTATACCGAAAAAAAGGGTTATTTTAAATTGACCATAACTGGAAATTATAATTCTTCTCAACCACCACTTTATCATTTTTTTTGTTGATCTGCCCCCTATATCTTTAGATATCCAATCTAAAACTTATTATATTTCAGCTGTCATTCAAGTTCCTTTCTCTCAAAAACTATTCTTCTGTGAGTACTTTTACTGCAGCTGGAATGGTGACAGAGTTTTGACAGTTGGAATGCTGTATGCTGTGTGCAGGCTTGACAGTTGGCTTGTGGGAAAAAAGTCAGGTCAGATGGAAGTGGGAGTGGTTAAAAGAGGGAGGGGGGATACTGCTCATAAATAAAATGTGTGCTGAATTGAAGGCATGCAGCAACACACACAAATCAGAGTAAGTGCTACTTACATGTATTCAATTATAGATTAAGATGAGGCAAAGTAATTTTTTCAGTATAGTGAAGGGCCTCATTTACCCAGACTCGCTGGGCAAATATATTGAGTTTTTCGGATAGCAAGACTTTAGCTCCATATTAGCGTTGGATGCACGGGTTACGCAAAAATCACCCACACATCTGACGCTTGCATTTAATAATGCGTTTGCACTCGTTTTAGCGCAGATAGCTAGCGTTAAAATCCCGCAGTGGCTAAATCCCTACTGGAATTTACCCACATTTGCAAACGCGATATTAAATCGCAAACAGGACTTTTACCCAGAGCGGTAGTGGCTCTGGGTGAATGAGCCTGTAAGTTTTTACTGAGCATGCTTCTCCCCCGGGGCGGATGGGCGAGGCAGAGGTAAGGAGATGTCACTCAACCTACTGGAAGCAGGAAATTTGAACATTCACCTCAATATCATTTCTCACAGGATGAAGCTAGAGATGTGATTGTCAGCTCATTATAAAGGAAATATTGCAGGCTTTCATTTAACCCTAACTTGTTTGGAGACCACAGTTGCCCTTTAACTTTTCCACTTTACTTGCTGTCTCTCCCCCCTCACTCCTTCACCCAACTGCATGGTCAAGTTGCCTTTCATTTTCTTCTTTGCGACCGGCATACAATCGCAAAATAAACGGGGCTAGGCAGGACCTGTTGATTATATGTCGGTCGCAAAGAAGGATGGAAAAGGCGTTTCCGGATATATTGATTGAATGTTGCCGATCAGTCAGTGGTTAATAAGTAATAATGTATGGGCACCTTAACCCTTTTGTGTGAAGCTGTGTGCATGTTACCATTGGGGTAGTTTGTGTTGTGATTTTGTGGCTTTTGAAATTATGGTGACACATGTATGAGATAAAACTGCAGGACCAAGCATAGGTTGCATAATAATTTGCTAATAATAACGGTTACTATAATAGGACCAGTAATATATACTTATATAAGCCCAGTAATGTATAGTGAGCTACTTTCACACAAACTGACAGGTAGCAGTTTCTTAGTGGATCCAAATGTTTGGTGTGTGGCACACTTGTACAAGTGGCCTAAACGTATGCACTTATGTGGTGTGATTTACCCAGGAGCGCTGCTGGCACGCAGCCCTCCTGCCCCTTCTTAACGTTGCGCAAACTGATTTACTCTCAGTTAGAGCAACGCTTGCTTTGGGCGGATGCGCGAGATCCGGAACAGGAACTTGCGCAGCCGTCGCAAACCTATTTACCAGAGGCTGCGCGCCTCTTAAGACTTAAGTATTTAAAGCCACTAATAGCTGGCGTTAAATCTCTACGTCAGGGTGAGATTCACCCAGAGCCACGCAGCCTCTGGTAAATCCTGTAAGGGAGATTTGCCCAGAGCAGTTGCGGCTCTGGGTGAATCTCCCTATTGGACTACAAAATCTCTTCCTCTACTTCTAAAGCTCTATTATCATTGAATGACAATAGCTGAGGAAGAAACCTTAGAAACCCCAGTAAAGGCCCACTCTGCGTGAATGATAATGTAAAAAATGCAGTAATTCGAATTCATGATGATCCTGAAATAAAAAACTTTCTGCATTGCAAATAATTGGGGAACAGTGTTAAAGAGAAGCTAAGCAGGGAGTTGTTCTTCAACTTAAGCAGCCTGGAGATCATTAGTAATTTAACAAATTTTTTAATGTAGTCTGCCATTCGTAGTTATCTTTTTTATTCAATCTGTTTTTTAAATACCTAATGGTGAATGACTAGGGCCACTAGGCTGACAATAATACTCGCTTAAACATCCATTGCTTGCTTCCTTATGCACTGGATCTGAGATTTTGATAACGGATGACAACTTCATATCCCAAGGAGGAAGCTCATTTTCTATATCTATATCTCTATGTATAGAGACAGTTACATATATCTGGGGGGTGGAGCAGGGGTGCACAGCTGTCAACACTGTTTTGCATCTATAACAGCTCAACATTAGCTCCCGCCTACCAAGACCCACAGCACAAGGTCTGCTGTAGAAATGCTGCAGCAGAGTATAACCCAGCCCCTGTAGCTATATGACATCTTTGTATAGGCGTATAGTAAGGGGGCCTAAAGCCATGAGATGACAGCCCTGTAAATATCAGTGAGTTATAATAATACATTACCACAATACTGTCAAATGTCACAGAGTAGGCGTACAAAGAATAACCATTCAAAATATTAATGGTCCCAAACTATAATTTACCTTCTTTTTTTTCTTGCCATAGAAGCCCCCCGTTCTTGCTCTTGGTTAACCAAACCTTCTCTCAGTCTCTTCTCTATGACTGTCCATAATTCTTGATGTTTTCTGAAATGAAAATTGAGTATAAAATGTGTCCAGTCAATATATTAGCAGTTAATTCCTCCACCACTTGCAATTTCCTTCCATAGTTACTGTATGAAATCAGTAAGGCGCTTCTTGTGAATGACTGTGAAGAGCTGAGGATAGGCCTTGAACTGGGAGGTTAAAGGACAACTGTATGGTTGTTGCTCCACACCTCTTTTGAACCAGGGCCTAACCAATGGGAAGACACGTTCTGCAAGAATCACTTCTTACCATTGCATAGATCCTAGACTAAAGTGCATGTGGAGCTTCAACTATCATTTGTACTTACAAGAAATGTCCAATGTTCAGGTAAATATTGGTTTCTGCATATTTACTAGAAATGTAGATCTGCTCTCTGACACTGCATTTACCATTGTATTAATACTCGAGTTGTCAATACCAGTAAGAGAAGAAGACAAGGTTTTTGGTATGAGAAAAGTTATGTCATGGAAATAAGACTCGGGGCCTTTAAATCCCCTTAATCTCCAAATATCCAATTGTTTTTTGGCCTCAAGGCCAAGAGCCCCAACTTCATTTACAAGACCACAATTCCTTGAAACTACAGCCATAAAATGAATAGAGAACATACAACTAGGAACACTTGGGAAAATATATAATGTTACATTTCAAAGTAATAATAAAAAAAATCAGCAAGTTATAAAGCCCATCTTTTAATGCTAGATCACCAGTAGGCTTTACTCTCTCTTAAGCACATTACTAGAATTGCTAATGGAAGCCTAAGGCTGACCCTTGTATTCAATTAGATCAGGAACGGTCACCAATCACTAAGCCCCTAGGCCCAAGTTGTTTGCTATAACAAGCTGCACTGTACACAGGGCCACATGAGAATGGAAAGAATCAAGATCATTTTCAGCAATTTCAATCATTTTACAATTCTTAAAGATATCAGCTGTGACATCAATGGAACCTCTCCTGACACAGCCAAGCAAACACTGCATTAAGCTTAAACATTTGTAACTGTATCCTCACTATGAGAATGGATAGTATAGCTGGTTTTAAATCTGTGGATTTAAAACGAAAGTTGCCTACCGTATATACTCAAATATAAATTGATTATGACCACTACTGCCTTCTGATTCTGTATTGTTTTGAGGCTTTAGTTGCCCTTTCAATGGACAGTGTAGTATAGTATAGTATAGTATATTTAATGGACATATAGTAGTTCCATACAGTAATATCCAAATCCAGTATGGCTATTGCTGTATGGAACTACTGTAGGGGAATTCTGTTGACCATTTAAAGGGCAACTAAAGCCTAAAAACAATACAGAATTTTTAACAAAAGATACCATCCTCCTGATTCTGTATTGTTTTGAGGCATTATTTGCCCTTTAAATGGACAGTAATCCCATACAGTAACCCCCAATTCACTCCAGATTTTTGGAAACGGTATTCTTTAGTTGCTGGGAGTTTTAGTTTCCAAATATCTGCAGTGGCAAGCATTATACAGGAGGAGGAGGGGGGGGAATAGAACAAAAAAAAACTGGCAACTTTAGTTTTAAAGCCACAGCTTTCCATTAACCTAAATTTTTTTACAGTGTACATATCCTTTAAGGAGGCCTAAATAGAGGTGGGGGGGTTCGACACCAACAGTCTGCCATGTACAATGCTGTTTTGACACCTTACCCTGGGCGTTCCTATAACACCTCTTAGCCACTATCCAATCACGCCTAATTTTTGCAGAGTTGAGACGTTTGCTCTGTTCTACGGAGAAGGAAGGGGGAGCCATCGGATTTTTACAGATCCAGCAGGATAAACTGCTAAACATTTCATTGCAGTGATGGGAGCCTCTGAAACGTGTTGGATTATTGGCTGAAGGGCTCGTCTGTTGGAGGCTTTGGTTGACAATTATCTAACGTGTATATAGCTTAGTTAGTAATTTAAAACGTAATGATTAGTCAGTAAATCTTTCTAAATATCATCCCCAATATCTGCTTTGTAACACTCATGGTGTGAGGTTTGTTTTATATTGGGTGAAGAGGAAAAGATTTAGTTTAGTCCTTGTTGCTGAGGTCTTTGTTTTATGTGCTGTAGCATACTTGTTCAGTCTAAATATCCATCATGGTTTCACTTCTAACAACACATAGTGTCAACCTTTTCTCTTTAACATACACAGTGATCTTGATATTTCTGTGACTGACAAGCTTGCTATTTGGTAAGACTATTTGACCTTCTGTTAAATCTCCCCAGACCATGTTGCTTTACAAAGATCATGTTTAACAGCTAATTTCAATATGGAAATAATGGTTCGTGTCCCTTTGTATTGGGACATTAAAAGTTTGTTCTTGAATGAGTAAACAAGAAAAAAAAAATGTGTCCATTTTGACTGCAGTATATTATGATAAAAAAAATAACTTTTATGGGTGGATTTGTAGCTCCAGTGAGTCATTTTGGGGGGGTTCTGGTAATACTGTATCTCTATTCATTGGATAACTCATTTTATTAACAAAATTCTTCACAGAAGAGGAACATGCATATCCAACGTTGGAAAAGAACAAAATACTCAGTGAAGGGGACTGACTTTCCGTGAAAAGCCGCAAGGATGTGTTATCCTTGGAACAATGTTGCAATTGGATTGGTCTACTAGAACTTGACAAACACTTACCTCTTTCCCCAGCTGTCCAAATCACAGTCATTGTTGTCAGGGTCAGTAACATCTGAACATCTATACCCCAGTGAATAAAGCACAGAGAGGATTTCATCATCCGAGCTGGAAGGCAGCAATAGGCTCAGTGCTCTACGTAGCAGCACCTCTGGAAGCTTGGTTCGTTTAGTCAAATAAGCTGCCAGTCTGACATCCTAGGGAGATGAACGGCACCATGTCAAAAACTCCGCATCTAACCAAATTAAACATCACTTATTTGGCAGATAGGAACATGAAAGGCAACAGTTTGGAAAATAAGTAATAAGGATTAGACAGTGAGTTGTCAAGGGAAAGGGACAAGTGTCACTGCTGAAAAAGCAGCACAGCAATTATATTATGGAAATAAGGCTCTTCTTCACAGCTATTGTATATGGGTAATGGGTGCTATTGTGTAAATGATGTGGATAAAGTAAAGAAGAGTAAAGAAAATAGGTTTGAGGCTGTATTACATGGGTCGCAAAGTCGCAAGTCATCGGTGACTTCTAATATCCTTTCGATTTTCAGCAGTGGGTACATTATCCTACATAGTGAGAGATATTCCAGGGGGAGTGGAAACAAATATCACCTGGCAATATAATTCTCTTTAAAGGGGGAAGAAACATAAGGGAAGAATATGCTTGTGAAGGTTCTCATTCATGCAGGTCATGGTATATCTGTTGTATTCAATTAAATCAACTGGACTTGAAATGTAGTTCTTGAAGACGTTTCGCTAGTCATCCGACTGGCTTTCTCAATTCAGAATAACTTGTACAAGAATCTGTGGCAATTATGTACCCTGGAAAATCCCAATTAGCATATCACAGCCAGGTGTTAAGGGTGTGATTGGATAGTGGCTAATACGCAGTGCAGTGCAGTGAAGAATGCTCTGATTTGTATGTGGGGGAGACCAAACAGCAACTGCATCAACGTATGGCCCAGCACAGAAGAGCCAATTCCTCAGGTCAGGACTCAGCCGTGTACCTGCATCTTAAGGATTAAGGACATACCTTTGAAGATTGTAATGTTAACATATTGGCGAAGGAACGTGACTGGTTCAAGAGAGGTGTTTTAAGAGGCCATTATGTGTGGTGATGAAAATAAAGAAACCAAGCCTAAATAGAGGTGGGGGGGTTCGACGCCAACTGTCTGCCATGTACAATGCTGTTCTAACACCTTACTCTGGGCGTTCCTATAACACCTCTTAGCCATTATCCAATCACACCCTTAACACCTGGCTGTGATATGCTAATTGGGATTTTCCAGGGTACATAATTGCCACAGATTCTTGTACAAGTTATTCTGAATTGAGAAAGCCAGTCGGATGACTAGCGAAACGTCTTCAAGAACTACATTTCAAGTCCAGTTGATTTAATTGAATACAACAGATATAAGGGAAGAATGCGTAATGGCCATCGGGTGTGCAAGAATTTTGCAGGATTTACTCATTCCAAGAATGAACTCTGGAAATGGAATTACAATTCTCTTGCTTAGAATATATTGAATAAACTTAAAATGCCAAGCGGAGCAGCATGGTGGCAGTTATTCTTCTGCCTGGCTGACTGTGATTAATGATAGTGTAAACTTGGGGAGGCATTCCTGCCAGATATCTCAGACTAAACCATGTTACGTTGTAAAAGATAATTTCATTAAGCAACATTTACCATATGTGATGCTTCTCCCAGTATTAGTTAACCGGAGAACGGCTGTAAATCACCAGAGACGTTAAAGTAGTTTACAGGAAAAATCAGTCACAAAAAAATATCTTAAAACACTGTCAAACAGTATTTATCCGTTAATAAATTATCAACAAGGATCATTGGAGGGCAGAACTTTTTCAATCTTTCAGATTTCCTCCCAAACCTGTATGAACTAAACATTTGCACAGAACAATCTAACAAGTTCAGGTACTGCCTTTTCCTTTAAGACTGTATATATTTTTGATACTCCTTAAACTTTAGGATTTAGATATTTGCAAACAACCTGTATGTACATAGATGACATCATGGAACACAAGTCACTCAAAGACTAAATTGTAAGAAAAGTTAATGCTTCATATCCTTGTATAACACACACGCTCTCACTCTAGGTTTACATGAAAGAGACATGTTTAATGCTCTGCCATTGGTTAATAAGAATTCACAGATTTTATATTACCTGGTTATACATTGTGCAAAGAGAATCCATCTCTGCTTTTTGCTTCCAATGCTCCATTAGTGCGTAACCGAGCTCCTCTTCTTGCATTCTGCATAACATGTAAAATAAACATTTTATCGCATAAAACAATTCAATCCGCGCATATATTACAGGACGTCAGAACTTAAAGGGTATCTAAATCGGAAAAAAAAAATGTTTTGAATTGCCCATTACAGAATCTATAATTCTTCTCGACTATCACGGTATAATTTTTTTTTTGATCTGTTCCCCATTTCTTTATATATCAAATTCAAAGCATCTTACAGGTGCCAATCAAGTGTGTGCAATTGTGCAGTTGCTGGAATGCTGACAGCTGTTATGAGATGCATTGTTGGAAAGTCCCTCCCCAGTGCTGCCTCATAGTGTTTACTGAGCATGCTTGTCCTCATTGTTAGTCAGATAAGTCAGGGAGGGGGGATACAGAGCCTGAGCAAAAAAAGTACTGGATTTAAGGCATGCAGCAACACACACACATCAGAGTAGGGGCTACTTACATGCACTAAATTATAGATTTAGATGAGACAAAGTCATTTTTTTCTGTTTACATACCCTTTAAGAAGCACCTATTTATGCACAGAGAAATCGCTGGATGGGCGGATTAAGGTTAGTGGAATGAGAAAATGAGATAAACAAAAAAGTACTCATAGTGAACACAAAAATAGATTAGAGTCCTATAGTACAGGTACAAAATTATATAACTTTTTACATATTTATAATGTACAACAGGAGATAACTGATCCCATTCATACTGTATATCCCATTCACCTGTCTCTGTATGCATTGGTAAGCATTTTCCGCTTGTTAAGTGATGTGCGTAGTGTGAAAGAGAGAGGCAAGCTTAGGTCTTCTTCAGAGGGAGCTTCTAAATCACTGACTGTTTTGTCACCTCTATCACTTACTGCTTCTTGTGCATCCCAGTCTGCTAGGCTTACTTCCATGTCTCTGATATCCTGCAAATAAAAAGGAAAGCCCTGAACTAACTGCTGATGTTATGATATATAACACATTAAATATATCATATAATCCTTTTAAAACGTGTTTTATTAATAATACATTACAAGAGGAACAGGTTTCATTAACCAGGCTTTATACAGTCTTCCAGTCTCTAACCAAATGTTTTATTACCTGGTCCGTCCATAAACCCTGTAGGGAGCCAGTTGTTATTCCTGGTTGAAATTCTGAAGGGTACAATAGACACAGAGCCTCCTAGGTCAGTAGGAGGTGAAATAGATTTGAGAATTTGACCTTAAAGGGAATGTCCACCCCTCCACAAACAAAGCATTACCTGCTTCAAAACACCCAATAAGCAGGACTTCGTTAACTTGAAATCTTCCAATTTCAGCTCCCACACTGAGCTATTATACTCACAAGCTCCTCGCTCCACCGCCACTTCCGGGTTCCTCAGTCAGTCTCCATTGCGGCTGCTGTGTTCTTTTTATGTTTTTGCGCAGCCGCAGTGGAGGCTCCTCCGGGAAAGGCAGTCAGTGATTGGCCTGTGACGTCACTGTCATGGCTGACATGACTGCCTTACCCGGAAGTGGAGAGAGGCGGCGGTGTAGCGAGGAGGAGCTTGTGAGTATAATAGCTCCGTGTGGGAGCCGAATTGGAAGATTTCAAGTTAACGAAGTCCTGCTTATCGGGTGTTTTAAAGCAGGTAAGGCTTTGTGTGTGGAGGGGTGGACATTCCCTTTAAATTCAACTATAATGAAGGTAACATAACAACATAGGTTGAATAAAGACATACGTCCATCTAGTGCCTTTATACCCCCTTCTTTAACCCTACCTAACAGATGATCCAGAGGAAGGCAAAAAAAAAAACAGCTAAAAATGGGGGGTGGGAGAAATACTTCCCGACTCCAAATGGCAATTGGAAAGTATCCCTGGATCAACCAGAACTACATTATAAGCAAGGAGCCATAGTAAGATCCAGATTAACATCTTATGGAGTATCCAGTGGTTATAGGCTGGGTACACACCAGACGATATTTTCGGGGGACCGACCGATTCGCGGCACTTTTGGTCGGTCGGTGGAAAATATCGGGTGGTGTGGGGCAGCCGGCCGTGGCCGACATCGAACAAATGAACGCATTGGAAAATTCCGATCAATCGTGCGTTTCCCTATGGGAACACACGATCGATCGTTCACAAATTTGGCCGCGCCCGAATTTGCCGCGACCGACGGACATTTGTCCCGGCTGAGTTATTCTTATAATCTGGACTCTCACCATTCAAGTATTTTCAAACACAATCCTTTTATGTTGCTGTTGTCTTTTTAGAAGTCTGGTTTATAAAAAATATTTGTAGACAATCAAATAGGGGAATCCAATAAAAGTTCTTATTGTTAAAAATGGTGCTAATTTTGCCCCAACCAATCAGATCTTATTTACCAAATATGGTGCAAATTTAGCACCATATTTAAGTATAAGAACTTTTATTGAATCTTTCTGAAAATCTTTAATAATCCTTAAACTGATTCTCTGAATGCTCTAAACAGAACCAAGTAAGAATCCTATCCTCTAGACCTGGGTTTCTCAAAGGCTGTGCCAAGGGAACAGCGGTGGGACTTCAAACAGGCAAAGGCGTGCCCCAGAATTTTGTTAGTATAAATACTTTCACCAGTATAACAATATATATACTGTATATTATGATAACATTTCAACACAGTCAATGTAGTATAGCGTTACACAACATTGATTTGAATACAATATACACTGTAAAGGGCATAAAATATGGGTGATTACAACTTTAAGTCCTACATTAGAAACACATGTGTCTTCAGAATTGCCAAATGTGTCAATCTGAAAAGGGTTGAGAACCACTGCTATAAGGAGATGCTAATTATTATAATATTTGTATTTAGTATTTGTTGTATTGTCCGTTATTTCTGAAGGAGTCTGGCAGAGAGTGATACAGATATTTAGTATGATTTCAGATTTAGAAGGCTGGTATCGGTTCCCCTAGCCGTAAGTTAGTGGATGGTGGCAGTATATAGAAACATGTTCGGTTCTTCCTTTACAGTATTAACGGTAATTAACTATTTATACACTTAAGAGGGCTTACTATGTTATTGACTACTACTGCGAGGGGGAGAGATAGGGGGAGGTGCAGTGGTATACAGGAAGTTACTCAGTGATGTCATTGAGTGATTTTTATAAGGATTTATACCACTGCTCCTACCCATTCTAAATCCAGAGCCTTATGTATTATATAAGGGATAATGCGTCCTCTTGCCCAGTTTTGAGCTCACACATGCAGAGGAGGCGGTCAGTTCTGGAGCAGTCATTCACTGGCCATAACATGATTGGCTGCTGTGCTGGGGACGAAGACAGATTACAGACCTGGAAAGAGCACAGTGGAGTGCTGAGTAAGTATCTCAATTCAGGAATGCTGGGGAGGTAAGATGGTTTAGGAGGTCAAGGGGTTATGGGAGGAGGCAAAGGTAAACATAGGGGATGGATATGCCTGATTTGTTTTTTTAGATTTCTGGAATAAAGACTCATTGTTCTCTGCATAAAATAAAACTTTCCAGAGCCTGAAGATTTGGATCAGCAATAAGACATATGAAATGTGACCAGCCTACATCTTTCTTTTTCTTGACACAGATTGCAGTCATGTCTTCGATAAATCTGTCAATAAGTCATCATTACAGTTTGTGTATTTTTTTGATAATGTGTTGCCTCATATTACAGTTACTGGTTCAGTGTAACTTATTAAAATATGGAATAAATAGAGAGATTTCTGCCTTTCGGTGCTCAGCAAACCAATCCCCAATGAGATCAGAGAAGAGGATGTGATACACTGAGAGTGATTAAGTCTAGAACATTTGTTGCATTACAAGTCTTCAAACGTACAGACCTCTGCTTGTCTATAGAGACCAAGGTTAATGCTTACACGCTGCGTGGGATTATTGTAATGAAAGTTTGTATCAACAGATATACTTCTGCATGGAAATAATGTACATGTTAACAATTCCATTTTACAACCTAAATCACCAAGGAGAAAAGGTTTGATCATATACTATTTATTATAGTATTATTTCTTTTTTAACAAAGTTCAAACATTCATTTTATCTGTATTACTGATGAGATACCTTACAATCTAATAATAACCGAAGTAGCAAAAACAATAGATAAATTAACCCTCGAAAACCTCTGAAGAAGGTGTGACACACGAAACATCACGTGTTGAAATAAACACTATTTTCATTAAGACTGGAAGTGCGCTATGAATCTATTTTTAATACGTATCAACAATAATGTTGCGCCTTAGCGAACCACTGACGTGGCTGCCCGTCCTGCCCCCTCTGCTTCTGCCGTGCACAGAAAAGGCACAGAGAAGCAGCAGCAGAGAGTCGAGGAACGAGTAATTAAGTATTTAGGAGCCCCGTAAACACTTTTAAGATGAACCTTGGACATGCCCTTCAATATGAAACTGCTTTTAGAAGTTGAGGATTTGGAGGTTAATTAGGATAGAATAACATTTTTGATTGGGGGGTGGACAAACCCTTTAATTTACCTAAAAACTTTAGGGCCCCTTTAGGACTTTTGCCCCTACGGTAAAACTGGCCCTGGACAAACCTGTGCTTTACACCCAGTACAATGCGCATTCACCAATATTTGACATGCTCATGGATCCCTTATAATTGAAGGGTAAATATTAGATTTTACAATATAGAGATAGGTGGATACCAGATCAGGGGGGGAGGTTCCACCTGAAACATTGTGTTGATGTGTGCGACAATAACGGCCATCCCATACTCACACAGTATAAAAAGCAGAGCTCTTCGTCAGCAAAGAAATGTTGAATAGAGTTGCATTCTGGCGCCCCCAAAGCGTGCAGACACAGAACAGGAAACTACTGTGGCCCATTACTACAATACTTAGGGACATATTTATAAAGGAGCAGGAAATGTTTTTTTCTACTTGGACAACTCTATAAAGTTTCTGCCTTTGTGGAATTGTTAAAGAATTTCTAAAGTGGCTAATTAATGACGCAAAAAATAGATTAAATTCTGGTGGGAAAAAAAGGGGTATTCAGTTTAATTTGCAAATGGAACTAGACATATCCAACAGGGCATGTAACAGTGAACACAGTATGGGGGGGATTTGCAGAATTTCTGACTGTAAACCACTCGTGTGAGTTATGATAATAGTTTTTATTAACTCCATTTTTCTGCCCTTGTAAACAAATAATGGCTAAACACATCTCCATTTTTTTATTAATACAGAAATGACACCTTTAATTAAAAGAAAACTATTTCCAAGCCACAGAAGTAGAAAGTCTGCTTTACTAAAAAAAAAGGGAATATAAAAAGAAATGAAAAAAAAAAGTTTGGAAAACTTACTTGGCTTTGCTTCTCCAACACTTGTATATATTCCGCGTTGTTGGTGGGCTGAGACCGGACCGTCTCTTCCAGCAGTAATGTTTGTAAGCGCATTAGTGCAACATGAATTTCCAGAGCTTTTGATCTTTGATTTATCAGCTGAAACTGTAGCGATGCCAGAGATTCTCCCAGTTTATACTCTCTGGCTTTCAACTGATGCACCCTTTGAAGCAACAGCTCTCCACAAGCCTAAATTACAGGAGGTAAAGAGAGGGGAATTTAAAATGGTTTTTTCTAAACAACAACAATCAGACACGTTCAAGGCATTTTCCCTGAGGGCTACCAAGGCAAATGCTGCCACGTAATGGAAATGATGCACAATGGGGAATCTCTTGAATTCATAACGCTGAATGTCAAGTATTATTAATAGAAAAAGATTCTGTTGTGTGTCTGAAAAGAAATGACCCGCTGTGAACTTTTTTCATTCCAAATATTGACTATAGAAGGTAGAATTTCACCGACCTTCTCCATAACCCGTAATCCGTCTCAAAGAATTACTAAAAAACGTGTATTTAGATTCTCAACCCAACCATGACAAGAAGCATGTTAATTACATGCCCATACATGGGCCGATGGCTGCAAGATGCAACAATTAATTCTTCCTGGTCTAATCAGTAAATTGTGATTGAAATGCTCTTCTTGCTCCATAGATTTTCAGCACATTTTATTTTGACATCTACTCAAGATGTGGGGATGTGAGGGGCGTGGATGGGACAAAGACAAGAACTGGGATTGGATTTGTAGCCTCCCTCCATACACATTCAGATTTCAGCCCTAAACTGATGAAGTTTGTGGCTCCCTTGATACCAAAATATTCAAAGTTTACAGGTAATGGCACTTCTATTAGATTCATCTATATCATCATCTGTGTAATAAGATTTTGTTTTCAAATACACTAGATAAACTATAAATATATCAACTTACCATTCTATCAAGTTATTCATACAAACAAGCTTCCCAGTAAAGGTTTTTATAGTTTTTTTTTTTTATAAACAGTGAGGCTGAGACGTCAGCAGAACAGAAAGTACTGGAACTGTAGCTAATCAGTTATGCTGCAGACACTTGGAAATTGAAGAAGATAATGGCTTGTCGGGGGAGATAATAGAGATTTTAGGATATTTATTGGTGTGATGATCTGGTATGGTTCACATTACAGATAACAGGAGCACAGTATAGTGATTTGCAGTAACCAGCTCTGAAGAGATATTTTCTGCTCGGTATGGATAATAATAATAATAATATTCCAGGATTCAGAGCATGGATTTAATGTTATAGCGAAAAGCAAAGTATACATTCACGTTCCTCAGTAATGAGATGGAGAATATAAAGGTTTTATCAAAAGTAAAATATTTTATAGTGTGTGTAAAGTTTTTTTTTTAAAATGAAAGGACCTGGGGCATAGAAGTAGGATTGATACTTTCTACCTCCCAATATTATTTCTATGAGAATCGGCAGCACAAAGAAAACTGCTTCTGCCAGGCTTCAGCCCTATATTTTATACAGAAAGGCCCAGGACACTAATCTGGCAGATGAAAACTGGATGTGCTGTCTCTCCTTAATTAAATAATATTGGGAGGTAGGAATAATCAATCCACCTCCCTGCCTCAGGTACTTTTCATTTTTAAATGTGCATTTTCAGTTTGGTTGTGCTTTAAAATAAATTTGGGGAGTACAAGAAACACCCATTACTGTGTTAAAAGACAAACATGTCTGGGGACCTACACTAGGATACATGGAGGTTTTTTTTGTATAGAAAATACATATCCTGAATATTATCAATCACCAATGTGTGGGTGTATCTAAGGACCTCTACCATGCAAATCAAAGGATATCCTGCTTATCATCATGTATTTAAGAGAAAATCTGCATTTAATTTTGTGGCCATTGACATGGCAGATCCCAAGAGAATCTATTGGAAATTTGCAATTCTGGTTTAGGACGATATTTCAGCTCCATTGACTGGCTGGTTGATAGACAAATATTGGCAAACTCCCTTTAGGATTAGATGGGATCTACCATGCCGGCGTATGGCCAATTCTAACCCCATTTGCCTGGTCTGCTTCAGTCTTGTCTCTTTTCCTATATGCAAATTCCTGAGAGACCTACAGTCTGGTAGATCAGACTTTCCCTTTAAATGAAATTCTTATCTACAGGGAATCCTCCTTCACAGCAGCAGCAAGGAAGCCTCGTCCCCTGTTTAGCTATGAGCTTTCAATATCCTCAGTAAGCCAAGTTTGTGTCATATTAATTTGTGAATTGAGCATCTCAAACTGCTGCCAGCAAACCAAACAGCTAATTCTGTCTCGAAGTAATAACTGTAAAGGGCCTGAAAATGCATTTAAAAAAATTGGCAAGAAACCTACCAGCCATCAGGAACAAGCTGCGAGTATGTGGGTGTATGACATGTATAGAAACATATCTATGGAATGATGCTCTGTGTGTACATAAAGCTTTAACAGGACATCATTTAGCCACGGACAATTACTGTGTCACTGCACGTGTGAAGGATGTCCAGGGAACTGCAATTTTGAAGTTACTATTATATACTCAAGATAATATGGAAGATAAAACAGCATTTGCAGAATATTGTAAGGGAAGAGATATGACAGTGCAATTTAAATGGACTGTCTTCCTATTGGTCCAGTTCCAATCCTTAGGGAGAGTCTGACAGAATTTTTAAATGGAAAACATAAAAAAAAAAAACCACAGCAGATAATGACAGAGAATCTAATACTGGGAAAATCAACAGAACAGATGTGGAATGCAAAACAGATCTCACAGAAGCAAATGGAGAATATCTCATCTTTTTTTAAGCAGAAGATATATGGTATATTAGAACTGTAATGGTCCTCTCATTTGTGCCTAATAATATAAAACATAGGTGTGCTGCCATACTGGTTATTCTATCAGGTTACATATGCCGGTAATCTTATAAAAATTCTAATGCACACAGTCACGCTCATTTAGATGCAGAGTACAGCCAAATTGGCTATTGTTGGCCACAACAGGTGGCTATTTGCAGGAACTCACCTGTCCCCCAGTCCATATTTTCTATTTATACACAGTTATACAGCCCACCCAATCATATATAACGTTGTAGTGCAAGTTGCAAGGAAGCTGTCATTTCAAAAATATCAGCAGACTATTAATTTATTCCTATTGTGTCCTGCTAAAAAAAACCATTCCAGACTGGCCATAGAGTAAACTAGAATTCTTGTTATTCAGGGATCACCAATATACTAATGGCCACCTGGAAATAAAGAATGGAATACAGCCTTAAGTTATTCACTTGCAGAGGGTCCTTTAGTAATGAAATATTATTTCTGCCAACAAAATAACCCACTCAGTTAACTAAACAACCAGTTCTACAAACATTCTGATCTCTGTGATTGATCCCATTAGCCCATACACTAAGCAATAATTTAATAATAAAACCATTGGGTGACAATATCAGTCCATCTACAGCACAAACTGTTTGCAGTCACTCTATCTACCAACTCCCTCATTTTAGCCTGAAAATGTAATCTGTAAATTTATAATTGTCTAATACGAATTCGGGGGGCACAATCTATCAGCCAAAGGTGTGTGGTCTCCCTTTTAAAGAAGTAAAAACATCCACCAAAGAATAGTTAACAATAGAAACAATGGGAAATAGCCTAAAAAAGTATTGACACGTTTGTTGCCCCTTTAAGTGTTTTAAAGACATACAGGGAGATGTAATAAAAGTTCTTATCGTTAAAAATGGTGCTAATTTTTCCCCACCCAATCGGATGTTAGCTTGTAAAGCTGGGTACACACGATGAGATATTTCGGTCCGATCGACCGATAGTTCAGTGTATCGGTCGATCGGACCGAAATTATCGCATCCGAATGTGCCCATGTCCGATCGACCGTTCGTCCAAACCGGACCAAAGGACGATCGGACAGGGTGGAAAACCTCGTCCGATCGTGCGGTCCTCTATGGATCGCACGATCGGTCGCGGTGACTATCGGACGCGGCTGCTTTTGCCGCGACCGACAGTCCTTCCTCCTGGCCGACCATTCGAAAGTATCGAACGGTCGGTCAGGAGGAAAAATCGCTAGGTGTGTACCTAGCTTAAATGGTAAATAACATCTGATTGGTTGTGGCAAAATTAGCACCAATTTTAAACAATAAGAACTTTTATTACATCTCCCTCAAAGTTTAAAAACGCTAAGCCTGTCTTTTAGACAGGAATTGCAGCGGTTTAAATAGAGTGATTGCAGCCATTAAAACATGATTAAAAAGTGGGTTCACCAACAGGGGCAATTTAATTTCCACAGTGGCCACACGGGGGAGCGATGGTGGTTCTCAGTAAATATTATTATTTTCCTAGATTTTCAGCTGGTTCATGGAAACAATTTGTTTCTGGGCATCTCTTTAAGCGAAGGATGAAAGAAAATAGCAAGAATTCCTAATGGCCCAGATCCAACCAGTCAGGCTAGCCCAGAATACTGTGTGCCTGGCAATTAGAACAGTTTAAACAAACTAGTGTTCCTTTAAAGATCTTTGATATGCAAAATTTCACTATTTTTCTTCAAGTATCAAACCGGAACACAAAGCGCCAAGAACGCGTCTCAGAGAAATACCGTAGGGGAAAAACCTTTCCATGCATAAATAAATGGGCCACATTTCATGAACAGATTCTTATTTTCAAGTGCAGATGAAAAGCAAACATTCATATAACTGAACAGGTCTAAAATGGCTAACGTGGTCATATCTCATTTTTGTTACCTGCTTAATCTTGTCATCTGTAATTTGTGCTTCATAAATCAGAATCTTATCCTCCACAGATTTCGTTCGGAGTTCCACAGATCTGTCCAAGGAAGGTTTCTTGTTCTTTATATTCGACTGGAAAAAGAAGCAATTGCATGAAATATGCATTTGATGAAAGCAGAACAACTTTTGTTTACAACAAAAAACTTTTTTGGGTGAAATATTCTTTAATGCCATGAATTTTTCTTGAACAAATACTTTGGAGTGTTATTTCAGAAACTAAAAGGGCTGAGGCAATAACAGGGACAAAAGTTTGCCCGTGCTATTATTTTTCAGCCACCAATCAGATGTTTTCGAAATGCTTTAAACCTAAGATCTGATTGGTTGCTGCAAATAATTAGCACGGGCAAACTCTTGCCCCTGCTATTGCATCATTCCCAAAATTTCTAGACTTGCCTATAATAAAATCAAACATTGCAATGAACATTAGTCTATAAATATATATTCCGTGTTTGGAAAATGTGTCTTGTGCCTGTGAAAACATAAAAAGATTATATTTGCGATTTCACTGAATGTGCAAACATAGTCTCTGGCAGATGGTACATTGCCAAACGAAGCAATATACAGTAACTGCAGGGAGTCCATATTAAAGTGATTCTGACATTTCCTATAAGGAATTGTTTTAACATCTCACAAAACACAGCACAGGGGGTAACATGGAAAAACTATAATGTAACGGATGCATAGCCCAGACTATCAATGCTTCGCTCTTGTCTATGGAGCGGTGTTTTGTAGCAGGGGTTACTTTATGCCTTTTACCACCGGATTATGTGTTTTAATCCTTCCTAGTCTACATCTGCAAGTTGTACATTTTCTCACTGAATGTGTGGATTTCTCCCTAAAAAGACACACTTAACAAATAATTGTAAAGTGTGTGCAGAACATGTTCATGATACATAATAAAAGGAACAGTACAATACATGCGTCCACAGGATGAAGGGGTAAAACCCAGAAACGTTGTGATTTTGTGGTTCACTAGTTAATAAATCTACATTCGGAGTGCGATAATCTCACCTTGCCTTTTGATATACTGTATTCCTAAGCCCCTTGGGGTGGGGGTTGGAGACATCTGCACCACACCAGGCTAAGTGTGCATTTGGGACCTTTTGCTGATGCGTCCACAGGACCGTGTCACAATCTACGTCAGCCATATTTTTTTTCACAATGGGATCTTTATAGTTACACAGTATTTTAGCCCTGTTGAATAAAGACATACGTCCATCTAGTCCAACCTTTATACCTACCCATATGTCTGTATAACAGTTACATTGTAACATAGTATTGGAGGTTATATAGACATACCTCCATCTAGTCCAACCTTTATACCCATCCCATAATGTCTGTATAACAGATACATAGTAATATAGTAATGTAGGTTGAATAAAGACATACGTCCATCAAGTCCAACCTTTATACCCATCCCATAATGTCTGTATAACAGTTACATAGTAACATAGTATTGGAGGTTGAACAAAGACATATGTCCATCTAGTCCAACCTTTATACCCATCCCATAATGTCTGTGTAACAGTTACATTGTAACCTAGTATTGAAGGTTATATAGACATACCTCCATCTAGTCCAACCTTTATACCCATCCCATAATGTCTGTATAACAATTACATAGTAACATAGTATTGGAGGTTAAATAAAGACATACGTCCATCTAGTCCAACCTTTATACCCATCCCATAATGTCTGTATAACAATTACATAGTAACATAGTATTGGAGGTTAAATAAAGACATACGTCCATCTAGTCCAACCTTTATACCCATCCCATGTCTGTATAACGTTACATAGTAACATAGTATTGGAGGTTGAATAAAGACACACGCTCAATAGTGACTTCTTTCACCCCCGAGCAAAAGAAACCCGTAAGTATCCAGAAGACAAAACACAGGCCCTGTACTATAGGCACTATCACCATTTCATAATAAACGTCTGACAAGGTTCAAAGATAAATACAATGTCCCTTTATTGGCTCCGAAACGTGTCATACATATATATATTAGAACACATCATTCCACAAGGGAACCACCCTGTATGATACAACATATAATGTTATATGTTTGCTTATTACATTATATGTTGTATCATACAGGGTGGTTCCCTTGGGATGAAGGTGGTTCTAATAATATATGTATGACACGTTTCGGAGCCAATAAAGGGACATTGTATTTATCTTTGAACCTTGTCAGACGTTTATTATAGAAATGTGTGATAGTGCTAATACGGGCCTGTGTTTTGTCTTCGGATACTTACCGGGTTTCTTTGCTCGGGGGTGAAAGAAGTCACTATGAGACTTATGCTAAGTTTGCCCTGGAGGCACCTTATACTAAAGGAATCACCTATAACAGTAGTTATTAGGGAGGGCACTATACCGCAATTGCTTTATTGAATAAGACATACGTCCATCTAGTCGAACCTTATATCCATCCCATAATGTCTGTATAACAGTTATATAGTAACATAGTATTGGAGGTTGTATAAAGACATACATCCATCTAGTCCAACCTTTATACCCATCCCATAATGTCTGTATAACAGTTACATAGTAACATAGTATTGGAGGTTGAATAAAGACATACATCCATCTAGTCCAACCTTTATACCCATCCCATAATGTCTGTATAACAGTTACATAGTAACGCAGTATTTGACATTGTATAAAGTCATACGTCCATCTGTTCTAGTCCAACTTTTATACCCTACTCATAATGCCTGACCAACAGATACATAGTAACATAGTAATGTAGGTTGAAAAAGACATACGTCCATCTAGTCAAACCTTATTCCCATCCCATGTCTGTATAACAGTTACATTGTAACATAGTATTGGAGGTTATATAGACATACCTCCATCTAGTCCAACCTTTATACCCATCCATAATGTCTGTATAACAGATACATAGTAACATAGTAATGTAGGTTGAATAAAGACATACCTCCATCTAGTCCAACCTTTATTCCCATCCCCATATGTCTGTATAACAGTTACATAGTAACATAGTATTGGAGGTTGAATAAAGACATATGTCCATCTAGTCCAACCTTTATACTCATCCCATAATGTCTGTATAACAGTTACATTGTAACATAGTATTGGAGGTTATATAGACATACCTCCATCTAGTCCAACCTTTATACCCATCCCATAATGTCTGTATAACAGTTAACTTGTAACATAGTATTGGAGGTTGACTAAAGACATATGTCCATCTAGTCCAACCTTTATACCCTACCCATAATGTCTGTATAACAGTTACATAGTAACATAGTATTGGAGGTTGAATAAAGACATACGTCCATCTAGTCCAAGCTTGATACCCATCCCATAATGTCTGTATAACAGTTACATGATAACGCAGTATTTGACATTGTATATAAGTCATATGTTCATCTATTCTAGTCCAACCTTTATACCCTTCTCATAATGCCTGACCAACAGATACATAGTAACATAGTAATGTAGGTTGAATAAAGAATACGTACATCTAGTCAAGCCTTTATTCCCATCCCATAATGTCTGTATAACAGTTACAAGTAACATAGATTTGGAGGTTGACTAAAGACATACATCCATCTAGTCCAATCTTTTATACCCATAATGTGTATAACAGTTACATAGTAACATAGTATTGGAGGTTGTATAAAGACATACGTCCATCTAGTCCAACCTTTATACCCATCCCATAATGTCTGTATAACAGATACATAGTAATATAGTAATGTAGGTTGAATAAAGACATACGTCCATCAAGTCCAACCTTTATACCCATCCCATAATGTCTGTATAACAGTTACATAGTAACATAGTATTGGAGGTTGAACAAAGACATATGTCCATCTAGTCCAACCTTTATACCCATCCCATAATGTCTGTGTAACAGTTACATTGTAACCTAGTATTGAAGGTTTATAGACATACTCCATCTAGTCCAACCTTTATACCCTACCCATAATGTCTGTATAACAGTTACATAGTAACATAGTATTGGAGGTTGAATAAAGACATACGTCCATCTAGTCCAAGCTTGATACCCATCCCATAATGTCTGTATAACAGTTACATAGTAACATAGTATTGGAGGTTGAATAAAGACATACATCCATCTAGTCCAACCTTTATACCCATCCCATAATGTCTGTATAACAGTTACATAGTAACGCAGTATTTGACATTGTATAAAGTCATACGTCCATCTGTTCTAGTCCAACTTTTATACCCTACTCATAATGCCTGACCAACAGATACATAGTAACATAGTAATGTAGGTTGAATAAAGACATACGTCCATCTAGTCAAACCTTTATTCCCATCCCATGTCTGTATAACAGTTACATTGTAACATAGTATTGGAGGTTATATAGACATACCTCCATCTAGTCCAACCTTTATACCCATCCCATAATGTCTGTATAACAGATACATAGTAACATAGTAATGTAGGTTGAATAAAGCGAAATTCCTCAATCTAGTCCAACCTTTATACCCATCCCATAATGTCTGTATAACAGTTAACTTGTAACATAGTATTGGAGGTTGACTAAAGACATATGTCCATCTAGTCCAACCTTTATACCCTACCCATAATGTCTGTGTAAACAGTTACATAGTAACGCAGTATTTGACATTGTATAAAGTCATATGTTCATCTATTCTAGTCCAACCTTTATACCCTTCTCATAATGCCTGACCAACAGATACATAGTAACATAGTAATGTAGGTTGAATAAAGACATACATACATCTAGTCAAGCCTTTATTCCCATCCCATAATGTCTGTATAACAGTTACATAGTAACATAGTATTGGAGGTTGACTAAAGACATACATCCATCTAGTCCAATCTTTATACCCATAATGTCTGTATAACAGTTACATAGTAACATAGTATTGGAGGTTGTATAAAGACATACGTCCATCTAGTCCAACCTTTATACCCATCCCATAATGTCTGTATAACAAATAAGACACACGCTCAATAGTGACTCTTTCACCCCCGAGCAAGAAACCCGTATTATCCAGAAGACAAAACACAGCCCTGTACTATAGGCACTATCACCATTTCTATAAAAACGTCTGACAAGGTTCAAAGATAAATACAATGTCCCTTTATTGGCTCCGAAACGTGTCATACATATATATATTAGAACCCACTCATTCCACAAGGGAACCACCCTGTATGTACAACATATAATGTTATTATGTTTGCTTATTAACATTATATGTTGTATCATACAGGGTGGTTCCCTTGTGGAATGATGTGGTTCTAATATATATATGTATGACAGTTTCGGAGCCAATAAAGGGACATTGTATTTATCTTTGAACCTTGTCAACGTTTATTATAGAAATGGTGATAGTGCCTATAATCACAGGCCTGTGTTTTGTCTTCTGGATACTTACCGGGTTTCTTTTTGCCGGGGGTGAAAGAAGTCACTATTGAGCTTTCTAAGTTTGCCCTGGAGGCACCTTTATACTAAAAGGAATCACCTATAACAGTAGTTATTAGGGAGGAGCACTATACCGCAATTGCTTTATTGAATAAAGACATACGTCCATCTAGTCGAACCTTTATATCCATCCCATAATGTCTGTATAACAGTTATATAGTAACATAGTATTGGAGTGTGTATAAGACATACATCCATCTAGTCCAACCTTTATACCATCCCATAATGTCTGTATAACAGTTCATAGTACATAGATTGGAGGTTGAATAAAGACTACATCCATCTAGTCCAACCTTTATACCCATCCCTAATGTCTGTATAACAGTTACATAGTAACGCATTATTTGACATTGTATAAAGTCATACGTCCACTGTTCTAGTCCAACTTTTATACCCTACTCATTGCCTGACCAACAGATAACTAGTAACATAGTAATGTAGTTGAATAAAGACATACGTCCATCTACAAACCTTTATTCCCATCCCATGTCTGTATAACAGTTACATTGTAACATAGTATTGGAGGTTATAGACATACCTCCATCTAGTCCAACCTTTATACCCATCCCATAATGTCTGTATAACAGATACATAGTACATAGTAATGTAGGTTGAATAAAGACATACCTCCATCTAGTCCAACCTTTATTCCCATCCCATAATGTCTGTATAACAGTTACATAGTAACATAGTATTGGAGGTTGAATAAGAACATATGTCCATCTATTCCAACCTTTATACTCATCCCTAATGTCTGTATAACAGTTACATTGTACATAGTATTGGAGGTTATATAGACATACCTCCATCTAGTCCAACCTTTATACCCATCCCATAATGTCTGTATAACAGTTAACTTGTAACATAGTATTGGAGGTTGACTAAAGACATATGTCCATCTAGTCCAACCTTTATACCCTACCCATAATGTCTGTATAACAGTTACATAGTAACATAGTATTGGAGGTTGAATGACATACGTCCATCTAGTCCAAGCTTGATACCCATCCCATAAGGTCTGTATAACGTTACATAGTAACGCAGTATTTGACATTGTATAAAGTCATATGTTCATCTATTCTAGTCCAACCTTTATACCCTTCTCATAATGCCTGACCAACAGATACATAGTAACATAGTAATGAGGTTGAATAAAGACATACGTACATCTAGTCAAGCCTTTATTCCCATCCCATAATGTCTGTATAACAGTTACATGTAACATAGTATTGGAGGTTGACTAAAGACATACATCCATCTAGTCCAATCTTTAACCCAAATCTGTATAACAGTTACATAGTAACATAGTATTGGAGGTTGTATAAGACATACGTCCATCTAGTCCAACCTTTATACCCATCCCATAATGTCTGTATAACAGATACATAGTAATATAGTAATGTAGGTTGAATAAAGACATACGTCCATCAAGTCCAACCTTTATACCCATCCCATAATGTCTGTATAACAGTTACATAGTAACATAGTATTGGAGGTTGAACAAAGACATATGTCCATCTAGTCCAACCTTTATACCCATCCCATAATGTCTGTGTAACAGTTACATTGTAACCTAGTATTGAAGGTTATATAGACATACCTCCATCTAGTCCAACCTTTATACCCTACCCATAATGTCTGTATAACAGTTACATAGTAACATAGTATTGGAGGTTGAATAAGACATACGTCCATCTAGTCCAAGCTTGATACCCATCCCATATGTCTGTATAACAGTTACATAGTAACATAGTATTGGAGGTTGAATAAAGACATACATCCATCAGTCCACCCTTTATACCCATCCCATAATGTCTGTATAACAGTTACATAGTAACGCAGTATTGACATTGTATAAAGTCATACGTCCATCTGTTCTAGTCCAACTTTTTATACCCTACTCATAATGCCTGACCAACAGATACATATAACATAGTAATGTAGGTTGATAAACATCGTCCATCTAGTCAAACCTTATTTCCCATCCCATGTCTGTATAACAGTTACATTGTAACTATTATTGGAGGTTATAGACATACCTCCATCTAGTCCAACCTTTAACCCCCCATAATGTCTGTATAACGATACTAGTAGAACATAGTAATGTAGGTTGAATAAAGACATACCTCCTATCTAGTCCAACCTTTATTCCCATCCCATAATGCTGTTATAACAGTTACATAGTAACATAGTATTGGAGGTTGAATAAAGACATTGTCCATCTAGTCCAACCTTTATACTCATCCCTAATGTCTGTATAACAGTTACTTGTAACATAGTATTGGAGGTTATATAGACTACCTCCATCATAGTCCAACCTTTATACCCATCCCATAATGTCTGTATAACAGTTACATAGTAACATAGTATTGGAGGTTGACTAAAACATATGTCCATCTAGTCCACCTTTATACCCTATACCCACCATAATGTCTGTAATAACAGTTACATATATACATAGTATTGGAGGTTGAATAAAGACATACGTCCATCTAGTCCAAGCTTGATACCCATCCATAATGTCTGTATAACAGTTACATAGTAACGCAGTATTTGACATTGTATAAAGTCATATGTTCATCTATTCTAGTCCAACCTTTATACCCTTCTCATAATGCCTGACCAACAGATACATAGTAACATAGTAATGTAGTTGAATAAAGACATACATACATCTAGTCAAGCCTTTATTCCCATCCCATAATGTCTGTATAACAGTTACATAGTAACATAGTATTGGAGGTTGACTAAAGACATACATCCATCAGTCCATCTTTATACCCATAATGTCTGTATAACATTTACATAAACATAGTATTGGAGGTGGTATAAAGACATACTCCATCTAGTCCAACCTTTATACCCATCCCATAATGTCTGTATAACAGATACATAGTAAAATAGTAATGTAGGTTAATAAAACATACGTCCATCAAGTCCAACCTTTATACCCATCCCATAATGTCTGTATAACAGTTACATAGTAACATAGTATTGGAGGTTGAACAAAGCATATGTCCATCTAGTCCAACCTTTATACCCATCCCATAATGTCTGTGTAACAGTTCATTGTAACCTAGTATTGAAGGTTATATAGACATACCTCCATCTAGTCCAACCTTTATACCCTACCCATAATGTCTGTATAACAGTTACATAGTAACATAGTATTGGAGGTTGAATAAAGACATACGTCCATCTAGTCCAAGCTTGATACCCATCCCATAATGTCTGTATAACAGTTACATAGTAACGCAGTATTTGACATTGTATAAAGTCATATGTTCATCTATTCTAGTCCAACCTTTATACCCTTCTCATATACCTGACCACCAGATACATAGTAACATAGTAATGTAGGTTGAATAAAGACATACGTACATCTAGTCAAGCCTTTATTCCCATCCCATAATGTCTGTATAACAGTTACATAGTAACATAGTATTGGAGGTTGACTAAAGACATACATCCATCTAGTCCAATCTTTATACCCATAATGTCTGTATTAACAGTTACATGTACTAGTATTGGAGGTTGACTAAAGTCATCCATCCATCTAGTCCAATGTAACATGGTATTGGAGATTATATAAAGACATCAGTCAATCTAGTCCAACATTTTTTAGCCAACTCAAGAATATGCAGATTATTACTATGGTAAATTCCCACTTTGCGATCTGAGCTATCCTGAGTCTAGAATACTGTGTAAGAGTTGAATACAAATTGTATATATACAGTTAATTACTTCTTTTGAATAAACCCAAAACATGGAATGCCTTTGAACCTACCTGCACCTCAAGTTCAGTTAAGTTGTTGGCTATTTTAGGCAGCTCAGAATTCCTCCATTCAGTTAGGTAGCTCTGAAGTAACATTCTTCCTTGTATCTTAGGGAGAGCCAGAGTAAGGTCCATTTCAGAAAAGCCACATTGAAACTCCTGCCTGATTTTAAGTAGATCGTCCTCTGACAAAGACAGGGGTAACAGCATGATCTTCCTGTTTAAAATGAATGGAGCTGCTATGAAATCAGTTCACACAATACAAAAACAATACATTGTGCCTGCGGGGCAGCACTGCAAGATATGAAACTAGATGGTCCAAGAGATGGACCTTATTTTAACTCACAGGCTATTATTTCTCTTTCACTTGGTTGTCTTTCTATTGGACAAAACGGTTTCCTGCTCTTTGCCCTTATAACTAATTATCAGCTTACAAGCACACTGCCTATTAATAGAATGTTAGGCTGGGTACACACCAGCAGATATTTTCGGACGGCCAACCAATCCACGGCACGGTCGGTCAGCCAAAAATATCTGCTGGTGTGGGGCGGCCAGCCGGCAGTGACCGATCTCGATCGCCCTTTCATCCGTATCAGATGAACGGACGTTTCGGTAAATTAGGTTTGATCTCTCGAACTGTCGGCGCAGCCACTACTGCCGCGACCGACAGACATTTGTGCCGGCCGACGCTCACTCGTAGCGAGTGCTCAATCAGAACAGATCCCTTCATGTGTACCCAGCCTTAGACTTATTGTCTAACACATGTAAGTCCTAGTTAGCCTTTAAATCAAGTTATGTTCATTTGGAAGCTGCAGCTTTAAAAATACTGTTGCCATTTTTTTTTTCCCTATGCCCTTCCAGAGCCTAGCTTTGTGCCTGTGGTAATGCCTGTGATTTCCGAGCACTCTCCTGCTTGAGCCTAAAACAATAATGCCTGTGAGTTCCGTGCACTTGCGCGTGTACGGAACTCACAGCATTACTGTTTGAGGCTCAAGCGGAGAAAGCAGAGGAAATCCCAGAGGGGCGGAGCTTAACATTCAGCAAACCAGTAACAAGATCAGCAACTTTCAAGGCACAAAGCTAGGCTCTGAGGGACATAGGGAAAAAAAAAACAGGGCAACGGTATTTTTAAAGCTGCAGCTTCCAAATGAACATAACTTGATTTTACAGTGCACTTCTCCTTTAAAGAGGGATTTTAAGTGTCCAGAACTATAAACTCAAGGCATTAACCAAAGAAGGCTGGGATCCCTTTATTATTTACCATTTCATTAGTTACCAATGGTTACAGTAATCGGCTTAGATGTGACTGGAAAATCCTTCAATTGTCAATGCTTGTTTCTAGAATTTGAATTTTTGAATTATGGGAAAATGGATGAAAATTAAACAAGGTATTTTGCGGTTAAATGCATAATTTCAATATTTAGTGTTTTAATCCATCTGTAATTTCCACAGCAAGTAAATTACTATGTTGACTCGTATATTTCATTTACATAACTGGAAATAGTTAAATTCAAGTTTACTTCTCCTTAATTCCCACAACTGTACCTGAATAGCTGCTGTTCCCAATGCCGTAGATTTTTTTGTTCTTTCAAGCTGAGTTTGAACTCCTCATCAAGTTTGCGCTTCGTGGCCTCCAGAGAAGCTCTCGAATCTCGCGCCTTGTCACTTTCTTCTTTTTCCAGCTGCTGCACAAGAAGTGCCATTTCCCGTTTGTGTTCCTCCAACATTAGCTGGAGATGCTGTCTAGGCACATTGAACTTTAACATGTCCTGTGTAATCACAGAATCCTGTATGCGGCGAAGATCTTCCACAGCTTTCTCAGTCAGACGGATTTCAGGGCTTTGAACTCTTCCATTGCCTCCCTGTCATGGTTCTCATAGATCTCCTCCATCTCACGACACTGATCGCTAGACAACTCCTTCCAGCCTTCAAATAATGTTGCACATCTTTAGCATTAATGGATCCTTCCTGCAGCATGCTTGTTTCTTTCTTTTGTTCTTTTAGCTAAATTGGAAATAAAAAATACTTAAAGGAAAATTATACTCTAAATTTACTTTTTAACAATAAAAGTACCTGGGGCAAAAAGATAGAATTGATTATTCCTACCTACCAATATTGTTTTGTTGAGGAGCTACAGCCCACACAGTTTCATCTGCCAGGTTAGTGCCTTGGGTCTTCCTGTATTAATGATAGTGCTGAATCACTCAGGAAGACTGGAGAAGCAGTTTTCTTTGTGCTGTTGCTTCTATAGGAATAATATTGGAGGTAGAAATACCAATCCTACTCTCCCTGTCCCATTTACTTTTATAACGGTTTAAAAAAACTTTATAACGTACTAAAGTTCTCCTTTAAACACACATGCCTATATTGGACAATGTGCTGAATTAAGGTCATATTCAACAATAGGCAATTTTACATCATTGTGGTAACTATAGTACAAAAAAACAAATGAAAATGGCCATGGCTACTAATGTCGTAATCCCTCTCTAAATCTGGGTACACAGTACGATAAAGCCCTGATACCGTGTGTACGCTCGTTTCCCGAACAAGCGCGCGGCCGCCGAAAATTTCCATCGGCCGTGCTAGACTCCCTATAGAGGACAATAGGAGCCTGGAAGGGAGGAAAACGTTCCCACCTCTGAGAGGTTTCTGTCTTGATCAGTGCAGCCTTCCCTCCCTCCCTCCGAGAGATAGTGTATCGGTCGATCGGACCGAAATTATCGCATCCGAATGTGCCCATGTCCGATCGACCGTTCGTCAAACCGGACCAAAGGACGATCGGACAGGGTGGAAAACCTCGTCCGATCGTGCGGTCCTCTAGGATCGCACGATCGGTCGCGGTGACTATCGGACGCGGCTGCTTTTGCCGCGACCGACAGTCCTTCCTCCTGGCCGACCATTCGAAAGTATCGAACGGTCGGTCGGAGGAAAATCGCTAGGTGTGTACCTAGAAATGGTAAATAACATCTGATTGGTTGTGGCAAAATTAGCACCAATTTAAAACAATAAGAAAATTTATTACATCTCCCTCAAAGTTTAAAAACGCTAACGCTGTCTTTTAGACAGGAATTGCAGCGGTTTAAATAGAGTGATTGCAGCCATTAAAACATGATTAAAAAGTGGGTTCACCAACCGGGGCAATTTAATTTCCACAGTGGCCACACGGGGGAGCGATGGTGGTTCTCAGTAAATATTATTATTTTCCTAGATTTTCAGCTGGTTCATGGAAACAATTTGTTTCTGGGCATCTCTTTAAGCGAAGGATGAAAGAAAATAGCAAGAATTCCTAATGGCCCAGTCCAACCAGTCAGGCTAGCCCAGAATACTGTGTGCCTGGCAATTAGAACAGTTTAACAAAACTAGTGTTCCTTTAAAGATCTTTGATATGCAAATTTCACTATTTTTCTTCAAGTATCAAACCGGAACACAAAGCGCCAAGAACGCGTCTCAGAGAAATACCGTAGGGGAAAAACCTTTCCATGCATATAATAAATGGGCACATTTCATGAACAGATTCTATTTTCAAGTGCAGATGAAAAGCAAACATAAATAACTGAACAGGTCTAAAATGGCTACGTGGTCATATCTCATTTTTGTTACCTGCTTAATCTTGTCATCTGTAATTTGTGCTTCATAAATCAGAATCTATCCTCCACAGATTTCGTTGGAGTTCCACAGATCTGTCCAAGGAGGTTTCTTGTTCTTTATTCGACTGGAAAAAGAAGCAATTGCATGAATATGCATTTGATGAAAGCAGAACAACTTTGTTTACAACAAAAAATTTTTTGGGTGAAATATTCTTTAATGCCATGAATTTTTCTTGAACAAATACTTTGGAGTGTTATTTCAGAAACTAAAAGGGCTGAGGCAATAACAGGGACAAAAGTTTGCCCGTGCTATTATTTTTCAGCCACCAATCAGATGTTTTCGAAATGCTTTAAAACCGATCTGTTGGTTGCTGCAAATAATTAGCACGGGCAAACTCTTGCCCCTGCTATTGCATCATTCCCAAAATTTCTAGACTTGCCTATAAAAATCAAACATTGCAATGAACATTAGTCTATAAATATATATTCCGTGTTTGGAAAATGTGCTTTGTGCCTGTGAAAACATAAAAAGATTATATTTGCGATTTCATGAATGTGCAAACATAGTCTCTGGCAGATGGTACATTGCCAAACGAAGCAATACATATACAGAACTGCAGGAGTCCATATTAAAGTGATTCTGACATTTCCTATAAGGAATTGTTTAACATCTCACAAACACAGCACAGGGGGTAACATGGAAAACTATAATGTAACGGATGCATAGCCCAGACTATCAATGCTTCGCTCTGTCTATGGAGCGGTGTTGTTGTAGCAGGGGTTACTTTATGCCTTTTACCACGGATTATGTGTTTTAATCCTTCCTAGTACATCTGCAAGTTGTACATTTTCTCACTGAATGTGTGGATTTCTCCCTAAAAAGACACACTTAACAAATAATTGTAAAGTGTGTGCAGAACATGTCATGATACATAATAAAAGGAACAGTACAATACATGCGTCCACAAGATGAAGGGGTAAAACCCAGAAACGTTGTTGTGATTTTGTGGTTCACTAGTTAATAAATCTACATCGGAGTGGCGATAATCTCACCTTGCCTTTTGAATACTGTATTCCTAAGCCCCTTGGGGTGGGGGTTGGAGACATCTGCACCACACCAGGCTAAGTGTGCATTTGGGACCTTTTGCTGATGCGTCCACAGGACCGTGTCACAATCTACGTCAGCCATATTTTTTTTCACAATGGGATCTTATAGTTACACAGCTATTTAGGTTGAATAAAGACATAGTCCATCTAGTCCAACCTTTATACCTACCATAATGCTGTATAACAGTTACATTGAAACATAGTATTGGAGGTTATATAGACATACCTCCATCTAGTCCAACCTTTATACCCATCCCATAATGTCTGTATAACAGATACATAGTAATATAGTAATGTAGGTTGAATAAGACATACGTCCATCAAGTCCAACCTTTATACCCATCCCATAATGTCGTTATAACAGTTACATAGTAACATAGTATTGGAGGTTGAACAAAGACATATGTCCATCTAGTCCAACCTTTATACCCATCCCATAATGTCTGTGTAACAGTTACATTGTAACCTAGTATTGAAGGTTATATAGACATACCTCCATCTAGTCCAACCTTTATACCCATCCCATAATGTCTGTATAAACAATACATAGTAACATAGTATGGAGGTAAATAAAGACATACGTCCATCTAGTCCAACCTTATTACCCATCCCATAATGTCTGTATAACAATTACATAGTAACATAGTATTGGAGGTTAAATAAAGACATACGTCCATCTAGTCCAACCTTTATACCCATCCCATGTCTGTATAACAGTTACTAAGTAACATAGTATTGGAGGTTGAATAAAGACACACGCTCAATAGGACTCTTTCACCCCCGAGCAAAAGAAACCCGGTAAGTATCCAGAAACAAAACACAGGCCCTGTACTATAGGCACTATCACCATTTCTATAATAAACGTCTGACAAGGTTCAAAGATAAATACAATGTCCCTTTATTGGCTCCGAAACGTGTCATACATATATATATTAGAACACATCATTCCACAAGGGAACCACCCTGTATGATACAACATATAATGTTATTAGTTTGCTTATTAACATTATATGTTGTATCATACAGGGTGGTTCCCTTGTGGAATGATGTGGTTCTAATATATAATGTATGACACGTTTCGGAGCCAATAAAGGGACATTGTATTTATCTTTGAACTTGTCAGACGTTTATTATAGAAATGGTGATAGTGCCTATAATACAGGGCCTGTGTTTTGTCTTCTGGATACTTACCGGGTTTCTTTGCTCGGGGGTGAAAGAAGTCACTATTGAGCTTATGCTAAGTTTGCCCTGGAGGCACCTATACTAAAAGGAATCACCTATAACAGTAGTTATTAGGGAGGAGCACTATACCGCAATTGCTTTATTGAATAAAGACATACGTCCATCTAGTCGAACCTTTATATCCATCCCATAATGTCTGTATAACAGTTATATAGTAACATAGTATTGGAGGTGTGTAAAGACATACATCCATCTAGTCCAACTTTATACCCATCCCATAATGTCTGTAACAGTTAATAGTAACATAGTATTGGAGGTTGAATAAAGACATACATCCATCTAGTCCAACCTTTATACCCATCCCATAATGTCTGTATAACAGTTACATAGTAACGCGTATTTGACATGTTATAAAGTCATACGTCCATCTGTTCTAGTCCAACTTTTATACCCTACTCATAATGCCTGACCAACAGATACATAGTAACATAGTAATGTAGGTTGAATAAAGACATACGTCCATCTAGTCAAACCTTTATTCCCATCCCATGTCTGTATAACAGTTACATTGTAACATAGTATTGAGGTTATATAGACATACCTCCATCTAGTCCAACCTTTATACCCATCCCATAATGTCTGTATAACAGATACATAGTAACATAGTAATGTAGGTTGAAAAAGACATACCTCCATCTAGTCCAACCTTTATTCCCATCCCATAATGTCTGTATAACAGTTAATAGTAACATAGTATTGGAGGTTGAATAAAGACATATGTCCATCTAGTCCAACCTTATACTCATCCCATAATGTCTGTATAACAGTTACATTGTAACATAGTATTGGAGGTTATATAGACATACCTCCATCTAGTCCAACCTTTATACCCATCCCATAATGTCTGTATAACAGTTAACTTGTAACATAGTATTGGAGGTTGACTAAGACATATTGTCCATCTAGTCCAACCTTTATACCCTACCCATAATGTCTGTATAACAGTTACATAGTAACATAGTATTGGAGGTTGAATAAAGACATACGTCCATCTAGTCCAAGCTTGATACCCATCCCATAAGTCTGTATAACAGTTACATAGTAACGCAGTATTTGACATTGTATAAAGTCATATTCACTATTCTAGTCCAACCTTTATACCCTTCTCATAATGCCTGACAACAGATACATAGTAACATAGTAATGTAGGTTGAATAAAGACATACGTACATCTAGTCAAGCCTTTATTCCCATCCCATAATGTCTGTATAACAGTTACATAGTAACATAGTATTGGAGGTTGACTAAAGACATACATCCATCTAGTCCAATCTTTATACCCATAATGTCTGTATAACAGTTACATAGTAACATAGTATTGGAGGTTGTATAAAGACATACGTCCATCTAGTCCAACCTTTATACCCATCCCATAATGTCTGTATAACAGATACATAGTAATATAGTAATGTAGGTTGAATAAGAAATACGTCCATCAAGTCCAACCTTTATACCCATCCCATAATGTTGTATAACAGTTACATAGTAACATAGTATTGGAGGTTGAACAAAGACATATGTCCATCTAGTCCAACCTTTATACCCATCCCATAATGTCTGTGTAACAGTTACATTGTAACCTAGTTATGAAGGTTATATAGACAACCTCCATCTAGTCCAACCTTTATACCCTACCCATAATGTCTGTATAACAGTTACATAGTAACATAGTTTGGAGGTTGAATAAAGACAACGTCCATCTAGTCCAAGCTTGATACCCATCCCATAATGTCTGTATAACAGTTACATAGTAACATAGTATTGGAGGTTGAATAAAGACATACATCCATCTAGTCCAACCTATACCCATCCCATAATGTCTGTATAACAGTTACATAGTAACGCAGTATTTGACATTGTATAAAGTCATACGTCCATCTGTTCTAGTCCAACTTTATACCCTACTCATATGCCTGACCAACAGATACATAGTAACATAGTAAGTAGGTTGAATAAAGACATACGTCATCTAGTCAAACCTTTATTCCCATCCCATGTCTGATAACAGTTACATTGTAACATAGTATTGGAGGTTATATAGACATACCTCCATCTAGTCCAACCTTAAACCCATCCCATAATGTCTGTATAACAGATACATAGTAACATAGTAATGTAGGTTGAATAAAGACATACCTCCATCTAGCCAACCTTTATTCCCATCCCATAATGTCTGTATAACAGTTACATAGTAACATAGTATTGGAGGTTGAATAAAGACATGTCCATCTAGTCAACCTTTATACTCATCCCATAATGTCTGTATAACAGTTACATTGTAACATAGTATTGGAGGTTATATAGACATACCTCCATCTAGTCCAACCTTTATACCCATCCCATAATGTCTGTATAACAGTTACATAGTAACATAGTATTGGAGGTGTGACTAAAGACATATGTCATTAGTCCAACCTTTATACCTACCCATAATGTCTGTATAACAGTTACATAGTAACATAGTATTGGAGGTTGAATAAAGACATACGTCCATCTAGTCCAAGCTTGATACCCATCCCATAATGTCTGTATAACAGTTACATAGTAACGCAGTATTGACATTGTATAAAGTCATATGTTCATCTATTCTAGTCCAACCTTTATACCCTTCTCATAAGCCTGACAACAGATACATAGTAACATAGTAATGTAGGTTGAATAAAGACATACAACATCTAGTCAAGCCTATTCCATCCCATAATGTCTGTATAACAGTTACATAGTAACATAGTATTGGAGGTTGACTAAAGACATACATCCATCTAGTCCAATCTTTATACCATAATGTCTGTATAACAGTTACATAGTAACATAGTATGGAGGTTGTATAAAGACATACGTCCATCTAGTCCAACCTTATACCCATCCCATAATGTCTGTATAACAGATACATAGTAATATAGTAATGTAGGTTGAATAAAGACAACGTCCATCAAGTCCAACCTTTATACCCATCCATAATGTCTGTATAACAGTTACATAGTAACATAGTATTGGAGGTTGAACAAGACATATGTCCATCTAGTCCAACCTTATACCCATCCCATAATGTCTGTGTAACAGTTACCTTGTAACCTAGTATTGAAGGTTATATAGACATACCCTCATCTAGTCCAACCTTTATACCCTACCCATAATGTCTGTATAACAGTAATGTAACATAGTATTGGAGGTTGAATAAAGACATACGGTCCATCTAGTCAAGCTTGATACCCATCCCATAATGTCTGTATAACAGTTACATAGTAACGCAGTATTTGACATTGTATAAAGTCATATGTTCATCTATTCTAGTCCAACCTTTATACCCTTCTCATAATACCTGACCAACAGATACATAGTAACATAGTAATGTAGGTTGAATAAAGACATACGTACATCTAGTCAAGCCTTTATTCCCATCCCATAATGTCTGTATAACAGTTACATAGTAACATAGTATTGGAGGTTGACTAAAGACATACATCCATCTAGTCCAATCTTTATACCCATAATGTCTGTATTAACAGTTACATAGTAACATAGTATTGGAGGTTGACTAAAGTCATCCATCCATCTAGTCCAATGTAACATGGTATTGGAGATTATATAAAGACATCAGTCAATCTAGTCCAACATTTTTTAGCCAACTCAAGAATATGCAGATTATTACTATGGTAAATTCCCCACATTGCGATCTGAGCTATCCTGAGTCTAGAATACTGTGTAGAGAGTTGAATACAAATTGTATATATACAGTTTAATTACTTCTTTTGAATAAACCCAAAACATGGAATGCCTTTGAACCTACCTGCACCTCAAGTTCAGGTAAGTTGTTGGCTATTTTAAGCAGCTCAGAATTCCTCCATTCAGTTAGGTAGCTCTGAAGTAACATTCTTCCTTGTATCTTAGGGAGAGCCAGAGTAAGGTCCATTTCAGAAAAGCCACATTGAAACTCCTGCCTGATTTTAAGTAGATCGTCCTCTGACAAAGACAGGGGTAACAGCATGATCTTCCTGTTTAAAATGAATGGAGCTGCTATGAAAATCAGTTCACACAAGTACAAAAAACAAGTGACATTGTGCCTGCAGGGCAGCACTGCAAGATATGAAACTAAGATGGTCCAAGAGATGGACCTTATTTTAACTCACAGGCTATTATTTCTCTTTCACTTGGTTGTCTTTCTATTGGACAAAACAGGTTTCCTGCTCTTTTGCCCTTATAACTAATTATCAGCTTACAAGCACACTGCCTATTAATAGAATGTTAGGCTGGGTACACACCAGCAGATATTTTCGGACGGCCAACCAATCCACGGCACGGTCGGTCAGCCAAAAATATCTGCTGGTGTGGGGCGGCCAGCCGGCAGTGACCGATCTCGATCGCCCGTTCATCCGTATCAGATGAACGGACGTTTCGGTAAATTAGGTTTGATCTCTCGAACTGTCGGCGCAGCCACTACTGCCGCGACCGACAGACATTTGTGCCGGCCGAGCGCTCACTCGTAGCGAGTGCTCAATCAGAACAGATCCCTTCATGTGTACCCAGCCTTAGACTTATTGTCTAACACATGTAAGTCCTAGTTAGCCTTTAAATCAAGTTATGTTCATTTGGAAGCTGCAGCTTTAAAAATACTGTTGCCATATTTTTTTTCCCTATGCCCTTCCAGAGCCTAGCTTTGTGCCTGTGAGTAATGCCTGTGATTTCCGAGCACTCTCCTGCTTGAGCCTCAAACAATAATGCCTGTGAGTTCCGTGCACTTGCGCGTGTACGGAACTCACAGGCATTACTGTTTGAGGCTCAAGCAGGAGAAAGCAGAGGAAATCCCAGAGGGGCGGAGCTTAACATTCAGCAAACCAGTAACAAGATGTCAGCAACTTTCAAGGCACAAAGCTAGGCTCTGGAGGGACATAGGGAAAAAAAAAACAGGGCAACGGTATTTTTAAAGCTGCAGCTTCCAAATGAACATAACTTGATTTTACAGTGCACTTCTCCTTTAAAGAGGGATTTTAAGTGTCCAGAACTATAAACTCAAGGCATTAACCAAAGAAGGCTGGGATCCCTTTATTATTTACCATTTCATTAGTTACCAATGGTTACAGTAATCGGCTTAGATGTGACTGGAAAATCCTTCAATTGTCAATGCTTGTTTCTAGAATTTGAATTTTTTGAATTATGGGAAAATGGATGAAAATTAAACAAGGTATTTTGCGGTTAAATGCAATAATTTCAATATTTAGTGTTTTATCCATCTGTAATTTCCACAGCAAGTAAAATTACTATGTTGACTCGTATATTTCATTTACATAACTGGAAATAGTTAAATTCAAGTTTACTTCTCCTTAATTCCCACATACTGTACCTGAATAGCTGCTGTTCCCAATGCCGTAGATTTTTTTGTTCTTTCAAGCTGAGTTTGAACTCCTCATCAAGTTTGCGCTTCGTGGCCTCCAGAGAAGCTCTCGAATCTCCGGCCTTGTCACTTTCTTCTTTTTCCAGCTGCTGCACAAGAAGTGCCATTTCCCGTTTGTGTTCCTCCAACATTAGCTGGAGATGCTGTCTAGGCACATTGAACTTTAACATGTCCTGTGTAATCACAGAATCCTGTATGCGGCGAAGATCTTCCACAGCTTTCTCAGTCAGACTGGATTTCAGGGCTTTGAACTCTTCCATTGCCTCCCTGTCATGGTTCTCATAGATCTCCTCCATCTCACGACACTGATCGCTAGACAACTCCTTCCAGCCTTCAAAATAATGTTGCACATCTTTAGCATTAATGGATCCTTCCTGCAGCATGCTTGTTTCTTTCTTTTGTTCTTTTAGCTAAATTGGAAATAAAAAATACTTAAAGGAAAATTATACTCTAAAATTTACTTTTTAACAATGAAAAGTACCTGGGGCAAAAAGATAGAATTGATTATTCCTACCTACCAATATTGTTTTGTTGAGGAGCTACAGCCCACACAGTTTTCATCTGCCAGGTTAGTGCCTTGGGTCTTCCTGTATTAATGATAGTGCTGAATCACTCAGGAAGACTGGAAGAAGCAGTTTTCTTTGTGCTGTTGCTTCTTATAGGAATAATATTGGGAGGTAGAAAATACCAATCCTACCTCCCTGTCCCAGTTACTTTTATAACGGTTTTAAAAAAACTTTATACGTACTAAAGTTCTCCTTTAAACACACATGCCTATATTGGACAATGTGCTGAAATTAAGGTCATATTCAACAGATAGGCAATTTTACATCATTGTGGTAACTATAGTACAAAAAAACAAATGAAAATGGCCATGGCTACTAATGTCGTAATCCCTCTCTAAATCTGGGTACACACAGTAACGATAAAGCCCTGATACCGTGTGTACGCTCGTTTCCCGAACAAGCGCGCGGCCGCCGAAAATTTCCATCGGCCGTGCTAGACTCCCTATAGAGGACAATAGGAGCCTGGAAGGGAGGAAAACGTTACCACCTCTGAGAGGTTTCTGTCTTGATCAGTGCAGCCTTCCCTCCCTCCCGATCCCTGTTAGGTTCCCCTAGTGTGAAATCCATTTGCTGTAGTGTAGGGCTGTACTGCCAGAAGCTGCATCCATGATTGGCTGCCTCCCAGCCAATGACGGACACGGCTGCCGGTCCGGCCCCCTGCCTGCAGTTTCATGCAAGCAGAGGGCCGTGTCTGAACGACGGTGGAACAAGGCAGTGTAAGTACAGATCGGGTTCTTTTTTGCCAAACTAATATAGTGGTTGAGGTTGGGAGAGGGAGCCCTACACTACAGCAAAATGTTAAAAAAGAGGTGGACATGCCCTTTAATGGAATTTTTTGAATTTTCTAACACAATTTTTCTAACGTATATTAGATTTCTGAAAGTTCTGAAAATGTAGAAAATTCCGTCAGAACCGCAAATTTTTGAAACTGCCAGGTTCCTATAGAAACCACCGCTCGGCAGTTCAGGCCCATAAAAAAAGGACCGTTCTGCCAAAAGTCTGGAAGGTCGGAGATGTTAAGGAAATTGGCGATTAATTTTTGAAACTGACAAAAACTAAAAAATATATTTTTATAAACACAATATTGTCAAAAAACATTTTACTCAAAATTTTGTCACATATCACTTATAAACCTTAGTGATTATGGGCAATGCGAATATGTGGTAGACATTGTGAATTTATTGAGTGAGGATGTGCTATATAACTCATTCTGGATTTTATGCAGGATGCTGATAATGCTGATTTTTCTCCACTGGGCTATTTTTTTCCCTTTTTAAAAACTTATCCTTGCTATTTCCAGCTTGTTCTCAACAGCTGCGCTGCAATGTGGTTCCATTCATCTCTACAAGGGATTTCTGGTTACATGATTAATTTCAACAATTCCTTTTTCGTCGGAGCAGTACGCTCCCTTCCCATCAGTAAGGAGATCACAAGTGTAAACCATGTTTGAGGCAGTGTTACTATTAGCGTATGCCTTGCTTTATCAGGATCTGGACAACTTAACATTATTGAAGGAACCATGAAAGCATAATTGGGTTATGCAGCAAGAAAATCATACAAAACACAAAGGCAGGTCTACAGCTAACTGGAGGAAAAGGCCAAACATGCTCAGATCTCTACTGAGCAACTGAATTGCCCCAGGGGTCGAGACTAGGACGAGCCCACAATAAAAACTATTAGGGGTCCTGCATACAGGAAGTCAGTACTGTGGAAGTATTTATTTATACACCAATAAATCACTAAATGGGCAGATGAAGGTTAGTGCAATGTAAAATCTCTTTTTTATTGAAAGTGTATGTACACCAAAATATTGACTTTTATTCTGACCAATAGGATTGGTTTACTAAGCGGTAGTTATTCCGCCCTTCGTGACGATAAGGTCAATACTGACCCAAATGCAACAACCCTAAGGGCTACATTAACAATCCCAGATGCCCCGACAAAAGTCAAAAGCACATTTCACCCAACACCATCTGCCACGATTAAAAATGTCCCACTAATTCTGTCTTAATTCTTGGTACATTTCTTGCATTCCTAAGACCTGAAATTTTATGAAACTGATGCAACTTCTGCAATACCCTTCATTTTTTTAAAATTGAAACCATTAAATATGGCACATAAGCAATAACAGGGGAAATCAATTTACACGCAGCAGTACAAAGAGCTCGTCCAACATTTCCCTTTTTTTACCAGGTAGCAGAGGTAGAAAGAAGTAGTTCTGCCCCCAGTTATAATGATATAGATATATAGTGTCCTGTCAGCATGTCCTTCCAGTGACTACACTGTAACTAGTTCAGTCAGCACTACATTACGTTTACAAGGTCAGGTTAGATTTGACTTCCATTGAAACATATCGACAAACTTGTGTTTTTATGCTGGGGATGAAAACATAGCTTTATGTGAAGTGATGTGAATGATTAATAAGCAGGAGCATTGTAATGCACCAACACTGCCATACTGTTGGAATTTAAATGAACGTATAACTTATGCATTGCACAGTCCCATAGAGCCGCCAGTCATAGCTAACTGAAGGCTGCAAATTGCAAAACAATAGAAGGAAACCAGCATTATCTTTAAATTGATTTACCTGCAAATGGTTGTGTTGGATAAGAGAAACATTTCCAGTGTTTTAATAAAATGTACATTGCCTTGTAATAGAAGCAATCAAACCAAATCTGTTTTTCTCATTTTATTCAGAGCAGACACTTCTCCGGAGTCTCTTAGGCTGGGTACACACCAGCCAATATTTTCGGCCGACCGACGGATTCACGGCACTTTCGGTCGATCAGCCGGAAATATCGGCTGATGTGGGACGGGAGTTCGTCCTGATCGTTCGTCCAATCGTTCATTCGTCCGGATCGTTCCGATCGATTGTGCGGTTCCCTATGGGAACGCACGATCGATCGTTTGCAAATTCGGCCGCGGATGAATTTGATGCGACCGACGGACATTTGTCCCGGCCGAGCGCTTGCTCGGGACAAAAAGTCCCTCCGTGTGTACCCAGCCTTAGGACTGCCTGAGTCTTGAATTATTGGCAGCATAAGGAGCATAAGTCTTTATGGGAAAGGGGAATAACATGTTTTGATGGTGCTGCCAAGAAACTCAGGTACGTTGGCAGGTAGGATAATAAAAGAGATCCAAGTAATATGAATACAATACAGTAATGCTGTGATCAGTAATCTGGCATCCAGAACAATAATGCCATCTTTAGTGGAGAGCTAGTGGGTTCATTATCTTGTGATCCATTGAATTGCAAAGGAAAATGAACAGCCGATCAATTGTTTCATACTCATTTTTTTCATTGGTCACTTGCTGATTATCAGATGAACTGATAAATCTTATGGTTTGTGCAGATTTCCAACTTACAATCTTGGAGGAGAATCATGGTGTAAAAACGCAGTTTCTATTGCAAATTGACTCAAAATAGTACTTAGAAGGAAAGAATGGATAGGCAGTGCAGTGTTCCACAGTATGTATGATTCCTTACCATCATATATACAGTGCAGTGTTCCACAGTATATATGATTCCTTACCATTATATATACAGTGCAGTGTTCCATAACATTATATATACAATGCAGTGTTCCAGTGAGTGTTCCATACCATTATATATACAATACAGTGTTCCACAGTGAGTGTTCCATACCATTATATATACAATACAGTTTTCCAGTGAGTGTTCCATACCATTATATATACAATACAGTGTTCCACAGTGAGTGTTCCATACCATTATATATCAATACAACCAGTTATCAACAAATACAACAAATAATAATATAAGCCAAGCATCAACAAAAACAATATTTTTTCCACATAGTTTTCCTACCATTATATATACAATACAGTGTTCCACAGTGAGTGTTCCATACCATTATTATACAATACAGTGTTTTCCACAGTGAGGTTCCATACCATTTATATACAATACAGTTTTCCCCAGTGAGTGTTCCATACCAATATATATACAATACAGTGTTCCACAGTGAGTGTTCCATACCATTATATATACAATACAGCGTTCCCCAGTGAGTGTTCCATACCAATATATATACAATACAGTGTTCCACAGTGAGTGTTTCATACCATTATATATACAACTAGCAGAGTACCCGACATTGCCTGGTTTTTCTAAATATCCAACCTGAACTTTAACAGACCTTGACCCGCAGCTTTCTAACCAAAACCATTCAAACTCACTGTGGGTTAGCTAAGCCACAAATCTGGTAAACTTTGGGGGGGCAACACAATGGAGGATTCAGTATAACACCAACTTCCCCTTTGACGCATATCGCATCAACTTCCCCTTTAACGCATATCGCACCAACTTTCTCTTTAAGGCATATGGCACCAACTTCCCTTTTAGCGCATGTCACATCAACTTCCCCTTTAGCATGTATCACACCAATTTCCCCTTTAGCGCGTATCGCATCAACTCCCCCTTTAGCACATATCGTCACAACTTCCTCTTCAACACGTATCGCACCAACTTCCCCTTTAGCACGTTTAACAATGTGGTACAACATCTCACATTAATTTATTTTTTACTGCAATCGATCAAATTTAAATATTGATACACAATGTCCCCCAAAAAATTACCCATGGAAAAGAAAGGAGAGTGATAAGAGTGATGTATGTGGCCTTTGTTTGTGGGGAAGAGTGACACAAGGTGCGAAGTAAAATGAGCCCTTTACAGTGCAGTTGTATTGCAGTGAGACAGCTCAATCCCCTTCACAGTTCTTATTGTCTTTCCTTAAGTAAAATGGGATTACCTTGTTCTGTACATATTACATTTTCCTTAGCCGACTGTGATCTCCATTGGTAGCTGCCTGCCCAACCCCAAGTACAATCTTGACTGTGGGCGAACCACAAGTGAGAGTAGGTGACTAAGTGTGTGGTCACATGACATTGTTATATCACATGGTCTGCTGCTCCTTGTGATTGACAGCTCTATCCTCCTATCACACCAACAACAGAACAATATGAAGCAAAGCATTGTACTGCCCTGAATAATCTGTGACATTTGGAAATAACTTGATTCACTCGATTCACCACCAGATGGCAGCACACAGGTTAATAACTTAAAAAAATGTTGGAAAAAGGGGGTACGGAGGCATTTTTTAAAGTTGTAAAGTAGCCTATGCTTTTCCCCAAGTCCTTATACATAAGTGTACCAAGTCTCATGAAAATTGTCCCAGCCGTTTGGAAGTTTATCTGGAACATACAAACACACATACACACATACATTGAGTTTTATATATATACTGTAGATGCAGTGTTTCACAGTGAGTGTTCCATACCATAATATATACAATCCAGTGTTCCACAGTGAGTGTTCCATACCATTATATATACAATGCCATTATATACATGCCATTATAAATACAATGCAGTGTTCCACACTATTATATATACAATGCAGTGTTCCACAGTGAGTGTTCCATACCATTATATATATATATATATACGATGCAGTATTCCACAGTGAGTGTTCCATACCATTAGAGTCAGGGATGGAGCCAAGGGTCGAAACACAAATGGTCAGTCAGCGAGGCGAGGTACAAGAGGGTAAGGCAAAGTCATAGTCAGGCAAGAGGTCAGGACAGGCGGCAAACAAATGTAACGGAAGCCAGGCAGGAATCGGTACAGGGAATAAACTAGATCAGGATCACGCCACGAGCAAGGGTAAACTAAAGGCTATAACGGGTAGAAGGGAGAGGATGAGAGGAGAATATAAAGGGAAGAATAACCAATAAGAACAGAGCAGAGAAGGGCCAATAGAAAACAGATTATAGGAAATCATGGGCACAAATGCCGCATGAACAGGTAAGTTTGCTTACCATTACATATACAGTGCAGTGTTCCACAGTATGTAGCATTCCTTACCATTACATATACAGTGCAGTGTTCCACAGAATGTAGCATTCCTTACCATTACATATACAGTGCAGTGTTCCACAGTAACTGTCCACCACCTAACTTAAATTATGTCTCTTAATAGAACATCACCCCCAAACACAAAAGGTAGCAATACATTTCCTTTAAGAGTCTCTAACAGAAGTTATCTGCCCCTAGAGCAGAACTCGTGGGTGGAGCCACCAGTCTTGGCTAATGACTGCATTTTCTACCCATGGATTCCTCCTTTTAGCATGTGTAAAGCTCACTTTTAGAGAAGGCAAAAAGGGGGGAAAATACTGGCGCTAATTACTTTAGTTAGAGGCAGTTGAGGGAAGTGTTTTATGATGTGGTCACTAGTATGGAAATGAGGATTTATTAGTTGGGTATGCTATTATAAGCATGTAACATACCTTTTGTTTTAGGAAGGCATTGCTGCAAAATGAAAGTTACTCTCTGATCTGATTCAACTTAACTATTAAATCTTCCCCTATTCAGAATAGGTATAAAGTACAGCAGACCTGTTTCTTCACTTAAACACTGTAACACAGAAAATCTAATGTATCAGTTAGCCATGCCCAGTGTGATAGAACTGCAGCAATCCAAGTCATTAATCTCCCAGTGTTTCTTTGCAAGGATAATAAGATATACGGTTGATATATGATTTGATATAGCAATTACTAGCAATGTAAAATCTGTCTAAGGCAGAAACATACAGCAGATGGGGAGCTGTATAGGGCTTGAATGCATAATCTTTAATACTGCACACACACTCACATGGTACTTTTCAGACATCCAGTTTTAATTATACTGTGGTTGGTTTGTCTACTTACTTTTTAAGATTTGGTTTAAATGGCCACTAAACCAAAATTGGAACTAGTGGTAGAGGCCACTAGTTCTACCTGTTGCGTTGTGAGAGCTCTTCCTGCCTATATATAGAATAATGTCAGCCAGGGGCTCGGAGGCAGTCATTTAGAACAAGTAAATTCCTTAAAGATGAGAAACCACCCTTGGGTAGAAAACACCCAAACCCCACTTTCGTTTGCCACACTTCTGCTCTTTGATGCTCTGGCTCCACAACCGGATAGCACCTCACTGCTGCTGTGCTCGCTCGAAACCGTCACACAACATAGCAGTTTGTCTAAACACAGTGCCCTAGTACTTCCTATATTTTCACAAGATAGCAGGAGGCAGCGCCCAGGCAGCGAGGGACCGGTCTTGTAAGTATCTTCAGAGGCATCTTTGGGGGTAAAACAAACCAAACAAAGGTTTGGGGGGTGTAGTTCCTATAGGTAAATTATTATTTTATGTCTGGACATAAAAGGTATGTCCAACATAAAAATAAACTTTTCACACATTGTAGAGAGCACTAGTCTACCCCCAACCACTAGGTTTGTTTGTAAAATAGGTGCAGAACTCTATTTACAATTCTTTGATCCCCCGACACTATAAACTTGGCCCTCTGCTTGCCGGAACTGCAAGCAGGGGGCGGACCAGAAGCCGTGTCTCTGATCACAGATGCGGCTGCCGCAATACAGAACCGGGGGAATGAAGGATTTTGAGTTCTGCAGATTTTTTTTTCACAAACGGATACAGCAGTTTGGGGTGGGCAAGGGTGCCTTACCATATGCTTAGAGTTTTTAGAGGTAGGGCACACAGCAGCAAAGAGGGCTCCAGAGGGATGGAGGGGGGGGGGGGAAGGACTCCCCTGCACATGCCCCTCAGAGGACAAGGAGGAGGCAAAAATCTTTTGCACAGGAAGACAAGCTCCTATTCTTCAGTTTCCTGGACTTAACACAGAAACTGCAGGAGAAACATTTAGAGCAGAGATGTAAGGTAAGGATTTTTTAACACTCCACAGTGGGGCTAGTATGGGGTTAAATTTTAATTTGGGGGGTAGACATGCTCTTTAAAGGAGAATTATAATAACAGACTACTTTCTGGATCCTCCCACAGTCATTGTCACTGACAAAATTCTCCCATCTCTAACACTGGAGAGGATATGTCAATGAAAAAATAAAAAAAATTTGCTTCTGTTTTCCACATAATTACAGAATATTTTAAGGCAAAAGTTTCAGTTCAGCGTTCTTTAATACTAACTCTCTGCTTATTCTGTCTACTAACTCTAAATTAAAGGTACAGAGATAAATAAGAAAAAAAACCAATCCTCCTGCCTTTTATAGAATTCAAAATGGTTAATAGATATTACCTTCTGTACAAGCAGCCTTTTTCTCTTGGTGCTGAGCTTTTGGTGTAGCTTGCGCTGTTCAAGTTTCAATACATTCTCCAATTTCTGTTTTACTCTTAGAACTTCACTTTGTGCTCTGCCCAGAAGGAGATCTACTTGGCTCTCACTTACATGTCCGGCTCTAAAAAAAACCAAAATGTCCTAAAATCACAAACAACGCTATGTGATGGCTTGTCAACGATAACCTTTTCCAAATAGAAACAACATACAGGGAGATTCAATAAAAGTTCTATTTGTTAAAAATGGGGCTAATTTTGCCCCAACCAATCAGATGTTAGCTTTGAAATGTTAAATAGGATCTGATTGGTTGGGGCAAAATTAGCCCCATTTTTAACTGTAAGAACTTTAATTAAATTTCCCTGATAATTTTTAGCTATTTTGCACCTTTAGTTTTGTGCATAAAGTTGTCCAAATCCATAAAATTTTATAAATACAATTAAAACTTAAGATTTCCATTGGTGGTGAAAAGAAAGCACCAATAACTTTTCATGCAGGGGGAGTTAATCTGGCCATACACATTACCCACATTAGGCAGATTCTGGTGGGATTTGCTTCTGTTATCAGGGTGGTGCATGGTGACAAAATGATCAGCCACTATACTGACAAACTACCACCATCGGTATTGCAGATCATTGGGTCAGAGGAAACATTTCCATCACCCAGTATCAGCTCCCCTTTTTAAAGTAAAGGGAGCTGACGATTTAAAGCCAATCAGCCAGGTAATAACATTAATATTCAAAAAATTTAGTTTGGGCCCAGGCACACTTAGTGGCAATTGATCAGTAATGTTTGCAGGTGCAAGCTTAAGTAAATCCTATACTCTAGGACTCAAGCTAAAGCATGAGCAGGAAAGAGACATCCTCCTTTCTTTTCTAAAAGGAAATGTTGTAGATACATTATATTACACTATATACAACCTGGTTCATAGCAACTATAATGCGCCCTATAGTTACTCTGAACAGGAAGCGGTCAGGAATTTCCACTGCTGCAGAGGAGGATTTTGTGTGTAAGGTTAGTTTCTTCGTTCTTCGCTCCTGACCAACTGATTGAAGAACAGGAGGTAAGACATAGCTCCTTAACCTCCCGGTCTTCAATCAATACGTTAAAGGAATAGTTCACGTTTTGAGTGAACTACTCCTTTAAAGAATAGCAAAACCACCACTGCGCAACCACCTCCCCTTTCCCCACTGCAGCAGCACCCCCACACCAGCTGTGCTGGTGTAATCCTTTCGGTTAGTAGTAAAATTTCTCCCCATTCTCTCCAGGACCATCTAATTAGGTTACTGCAGTGGTTCCGGCTTCCATGATTTTACATCCTTCTTTCTGTATATAAGATTACTTCCTAGCAGGGCACTACATTGTTACTATGTGGACTCTTTTGATTTCATCCTACAGAGACTTTTTGGACTTTAATGTATTGGTTTCATTATACTGTTCACATGGAATATCATGGACACTTTATTATAATGTGTTTGTTTAGTGTGTGTTTGGCACATGGACTTATGTGGACACTTAATTTTGAATTAGATATAATATTTATGAAATATTAATTGTTAAAGGGAAAGTTCAGTAAAAAATAATTATTTTTATAATTCTTAGTTTTTATTATCATACCTAGTTAGTCTACATTTTCTCTTCCATTTCGAAAAATCAGTTGATCAGTTGCTATTTCCTGCTGTTGGGATGTTATGAGTTACACCTGATGAAGTGGCAATGTTATCCCCGAAATGTTGTGTGTGAGAGATTCACAAATAACCCAATAATTCACTTGAAGTAGTGTGCACCTCTGACCCTTCATTGCAAACATATTCTGATGGAATCCATGTTGCAATATGCTACTGCAGTCACATGTGTATGGCCAGCTATAAATTGGCAGAAGCGAGCTTAATGCCAATTTGCGGCATTATTTCCAGGATACCAGAGAGCCATGATATACAACTGGGCATAGAGGTGCCACTGAATAAATGACCCCCTTGAATCTATTTGTAACTTGATATTGAAGCTAAGTAAATTTTAGTTGCAAACATGAAATAAAACATGTAAAAGGAATAGCCATAAGCATGTCATATATGTTTTACCAGCACAAGCAATACGATTTTAGATTGCTGTATAGAAGGACCCCATTGATTTTTACTTTTTTTAAATATACCATTTGGCTTGCACACTAAGATTCCAATGGTATTAGGAACATGGAGATCTGAATGCTATTTCCAGTAGGTGAACAATTTAAATCTCACAGCTGCAAGTTTCTACAGGAGCCAAATAAGATGCTGACCTGCTTTATTTCATGCAAAGCATCTAACCACATACATATCCGTAAGCAATATGCAGACATCCAAACGAAACGCTGGGTCATGTGTATTTTAAGCCCATTGTTCTTTGGGAAAACTAATGATATCGCTCAAGGTTGGAAAGAAATAAAATGCGAAACGTGTTGAATTTCTGTATAAATTAGAAGCCCCCATTTCTAATTTATAAAGATCTGAGCGAAAGAACATTATAATGTATCTGTTACTTTATATAGTGTATTACTAATTTACCTCCTAAGGTTGTCATTTGCAGAACTGCAGTAATGGAATCTGAATTAATATCAGAGAGATATCTAACCCGAGGCTGTAAGATTGCAACTCTTTGGAAAGGTTTTGCGGCTTTGTATTCCGAGGATTGTTTATTTGTTTAAAACCAGTTACCATCTCTGCATATATTTAGCACACGATGGAGATCAACTTTTAGCTTGACCTCAACTTATTCTTATAAGCAGAACTCTGGGCTAAACATTGCGATTTATAGCTGGATAAGTAATGACAGCCACAGTGAAAAGTTACAACTAGATTGAAATGTTCCCTGGTTTCACCACAAACATGGATTTGAGGCACAATCCCCAAGGGCCTATCAAAACTTTAGAGGCATCAACACAGCAGAATTTTGTCATCGACTGCCTTGTAGACACATGTCCAGAAATCTCCATGCCCGGCACCATATTGTCATTGTGTTCGGATGTGTAGGAAACTGACAAAAAACACTGGTGGGAAAATACTCCTCCCCATCCTATGTGTACATTACTTAGCGTAAGACCCAAAAGCAATTTTAATTATTATTAATAACGATAATAATAATAATAAAGGCATGACTGCACAACGAGTCAGCAAATACTTCATTACAGAGAAATGGTTGAGCAATTCATTGTAAATCAAGTAGCCAAGCAGGGGGTAACTTATAATGCACCTAAATGCAGTATCTCAGCGTGGCGCTCTGCAGCTATATCTATTTCCAATAAAAGGTAATATTTCATTTCTTTTGAATGTCCCATTGCTACACAGCCATATAATGTGCAGTAAGTGCTCATTTCCACCCCTCCTGTAAAGTATCATTTTTTGTATGTTTTCTAAGGGGGTACAATTATATTGTATAATCTAGTTCCCGGCTCTGTAGTTACTATTTCTGTTTCCTGTCTAGTTAATCCCTCTGAGAAGTCAGTCCCAGCTCATTTTCACAGTTATACCTTTCTGTCCTGTTAATGAGGCTGGATATTTGTGCTGCAGCCGTATTAAGCAGACACCGCGATCGGCTGTCACACACTTGCATAATATAAAGTAAACTCTTCCTCGTAGCCAGCCTTCTGCTCATGTGCATTTTTTTATCAGCCTGCATATAATCCAGAAGGCTTTCTGTTTCCTCCTGTAAATAGAATCAGAAAGTTAAAATGGGTAGTATATAGTGTGTAATGTGTACACACATGTGTAATAAAGTTTAATTTTCAATGTATACTTTATTACACATTGCTGCCGCGTTTCTGCAAATAGCAAACAAGTTAAAATGGGTAGTATATAGTGTGTAATGTGTACACACATGTGTAATAAAGTTTAATTTTCAATGTATACTTTATTACACATTGCTGCCGCGTTTCTGCAAATAGCAAACAATATATTGAAACTCAAGCTTATTACATCAATGCAAAATATTCAGGGAAGTTAGGTTAAGCGAGAACAATAAAAGATTTTCTCAAAATGACACAACATAATGAATTAGAATATATTGTATACACAGTGTGTATATGGAAATAACCTTCCCATACATACAATATATCTTGTTGCAAACACAAATTGAGCATTAAAAAAGAGCTAAAGGCCATGTCCACCCTCAGGGACCCAGCACTAAAATCTACACTTACCTTCCCCACCCCCAAGACTGTTAGTAACTTACCTCTCCATGGTCACCGAGGCTCCTTTTGCTTTCATCTCTCCTTGTCTAAAGACTTTTTAGAGCTAGAAACAAGGAAAATTAAGAGCAATTTTACTCACCTGCTACCCTCCCAACTTACCATTAAAAGTACCCAGGTTACTAAATTACTAGGTCCTTACCCCCGGGGTAAAACTTGATTAGTTGTTCTTTACCTTTATTCACACGCCAATCAGATGCAGCTCCACTTAATTCTTCAGTCTGAGACCTGACCAATTTTAAGACAGAGAGCATCACCCCATATGTCTTGTTGCTGACTGAGATAGAAGACAGAGCTGGGCACGACCAGAGTTAAAACAGCTGATCAATGCTAAACGTTAGAGTCTTCACCTTGGGTACTTCTAATGAGTGTGGGTTGATGTGGTATATAAGGGATAATGCGCCCCTTATGGTGTAATATAAGGCTATTATGCCCCCGAGGAGTTTCCTGACCATATAAAAGCATTTATACCTGTCAGGGAACTCCGAGGTGGCATAATAGCCGTATATTACACTGTAAGGGGCGCATTATTTCTTATAATACACAAGTTGTGATATTCTAAATAAGTACAGTGATAATAGCTGGTGAAAAGAATTTATTTAACTTACAATTTTTTTTCAAAGTTTGTTTAGTTTTTCAATTGCATGTTATGTTTTTTTCTTTTTTTTACATAACATTAAAAAAACATTGTTAAACATTTTAACTATTATTTAAAATCTTTATCTCAGATAAATGTTTAAACATTCATTGTTCAAATGTTTATAGTAATTTAGAATCAGATGTTTCCAAAATTCTTTTTCTTTTTGTTAAGTTATCTGTTTTGTTTGTTTATATATATTTATTGATATTTGTGAGTTATTAAAGGCACAGTTGTCACCAAATATTGTTTGCAGTGTTTTTGTTTGTTTGTATGTTTATGTCTTCATCATTGTATGTTTCTTTATATTTAAGGTATGCAGTAATTGGGTCCCTATCTGGATTGTTGGGTAATTCATACATGCGGGGCTTTACAAGTCTTGTATCTTTTGGGTTCTCTCCTGTCCTTGTTTTGCTCTGTCTTTCTGTGTATTCTAGGTATCTGTTCCCTGTAGTGTGTGTGTAGTGTGATGTCCCTCCATTGTAAGTCATATTGTTCTTTTGTTGCTAGTGCGTAATGTATGGCTATGTGAAAGAATATTGAATTTAGTAGTGATGTTGGGTTGTCTAGTGAAAGTGTTCCTGATGTGTACAGTGTGTTAATGTCGTTGTCTGTCAGTGGCTGTGCTTTGTTTGGTTTGTTGCCTTTCCCTTGTTTTTTAAGGAATTTCATTTTAGCTGATATTGTTTATCCAGTTAGTGGGAAGTCGTCTGGTAATCTATGTATAATGTGATGTGGATATTTATGGGACTTAAAGTGTCTGTCTAAACTTCCTAAAATGCATCTAAGTGTATGAGGCTCGTATTCCGTGTGATCTTCTCTTCTTACTGCCATTATAAATGTTGATATAATATTGTCGTTATGTGGTATGTCTTGTATTTTTCTCTTTTCATTTATTGTATGTAGGTAATTCTGCAGCAATGATACATCTGAATTTGTTTTTTTCATTGTGTTTATGTTTTGCTGTTGTCCAATGAATTTTTTGTGTTCTTCTTCTGTTGGGATTTGGAATCTGTTCTGCTTCTTTTCCTTCACTTCTGTCAGTATGTTCTTTGTTTTCACGTGGTACCTTCAAAGAGAATGTTATGTTTAAATAACTATTTGTTTTGTTGTTGTTGTTTTTTTCTTATGTTGCCAATTTCTATACATATTTACCTGTATGTTGGTATACATCATTTGATTTTTGCTTTTACTTTTTTATTTGGTTCGGTCTTATTGTGTTTCTGTAAAAATATTTAACATTAATTATAATAAAGTACATTTAATTTATTTTTCTTTCTTTTGTATCGTTAACTTTTTTCTGGTTGGTTATTTTTTATGCTGCTTTCTTTTTCTTTCAGTTTCTATAAAAGATCAATGTTTTTATTTTAAAATATAGAAGAATAAATAAATGAAATGATATTTGTGTATTTGCATATTTTTTTTTACCTGTTGTTTGAGAATTGAATTGTTGTATCCAGTTGTTGTCTTTGTGGTAATTGGTAACTTGGTCCGTTACATTTGGTTTGATCCTGGTTATGTTTATTTTTTTGTTTATATATTAATTTTAGTTCTATAGTTATTTTTTTGTTGTTATTGTTGTTTGTGCTTTAGTTATTGTGTATTTTATTTTTATTTATATGGTAGGGAGCTGTTTTTAGGTTTATTTCACTTGTTTTTGTTTTATCTGCTTTATGTTTACCCGTTTGTTAATTTTGGTTTATTCCATTTTGTTCGTGCCTCTTTTCTATTTGCATAATGCGTGTGCGTGCCCGGCTGCTCTGAGCACGTCCGCCTATTCGTTTGGCATTGTTTTCTTTATGTGCCGTAATGGCTGGTAATGCGCATGCGTGCCCGGCTGTTCCGTGCCATGTATGCCCGGGTGATCTGTTCCTGTCCGGCTCTCTGTGGACATTTTCGGGAAATGTTCGATTCCGGGGTGGCTGGATAAGAGGTTGAACAATGATTATTATGTTATATTTGGAATGGGGAGCTGTAGTGGCACTAATAATTTAACTAATCACTCAGTGACGTCACTGAGTGATTCTAATAAGGATTCTCGTCACTGTAGCTCTCCATTGAAAGTGCAGAGACTTGTGTATTATATAAGGGATAATGCACAGTGTAATATAAGGCTATTATGCCACGAGGAGTTCCCTGACCATATAAAAGCACGAGGCCGTAGGCCGAGTGCTTTTATACAGGTCAGGGAACTCCGAGGTGGCATAATAGGTGTATATTACACTGTAAGGGGCGAACTATTTCTTATAATACACAAGTTTTTATTTTAAATAAGTGCAGTGATAATAGCTGGTGAAAAGAATTTATTTAACTTTTTTTTTTCCAAAGTTTGTTTAGTTTTTCAATTGCATGTTGTATGTAATGTTTTTTTCTTTTTTATACATAAAATTAAAAAAACATTGTTAAACATTTTAACTATTATTTAAAATCTTTATCTTAGATATATGTTTATGTTAAATATGTGACAGGTGGTCACCTAGGGTCCCTAATATAGTTGATAATAATGTATAATTATGCCCTAATCAGATATATCTAATTAATGGCCAAAGAGTTAAAATGGTTAGGACTACAAGGCTCTAGAGGTATTGGACTATAAGGCTCTAGAGGTGTAGGACTACCAGGCTCTAAAGCTATTGTTTAGAACCAAAGTTTAAACGGAGGAAATCTGGATGTAAGGTATAGAATGGAGAAGAATTTGGAAGTACAAGGCTGGAGTGAAGGGGTTAAAGTTATAGGTTCCACATCTCCTTAATGAAAAACACATATAGTGCTGGGAGGGGACAAAATACCTCTTTCCTGATTGGTCTTTTTGTTTCCATGAATGTACGCCCAACATATGTTATATGTAAACATTCCTTAGTGTGATGTCATTTTGCCTATATAAACCAGTGAGCAGGTCTCTGTAATCTGGGCTAGTGACATATACAAAGAATCTGTCAGTAGTCTCTGCACGTGTAATAAAGGACCTCCTTCTTTTATCAATTTGGTCTCTAGATGTGATATCTCATAGCCAGGGTATCAAACCTTAAGGTGCCCTGTGTGGACCTACAATATGTTTCATTGTTCAAAGGTTAATAGCAATTTAGTCAGAATCAGATGTTTGTTTTAGGTTTATTTCACTTGTTTTTTAGGCTTTATGTTTACCCGTTTGTTAATTTTGATTTATTCCGTTTTGTTCGCGCCTCTTTTTTGTTTGCATAATGCGTGTGTTGGTACTGATTTCCTCATGTGCCATAACGGACGGTAATGTGCATGTGTGCCAGGCTGTTCTGTGCCGTGTATACACGGCTGATCCGTTCCTGTCCATTTTGTGAAATGTTCGATTCCGGGGTGGCTGGATAAGAGGTAGGACAATGATTTTTATGTTATATTTAGAATGGGGAGCTGCAGTGGCACTAATAATTGAACTAATCACTCAGTGACGTCACTGAGTGATTCTAATAAGGATTCTCGCCACTGTAGCTCTCCATTGAAAGTGCAGAGACTTGTGTATTATAATGGTATATTTAATAGGAGGGGAATATAGCCTTTAATTCAGAGGTTCAGCTATTAGTTAGGAATTATAGAAATACAATAAAGACAATAAAATGCAGCTCTGCACAATTTATATTTTTTGTTAACACCCCAACAATGTGCAAACTTTACTATTACCTGAACACTGAAGTAATTTTCTAGCACAGCTGTTTCAACATCTGGTTTTATCTTCCCCTTAGACACAGAATCATGCAGCTGATGGAAGAAGATACCGTGAAGCTCAGTTCTGTAAGAAACACTGAGCTCCCTGCGAGCCTTTGCAAATTCCTCCTCTTGCTTATACATGAGCAACTTCTTCATTTCGGCTCGTTCCAAGTCATGGAGCTTGTCTAGCAGACGTTTGTATTCTGTGTACGACTATGGAACGAAAGGTAATGCTGTTAGCCTTCTGTAATTCTGTAATAACACAAACTTCTTTAAGGAATTTGCTGACCTTATCAAGTGTTTCATGCAGGTCACAGAACCCTATTTTTTTTTTTTTTGTAAATTTCCTTTTACCTTTTATTGGGATATATTGCTGCAAAGCTACATGCAGTCATTTATCAAGAGAATTTTTTTTGTAGCAAATAAAACCATTAATCAGATACTGGCTATTAACATTTGAGTTCAAATCTCAAGCACTCAGTCAGTACTACTAATTGTAGCTGTCTGTGGCCTTGTCTATAGAGAAAGATTTTTTGGGAGGGATTACAGGTGCCCAGAATCCCCCTTTCTGCTAATTACCTGCAGTTCTGGAACCTTGAAGACGGGAAAGTGCAAGGGGATTAAAACCAAGGGAGCCAAGATGCAGACATGAAAGATAAGAGTTTGTTGTTTGGGGGCAGGTGTAAAAATGATCACATAGACAGAGGCCACACAGTAGCACAAAGGGAAACTTGTAATTTTAAGGCTGGATACACGGCTGGAGCAATAGATCAACAGATACAAACCACTATTGGTCAATTGCTGGAAAGGTTTTGTTTTTTAATAATTATATTATGAGATACTATGTACATACCTTTGTCTTATACTATCACATGGTTGTGGAACTCATTGGTAAGTTCTAAAATTCCTTTATTTTAAAATAAAAGGGAGCATTATTCACGCAACAAAAAGTCTTAAAAGTCTTAAAAGTTGCCACTGGGCCAGCTGTTTTTTTCTTGTGCTTTTCCTAGCAGCAAAACACACTGTAAAGCCCAGTAAATATAACAGCATGGTATGGGAGCTGGTACAGAATTAAGTTTTAAGTGTGATTTGCTGATAGACGTAGTATTTAAAAAAATAAATAATAAATACATTTGAATATGCAATTAGTGCTATGGTGTGATTGGCTAGCAGTATAAAGGGGGTGGGACATTTGTTATTAACAACACGCACCTTTCTGCAGAAATCTCAGATCCAGACCAGAGCACCTACAGTAAATAGTCATTTCTACAGTAAACAGGTGACAGCCAGCTCATTTTAATGAATTCTTTGGCTTTTAGCAATATGATTCAAGTTGTCTTTTGGGTTAACGTTGCCTTAACTTTGGCAATTAAAAGTTCACTACCTAACATCTAGTGCAAAACTAAGCTGTATCAATGCATAAACAGAAAAACTGTGCTGTGTATCCAAGAGTTTGGCATAGCTAAATCATTTCTGATTGCCCTGTACAGTAATTGATTTTCTCGAAAGGGCATCTTCAAAATCTGACAGATAAAGGACTATACAAGATATAAGATGAGGAATGCACTCACTTGTTAACTTTATTGTGACATTGTTATGTGCACAACGTTTTGGGGCTTCCCCCTTCCTTGGGTGCATATCTTGTGTAATTGTAATTTCCTGCTAGTGGTTAAGCAGTCTAGAGGATCCAGCACCACTCAAGGATTCCATTAAAGGAACTAACCTGTTGTGCTCTTCTTTCCCTTTCCTCTGCCTTTTAAAGGGTTTCCACCTCCTCCCCAAACACTTTCAGAAGCTCGTCCCTTTAAAATATGTTAAGATAGCCTACCTTGTCCTCTGGAAACATTAGCTTATGTCTATAAGCTAAGAGCTTGAGCATGCTCAGAGGAGGCAGCTAGGGGATTAGCATTCAATCATTGGCTGTGATGTCAGCTGTCAAATCCATAATAAATTGTTGCTAGCCAAAAGAACCAGGAAGCAGATTGAGGGGTAACAGAACATCTGGAAGCATTTCATTCTAGTTTTCATTTCTCAGCTCTCTTAACAATCACAGTTTTTTCGGCGTTTTGGGGAGTGATTTACCTATATTCAATTTTTCATTTGAGGGGTGATTTGCCCCTTAAATTTTATGATTTAACAGCACCTTTAACTGAAACACTGTTTAAAAGATCAAATCTTGATCATTCTGCAGGTAAAAATCTTTCCTTCCTGTTGTCCATCCAGTTGACATCATCGGAACTATTTCATTCTGTAAATGTTACAGGATGCGTTTTTCTTTGGGTTATGTTGTATTTATTGAGACCTTTAAAAACTGTAAAAGTCTCAGAGGGCGGTTAGTCATTTCTTCTTCTTGTACGGTGAAAATAAAAAAATAAATTCACTCTGGATGTAGCAGTTTATTGCTACAAGCCTCCTCAATCTAACACTTACCTTGTAAAGCACAACATTATAGAAAGTAGGATTTATTTTACTTGTGGACAGGTCTTTAAATGTCAGAAGTTTGAACCTATCATGTAATTACACGATGTCTACAAATCCACTTCCCTGTAGACAATTATCCAAGGTAATAACTATAAACATGAACATGTTCCTACAGCATCAACATTTTTATCTGATACAGAACTAGGCTAAACTACCTGCATTCACAGTAGAAAGAAGTTCTATTGTCAAGGATTTATATTAAGGGACTGATGCAATAAGCACTGCGTTATTTTGCCTGTGCTGTTAATTTACAACCTATGCAACCAATCAGATGATAGTTTTTTACAAGGTCACTGCAGTTAGATAATACCGTATTTGACTGGTTTCTGCAAAGGAATAGCTCAGGCAAACTTTAGCACAATTTATTGCATCAGTCCCTAAAATAGAAGTTGTAGGGGGTTTTTTCTTCCGATTTTATACTATCAGGGAGATTCAATAAAAGTTCTTATCGTTTAAAATGGTGCTAATTTTGCCCCAACCAATCAGATTTTATTTAACGTTTGAAAGCTAACGTCTGATTGGTTGGGGCAAAATTACCACCATTTTTAACGATAAGAACTTTTATTGAATAACCCTGTATATTCTTTAGACATGAATCTGCTTTTGGCTCCACCCTAATAACCAAATTAAAGGGCATGTCCACCCCCAAAACTATAATCCCCACACTACTGGCCCCACTCTGTAGTGTAGTAAAATCCTTACCTTACATCCCAGATCCAAATGGTTCTCCTGTAATGTCCCTGTAAAGTCCCCAAAACTGCCCACCAGGAGGATAGCAGAGTCGATATAGGAATCTGCCTCCTGTCTCCCCTCCAGGTGAATTTTGTCATGGGCAGAAGAGACCCCCCCTCCCTCCCGTATTGGTATCCCTCCCCCTAGCGTTAAACCCCTTTCCCATATCATAGTTCTTGCTCCCCAAGCCCCAACTGCATTAGTATTATTTTTAAGAAAGTGCCCCGATTTTTACTTACCTTACATTTCTTCTTCGCCGTTCTGCACTACCGGCAGCCGCGTCCGTGATTGACTGCCTCTCAGCCAATCACAGATGTGGCTGCCGGTCCGGCCCCCTGCTTGCAGTTCCGTGCAAGCAGAGGGCCGGGATTGTGCGGTAGAGGAGAGAGGTAAGGTAAGTAACTATCGGGGGACTTTCTTCAAATAATACTAATGCAGTTGGGGCAGCAAGAACTATGATATGGGAAAAGTTTTTATAAAGGGTGGACATACCCTTTAATTATGACAATTTGGTAGACACAGGAAGTTCCGCTATCACTAATTTGTATTTTAAAGTCACACTAACCCATTTGAGTGCAAACATGCCTCAAGCAATGCACAAACTTGAATACTTAAACCACATTTTTAGAATGCCAGCAAATAGCTGGTGTAAAACACAAATATTGAGTTGGTTCATTGTATTAGAAGGGGCAGAGCCAAGCACTTGCTTATGTCTGTTTCACCCATGTCCCATTTGTGCCATAGGAATAAAACATTCACTGTATTTTAACCAACAATTAAATCTGGCTAAAGGACTTAAATAAATCTGCAGTATCTTAAAAACAATTTATGAGTTTTTAAACATTCTTTGTATATTTTTCCCTTTTATTCCAATCCATTATACTCTGTTAAACAACACATTAAAGCTACTGTGGTCACATGTATTTGTTGTTTAAAAGGGATCTTCCCTACTAAGTTGTAAGGGCCACTATACTAATGCACTAACTGAATGCTCTCTGGCTCCCCCCACTTAGTGTCAGTGACACTTGTCTTAAATCTGATATAGTCAAGTGAAAAGTAGGGAGGAGCCAGAGAGCTTTTGTATTATAATGGTTTCTTTATGTAAGGCCATCAGTATGACCCTAATATCTGGATATCTATGTAATCTACGTTATTCATATTTAGATAAATTATCATAATTCCCAGAGAATAAGAGATGTCAACTTCCTGTGAATAATAGATGCATTTGCAAGGTACATGGATACAGTGGTTTAGTGTCCCTTAAGACCAGTTATTGCGTATTCGCCCACTATAGGTTCTAGTAAGGGCCGTACCTTTTCTCCTGCATGCTTCATTTTTTCTTCGGCTTCTTCATAAACCGCTTTTTGCTTGCGCTGCTGCATGCCCATCTGTTTTCTATTGTCTAAATGACATTCAGCAGTCAAAGCGACAACCTTCCTCTGACGTTCCTCTTGGATTCGCCTTTCTAGGTTGATCCATTGTTCGGTCATAGCGCCAGTCAACCTTTTCACCTCATAATGTGAGAGGTTTAGCGAAGCTGTCATGTTCCTGAGTAATATACCAATAACGTCCTTGCAAATGTGGATCCTGCACGATTCTAAATAACCATCCGCATTTGTCAGATTCACTACCTCCGAGCTACGATAGGAAGAGAGGGAAAAAATGAACAAATGGAGATTATTCTACGTTTCAATTCGCATCACAGATAAAAGTAAAGAAATCATGAGATAAGAGACGATTGGGAAAGGCCATTTTATTTATTTTTACTGACCCACCACAGTACTGACATTTCTAGAGGTGTTAGTTGCCTCATTCTGTGTTTTGTCCTTATATAAGTACAGGGGCGTATCTAGGGTCTAAGAAGATCCGGGGCACTCCTGGGCACCGCATGCGCCGCGCATCGCAAAATTTTTTAGGCCACGCCCCTTTCTCCGCCCCAATTAGGACACACCCACTAAGTACTTAATGAGATGGCCAAAAAGACACAGACAGACAGATAGATAACCACAAACATAGACACACAGCCCGATAGTGATAAACAGACAGAAAGACAGTGAAATAGACAGACAGAGATAGAGATTTGGATAGAGAGACACAAATTAATGACACAAAGGCACAGTAAACTGGCAATATCATTATATACTGGTAGCAATCTGGTAATTTTAAACTTACTGTTGTGTTCAGTTGTAGTCAGTCGCTTGGCCATACCTTTGGCCAGGGAGACCTTCTTGTACCTTTTACATGGACCTCTGCCCCTATCTATCTGTCCCTCTCTCTCTGTATATCTATCTATCTAACTCTGCTATCTATCTATCTATCTAACTCTGCTATCTATCTATCTAACTCTGCTATCTATCTATCTGTCCCTCTCTCTCTCTGCTATCTATCTATCTAACTCTGCTATCTATGTATCTATCTGACTCTGCTATCTATCTATCTAACTCTGCTATCTATCTATCTATCTATCTATCTAACTCTGCTATCTATCTATCTATCTAACTCTGCTATCTATCTATCTATCTATCTATCTAACTCTGCTATCTATCTAACTCTGCTATCTATCTAACTCTGCTATCTATCTATCTATCTAACTCTGCTATCTATCTATCTATCTATCTATCTATCTAACTCTGCTATCTATGTATCTATCTAACTCTGCTATCTATCTATCTAACTCTGCTATCTATCTATCTATCTATCTATCTAACTCTGCTATCTATCTATCTAACTCTGCTATCTATCTATCTAACTCTGCTATCTATCTATCTATCTATCTAACTCTGCTATCTATCTAACTCTGCTATCTATCTATCTAACTCTGCTATCTATCTATCTAACTCTGTCTATCTATCTATCTAACTCTGCTATCTATCTATCTATCTGTAGCACTCACCCCCGTAAGGGTGGCTAGATCTTCTTTTTGTTTCTCCTTTGTACCAGTGGTGACACCCCACACCCCTAACACAGAACCCAAACACTCGCCAAGAGTACGATTTAAGTACACATTTAGAGGTTTGATATTTTATAACAAAGAAATATATTGTTATATCACAAAGATGCATTAACAAAAATGAACAATAATAGATATATAGGTAACTAATGCCCTTGTACTGTATAGTCTACCCACTGGCCAGTGGTTCTATGGACTTGGGTCAGCCGGCGTTGGGGCCCTTTAAATTGTTTGGTGGAGCGCTCAACTCCCAACTGGAGTATTTGTAATCCACAAGAGGATGGCAATATAGGTTTTTTTCCAGAAAGGGGATCTCCATCCAAGGGTTTGAAACAGTGCATAGGAAATTAGTTAAAACTGCTCACCAGTCTGTTGTCCAGCACATGGTCCCTGTTCACAGTCTCTTCAGATGCAGGATTAGGCAACAGCTCACTCAGTTCAGTGTAAAGTTTAATGAAGCCTGGCTGGCACTTCTGATGATCTGTAGAATCTCCTGCACACACTCACTGTCCCTGTTTCTCCTTCTCCCTCCTGAGCTGTGAGTCTCCAGACTTCCCTTTCCTTTCTTTTTCTGCCCCCTCCCTAAAGAGTCCCCCCCTGCAACAGAGCTTGCTGCTGAACAGTTCTGGCTCAAACTGACACAGGTAAACATTCCCTAGTAGGGGCTACACACTCCCCCCACTAAAAGTCTTTGGTCCCCAAAGAACAACTAATAAAAAAAACTTTTTAACAGTCACACGGAATTAAGTAACAGGTTTTAGCAAAGGCCTCAGGGGGAGGGATTTCCCACCAAAATGTATTGGGCAGAGGTTGAGTAGGATCACACACTGGTACAGTGGATTGACTCACTTTGATGTTGACTGGTCTGCAGACAGTGGTGATGGCTTCCTCAGAACTATTTCCTTTTGAGTCGTAAGTCAAACGTTTGGGTGGTCGAATTGGGCGCCTTGCTTTTTGTTCTGAAAGCTCAGGGGGGTTTTGGACTCAACACTCTTCAATTTCAGCAGATGAGCCTGATAATGTCTCTTTGGAGGATTTTAAAACTTCTTCAGACCCAGAGGGATTTCCTTCTTGTTCATAACTCTCCCAGCTTTGGGGTACGAACTCTGGAGCACCAACACCCAATGATTCGGACTGAGGTGTATCTACTGAAGGGATGACAGCAGTGGGTTCAGATGGCCATAACCACTCTATCCCAAATCCTTCTTCCCAGTCATCATCATCCTCTCTCTCAGTTTTCCCAGCTAAATTGGTCGTCTGCAGTCGAGTTGTGGGAGCTTGCCTAAGGGGAGGCAACTCAACAAATGTGGGTACTCGTACAGCCTCACTCAAGGGTAGAAGATGATTTCTGTGCCAAGTTTTTAATGGTCCAGTTTTCCCCTCTGGTCGAATTTGATATACAGGTAGCCCAGGCAGATGAGCGCAGATGATGTATGGTTGTGAACTCCATCTGTCAGCAAGTTTGTGCTTTCCATGGAGACCCAAATTTCTCAGTAATACCCGATCACCAGGTTGAAGATCATGGATTCGGACTTTCAAATCATAATTTCTCTTATTCTGATGTTCACGGCGGCTAGATGCAGCCTGGGCTTTCTCATAGGCTGTCTTAAGATTTTTTCTGAGTCTATCAACATAGCCTTTATAGGAAGAGGTGGATGTTCCATCAGGAGAAAGACCAAAGGCCAAATCCACAGGTAACCGTGCCTCCCTTCCAAACATTAACAAGTAAGGAGAATATCCTGTAGAGTCATGCCTGGTACTGTTATAGGCATGAACTATGGCAGATATGTGGCGACTCCAATGTTGCTTCTTCTCTGTAGATAGTGTCCCCAACATATCTAAAAGGGTCCGATTAAACCGTTCTGGTTGTGCATCTCCCTGAGGATGGTAAGGTGAAGTCCGTGACTTGTTCACATGCAGTAAGTTAAGCAATTCTTTGATGAGCTTACTCTCAAAGTCTCTGCCTTGATCAGAATGTAACTTCTGAGGTAGGCCATAATGAACAAAGAATTTCTCCACTAAAGTCTTTGCTACCGTTGGGGCTTTCTGATCTTTTGTTGGAAAGGCCTGAGCATAACGGGTAAAGTGGTCAGTAACCACAAGGATACTTCCTTGTCCACTGGTATCAGGCTCCAAGCACAAAAAGTCCATGCACACCAACTCCAGGGGGCCCTGGCTCTGCAGATGGCCCATTGGAGCAGCTCGGGAAGGTAGGGTCTTTCTCTGTATACACCGCAGACATGAACGGCAATAACTTTCCACTTCTGCTTTCATGCATGGCCAATAAAATCGATCTCTGACCAAATTGAAGGTTCTTTCTACTCCTAAATGGCCATGCTCATCATGCAGAGCTTCTAACACAATCATTCTGTGTTTTTCCGGAAGGAACAACTGCCACTTCTCCTGAAGCTCATCTACAGAGACTTTCCTGTAGATCAATCCATCATGTAGCTGTAGTCTACTCCACTCTCGATACACTAGCCTGGCACCCTCTGGGGTATCAGTTTGAAGGAGTCCTGGTTGCTGACTTTCCAAAGACTTTAAAGTCAATTGACAGAGTGAGTCATCTGACTGGTCTTTCCTTAAATCCTGTTTGGTGAGGATGGGCAAACCTATTTTTTCCACTTGAGTCAGGTTACAGCAAAACTTAGGGACCCCTGCAACTTTTACACCAACCGATTCAGCCTCTACAGCCCCTTTGGCTCGATATTCAACTCCTCGACACAGAGCCTGAATTCCCTCTGCGGTTAGCTGAGCCCACTCCCCTGCGGAGGTGCCGATGTTATGAGGCCGTCGAGATAGGGCATCAGCATCCCTATTCCCAGCTCCTGGTCTAAACTTCAGGCTGAACTGGAATCCAGAAAGAGCTGCCAGCCACCTATGTCCTGTGGCATCCAATCTTGCAGTTGTGAGGACATAAGTGAGAGGGTTATTGTCTGTCTTGACCTCGAATTTGGCTCCATACAAGTAGTCTTTTAATTTGTCTACTACAGCCCACTTTAAGGCCAAGAATTCTAGCTTGTGTGTGGGGTAATTCTTCTCTGAAGGGGAAAGGCTTCGGCTTACGTAGGCTACTGGTCTGAGGTGTCCATCATGGTCCTGGTACAAAACACCCCCGATACCTTCTCTGCTAGCATCCACATGTAGCTCATATGGGCGAGCGGGGTCAGCATAAGCCAACACTGGTGTATGGGTCAAACTCCACTTTAACTTTTGGAAGGCTTGTTCACAGTGGTAAGACCACTCTGATTGAATTAATTCTCGGGACTTCCTAGGCCCTTTCATCTGTTTTGAGTCATTCCCTTCTCCATCATTCCGCAGGAGTTCATTTAAGGGTGTTGCGATTCTAGCAAATCCTTCCACAAACCTTCGATAGTAGGAGCAGAAACCCAAAAATGACCTCAACTCTTCAACAGTTTGGGGCCTTGGCCATGTGGTCACGGCTTCCAGCTTCTTGGGGTCAGTAGCTACACCCTCAGCAGAGACCACATGTCCCAGGTAGGTGACAGAGGGTAGGCAGAACTGGCATTTTTCTAGGGATAGTTTCAGACCCTCTTCCTGAAGTCTATTTAGCACCTTCTCAAGACGCTGTTCGTGTTCTTCCAGTGTCTTCCCAAAGACAATCAAATCATCCAGGTAAACCAAGACCTCTAGAAGATGCATGTCACCCACTGTTCTCTCCATCAGTCGCTGGAATGTGGCTGGGGCTCCAGTCAGACCTTGAGGCATCCTATTAAACTCGTAGAATCCAAGAGGACAGATAAATGCAGTCTTCTCCCTATCCTCAGGATGCATAGGGATCTGATGATATCCACTTCTCAGGTCCAGAACACTGAACCATTTGGCTCCTGACAGGCACTGCAGTGCATCTTCAATCCGGGGGGTGGTATACTGGTCTGGGACTGTTCGGCGGTTTAGAGTGCGGTAGTCAATGCACAGTCGTATAGATCCATTTTTTTTTCGAACCACCACAATTGGAGAGGCATAAGGGCTCCTGGACTCACTGATGATCCCAGTTCTCTGCAACTCTGCAAGCTGCTCCCTCAAATCTTCCAAATCTCCAAATGGGATCCGACGGGGCCTCTCCCTAAAGGGTTTGTCGTCCAACAGATGAATACGATGTTGGGTGCTCTTTGCACATCCCACGTCAAACTCATTCTTGGAGAATAATTTTCGCTTCTTCAGTAACAAGGCCTGAAGACTTTTTTTCCGCTCAGGAGGAATGGGAGAGGTATTTGGATAGAAATGATCTGCAGGAATTTTATCTGACATTCTCTCTTCTAAATCAGGAGCGGAGATGGGGGTGGCTGGTTTCACTTGTCCCAGAAGCATTCGGGGCCGCAGCCTTACAGGGGAATCTGTGGTGTTTCGAACACTCACCGGTATTTTACCTTTGATTCGCTCTAAAGCTTTTGTAGGCACAATTTCAGGTACCAACTCTAATCCAGACTCCCCTCTCCCAGGGGTCGTCTCTAAGATGACATAGGGCCCTGGTTGCTTCCAGTTTAATCGCACTTCAGCTCGGAGACAGGCTACTTCCTGAGGCTGCAAAACTCTTTCTTCCTTCCCCAAAAGCCACAATCTTCCTACCCCCTCAGCTGGGGCCTTTTGTTCCTGGACTAAACGCTGATAAATTGGCTGTAGCATGGGGTGTACTTTCCCAGTTTGCTTGTCATTAACCACTGGGGTTAAGATTCTCCTTATCAGATCAGTGTTAGTTCCTATGATCAGGGAATTTTTTTCAGATCCTGGGAGTTGTGAGCACACAATGGCCAGGGTGTCAAAGGTTCCTGGTCGTCCTGCAATTACTGGGTCGACCACCAGCTGGATCTGTATGTACCCATCATAAGGAAGCTTCCCTGCTCCAATGCCCCATATCTCCAGATCTTCCAGTTTCCGCAAAGGGAGGTGTTTCAAGTGTCTATCATAGAAATCTCGACACAGTAGAGTCACTTGAGCGCCTGAGTCAAGGAGGGCTCTGGTATAGATTCCTTCAATTTGAATAGGGATGACAGGAGAGGGTCCCACCAACTCTGCAGGAAATGTTCCTTTTGTTCTTGGCACAGTGGGTATCACCGGAGGTGCTTCGGTCATTACTTTCCCTTTCTTCCAGGTATGGTCCCGTTTCTCATGATATCTCAAGGGTTGGCGTGCATGTTCTTTATGCGCAACGGAACCAGACGTGGGGAAAGACGGTGTCAATAGTCCACATCTATCTGTTCTGGATGTAGAGTTGGAGCAAACTGGAGGAGGCGGGCCCTTGGATGGCTCCTTCACCGGGGGCCCTTTGAAGTTTCCCGACAGCTTCCTCTCCTGCATATCCTGCAAATTCTTTGTGATTTTCTTCATGGGATCTACCAGGAATTCTTTCTTTGGGCACTGAGCTTTTAAATGTCCCACTTCTCCACAGCTATAACATTTCTTGTAGGTCGAAGGGGCTTCTGCTGGCACTTTCCCTTTGTTGGCTAGAGCAACAACAGCCTTCTGCATCTCCGATTGGGTCTGAACCACTTGAACTACGGTTTCCTGTAGAGCAGTAAGGGACTGTTGCATCCCCGCTTGAATTTGTACCACTTGGGCCAGTAGGTCTTTCATTTCTGAATGAGGGGTTAGTTGATGCTTGATCCCCTCTGACTCCAAAATCAAATCATCTTCCTCTTCTTCCAGAAACGCCTCTCCCACATGAGCAGAATATGTTAGAACCTTTTCCTTTTTCTGGTTTGGCCTTGCAGCAGCCTCAGGGTCTTGGTTCTTTTCCTCTAACAGTGCTTCCTCTTCTCTAATCTCTTTCATCAGTTCCGGATATGTGGGGGCATCTCTGTGCCCTTTTAACATGTATCTCAGAACAATAGGGTGGTTAGGACGGGCTCCCTGAAGGACCTGACCAAGTCTGACTTTGTCAGCAGTTCTGGGGTCAATTCCTCTCTTCTGAATTATTTGGTGCAGGACCCTATCTATCCTTACAATGTAATCAGAAAGTTTCTCTCCTTTATATTGATGAGTGTGTTCGAACTTGTACATTAGATCAGATAACTTCTCTACTCTTCCATATACTGCATACAAAGCTTCGAGGTAAATTAAAGCTGTACAGTCTGGGTTCCCTAACTTGAGGTTGCGGATGACCTCTGCAGCTGGTCCTCGCAAGCTTTCGGTGATCCTCAGTTTCTTTTGAACCTCTGGGATGTCCCACTCTTCTAAAGCTTGGGAAGCATGGTCCATCCAGGTTTCAAATTCTTCCTCCCCAGATGGGACGGGGATCTTTCTGAGTCTATCAACATAGCCTTTATAGGAAGAGGTGGATGTTCCATCAGGAGAAAGACCAAAGGCCAAATCCACAGGTAACCGTGCCTCCCTTCCAAACATTAACAAGTAAGGAGAATATCCTGTAGAGTCATGCCTGGTACTGTTATAGGCATGAACTATGGCAGATATGTGGCGACTCCAATGTTGCTTCTTCTCTGTAGATAGTGTCCCCAACATATCTAAAAGGGTCCGATTAAACCGTTCTGGTTGTGCATCTCCCTGAGGATGGTAAGGGGAAGTCCGTGACTTGTTCACATGCAGTAAGTTAAGCAATTCTTTGATGAGCTTACTCTCAAAGTCTCTGCCTTGATCAGAATGTAACTTCTGAGGTAGGCCATAATGAACAAAGAATTTCTCCACTAAAGTCTTTGCTACCGTTGGGGCTTTCTGATCTTTTGTTGGAAAGGCCTGAGCATAACGGGTAAAGTGGTCAGTAACCACCAGGATACTTCCTTGTCCACTGGTATCAGGCTCCAAGCACAAAAAGTCCATGCACACCAACTCCAGGGGGCCCTGGCTCTGCAGATGGCCCATTGGAGCAGCTCGGGAAGGTAGGGTCTTTCTCTGTATACACCGCAGACATGAACGGCAATAACTTTCCACTTCTGCTTTCATGCATGGCCAATAAAATCGATCTCTGACCAAATTGAAGGTTCTTTCTACTCCTAAATGGCCATGCTCATCATGCAGAGCTTCTAACACAATCATTCTGTGTTTTTCCGGAAGGAACAACTGCCACTTCTCCTGAAGCTCATCTACAGAGACTTTCCTGTAGATCAATCCATCATGTAGCTGTAGTCTACTCCACTCTCGATACACTAGCCTGGCACCCTCTGGGGTATCAGTTTGAAGGAGTCCTGGTTGCTGACTTTCCAGGACTTTAAAGTCAATTGACAGAGTGAGTCATCTGACTGGTCTTTCCTTAAATCCTGTTTGGTGAGGATGGGCAAACCTATTTTTTCCACTTGAGTCAGGTTACAGCAAAACTTAGGGACCCCTGCAACTTTAACACCAACCGATTCAGCCTCTACAGCCCCTTTGGCTCGATATTCAACTCCTCGACACAGAGCCTGAATTCCCTCTGCGGTTAGCTGAGCCCACTCCCCTGCGGAGGTGCCGATGTTATGAGGCCGTCGAGATAGGGCATCAGCATCCCTATTCCAAGCTCCTGGTCTAAACTTCAGGCTGAACTGGAATCCAGAAAGGGCTGCCAGCCACCTATGTCCTGTGGCATCCAATCTTGCAGTTGTGAGGACATAAGTGAGAGGGTTATTGTCTGTCTTGACCTCGAATTTGGCTCCATACAAGTAGTCTTTTAACTTGTCTACTACAGCCCACTTTAAGGCCAAGAATTCTAGCTTGTGTGTGGGGTAATTCTTCTCTGAAGGGGAAAGGCTTCGGCTTACGTAGGCTACTGGTCTGAGGTGTCCATCATGGTCCTGGTACAAAACACCCCCGATACCTTCTCTGCTAGCATCCACATGTAGCTCATATGGGCGAGTGGGGTCAGCATAAGCCAACACTGGTGTATGGGTCAAACTCCACTTTAACTTTTGGAAGGCTTGTTCACAGTGGTAAGACCACTCTGATTGAATTAATTCTCGGGACTTCCTAGGCCCTTTCATCTGTTTTGAGTCATTCCCTTCTCCATCATTCCGCAGGAGTTCATTTAAGGGTGTTGCGATTCTAGCAAATCCTTCCACAAACCTTCGATAGTAGGAGCAGAAACCCAAAAATGACCTCAACTCTTCAACAGTTTGGGGCCTTGGCCATGTGGTCACGGCTTCCAGCTTCTTGGGGTTAGTAGCTACACCCTCAGCAGAGACCACATGTCCCAGGTAGGTGACAGAGGGTAGGCAGAACTGGCATTTTTCTAGGGATAGTTTCAGACCCTCTTCCTGAAGTCTATTTAGCACCTTCTCAAGACGCTGTTCGTGTTCTTCCAGTGTCTTCCCAAAGACAATCAAATCATCCAGGTAAACCAAGACCTCTAGAAGATGCATGTCACCCACTGTTCTCTCCATCAGTCGCTGGAATGTGGCTGGGGCTCCAGTCAGACCTTGAGGCATCCTATTAAACTCGTAGAATCCAAGAGGACAGATAAATGCAGTCTTCTCCCTATCCTCAGGATGCATAGGGATCTGATGATATCCACTTCTCAGGTCCAGAACACTGAACCATTTGGCTCCTGACAGGCACTGCAGTGCATCTTCAATCCGGGGGGTGGTATATTGGTCTGGGACTGTTCGGCGGTTTAGAGTGCGGTAGTCAATGCACAGTCGTATAGATCCATTTTTTTCTCGAACCACCACAATTGGAGAGGCATAAGGGCTCCTGGACTCACTGATGATCCCAGTTCTCTGCAACTCTGCAAGCTGCTCCCTCAAATCTTCCAAATCTCCAAATGGGATCCGACGGGGCCTCTCCCTAAAGGGTTTGTCGTCCAACAGACGAATACGATGTTGGGTGCTCTTTGCACATCCCACGTCAAACTCATTCTTGGAGAATAATTTTCGCTTCTTCAGTAACAAGGCCTGAAGACTTTTTTTCCGCTCAGGAGGAATGGGAGAGGTATTTGGATAGAAATGATCTGCAGGAATTTCATCTGACATTCTCTCTTCTAAAGCAGGAGCAGAGATGGGGGTGGCTGGTTTCACTTGTCCCAGAAGCATTCGGGGCCGCAGCCTTACAGGGGAATCTGTGGTGTTTCGAACACTCACCGGTATTTTACCTTTGATTCGCTCTAAAGCTTTTGTAGGCACAATTTCAGGTACCAACTCTAATCCAGACTCCTCTCTCCCAGGGGTCGTCTCTAAGATGACATAGGGCCCTGGTTGCTTCCAGTTTAATCGCACTTCAGCTCGGAGACAGGCTACTTCCTGAGGCTGCAAAACTCTTTCTTCCTTCCCCAAAAGCCACAATCTTCCTACCCCCTCAGCTGGGGCCTTTTGTTCCTGGACTAAACGCTGATAAATTGGCTGTAGCATGGGGTGTACTTTCCCAGTTTGCTTGTCATTAACCACTGGGGTTAAGATTCTCCTTATCAGATCAGTGTTAGTTCCTATGATCAGGGAATTTTTTTCAGATCCTGGGAGTTGTGAGCACACAATGGCCAGGGTGTCAAAGGTTCCTGGTCGTCCTGCAATTACTGGGTCGACCACCAGCTGGATCTGTATGTACCCATCATAAGGAAGCTTCCCTGCTCCAATGCCCCATATCTCCAGATCTTCCAGTTTCCGCAAAGGGAGGTGTTTCAAGTGTCTTTCATAGAAATCTCGGCACAGTAGAGTCACTTGAGCGCCTGAGTCAAGGAGGGCTCTGGTATAGATTCCTTCAACTTGAATAGGGATGACAGGAGAGGGTCCCACCAACTCTGCAGGAAATGTTCCTTTTGTTCTTGGCACAGTAGGTATCACCGGAGGTGCTTCGGTCATTACTTTCCCTTTCTTCCAGGTATGGTCCCGTTTCTCATGATATCTCAAGGGTTGGCGTGCATGTTCTTTATGCGCAACGGAACCAGACGTGGGGAAAGACGGTGTCAATAGTCCACATCTATCTGTTCTGGATGTAGAGTTGGAGCAAACTGGAGGAGGCGGGCCCTTGGATGGCTCCTTCACCGGGGGCCCTTTGAAGTTTCCCGACAGCTTCCTGTCCTGCATTTCCTGCAAATTCTTTGTGATTTTCTTCATGGGATCTACCAGGAATTCTTTCTTTGGGCACTGAGCTTTTAAATGTCCCACTTCTCCACAGCTATAACATTTCTTGTAGGTCGAAGGGGCTTCTGCTGGCACTTTCCCTTTGTTGGCTAGAGCAACAACAGCCTTCTGCATCTCCGATTGGGTCTGAACCACTTGAACTACGGTTTCCTGTAGAGCAGTAAGGGACTGTTGCATCCCCGCTTGAATTTGTACCACTTGGGCCAGTAGGTCTTTCATTTCTGAATGAGGTGTTAGTTGATGCTTGATCCCCTCTGACTCCAAAATCAAATCATCTTCCTCTTCTTCCAGAAACGCCTCTCCCACATGAGCAGAATATGTTAGAACCTTTTCCTTTTTCTGGTTTGGCCTTGCAGCAGCCTCAGGGTCTTGGTTCTTTTCCTCTAACAGTGCTTCCTCTTCTCTAATCTCTTTCATCAGTTCCGGATATGTGGGGGCATCTCTGTGCCCTTTTAACATGTATCTCAGAACAATAGGGTGGTTAGGACGGGCTCCCTGAAGGACCTGACCAAGTCTGACTTTGTCAGCAGTTCTGGGGTCAATTCCTCTCTTCTGAATTATTTGGTGCAGGACCCTATCTATCCTTACAATGTAATCAGAAAGTTTCTCTCCTTTATATTGATGAGTGTGTTCGAACTTGTACATTAGATCAGATAACTTCTCTACTCTTCCATATACTGCATACAAAGCTTCGAGGTAAATTAAAGCTGTACAGTCTGGGTTCCCTAACTTGAGGTTGCGGATGACCTCTGCAGCTGGTCCTCGCAAGCTTTCGGTGATCCTCAGTTTCTTTTGAACCTCTGGGATGTCCCACTCTTCTAAAGCTTGGGAAGCATGGTCCATCCAGGTTTCAAATTCTTCCTCCCCAGATGGGACGGGGATCTTCCCGGAGAAGAAGCATAGCTTACGATATCCATACACTGCTGGGGTCACAGGAATCCTCAAGCATCGCTCCATCATTTTCTCAAAGTTATCAAAAAACTTGGTCTGTGGGTCACTGCTGGGTGAAGACACTCCAGACACAGATGGCGTTTGCATGCCCGTTCCTATTTCATGGTCCCCTCTTGCTTGTGAATCAGGACTTTGCTTTGGGCTTATGATGGTGGCTTCCACCCCATCCGACAGCAGCAGTTTCTGAGACCGAAAACAAGGTGGAATTGTGTCTCGCCACTCAAGCAGGGCATAGGTGCAGGGCCCTGAGGGGTCCTCCGTGTAATCAAGGACATAGCCCCTATTTTCAGCTGACAGTTTGGTTACTACACGGCGAATATTGGTCTCTGTCCAACCACTGTCTGGAAATCTGAGCACCACACAGAGTTCTGGCCTGGCTTTTTGGTGCTCACACCACTTGGTGGCCGCTTCTGGGTCCATACTTTGTTCTATACTGGGGTAGTCGTCACTTTAGTGATCAGGAGAAATCCCGGACGAGCCCCCACGTGTAGCACTCACCCCCGTAAGGGTGGCTAGATCTTCTTCTTGTTTCTCCTTTGTACCAGTGGTGACACCCCACACCCCTAACACAGAACCCAAACACTCGCCAAGAGTACGATTTAAGTACACATTTAGAAGTTTGATTTTTTATAACAGAGAAATATATTGTGATATCACAAAGATGCATTAACAAAAATGAACAATAATAGATATATAGGTAACTAATGCCCTTGTACTGTATAGTCTACCCACTGGCCAGTGGTTCTATGGACTTGGGTCAGCCGGCGTTGGGGCCCTTTAAATTGTTTGGTGGAGCGCTCAACTCCCAACTGGAGTATTTGTAATCCACAAGAGGATGGCAATATAGGTTTTTTCCAGAAAGGGGATCTCCATCCAAGGGTTTGAAACAGTGCATAGGAAATTAGTTAAAACTGCTCACCAGTCTGTTGTCCAGCACATGGTCCCTGTTCACAGTCTCTTCAGATGCAGGATTAGGCAACAGTTCACTCAGTTCAGTGTAAAGTTTAATGAAACCTGGCTGGCACTTCTGATGATCTGTAGAATCTCCTGCACACACTCACTGTCCCTGTTTCTCCTTCTCCCTCCTGAGCTGTGTGTCTCCAGACTTCCCTTTCCTTTCTTTTCTGCCCCCTCCCTAAAGAGTCCCCCCCTGCAACAGAGCTTGCTGCTGAACAGTTCTGGCTGAAACTGACACAGGTAAACATTCCCTAGTAGGGGCTACATATATTATAGTTAAAATAAGTTAATCAAATAAATAAATAAAAATGCAGCTTTCTTTACAGTATAATACCAAGTTTCACAATATGTCTTAGAAATCCAGTATTGTCCTATATGTTTTTTTACTGTTGGCTGTAAAAACAATTATCAATATACTTGCCTAGTGGTTGTAATTTGATGCACACACAGTCTTCCATTTAAAGCAGGGGTGCCCAATCTGAGCCACGCTGGGGGCCGCACTAGTGGCCCCCCATGCAGTGACTGGGCCATGGGTGTAGCCCTGACACGATCTGCCCAAGACTTGGAATGGCCAATCCAAGGCCCGCCCTAGCCTCTCTCCTTATACTGTGGGTTGAACATCACTGTTTTAAAGTGAATTACAATATCCATGGTCTTTCCTCTGTGGAGAATTACCATGCCCGCAGTTTTTGTACAGAACCCAATATTTTAAAGATGTATACATTTTGTTTCCACTCCCGTTATGTCTTTCTCCAGTGGCGGTATTTGTAGAAGATTCGGGCAGATTGACTTAAAATAAAAGCGAGCATAAGATCTCACTGAAATCCAGTACATATACATATCCTTACTGTATATGATAAAGTTATATGGGAAAAAGTGAACAAAAATTTAAAGGGGGGAAAGTACTATTTATAAATGACAGGAAAAATAAACAAAAAAAGAAGTAAAAAACTTTGAAGTTAAGCAAATAAAAAAAAAAAGTGCACTCGTGCCCAGACTAATACATGCTACTGTAGCTTGTTTGTAATATTTGTTTAACCTCTAGAGCAACATCATTGAACAACGAAAAAGCGAGTGTTGTGAAGAATTTCGCAATAAGCTGCCGCCCTTTAATTACAAGTTGCTGCACAAGCAACTCGTAAATCTTGCAGAATCAATCAAACTGCCAGGGGTTCAGGTGTAACTTGTGGATCTGGAAGTTTATAGGAAAATTAAAGGTTGAGTCTTTAATTAATCCCAGTAAAAATATAAATGGGATAATTTATTTATTTAGAAATTAGAATTTCTAACCAACGTCTAATAATAAAATGAGAAATTCATTTGCACTAACAAAGAAATCTTAAACCCTCACCTGTTAAAAATTATATTTGTTTTAAATGCAGCAGTTGCAGACTCCTTCAACCCAAGCTATTCTGCAACTGGCATGGTACCTACTTTATGTCAAAGAAGGAGGTGAGGATAAAGGGGGAGGAGCTGGTGTTCGGACAATCACACCAGGAGTGGCCATGTTTGAATAGGGATATTGCCACTTGTGTCTCCTACTGCCCTAGAAATTTTTATTTTCTTTTTTAATTCCTGCTTTGGGAACTTGCGTGCCCATTTCAAAAGATCTGAAGGTGGCCATAGATGGATCAATATTACTGCTATTATAACTGATCAGACTAAATTTTTGTCTATGATGATTATTTGTCAGTGGACACCATTCACGGCAATAATCACCTGATAGAAAGTATAACAATGCTACATCTACGGACACCAGAAGTCTTTATTCTTTCTGGTCACTGATTGGCTGTTTTAGTATTAAAGGACACCCACCATACCAGTACAACTCAGAAGCGTAACGGCAGGGGCCCGCGAGTTTGGGGACCGGTCCCACTCCCCCCTCAGCTGTTTTTAAACAGCTGATTGCGCGTATGAAGGAAACATACGCACGATCAGCTGTTTAAAGACCGGACCAGAACTTTTAAACAGCTGATCGCGTGTATGTTTCTTTCATACGTGCTGTCGCAGAGGTGGCGGGGGCTGTAGTTATGCCATGGGTGCTACTGGTACTGAAGGACACCAACCATACCTGTACTATTGGTAGTGAAGGCCATCAACCATACCTTTACTATTGGTAGTGTAGGACAGAAACCATACCTGTACTGTTGGTAGTGAAGGACACCAACCATACCTGTACTATTGGTAGTGATGTATACCAACCATACCTGTATTATTGGTAGTGAATGACACCAACCATACCTGTACTATTGGTATAAGGTGATCAACTATACCTGTACTTTTGGTAGTGAATGACACCAACCATAACTGTCTATCTATCTATCTATCTAACTCTGCTATCTATCTATCTAACTCTATCTATCTATCTATCTAACTCTGCTATCTATCTATCTATCTATCTATCTATCTATCTATCTATCTATCTATCTATCTAACTCTGCTATCTAACTCTGCTATCTATCTATCTATCTATCTAACGCTGCTATCTAACTCTGCTATCTATCTAGTAGGAGAAGGCCGGGAGCGCAGAGGCCGTCTGTATGTTCTGCGCCGTCGCGCGCGTGACGTCATCGCGCCGGCGTGCGCGTGACGTCATCGCGCCGAGTCCGACGGAGTCCGCCGGGGAGTCCGGAACTAGGGGCACAAGTCAGGAAAACATTCGGGGCACTTTGCAAAACATCCGGGGCACGTGCCCCGAATGTTTTAACGTAGATACGCCACTGTATAAGTATAACAATGTGTAATAAAAAGACGTTCTTTCCTATAAAGCGTTACCAATGCACAATATTCTATAAGTAAGCATATAAAGTTTTAAGGTTTCAATGAATTAAACAATAAAGTGCTCGTTTGCAGGGCCGTTTTTAGGCATAGGCCACCTAGGCAAAGAGCTTGGGTGCGAATGTTAAACCAGGACGCCCACTGTTCTCCCTAGCATCTCCCTGTCAGCCTTTACTTGCTGTGTTAGACCTGCTCTCCCTGTTCTTCTGTAACATTGTTGTGAGTAGAGACCTGAACTCAGCTCCCTCTACTTGGAAACAATGTTACAAATGAACTGAAGGTGAAGGAAGGAGGGGGGAGGATGAGCTAAGCTAATAGTACTGAGGAGAACAATTCTAAAATTCCAGGTAAAATCTGCTGCAGACTTTATCAGTGACCCTGTGAGTAGCAGCCATGAGATCCCTATCCCTGCCTCTGTCTTCCTTCCAGCCAACTCTCCAATTAGAACTTGGAGTGGGTGAGGAGTGAACAATTCAATGGAGGAGACATGGAAAGCAGGTTCAGTATATACTCGAGTATAAACCGACCGAGTATAAACAGAGGTACCTATTTTATTTGAAGAAAACTAATAAAAGTCATTGACTCGAGTATAAACCGAGGGTAGAAATTATTACCACTGCTGCCTTCTGATTCTGTATTGTTTTGAGGCTTTAGTTGCCCATTAAATGGACAGCAGAATTCCCATACAATAATAGCTATAGTGGGTATGGCTATTACCGTATGAGAATTCTGCTGTCCATTTAAATGACAACTAACGCCTCATTCCTTGCCACTTCAGATGTTAATGAAAGGAAATGTTGACAGACATATATACTCCATTCTACCCGCTGTTATGATGGCATCAGCATGGTACTGCATGGGAACAGCACAAAATCTGATATGAAGTTGTTAGGGGGCTAATGTGATAAAATTGTTAAAAGGGCATTTCAAAACTTAACTAACCTATACTTACCTTCCCCTCCCCTGAACCCCAAGATCATAGTAGTTACAGTGTTCCCTCTAAGCTGTGCACTCATGCGCGCGCACAAAGCTGTGCAAGCCTGTGCACACAAGTTAAAGTTGTGCCGCACAAAAATCCCCTGGAATATAAGTGGTGTGGTGTGTAGCGCACAAAATTTTATTTTTTGTATGTGCACAGAAAATATGTTAGTGCGCACACAGACAATTTTAAATGGTCTCTGAAGCTCATAATCATTACCTTTCTCCAGCGCAAATAATATGGCATCTCACACAGATGCCGGATTTCTTCTGGATTGCAGCAGTCAGTCACTCCATGGTGACATCACAGCAAATGATTGACTCTGCAAACTGGCGCCTCTGTGCAGCCGTCTCCCCTGTAAAAGATCTCTGAGCTTGCAGAGGAGGCGAGGATCGAGGAGGAGAAGTGTGTCTGAGAAAGGTGAGGATTATGTGCTTTAGGTACTGCAGGGAGGTAAGTAACTAGAACAATCTCAGGATTTGTGTTCTGCAACTGCACGTAACCAATGGAAATAGCCGACATTTTAAATAAGTATTAAATCATATATTAAAAAAAAATAGACAGAGTCCACATTTTAAACAGAGAGATTAAATTAATATTTAAAAAACTACAATGAAAAAAGCTTAGGAAAGGTCAGGCGAATGGCCCATCCTGGTAAAGTATGCAAATAAATGTTTCCCAGCCTCTCACACACACACTGACTGTATGTATAAACACGTTCTACCAAATGAATGGTAATTTAAACTGTACCACATAGTTATGTCCCATGGTTATTATAAGCCGATTCCCCATTGAGGAGTCAGATCTGCATCAGTCAAACTAATTGAACAAAAAGCTTTTCAAGCAAAACAAATAATGTGAAGGCCACAAACAGTTTATCAGCAAAAAACAATTAGGGAAGGAAAATAAAAACCCAACAGAGAAAATTAATTAAAAACAAAGAAAAGAACATGTTTTTTTTCTCTAAGACGTCTATACATTTTCATTTTGAACATTATAACATTATCATACTATTTGGAAACGCTAAAAATGGGAATTAATCCCCCAGGGACAGGCACTTGCATTTAGCTAGTTGTAATTAATAGATCAGGGACGTAAATACCAGGAGCCACATCTTTTATTTTTACTATGACAGATATAGCTTCCTCCCAGAAAACCACTGTGAATGAAGCATGGATAGGGGTCCCCATTACAGATTTCATAGGGGGCCCCAGTGATTCCTAGTTACACTACTGGTTTTCATTTTGATTTGATATAAATATAAGTCGAAATTTTCAGGCTTTAAAGTTAGCCTGAAAACCTAACCTAACTTATACTCGGGTCAAGTCCTAATTTAGATCCAAACTCTGCAATTGCGGATAGTAACCAGTAGGTGGCGCTGTGTTGACCTGCATAGAAAATTACAGGAGCTGTTCTTGCCTTTACAATCGTTTCTGCTTCCTGTAGTCTGGCTGCTGGACTCACTCAGCACTGTCACTGCTCATCTGGATGCTGTAAATCTGATGGGTCTCCTCAGTTTGGAGTTCAGCTGCTAGTTCAGTGCAAATGACAGCTTGAAACTACAACTCTCATGTGACATTTTTAACTATTGGGATCAGAGAGTCCTTTACTATATGGGGTCAGAGGGCCCTTTACTATATGGGGGTCAGAGGGCCCTTTACAATATGGGGTTCAGGAGAATTGTAAATGATGGTAAGCTTAATTAAAAGTTTACTGAACCTTGCCACTCCACATGTTTAGACACTGAAACTCCAAGCAACAAAGCATGCTGGGAGTTGTAGTTTCCAAATTTCTGGAGTGCCAGGGAATTGGGGGTAACTGGTACTGGATTTGGCTATTACTGTATGGGATTCATGTATGGGAATTCAGCTGTCCATTTAAAGAGCAATTCATTTCTACCCTAGGCTTATACTCGAGTCAATCATTTTTTACAAATTTTTCAGGTAAAAATAGGTACCTCGACTTATACTCGGATCAACTTATACTCGAGTATATACGTATAGATTAAAAACAGCTGGACAAATAAGAATGAGCTGCCAAACTTAAGCTGGGTACACACCTATCGATTTTTCCTCCTGACCGACCGTTCGATACTTTGGAACGGTCGGCCAGGAGGAAGGACTGTCGGTCGCGGCAAAAGCAGCCGCGTCCGATAGTCACCGCGACCGATCGTGCGGTCCATAGAGGACCGCACGATCGGACGAGGTTTTCCACCCTGTCCGATCGTCCTTTCGTCCGATTCGGACGAACGGTCGATCGGACATGGGCACTTTCGGATGCGATAATTTCGGTCCGATCGACCGATACACTGAACTATCGGTCGATCGGACCAAAATATCTCATCGTGTGTACCCAGCTTTACTTTTTAACTTAGAAGATGTAGTCACTAAAATAAATTTGTCACTGATACAATTTGTTAATCAATTTAGGGATAACATAGGGGCAAGACCTCCCGTTTAAAGAACAACTAAAGTCTCAGAACAACACCGAATCAGAAGGAAGAGCATCTTTATGTAAAAGCAGTAATCTGTGTCTCACCTCTCATTTTGATTGTTAGGAAATTACTGCAGGAAATTGTTACATTTGGTCACAGCCAATCCTTTACAGGTCAGATTAGGCAAGTGAGGATGTGACTGGGGTTAGGGGTATGGCCAGTCACTGTACATACACACAGTTTTTTCATCCAGTTCTTCAGGGGGTTATATTTATTTTAATGTAATTGAACTTAGATTCTAGGTTAATTCTCTCTTAAATAAATGAATATAAATAAATGTTTCAGAAATTCTGACTTCCTGTTTGCAGGACCCCTAGTAGAGACCGTTATGGTTTTGCCCTTGACCCAGCGCCTGGGTTGATTCAGTTGCTCAGTAGAGATCTGAGCATGTTTGACCCATCCAACAACATCAGTAGAAATTACTGTTAGGAACATTCCAAGGTAGTGTGCATCCTGGGAAGAAAAAGGACCCTTACAGAACCTTAAATGTCAGCTCACTAATGTCAACAGAAAGGGATTGCAAGGGGTATGAAATCAACTAAGTATGCCTAATATAAACTAAGAATTTTAAAAATAATGATATTTTCCACTGAACTTTCCATTTAATGTAGCCAGGGTAAGGACCTAAAACACTAGATCCTTACCTCTGGCCTGTGCTTATCTACATTAGATCACCTAAAATACTTACAGGAAGTAGAGCTCTCTGAGCTGCACCAGCTCTGCCTCCTTCCTCTGTCTGGGACCTGGCTAATGTGGAAAAGGCACATATTTCCATAGGCTCAGCTAAAATCGGCATCAAGCTAGGGGCTTGACTGTTTTAATAAGATTCCATCAGGCCATATGGATTCTAAACTCTGCCGCATCCATTATCTCCCTCTCTAACAATCGGGAAATTAAATCTCCTCTGTGCCGCACATCTACCTGGCTCCAAATATAAACAAAGCATTATCTACAAAATCCTTCTCTTTAAATCCCTTCGCTCTGCTGCTCTTTCTTATATTTCTTCTCCAGTGTCCCCATGTGTCCCTGCCCGTACCCTCCGCTCATCACAGGACCATCTCTTATACAGACCCCCCCACTCACACTGCCTCCTCTCGCCTTTAACCTTTTTCTCCCGTCCTCTGGAATTCTATTCCCCTCTCTCTACACCAAGAAACCTTAATAAACAAGTTTAAATCTAACCTCTCATCCTATCTCTCAGAGCACAGCACAGCATATGACTGTTGACACTGCACCAGTTATTGCTTTAGCACTTCCACCCTTTCCTATGTATCTGTAAGTTACGCACCTAAGTAGATTGTAAGCTCTACGGGGCAGGGACCTCTTTAACTTATGTAACATATTTCAAGCACTTGTATATTTCATGATGCTCATACTTATTTATATATTTATTTACTGTCCCCCTTATATGACTTTTTGTATTCTATATACAGCGCTGCGTCCCCTAGTGGCGTTATATAAATAAACATATATATACTGTACATATGTAACTAGTAATAGAGAATATCAAGCTTATTTAACACAATATGCAAAAATGCCGGGATGCTAATTTGCCTTACCCAATCAGATACCTTTTAACTGGTCCACTAAACATTTCATAACAACTGATTGGTTGCCCATCTTATTAAATAAACCACTTTGTGTTCTGACAATGCCCTAGACCCTCTTAGCTTTATATCATGCAGGTTCTTTAATCCACGCTTTCTAGTCTCCATATAAACTGCTGCAGGTTGCAGACTAAATATTAACCCATCACAAGATAATCAACTAACCACTGGACGTTGTAATTTGCACAGAAAACATATTAAGATCTATACATTGAATATGCGTACCTAATGCGTCAGAAAAATGTAATTCACTACATTAATAATTGACCTAAACTGCCTAGGGGTAGAAATCTTCTCAAGGGCCCATTTCAATAATTTCCTTGGGGTTTCCCACCACACCATAATTGATAAAAAAGCATGGGGAAAAGTATTAATATTAGTCTTATATAAATCTCATCATGTACTCCAAAAGTGTGGAATAAACAGAATCTATTTTTTCTCTATGGGATCTGGAGCTTTTTAAGGAAAAAATGTGGGGTTTTTTTTCTTATTTTTATGGATACAAAATTACTGAAACCTTTCAGATTAATAGAACAAATCTATTGGGGTTTAAATAATGCTAGAAAGTTCAGATCCATAATATTACATTACAGAACTACAAAAAATATAAATGAATTAAAAATTCCAAACTGGCATTTACACAAAAGTCTCACCTTTATGGGGAAATCTAGGTGTCCAGCAACCCCTGATGATACTAATTAGTTCTCTGACTGCTCAGCACTGATATATGTCTCAGGCAGATCACCAGGCAGGAGCCCAGGCAAAATTATTAACTACTAATTAAGTAAACTTGTCCCCAGAGTGGAGTGCAGTAATACCACTGGTGAATTGTCACCAACTCATCTATATCACTGCCCTAATTCTACCAATTAGAAATGTCTGGGGTTTCTTCTTTAAATAAAATTTAGGTTATATGCATGCAATGTGATTGTGAAGCATTGTCGAGCGGTTGAAACAGTTTTCGCTCGAAAAGTCGATACCGTATGATAGGGGCTAAAGCTGGAAAACTTATTGCAAAGGTTACTTTAGTTTTTTGGTATTTGACATAGGTCTTTTACGTCAGTAGAACAAAAATTCGAAGCAAAGTTGATGTTGCAAACACTCTGTGACAGCTCCATCTTGTGCCCGAGAGAAGCAGGTCACTATGTGTTAACAAGGAATGCAGGAAATGCAGGGAAGAGCCTTACAGTGGGATAGAGGTTCCTGGACAGGATGATGGATATCTTAACCCTGTGGATTTGATCTGTGCCCTGTTATGACCTGTGTATCTGTTTCACTCAGATGGAGTGGGGAAGCCTTTGGATTAACACACGTTGTTGATGGCTACATGTAGGTAATTTGACATGAGTACTAGCTACTAATAATTATTAAGTTACTGTTTTTATATTTACATTTGAAGAATGGAGGCGGAGGGGATTGGGGCTTCTAGTAGGGGGGTATTTAAGACACAAATGTTATATTTAAAGGGTATGTCCACCCTTGAAAAAAAATTTTTGTTTAACATTCCCCCTGTCCCCCCCAGCCCCAACCGCTCTATTTATATTATTAGAAAGTGCCCCAAACATTACTTACCTTCCCTCTTTTCTCCGCCGCACTGCCAGGCCCTCTGCTTGCAAGAAAATGCAAGCAGAGGGGCGTGACCGGCAGTCGCGTCTGTGAATGGCTAAGCGGCAGCCAATCACGGACGCGGCTGCCGGGAGTTCAGTGCGGCAGAGGAAAGAGGGAAGGTAAGTAATGTTTGGGGAACTTTCTAAAATAAAAAAATATAGCGGTTGGGGCTGGGGGGACAGGTGGAATATAATATGGAAAGGGTTTTATGCTAGGAGGAGGGAATCCTAATCGGGAGGGAGAGGGAGGGGGAGAAGGGCTGCAGTACGCATGCCAAACTTCTCCCGGAGGCCAGACAGTAGGCAGAGTCCTATATGGACTCTGCTATCCTCCTAGTGGGCAGTTTTTGGTACTTTGGGGGGGGGGGCTACAGGAGAACCATATGGAGCTGGGATGTAAGGTAAGGATTTTATTACACTACATGATGGGGCCATTACTGGGGGGGGGGGGTTATAGTTTTGGGGGTGGACATGCCCTTAAAAAAAAAATGAAATCAGATTAACCTTGTTTTAGTTTCATTGTGGTCTCTCCATCTGTATAATTCAGAAAATCTAAACCAGAGCTGATGTCTGGGAGGAATTTATTCTTTGTCTTTCACATCCATCACTGAATATTAACAGAATGTCAGCAATGTTTATGGGATGAGTAACACATGATGAACAAACAAACAAATCATACCACAGGGGCAAATTATATTTATCCAAAGATATAAGTCCTGTGTACTTACTCCTCCAACACTTGCACCATGTTCTCAGATTCTTCAAAGGCCAATATGTCAATCCACCTATCAGGCACACTGAAATCTTCATTCACGTTGTCAGGTAAGTTGGCCTGTGATTGGCCCAGTTTTTGATCACAGTTAGTTTCATGGAAGGTTTCCTAAGCAGGTCCAGAATAAAATATTAAAGTAGACACAGGACACAACTGGTAAACAGAACTGCTCTACATCTGTTAATGTGATTGTATTCTTATAGATTTACAATACAAATACTAGAAATTCCCACTAAGACTTCAAAGCAACTAATTATATGTGTAACAAACTGAAAATCTAGGGACTTTGTTTTTGAAATTTCTGAATCAAAATTTTAGAAACCTTGACTACAACTAGATAGATAGACAGACCGATAGACACTGTGACCAGGGAACATCCTACCCTGCCCCAAATACAAAGAAATACAGGACCCCATTTCAAGATGCTGTTGAACTTTATCCCAGACTTTAACTGCTTAGATGGAGAGAGAGAACTCTATATCCTGCTGGGAGAGGAGGAAGCCACATGAAATATTGGTGCACACTATGTAACGGCATGTCACAGACTGAGAGGAGCATAAATGAAAATAATGTCCATAGGCTACTTGCCCAGTTATCCCTATTATCCTTACCCAATCATTATATCCCAGGACTGAACCTAGATAAATCCCTTATATTACTTTGCATATATTACTTATACATCGATACCCATTATCCCCTACCGTGAACCCCCTATATTACCCATATCAAAGTGTTTTCTTATTTTTGTTTACTTTGGCAATGTCAACATGTAAATTGATCCTGCCAATAAAGTTCTTTTTGATTTGATTGAAAGATGATAGAGATAGATAATTTCTACATAAGATAGATTATAGATAATATAAATAGATAAATAGAGAGATAGATTGAACAATAATAGATAGATAATAGATATAGATAGATAAAAGATAATATACCGTATATACTAGAGTATAAACCGAGTTTTTCAGGCTGTAAAATCAGCCTGAAAAACCGAACTTGGTTTATACTTGAGTCAGTTACCTTTCAGGAGAAATCCATCGCTCGCTTCTACGCTCCCTATACTGTTGCGCCGGCTGACATCACTGCCTGGTGCCGAGGAGTAACGTCAGCCGGTGCTTCAGTATAGGGAGCCAGCGAGCGGCTGCCTGATTTGATTTACCGGTACTGCAGAAGCTGGAACAGGGAAGCATGCCACAAAAGAATACCCACAAAAGGTACACACTGAACTGGGGGGAAGGGTGAGGGTTCAGATGTTTGGAAACTACAACTCCCAGCTACTAAAGCATGCAGGGAGTTGTAGTTTCCAAATATCTGGAGTGCCAAGGCTTTAGTAGTCTTTAAATGGATATCAGAATTCTCATACAGGAATAGCCATATCCAGTATGGCTATTACTGTATGGGAAATCTGCTGTCCATTTAAAGGGTATCTCCATCGTTTTTATAAGTTTTGGTATCCAGTTCTATGAAGAACGGGAGGTAAAGGAGCCATGCCTTACCTTCCGTCTCTTCAATAGAACACACAGGAGCCAGGAGAGAAGGTAAGAAACTACCCGCTCGCTCGCTCCCCCCGGCACGTAGTCTGACAGTCCCGACGGACCTTGACTTCTATGCGCAATCTATGCGCATAGAAGACAAGGTCCGTCGGGACTGTCAGACCAAGCGCGGGGGGAGCGAGCGAGGGGTAAGTTTCTTACCTTCTCTCCTGGCTCCTGGGTGTTCTATTGAAGAACGGAAGGTAGGGCATAGCTCCTTTACCTCCCGTTCTTCAATAGAACTGGATTACCAAAAAATTATAAAAACGAGTGGAGATACCCTTTAAAGGGCAATTAAAAAACAATACAGAATCAGAAAGAGAATGTTATCTATTATTGCCTTCTGATTCTGTATTGTTTTGAGCCTTTAGTTGCCCTTTAAATGGACAGCAGAATTCCCATACAGTAGTCCCATACAGTAATATCCATAATGGATTTGGCTATTACTGTAGAGGAATTCTGCTAAAGCCTCAAAACAATACAGAATCAGAAAGCAATAGTGGTCATAATTTTTACCCTTGACTTATTCTAGAGTTAATCACTTTAAATAGTTTTTTCTGGTAAAAATAATAGGTACCTCGGTTTATACTCTGGATGGTTTATACTTGAGTATATATGGTATAGCTAGCTAGATAGGTAGGTAGATATAGATAATATAGCTAGATAGATAGATAGATTGATAAATAAATTAGAGATAGATATATAATAGATAACAGAGAATAGGCTATTTGGCAGCAACAGCACCAGTTCATATGTAATAATGCTAGATTTCAATAAATACAACAATATCTATACTTACCAAGCATCTGCATTTCAAACATCCTCTGTAGTAAAGAATAAAAATCAGAGCACAACACAGGATAAATGACCCAATAAAGGCAACAAGAAATCCAACTCCATGTATGGTGTGATTGGGAAGCACCTAAACGTATAATAGACATGGGATAATAGCCACAGGTAACACATGTTTAAATTAGTAACATCAATAGCTAAACACTTTATTTGTCCCTGTCTAAGCAAAACATAATCAGTTAGATGTAATTAAAGTTTGTATTGTTAAAAAAGGCGCTAATTTTGCCCCAACCAATTAGATGTTATTTACCATTTGAAAGTTAACATCTGATTGGTTGGGGTAAAATTAGCACCATTTTTAATGATAAGAACTTTTATTGCATTGCCCTGATTGCCTAATATGTTAAAGGGTATGTCCACCCTAAAATACACTTTTTTATATAAGATTCCCCCAACCGCTAGGTTTTTTTCTTTAGAAAGCCCCCAAACTCACTTGACCTAGAGTCCGAAACATGTAATGTGTGAATAAATAGCTTTGCAAGATATCAGCAGACAAGTAGATACCAGGAAGCTATTGAAGGAAATAGGCCTTCGTGTTTGCACTGCCTAATTACAATGAGCAAAGTCATCTAGTTTATTCTAATTGAAGCAAGACCATGAATAAAATAAACATTTTCTCAATTGATATATACAATTTCTTATATTATTATTTCAAATTTAAGTACCGGTACACTAAATGACATTTTACCAAACCTCTTGGAAAAGGGGAATTGTGAATAACCAAAATATCAGCCCACGCTTTCTATTACGTGTTTATTGAAATTCTATTTTTGTATGTGTACTTTGCGAATAAAGTTAATCGAGGGGTAAAAGGGTTAAAATAGCAGATTCGTAAACTGTAAATTTGAAATGTTTCTTTTCTCCACTGCAAGCAAAATTCCAGTTTGATTTGAATTTCTGTGCTGCGATATTCCCTCCATTGAGTTCATTTTCTTTAATACAGAGAAGCGATTCAAGGTATTAGGTCCTTTTATTTTGCAAGACAGGCACTTAGGATAGAAAATTGCATAGTAATTCATGCTGAACCAAATCCTGCAGCGGACACGGTATCTATATATATGTCCAATCTATCAGTCATCAGGAATATCGCAGTAAACAGTGTCAGGGTGCCCAGCTGATAGAAATGCAAAAAACAAAACTTTAGCTATTAAATAACCCATTTTCATGTTAGATCTATACTTCAGATCAGTTTATAAGTATTTCCTTTGACATGCACCGAAGGCTGAATTTAGATTTCACTGCTAGCAGAATAGTTTTCCGATGGGAAGAAAGAACAAGAGAGGAGGAAACAGTAGTGAGAAAACAATGGAGGAAAGACGCATCAGTTTAGAGGAGTCGGCACGTGTGACAAATGTAGCAGTCCATGACTCAAATTGTGGGTGTGTCCATGGGAACTAATAAAGTATCTAGAGAGTATAATAACATGATGAATGAAGCTAGTTATTCCCAAATTTATTGATGCCTTTTTCTAATTCAAAAATGATAATTGCTAAATACAATTAAAAAAAAAATTCAAATCATTTATGCTTGTGAAGGTTCTCATTCATCCAGGTCATGGTATATCTGTATTCAATTAGATCAACTGGACTTGAAGATAAAATAATTTATGCTGCCACTCCCATTTCCCATGATTCTGTGTTGATGGTGATGTCCCCTTAGCTGCCTGGACAGTGTTACTAGTTGCAAAGGAGTTAGGAACAAACATGAGAAGCAACATCTGCAGACAATAACATTTTAGCACCTGTTATGTTGAAAATAAAGTGGTTTGGCTCTTCAACACATGGAAATCTCTTGTAATGTTTTATATATTATTAAACAAAACACTTAGAATTTGCCAGTGTTTGGTCTAACCTACACTGGCCTTGACTAGCCAGGGCTGCCATTAGGGGGGAAGGGGGGGAGTGGGTACTCCTCTATGGGGACCAGAGAGTGAGGGGGGGATTTCCCTGCAACGCTGCATTCTCAAGACGGGAGCTCCGTTCCAAGAAGTAGAACTGGAGAAGAGAAAGGGGCATGTGCTTTCTGGATTTCCTTATGCCCAGGGCCGCTCCTGCCATGAAGCAATATGAAAATATTTCTCACGGCGTGCCTCTGCTAAAGGTAGAAAGATGCCGGTGGCAGTATGACTCTTTGTTGTTGTTGTTTATATTGTGTTGCACATACGCACTGTACCTAGCAGCCACAGAAATTGCTGGAGCAAGCGGCAGTGACTGGAAATGTGGTAATAGGAAGGGGCTGAGCATCAGTCAATCAAATGAATAGAGTCCTTTGCACTCCCTAGCAGGCTTATGGTTCCATTGTGTGTGTGTGTGTGTGTGGTATGTGTGTTCTCCTACATTTTCCTTTTGCACTCACTGGCTGATGAGTGGTCCACACTGTGTGTGTGTCAGCTGTAACAATCCTCTCTTACCCCACGCTGGCAAGCGCTGCGCTTCGTAGTTTAAAGAACCAGGAAGGAGCTTTAGTGGCTGGACTCCCTGCCATATAGGACATGCCTCAGGATGCCTGCATGCATGATTGGTCCTGCAGCTCCTGTACACTACCCAGTGACATACGCACAGTGGGGCAGTACCGGAGCAGCTACAGGACCAATCAGGCTTGCAGGTATCCTGAGGCATGTCCTGATTGCCGGGGAGTCCAAGCACTGAAGCTGCAAAGCACAGCACCTGCCAGCGTAGGGTAAGAGAAAATAAAAAAAGAAATGAAATCTCTGCCAAGCTTCTCGCTGCCACCTTTGTTATTCCATCAGGGTGCGTATCATGAGTGACCCTGAGATTGTACAGGTAGAATCTGCTCCTCCTCCCACAGGTCCTCTCAGTTCCTGACCAAGTAAGAGAGGATTGTTACAGCTGACACACACACTGTGAACCACCAGCTAGGGAGTACAAAAGGAAAATGAAGGAGGCTGAGTGCAGCACCTGGGTAAGGGAAAATAAAATAACAAAAAAAAAAAAACTCGGACAAGCTGTTGCTGCCTTTGCACAAGCAGAAGCAGCATTGTGTGTGTGTGAGTGGGTATTTTTTTTTGGGGGGGGGGGGGGGGGGGGTTGGTGGGGGATCAGACTTGGGGTGGGTAGGTGGGTTAATTTGTGGATCTTCGTGTATGCAGGGCCCATTTTTGTGCACTGTGTTGTAATTTTGCTGTTACAGTTGTAGATAACACTGTGTTGTAATGGTGCTGTTACAGTTGTAGATAACACTGTGTTGTAATTGTGCTGTTACGTTTTTAGATAACACTGTTGTAATTGTGCTGTTACAGTTGTTAGATAACACTGTGTTTGTAATTGTGCTGTTTACTTTTTAGATAACACTGTGTTGTTTGTGCTGTTACAGTTGTAATAACCTGTTGTTGTAATTGTTGCTGTTACAGTTGTAGATAACACTGTTGTAATGGTGCTGTTACGTTGTAGATAACACTGTGTTGTAATTGTGCTGTTACAGTTGTAGATAACACTGTTGTAATTGTGCTGTTACGTTGTGATAACACTGTTTTAATTTTGTGTTCAGTGTAGATAACACTGTGTTGTAATTGTGCTTTTTACATTGTTGTAGATACACTGTGTTTTGTAATTGTGCTGTTACAGTTGTAGATAACACTGTGTTGTAATTGGTGCTGTTACAGTTGTAGATAACATTGTGTTTGTATTGTGCTGTTACAGTTGTAGATAACACTGTGTTGTAATGTGCTGTTACATGTAAGATAACACTGTGTGTAATTGTACTGTTACAGTTGTAGATAACACTGTGTTGTAATTGTACTGTTACATTTGTAGATAACACTGTGTGTAATGTGCTGTTACAGTTGTAGATACACTGTTAATTGTACTGTTACAGTTGTAGATAACAGTGTTTGTAATTGTACGTTCAGTTGTAGATAACACTGTGTTGTATTGTACTGTTACAGTTGTAGATAACCAGTGTTGTAATTGTGCTGTTACAGTTGTAGATAACACTGTGTTGTAATTGTACTGTTACAGTTGTAGATAACACGTGTTTAATTGTACTGTTACAGTTGTAGAAACACTGTGTTGTAATTGTGCTGTTACAGTTGTAGATAACACTGTGGTTGTAATTGTACGGTTACAGTTGTAGATAACACTGTGTTGTAATTGTACTGTTACAGTTGTAGATAACGCTGTGTGTAATTGTGCTGTTACAGTTGTGTAACACTGTGTATTGTGCTGATACACGTTGTAGATAACACTGTTTTGTATTGTACTGTTACAGTTGTAGATAACACTGTGTGTAATTGTACTGTTACAGTTGTAGATAACACTGTGTTGTAATTGTACGTACAGTTGTAATACAGCTGTGTTGTAAGTGACTTTACAGTTGTAGATAACGCTGTGTTTGTAATTGTTGCTGTTACAGTTGTAGATAACACTGTGTTGTAATTGTAGCTGTTACAGTTGTAGATAACCATTGTTGTAATTGTGCTGTTACAGTTGTAGATAACACTGTGTTGTAATTGTACTGTTACAGTTGTAGATAACACAGTGTTGATTGTACTGTTACAGTTGTAGATAACCTGTGTTGTATTGTGCTGTTACAGTTGTAATAACACGTGTTTTAATTGTACTGTTACAGTTTGTAGATAACACTGTGTTGTAATTGTACTGTTACAGTTGTAGATCGCTGTGTTGTAATTGTGCTGTTACAGTTGTAGATAACACTGTTGTAATTGGCTGTTACGTTGTAGATACACTGTTGTAATTGTACTGTTACAGTTGTAGATAACATTGTGTTGTAATTGTGCTGTACAGTTGTAGATAACACTGTTGTATTGTGCTGTTACAGTTGTAGATAACACTGTTTAATTGTACTGTTACAAGTTGTAGATAAACACTGTGTTGTAATTGTACTGTTACAGTTGTAGAAACATAACTGTGTTTGTAATTGTACTGTTACCGTTGTAGATAAACTGTGTTGTAATTGTACTGTTACAGTTGTAATAACGCGTGTTGTAATTGTCTGTTCAGTTGTAGATAACACTGTGTTGTAATTGTGCTGTTACAGTTGTAGATAACGCTGTGTTGTAATTGTACTGTTACAGTTGTAGATAACACTGTGTTATCTACAACTGTAACTACAATTACAACACAGTGTAAACGTGTTTAGTGTGGTGTTTATAAAAACAATTTTATATTGATAATGGAAAGAGAAAATGTGGTCTCCAAACAGTTCAGCAGTTATAAAAGTTCTTAGGGAGATTCGCCAGACCGTACTATTGGCAAATCTCCCATAGCAGATTTACCAGAGGCTGCTTGACGCTGGGTGAATTCACCAGCACTTAAAGGGCATGTCCACCCCCTTTTATAAGCTTTACTTATATTGAAGTTATTGGTCCCCCCAGCCCCAACCGCCATAAAATTTTTGAGAAAGTGCCCTATAGTTACTTACCTACCTCTGACGAGTTTGAAGCAGACACAGGCACAGGGTGAGTCACTCAGAGCTCCTACACTGCATTTTTCTGGACTTTGGAGGGGCACAGCAGGGCAGCTATTTGTAGCAGAGAGATTTCAGGTAAGGATTTTTGTACACTACAGAGTGGGGCCAGTATGGGGTTAAATTTCAGTTTTGGGGGTGGACATGCCCTTTAAGTATATCAAGCTAGAGATGTCCGAACTTCGCAAAATCCGGTCCACTCGAGGATCCGCGAATTTTCGAAAAAATTCAAAATTCAAAAATCCGCGAGCGAACCCGTTAAAATTAAAAATACCCTTGAAATAACGAGATTTTTTATTTTCGAAAATGTTCGAATTTACGAGTTTTCAGTATTTTCGAAAATATGTATTTTCGAAATACAAGTAATCCTCGTAATTTCGAATATTTTCGAAAATAAGTATTGTAAGGAATTAAGAGAAATCCTTGTATTTTCGAAAATTATCGAAAATCCGCAGTCGGAAGTTCGGAAGGCGGAAAATCCGGAAAAATCCGCCGTCGCGAACGGGATAATCCGCGGCGGATCCGGGTTCAGACCCCGCGAACTGGCCTCCCTAGTTACAGCTAGCTATCAGCTGACATACATACTTACGTGGCACAGCCACGCGCCTCTGGTAAGCAGGCTTGCAGTGGCTGCGCGAGTACTGAAGAAACACTATGAGCGCTAATGTTCGGTTAGCGCAAATTTATAGAGCCTAAAACATTGCTGAGGCCACCCAGTGGCCACCGTGTAAATGAGCCTGCTTCTCTTTAAAAATGGTGCTAATTTTGCCCCATCCATTTTATGTACATTTGAAAGTTAACATCTGATTGTTGGGGCAAAATTAGCACCATTTTTAAAGGGTATGTCCACCCTCAAACTAATTTTACTATGTGCCTGAAATGGTGACAAGTTCTCCCCAATGGATTGCTTGGTGTAATATGTAAAAACTATATGCAACATTTTATTGATTTTTTTGCATTTCATTTTGAGAAAACTTAATTTGCACACATAATCTTACTGTTTCTAAAATTTGCATGATTATTGGCCATTAGGCACAAGTGCAATTAACAGAAGAAAAAGTCTTCAAACAAAAACAACACCCTCCAATTTGAAAGTACCTCCCACAATATAATTATTGTGTGTATGTGTCATACTTTCATACACATTACATCATACACATACATTTCCAAACATAGTTCTCCTAGAAACTCCATGCTTTTATAGGAGAGATTTGTCTAACTCTGGATCAACTTTTAGATAGGGTTAAAAGGTGGTGAAAAGGATGGACTTAATGGACATGTCTTTATTCAACCTCAATTGTATGTTATTATGTTACAACATATAAAAAAAGGAAAGAAAAAGAGATTCAAAGTTAGAATTACCCCACACTATATCAATCTACCACATGTCCTAAACATATGACATACCGTATGTGTGCACATGAGGCAGCCACCAACTAACTCCAAAAGCAAGCTCCCAACCGTATTACTGGGCTTTCTCTGGTGTCCCGCACCCCCTCTTCGTACCTGCATTGTCCCGGTGTTGTACCGCCCATCAAGGCGGTGTCAATTATGAACTCTGCTTGTTTAAAAAAAAACTTTACTTATACGACCTATATCTACTTATATCTAAGTGAGAGGATACATTGGTAGTTTTTAGGACTGTGGAACGCCTGCCCTTTACTTTCAACAACTGGGAAGTTCACCCAATGATCTCAACATCGATGGGCAACTTGGACAAGAACCTCCTCTCCTGCTATTGGATCTTTTTAAATAAATCACTTCACTGCAATCGGGCACACATCTGCCATTAGCTCAAGCAGCGCCTGTACCCCTTGTCACCCTTGTAATAACCCAGTTTTATAGGTATAACAGCATATATAGTGCACACACAAATAATATTTAAAAGTGTATATTTTATAATGGGAGCTGCAGTAGTATATAGCCTTATAAAAATCACTCAGCTATGTCACTAAGTACTCATTTCTTATATTCCACTCTCTCCCCATTACAGTGTTCATGCCTGAAAGCAGTGTTTAACTTCACTAACAGAACCTGCTGGAGCTGCCTCCTTTCACTTCATAACCAATGTTCTCTCTCCTCCTCCACAAAGATTTGTTAACCGCATAGATGCTGGGGCTGGGATGTTCCTATCTACTGGGTTTAAGCTACAGAAGGTAGCTTGGGGGTTTAAATTAAGGTGGGAATAGGGACAAGGCTACAATTTAAAATGTGAATGGGGTTAGGAATCAGATACTTATGTATTATAAGAAATAATGTGCTCCTCTACATTATAATAATGTAACAGTCAGAACTGTTCTGGAAGTTACAGGTCATTGACTGAGCTCAATACCACGACATTTGGAAGGTAAAGGAGATAATGATTGGACAGGTTACGGATACCATTACAGTGGATGCCTATTCTAAAGTAGGTCCCAAGAGCTGCGGCCATGGTCAATATTGTTTGAACTGCCCAGGGGACAGGAGCAACATAAGCCAAATGACTCCTACCTGCAGAAGCGGTGGCGTATTAAGGGATAATCGCCTCTTACAGTGTAATATAAGGATATTACGCCTGTGCACTCGTTATCTCCTTTACCTCCAAATGTCGCGGTATTGAGCTCAGTCACGTGACTTAAAACTTTCAGAACAGTTCCAGGTGCTGATGTCACCACTAAGCCTTTCACTCCGCAGAGCTTCTTACCTATAAAAAAACTGAGAAATCAAGTGTACATAAGTATTCACTGCCTTTGTCATAAGCTCAAAATTGAGCCAGGTTCATTGTGTTTCCCCTGATCATCTTTGAGTTGTTTAGAAAGGCACACACCAGTCATGGATTTAAGTTGACAGTTCATGTCAGAGCACAAACCCAGAATGAAGTCAAAGGAATTGTCTGTAACCTTCAACTGGAGGCACACATCTGGGAAGGTTACAGGAAAATTTCCACTGCTTTGAAGTCCAATGAGCACATTGGCCCCATCATCTGTAAGTGGAAAGAATTCAAAATCACCAGTTCCTACAGCTGGCCAGCATCTAACAGACGATCGAGAAAAAGGGCCTTAGTCAGAGAGGTGACCAAGCAGAAGCTTAACGTCAGGGACCGGTGCTATTATTTTAAACAGCTGCTTGCACGTATCTTTACTGAGGACGCGCGATGAGCTATTCAAAAACAGCTGATCGCGGCAGGATAATGACCCTAAGCACACAGCCAAGATACCAAAGAGTGGCTTCAGGAAAACTCTGTGAATGTCCTTGAGTGGCCCAGCCAGAGCCCAGATTTGAATCCATTGAACATCCTGGAGAGATCTTAAATGGCTGTGCACTGACGCTTCCCATCCAAACCTAATGGAGCTTGAGATGTGCTGCAAAGAGGAATGCGCAAAACTTCCCAAGACAGGTGTCCAAGCTTGTGGCAACTGCAAAGAAGTTGGAGGAGCACACTACTACGTTTTCAGTGTTTATTTTTTGTTTGTTTTAAATAAACACTGAAAACGTAGTAGTGTGCTCCTCCAACTTCTTGCAGTTGCCATATTGCTGTGGCCCTTGAGGTGGAGGGCTGGGAGGGTTGCACCTACCACCAAAGGCCGTGGCATTTGGGGTGTGCTGGAGTGTACTTTACTAAAGATTTTGGTGCCAAGCTTGTGACATCATATTCAAAAAACTTAGGCTGTAATTGCTGCCAAAGTGCATCAACAAAGTATTGAGCAAAAGCAACTAAATGTACATTTGTTGTCAAGTTGTCATTATGGGGTGTTGCATGTAAATTCTGAGGAAAAAAAACGATTTAATCCAATGTGGAATAAAGCTGTAACATAACAAGATGTGTAAAAGTGATGAGCTTTGAATACTTTCTGAATGCACTGTTTGTCTAGATGTATCCAACTAATCATGCCTGTATACCGTTTATAGTAACATGTATTAGAGTTTGTATTTCCATCTAGCCCAAACTTATACTCTATCCATGTCTGTCTAACAGTTCATGGTAACATATTATTGAAGGTTGTATAAAGATAAATGTCCATCTAGTCCAACCTTAAAACTTACCCATAATTCCAATCTAACTGTTACATAGTAACATAGTATTGAAGGTTGTATAAAGACGTTCATCTAGTCCAACCTTTATACCCTGCTCATTAACCCTACCTAAAACTGATCCAGAGGAAGGTAAATAAAACCCAGCTGGACAGATGGAAAAAATTCCTTCCTGACTCAAATGGCAATTAGAAAGGATCAACAGAACTAGAAAGGGACATTTTAAGTATAAACTTTAAATTTGGCTCATTTGTGAAGGGATTGTGTGTGTCTGTGCTCAGTGTTGAAAACTCAATAAGGGCAATGATGAGGACATTTTTTGTTAACCTGTTCAGGTTGGGGGTAAAAACTAACTTTTTTATGATTGCTCAAAATTATTTTGTTTTTTTTACTATAGTTACCATTTAAGTATGGCTGCCAAGAATGAAAGAGTAGGTCAGTAGGTGTTGAGTCCTTTGTCAGACTAACTTTTTGATGATTGGTCAAAATGTATTTTTTGACTATACCACTATTTTTTAAATATGGCTGCCACAAATGGGTAGGTCAATTGGTATGTGTGTACCTGTGACAGGCTACAGGTAAAAAAAAAAAAACTTTTTTAATGATTGGTAAAAAAAAAAAAAAAAGACTATAGTTACCTTTTAAAAATGGCGCCAGGGAATGGATGGTTAGGTCAGTAGGTGTTTCTGCCTTTGTCAGGTTGGGGGTATGTGTTTTTTATGTTTACGAACATAAACTAAACTTTTTGACTATAGTTACCCTTTAAGTATGGCTGCCACGAATGGAGGGGTAGGTCAGTAGGTTTGTGTACCTTTGGAGGTTGGTGTGTGTGTTTATGAACCTAATACTAAACTTTTTTGATCATTGATCGAAATTTGATTTTTGACTATAGTTCCCTTTAGCATGACTGCTACAGAATGTAAGGTTAGGTCGTGTGTTGTGTACCTGTGTCTGTATGGGGGTTGGCGGTATCAGTGTTTGCGTTTATGACCAAAAGCTAACTGTTTGGATCCCATGACTGTGAAACCTCAAATTGTTCATATTTGAGGATTGTACCCATTATAGTCATGGGAGTAAATACTCGAAATTTGATGCTTCTGTATATTTCTTAGTAGATAATAGCACACTTCCCGCACGTCTCTACTGAATTCATGTATCCAGCAAGAAAACTGTGGGAGGAGATACAGTCAAAAAAACATCATGCGATCATGGTACATTTTTGTTTATCAGCCCAAAGGTAAAGTTTTTACCTAAGATCGATGATCGTACTACACAGAAATTTGTTAGCGTATGGGCCCCTTTTAGAGAGCTTCAACTGTACAGGTGGGACTGTTGAGTGGAAAATGGTTAGTGTGTGCCTTCTGTTTGTACTGCTGGGGTATATGAGTTGAAACCTAAAGGGGCCATGTCCTGTCATTTGGCCAAACTTACGTTAATATTTGTATAAGTAAATTGCATGGGGTATAGTAGTGAGCCGAGGTCGCAGATTTTTACCTATTGTGGGCCCTTACCATTCTAATAACGCCCTGCACGGCAGTTCTTTGACAAGCTTGCTATTCCCTATTATTTACACTCTATGGAAAAAAATTTAACAGGGGTCTGGAACCCAGGTTTCTCTAAGAGGCTGCTAGGGAGTCTTTATGAGATGTAAGGAAATAAAAAACGTTGCTTTATAAATTAGACCATTGTTGTCCTGAAGAAAAACAATCATAACATGTAAATATTGGTAATTTTAATACTTAACAATAGATTTTTAATAAATTATGTTATTGACAATACCAGCACTGCTGTGTATCTGTTTTTTGTGCAAACTCATTACTCATTACATTACGTCCACCCCAAGAGTTTTTTAAGTAATATAATGGTAAAAAAATGAGGACTGAAATTGTGGACCATTAAATAATGGAGCTGAGTGGTTGTAAGAGGATGCCGAAAGGCAATCTGCTAAACCGTTTTTTACATCGTTTTTTACTGTTGAGATCCTTAACAGTAGGGATTGTAACAATGTGCAGGGAGGAAATGAAGAGTTTTTCACATTGGATAACAGAGGATATGGTACGGAATCAATTAGACAAAGTTAATATCATAAAGCGCCAGACCAGATGATTGCATCCTAGGATTTTAAAAAGAGCTTAGTTCTTTCTAGCAAGACCACTGGTCTCATATTTTCAGATTCGCTTTTGTCTGGGGATGTGCCGCTGGATTGTGAAAAAAGCCAATGTAATACCAATATTCAAAAAGGTAGTCGTTCACAGCCTGGTAACTAAGACCTGTAAGCCTAACATCAGTGGTAGGGAAGGTGATGAAACTTTGTTAAGGGATCATATCCTTGACTTGTCTCCAGAGATCATCTATTAGTAGTAGTCAGCATGGAGATTATGAGAATAATCATCCAGACAAATTTAATTGGTTTTTATGAAAAGTGAGTAAGAAGTTAGATTCAGGCACAGCTGTGGATGTGGTATTTTTGGATTTTGCAAAAGCCTTTGATACTGTTCCACATAGGCGACTAATGTATAAACTGGGACTGTTGGCCTTGAAGAAAACATTTGTTCATGGATAGAGAACTGGTTATTGGACCGCAAACAGAGTGTGGTTTAATGGAGCTACATCTATGTGGGCTAAAGTTCTAAGCGGAGTTCCTCAGGTTCTGTACTGGGGCCGCTTCTGTTTAATCTGTTTATAAATGACTTAGAAGGGGGCATTGAGAGCAAGTTCCTGTGTTTGCTGATGACACTAAATTATCAGAGCTTTGGAAACTTCCAATGATGTGCAAGTGCTGCAAGCAACCTAGATAGATTATCAAAATGGGCAGCAGAATGGCAGATGAGATTCAATGTTGATAAATGTAAGGTGATGCATTTGGGATTTAATAATCCCTGTGCCACCTACACCACTAAATAACTCTGTGTTAGTGCACTGAAATGGAAAAAATTTGGGGGTTCTGGTAGATAACAGCACTTAGCTGTAGCAAACAATGCCAGGTGCAACAGCTAGAGCTAGCAAGATATTGTCTTGTATAAGAGGGGAATGGAATCAGAGAGAAAAATATTATTCTCCCTCTTACAAGGCACTGGTAAGGCCACATTTGGAATATGCGGTGCTTTTTGGAATCCCATATACAAAAGGGACATCTTGAAATTGAGGCAGTTCAGAGAAGGGCAACTAAATTAATAAGGGGAATGGAGGCTTGAATATGCAGGCAGATTAGACAAGTTAGGGCTGTTTACATTGAGAAGCGGCGGTTGCGTGGGGACATGATAACCTTATACAAATATTAATGCCCATACATTGAACTCTCTGGTGCATTGTTCACTAATAGGTCATATCAGAGGACCCGTGGACATCCTTTAAGGTTGGAAGAAAAGAAGTTTCATCTTCAGGTTAGGAGAGGTTTCTTTACAGTGAGAACGGTGAAACTGTGGAACTGTCTTCCAGCGGAGTGTGGTAATGCGCAGTTCATTGAAATAAGTGTTGGACTTGATGGACAATGTCTTTATTCAACCTTATACATGTTACTATGTTACTATGTATGATGTAATGCAACAGCAGTAAAAATTCAGGTGTTGTATGAATTTTAATCTTGAACTTCAGCTTTAATACGAAAAGGTTCAAGATGTTTCAGCTATGGACAGCATACATATAGAAACAGCTTTTGCATGAATCTTTACCAGTTATTGCAAATATTTTTAAAAACAAATCATATGATTTTTTTCTTGTAAAGGAATTTTTTTTACATCAGATTTGATTTAGTGATGATATTAAAAGTCATGAACATTAATGATTTAAATAGAGAGTCCAGGTTGCTTGTAAATTGTATAGGCAGACCAAGCCTCAGTAATTTCCTTGGTGTCTGTCTAATACTATTTCCCTTAATATACATAGTAACATAGTAATTAAGGTTGAATAAAGATACGTCCATCAAGTTCACTTTCACCCCCTTTTTTAACCCACTACCTAACAGTTGATCCAGAGGAAGGCAAAACAAAACCAGCTAAAAAGGGGAAAAATTCCTTCCTGACTCCACACCAATCGGAAAGTATCCCTGGATCAACCAGATCTATATGTATTAATATTAATTCCTCAATATTTTTAGTTTTAGAAACTTATCCAAGCCTTTTTTAAAGCTATTCATGGACTTGCCATTACCACAATCTGCTGGAAGACGTTCCACAGTTTCACCTTTCTCACTGTAAAAAACCTTTCCTAAACCTGAAGAGAAACTTCTTTTCTCCAACCATTAAGGATGTCCATGTTCTCTGATATGACCGTTTCGTAAACAGTGCACCAGAGAGTTCATTGTATGGGCCATTAATATATTTGTATAGTTTTCATGTCCCCCCGCAAATGTCGCTTCTTCCAATGTAAACAGCCCTAACTTGTCTATCCGCCTGCATATTCAAGCCCCTCCATTCCCCTTATATTTTTAGTTGCCCTTCTCTGAACTGCCTCAATTTCCCAGATGTCCCTTTTGTATATGGATTCCAAAACTGCACCGCATATTCCAAATGAGGCCTTACCAGTGCCTTGTAAAGGAGGAGAAATAATATTTTTCCTCTCTTGAATCTATTCCCCTTTTTATCAAGACATATCTTGCTACGTTTAGCCGTTGCTACCTGCATTGTTTGCTATGGCTTAAGTCTGTTATCTACCAGAACCCCCAAATCTTTTTCCATTACAGATTCACTTAACACAGTTTATTTATGGTGTAGGTGGCACAGGGATTATTAATCCCAATGCATCACCTTCATTTATCAACAGAATATCTCATCTGCCATTCTGCTGCCCATTTTGATAATCTATCTTGGTCTGCTGCAGCACTTGCACATCATTTGAATTTCCAAGCTCTGCATATTTAGTGTCATCAGCAAACACCGAAGACCTTGCTCTCAATGCCCCCTTCAATTCATTTATAAACAGATTAAACGAAGCGGCCCCAGTACATGAACCCTGAGGAACTCCGCTTAGAACTTTAGCCCACATAGATGTACTCCATAACCCACCACTCTCTGTTTTGCGATCCAATAACCCACGTTCTCATCCATGAACAAATGTTTTCATCAAGGCCAACAGTCCTCATTTTATACATTAGTCGCCTATGTGGCACAGTATCACACGCTTTTTTGAAGTATTAGATTATTTCATCATTGTTCAGGAACCCCATGTAGTGGGTCCGGATGAAGATTTAGACGATTATCATTGAGAGCAATGTAACAGAAGAGAAATCCTTCATACCTGAAGGATAGCACCGAGATAATACCTGGATGAAGTGACCAATGTTACAGAAGAGAACCCTCTCCCTGAGGATAACTACGTTGAGATGGGCCCAGCAATAGAGGAATCTGTTTTCTCCTGAAGAGAATGGCATGAGAACTGTAACGCCAGTGAAGAGAAGCCCGTTTCTTCACCTACTGCCGGGAGTGTTTGAGTTCTAAACCATGGAGTTACTGGTTATCATGCAAACGATAGACGAGTCTGATCGTTACAGATAAGGGAAATCTAGAGGGTTTTTTAATAATTGTAACTGGAACATTTTAGGATTTTTTCATTTATATCAGATCATGAAGTTTATTATAGTTTTACAAGATGGAGACAAGTTTCACTAAATGTGATTATTTATTTTTGCATCTTTTCTAGTTTTATTAACTTGTGTCGCCTTTTCCTTTCATCCATTCTAGCTGTCCTACCATATATGAAAAAGAACACAAGTCCCTATCTACCAAACACAACAATTGGAGCTCGGTAATGTATAATATCTTTCCCATCCTTAGGGTTATTGTCAGTAAATATTTCCGAGATGAATAACAATGTATTGTCAGTCTGGATATCCCAATAATGGTTTCTCCTTCCTCACATGTATCCATGTGTACTTGTGCCTTCCTTGCCCCATTATTTGGATTTATTGGCCATCGCTACGGAAGAAAAGGACGATGTTTCGATCGCTTTATTCTGGACCCTGTTCACATTTGCAGGATTGTCCATTTCCTATGAGGTAACTGTCCGTTTCATATTCATTGAGCCATTCATTTTGCAATACCAAAACATGTTACAGTTTAGATTCAATTTATAATTTACATACTGCAGTACCTATTATTGACTTTATCTTTCTTTAACTTCTTATATCCATTAGTCCTCACACTGGGTCTTCACAATCTGCCGCCTAATGACTTAGGCAACGGACTACATCATGATAATAATCCCCTTTATCATAGCAAGTGTCTATTCCCAAAATAATGCTTAATATTTGTTACACGTCCGCAATCAAACTTTAGGCTGTAATTATTGTATACACGCCGCAATCAAGACTTTAGCTGTATATATTGTATACACCCCCACAATCAAGACTTTAGGGCTGTAATATATTGTTAACACACCCAATCAAGACTTTAGGCTGTAATAATTGATACACACCGCAATCAAGACTTTAGGCTGTAAATATATTGTTATACCCGCCGTAATCAAGACTTAGGCTGTAATATATTGTAATACACGACACGCCGCATCAAGACTTTAGGCTGTAATATATAGGTAACACGGGCCAGTAATCCAAGACTTTAGGCTGTAATATATTGTATACACGCCGTAATCAAGACTTTAGCTGTAATATATTGTATACACGTACCCAATCAAACTTTAGGCTGTAATATATTTTATAACATCCGCAATCAAGACTTTAGGCTGTATATATTTTTAGTACACACCGCAATCAAGACTTTAGGCTTTAATATTGTATACATACCGCCAATCAAGACTTTGGTTTGTAATATATTGTTATACATACCGCATCAAACTTTGGCTGTAATACTTTGTATAAACCCCGCAATCAATGACTTTAGGCTGTAATATATTGTATATACCGCAATCAAACTTTAGGTGTAATATATTGTATACACACCACAATCAAGACTTTAGGCTGTATATATTGTTACACACTGCAATCAAGACTTAGCTGTAATATATGTATACACACCACACATCAGCTTTAGGCTGTAATATGATTGATAGTACAGCCACAATCAAGACTTTAGGCTGTAATATATGTATACACACCCGCAATCAAGACTTAGGCTGTATACAACTGTAACAGTACCAATTACAACAACGTGTTATCTACAACTGTAACAGTACAATTACACACAGTGTTATCTACAACTGTAACAGTACATTTACAACACAGTGTTATCTACAACTGTAACAGCAATTACACAGTGTATCCTACAACTGTACAGCACAATTACAACATGGTTATCTACAACTGTAACAGACAATTACAACACACTGTTATCTACAACGTAACAGTACAATTACAACACAGTGTTATCTACACCTGTAACACACAATTACAACACAGTGTTATCTACAACTGTAACAGGATCAATTACAACACGTTTATCTACAACTGTACAGTTACAATAGACAAACACAGTGTTATCTACAACTGTAACAGTACAATTACACAACTGTGTTATCTACAACTGTAACAGTACATTACAACACAGTGTTATCTACAACGTAACAGTACAATTACAACACTTGTTATCTACAACTGTACAGTACAATTACACAGCACGTGTTATCTACAACTGTTACATACACAATTACAACACTGTGTTATCTACACTGTAACATACAATTAGCAAACAAACAGCTGCCTTATCTACAACTGGATAACACTGTGTTGTAATTGTACTGTTACAGTTGTAGATAACACTGTGTTGTAATTGTACTGTTACAGTTGTAGATAACACTGTGTTGTAATTGTGGCTGCTCGTTACAGTGTAGATAACACTGTGTTTAATTGTGCTGTACAGTTGAGATAACACTGGTTGTAATTGTACTGTTACAGTTGTAGATAAACGTGTGTTGTAATTGTGCTGTTACAGTGGTAGATAACATGTTGTGTTGTTAATTGTGCTTACAGTTGTAGAGAACACTGTGTTTGTATGTTGTACAGTTGTAGATAACATGTGTTGTAATTGTACTGTACAGTTGAGATAACACTGTGTTGTAATTGTACTGTTACAGTTGTAGATAACACTGTGTGTAATTGTGCTGTTACAGTTGTAGATAACACTGTGTGTTGTACTTGTACTGTTACAGTTGTAAGATACAGGAGGTTGTAATTGTACTGTTACAGTTGTAGATAACATGTGTTGTAATTGTACTGTTACAGTGTAGATAACGCTGTTGAATTGTGCGTTACAGTTGTAGATAACACTGTGTTGTAATTGTATGTTCGTTGTTAGATGACACAGTGTTTGTAATTGTACTGTTACAGTTGTAGATAAACAGCTGTTGTTGTAATTGTTGTGTTACAGTTGTAGATACACGTGTGTTGTAATTGTATGTACAGTTGTAGATAACACTGTGTTGTAATGTACTGTTACAGTTGTAGATAACAGCTGTGTGTTGTAATTGTGCTGTTACAGTTGTAGATAACCTTTGTATTGTGCTGTTACAGTGTAGTACACTTGTTATGTACTGTTTCAGTTAGATACACGTGTTGTATGTCTGTTACAGTTGTAGATAACACTGTGTGGTAAGTGTACGTTTACAGTGCTAGATAACACTGTGTTGTAATTGTACTGTTACAGTTGTAGATAACGCTGTGTGTAATGTGCTGTTTTACAGTTTAGATAACCTGTGTTTGTAATTGTACTGTTACAGTTGTAGATAACACAGTGTTGTTATTGTGCTGTTACAGTTGTAGATAACACGTGTTTGTAATTGTACTGTACAGTTGTAGATAACACGTGTTTGTAATTGTACTGTTACAGTTGTAGATAACACTGTGTTGTAATTGTGCTGTTACAGTTGTAGATACACTGTGTGTAATTGTACTGTTACAGTTGTAGAGAACACTGTGTGGTAATTGTACTGTTTACAGTGTGTAAGAGAACGCTGCTGTGTTGTAATTGTGCTGTTACAGTTGTAGATAACACTGTTGTAATTGTGCTGTTACAGTTGTAGATAACACTGTTGTAATTGTACTGTTACAGTTGTAGATAACACTGTGTTGTAATTGTACTGTTACAGTTGTAGATAACACTGTGTTGTAATTGTACTGTTACAGTTGTAGATAACGCTGTGTTGTAATTGTGCTGTTACAGTTGTAGATAACACTGTGTTGTAATTGTGCTGTTACAGTTGTAGATAACGCTGTGTTGTAATTGTACTGTTACAGTTGTAGATAACACTGTGTTATCTACAACTGTAACAGTACAATTACAACACAGTGTAAACGTGTATTAGTGTGGTGTTTAATAAAAACAATTTTTATATTGATAATGGAAAAGAGAAAATGTGGTCTCCAAACAGTTCAGGCATGTTATAAAAGTTCTTTAGGGAGATTCGCCCAGAGCCGTACGTATTGGCAAATCTCCCATAGCAGATTTACCAGAGGCTGCTTGACGCTGGGTGAATATCACCAGCACTTAAAGGGCATGTCCACCCCCTTTTATAAGCTTTACTTATATTGAAGTTATTGGTCCCCCAGCCCCAACCGCCATAATAGATTTTTGAGAAAGTGCCCTAATAGTTACTTACCTTACCTCTTGACGAGGTTGAAGCAGACACAGGCACAGGGTGAGTCACTCAGAGCTCCTACACTGCAGTTTTCTGGACTTTGGAGGGGCACAGCAGGGCAGCTATTTGTAGCAGAGATGTCAGGTAAGGATTTTTGTACACTACAGAGTGGGGCCAGTATGGGGTTAAATTTCAGTTTTGGGGGTGGACATGCCCTTTAAGTAGTTACAGCTAGAGATGTCCGAACTTCGCAAAATCCGGTCCACTCGAGGATCCGCGAATTTTCGAAAAAATTCAAAAATTCAAAAATCCGCGAGCGGACCCGTTAAAATTAAAAATACCCTTGAAATAACGAGATTTTTCGTATTTTCGAAAATGTTCGAAATTACGAGTTTTCACGTATTTTCGAAAATATGTATTTTCGAAAATACAAGTAATCCTCGTAATTTCGAATATTTTCGAAAATAAGTATGTAAGGAATTAAGAGAAATCCTTGTATTTTCGAAAATTATCGAAAATCCGCGAGTCGGAAGTTCGGAAGGCGGAAAATCCGGAAAAATCCGCCGTTCGCGAACGGGATAAATCCGCGGCGGATCCGGGTTCAGACCCCGCGAACTGGCCATCCCTAGTTACAGCTAGCTATCAGCTGACATTACATACTTACGTGTGCACAGCCACGCGGCCTCTGGTAAGCAGGCTTGCAGTGGCTGCGCGAGTACTGAAAGAAACACTATGAGGCGCTAATGTTCGGTTAGCGCAAATTTTAGAGCCTAAAACATTGCTGAGGCCACCCAGTGCCACCGTGTAAATGAGCCTGCTTCTCTTTAAAAATGGTGCTAATTTTGCCCCATCCAGATTTTATGTACCATTTGAAAGTTAACATCTGATTGGTTGGGGCAAAATTAGCACCATTTTTAAAGGGTATGTCCACCCTCAAACTAATTTTTACTATGTGCCTGGAAATGGTGACAAGTCTCCCCAATGGATTGCTTGGTGTAATATGTAAAAACTATATGCAACATTTTATTGATTTTTTTGCATTTCATTTTGAGAAAACTTAAGTTTGCACACAATAATCTTACTGTTTCTAAAATTTGCATGATTATTGGCCATTAGGCACAAGTGCAATTACAGAAAGAAAAAGTCTTCAAACAAAAACACCCTCCAAATTTGAAAGTACCTCCCACAATATAATTATTGTGTGTAATGTGTCATACTTTCATACACATTACATTCATACACATACATTTCCAAACATAGTTCTCCATAGAACTCCATGCTTTTATAGGAGAGATTTTGTCTAACTCTGGATCAACTTTTAGATAGGGTTAAAAAGGTGGGTGAAAAGGATGGACTTAATGGACATGTCTTTATTCAACCTCAATTGTATGTTATTATGTTACAACATATGAAAAAAAGGAAAGAAAAAGATGATTCAAAGTTAGAATTACCCCACACTAAATATCAATCTACCACATGTCCTAAACAGTATGACATACCGTATGTGTGCACATAGAGGCAGCCACCAACTAACTCCAAAAGCAAAGCTCCCAACCGTATTACTGGGCTTTCTCTGGTGTCCCGGCACCCCCTCTTCGTACCTGCATTGTCCCGGTGTTGTACCGCCCATACAAGGCGGTGTCAATTATGAACTCTGCTTGTTTAAAAAAAACTTTACTTATATCTGACCTATATCTACTTATATCTAAGTGAGAGGATACATTGGTAGTTATTTAGGACCTGTGGAACGCTCTGCCCTTTACTTTCAACAACTGGGAAGTTCACCAATGATCTCCAACATCGATGGGCAACTTGGACAAGAAACTCCTCCTCTGCTATTGGACTTTTTAAATAATATCACTTCACTGCAATCTGGGCACACATCTGCCATTAGCTCAAGCAGCGCCTGTACCCCTTGTCACCCTTGTGATAACCCAGTTTTATAGGTATAACAGCATATATATGTGCACACACAAATAATATTATAAAAAGTGTGATATTTTATAATGGGAGCTGCAGTAGTATATAGCCTTATAAAAATCACTCAGCTATGTCACTAAGTAACTCATTTCTTATATTCCACTGCTCCTCCCATTACAGTGTTCATGCCTGAAAGCAGTGTTTAACTTCACTAACAGAACCTGCTGGAGCTGCCTCCTGTCACTTCATAACCAATGTCTCTCTCCTCCTCCACAAAGATTTGTTTAACCGCATAGATGCTGGGCTGGGATGTTCCTATCTACTGGGTTTAAGCTACAGAAGGTAGCTTGGGGGTTTAAATTAAGGTGGGAATAGGGACAAGGCTACAATTTAAAATGTGAATGGGGTTAAGGAATCAGATACTTATGTATTATAAGAAATAATGTGCTCCTCTACATTATAATAATGTAACAGTCAGAACTGTTCTGGAAGTTACAGGTCATGTGACTGAGCTCAATACCACGACATTTGGAAGGTAAAGGAGATAATGATTGGACAGGTTACGGATACCATTACAGTGGATGCCTATTCTAAAGTAGGTCCCAAGAGCTGCGGCCATGGTCAGATATTGTTTGAACTGCCCAGGGGACAGGAGCAACATAAGCCAAATGACTCCTACCTGCAGAAGCGGTGGCGTATTTTAAGGGATAATGCGCCTCTTACAGTGTAATATAAGGATATTACGCCTGTGCAATCGTTATCTCCTTTACCTTCCAAATGTCGCGGTATTGAGCTCAGTCACGTGACCTTTAAACTTTCAGAACAGTTCCAGGTGCTGATGTCACCACTAAGCCTTTCACTCCGCAGAGCTTCTTACCTATAAAAAAACTGAGAAATCAAGTGTACATAAGTATTCACTGCCTTTGTCATAAGGCTCAAAATTGAGCTCAGGTTCATTGTGTTTCCCCTGATCATCTTTGAGTTGTTTAGAAAGGCACACACCAGTCTATGGATTTAAGTTGACAGTTCATGTCAGAGCACAAACCAAGAATGAAGTCAAAGGAATTGTCTGTAGACCTTCAACTGGAGGCACAAATCTGGGGAAGGTTACAGGAAAATTTCCACTGCTTTGAAGGTCCCAATGAGCACATTGGCCTCCATCATCTGTAAGTGGAAGAAGTTCAAAATCACCAGTTCCTACAGCTGGCCAGCAATCTAAACAGAGCGATCGAGAGAAAAGGGCCTTAGTCAGAGAGGTGACCAAGCAGAAGCTTAACGTCAGGGACCGGTGCTAGTATTTTAAACAGCTGCTTGCACGTATCTTTACTGAGGACGCGCGATGAGCTATTCAAAAACAGCTGATCGCGGCAGGATAATGACCCTAAGCACACAGCCAAGATACCAAAGAAGTGGCTTCAGGAAAACTCTGTGAATGTCCTTGAGTGGCCCAGCCAGAGCCCAGATTTGAATCCATTGAACATCTCTGGAGAGATTTAAAATGGCTGTGCACTGACGCTTCCCATCCAACCTAATGGAGCTTGAGATGTGCTGCAAAGAGAATGCGCAAAACTTCCCAAGGACAGGTGTGCCAAGTTTGTGGCAACTGCAAAGAAGTTGGAGGAGCACACTCCTACGTTTTCAGTGTTTATTTTGTTTGTTTTAAATAAACACTGAAAACGTGTAGTGTGCTCCTCCACTTCTTTGCAGTTGCCATATTGCTGTGGCCCTTGAGGTGGAGGGCTGGAGGGTTGCACTACCAACCAAGGCCGTGCATTTGAGGTTGTGCTGGAGTGTACTTTACTAAAGATTTGGGGTGCCAAGCTTGTGACATCATATTCAAAAAGACTTAAGGCTGTAATTGCTGCCAAAGTGCATCAACAAAGTATTGAGCAAAAGCAACTAAATGTACATTTTGTTGTCAATTTGTCATTATGGGGTGTTGCATGTAGAATTCTGAGGAAAAAAAACGATTTAATCCAATGTGGAATAAAGCTGTAACATAACAGATGTGTAAAAAGTGATGAGCTTTGAATACTTTCTGAATGCACTGTTTGTCTATGTAGTCCAATTAATCATGCCGTGTATCCAGTTACATAGTAACATAGTATTAGAGTTTTGTATCCATTAGCCCAAACTTTATACTCTATCCATGTCTGTCTAACAGTTACATGGTAACATATTATTGAAGGTTGTATAAAGATAAATGTCCATCTAGTCCAACCTTTAAACCTTACCCATTCCAATCTAACTGTTACATAGTAACATAGTATTGAAGGTTTTATAAAGACGTTCATCTATTCCAACCTTTTATACCCTGCTCATTAACCCTACCTAAAAACTGATCCAGAGGAAGGTAATAAAACCCAGCTGGACAGATGGAAAACATTCCTTCCTGACTCAATGGGCAATTAGAAAGATCAACAAAGAACTAGAAAGGGACATTTTAAGTATAAACTTTAAATTTGGCTGCATTGTGAAGATTGTGTGTGTCTGTGCTGCAGGTTTGAAAACTCAATATGGCAATGATGAGGACATTTTTTGTTAACCTGTGTCAGGTTGGGGGTAAAAACTAACTTTTTTGATGATTGCTCAATTAGTTTTTTTTTTTACTATAGTTACCATTTAAGTATGGCTGCCAAGAGAATGAAAGAGTAGGTCAGTAGGTGTGAGTACCTTTGTCAGACTAACTTTTTGATGATTGGTCAAAATGATTTTTTTGACTATACCGTACTATTTTTAAATATGGCTGCCACAAATGGGTAGGTCAATTGGTATGTGTGTACCTGTGACAGGCTAGCAGGTAAAAAAAAAAAAACTTTTTTAATGATGGTAAAAAAAAAAAAAAAGACTATAGTTACCTTTTAAAAATGCTGCCAGGGGAATGGATGGTTAGGTCGTAGGTGTTTCTGCCTTGTCAGGTTGGGGGTATGTGTTTTTATGTTTACGAACAAAAACTAAACTTTTTGACTATAGTTACCCTTTAAGTATGGCTGCCACGGAATGGAGGGGTAGGTCAGTAGGTGTGTGTACCTTTGAAGGTGGTTGTGTGTGTTTAATACCTAATACTAAACTTTTTTGATCATTGATCGAAATTTGATTTTTGACTATAGTTCCCTTTAACATGACTGCTACGAATGTAAGGTTAGGTCAGTGGGTTGTTGTACCTGTGTCTGTATGGGGGTTGGCGGTATCAGTGTTTGCGTTTATGACCAAAAGCTACTGTTTGATCCCATGACGGTGAAACCTCAAATGGTTCATATTTGAGGATTGTACCCATTATAGTCAATGGGATATAAATACTCGAAATTTGATGCTTCTGTATATTTTCTAGATAGATATAGCACACTTCTCCCGCACGTCTCTACTGAATTTCATGAATCCAGCAAGAAAACTGTGGGAGGAGATACAGTCAAAAAAAGCATCATGCGATCATGGTACATTTTTGTTTATCAGCCAAAGTAAAGTTTTACCTTAAGATCGATGGATCGTACTACCAGAAATTTGTTAGCGTATGGGCCCCTTTAGAGTAGCTTCTAACTGTACAGGTGGACTGTTGAGTGGAAAATGGTTAGTGTGTGCCTTCTGTTTGTACTGCTGGGGGGTATATGAGTTGAAACCTAAAGGGGCCATGTCCTGTCATTTGGCCAAACTTACGTTAATAATTTGTAGTAAGTAAATTGCATGGGGTATAGTGGTGACCGAGGTCGCAGATTTTACCTATTGTGGGGCCCTTAACATTCTAATAACGGCCCTGCACAGGCGTTCTTTGACAAGCTTGCTATTCCCTATTTTTACACTCTATGGAAAAAAATTTAACCAGGGGTCTGGGAACCCTAGGTTTCTCTAAGAGGCTGCTGGAGTCTTTATGAGATAGTAAGGAAATTAAAAAACGTTGCTTTATAAAATTATGACCATTGTCCTGAAAGAAAACAATCAATACATTTAAAATATTGGTAATTTTAAATACATTAAACAATAGATTTATATAATTATGTTATTGACAATACACAGCCTGCTTGTGTAATCTGTTTTGTGTGCAAACATCATTACATCATTACATTACGTCCAACCCCAAGATGTTTTTTAAGTATATAAATGGTAAAAAAATGAGGACTGAGAATGTGGGACCATTAATAATGGAGCTGAGGTGGTTGTAGAGGATGCGCCGAAAAGGCTAATCTGCTAAACCGTTTTTTTACATCGGTTTTTACTGTTGAGAATCCTTACAGTAGGGATTGTAACAATGTGCAGGAGGAAATGAAGAGTTTTCACATTGGATAACAGAGGATATGGTACGGAATCAATTAGACAAGTTAAATATCAATAAAGCGCCAGGACCAGATGGATTGCACTCTAGGATTTTAAAAGAGCTTAGTTCAGTTCTAGCAAGACCACTGTGTCTCATATTTTCAGATTCGCTTTTGTCTGGGGATGTGCCGCTGATTGGAAAAAAGCCAATGATATACCAATATTCAAAAAAGGTAGTCGTTCACAGCTGGTAACTATAGACCTGTAACCTAACTCAGTGGTAGGGAGGTGATGGAAACTTTGTTAAGGGATCATATCCTTGACTTTGTCTCCAGAGATCATCTTATTAGTAGAGTCAGCATGGATTTAGAGAAATAGATCAGCCAGACAAATTTAATTGGTTTTATTGAAGAGTGAGTAAGAAGTTAGATTCAGGCACAGCTGTGGATGTGGTATATTTGGTATTTGCAAAAGCCTTTGATACTGTGCCACATGGCGACTAATGTATAAACTGAGGACTGTTGGCCTTGAAGAAACATTTGTTCATGGATAGAGAACTGGTTATTGGACCCAAACAGAGAGTGGTGGTTAATGGAGCTACATCTATGTGGGCTAAAGTTCTAAGCGGAGTTCCTCAGGGTTCTGTACTGGGGCCGCTTCTGTTAATCTGTTTATAAATGACTTAGAAGGGGCATTGAGAGCAAGGTCTCTGTGTTTGCTGATGACACTAAATATGCAAGACTTTGGAAACTTCCAATGATGTGCAAGTGCTGCAAGCAGACCTAGATAGATTATCAAAATGCAGCAAATGGCAGATGAGATTAAATGTTGATAAATGTAAGGTGATGCATTTGGATTTAATATCCCTGTGCCACCTACACCATAAATAACTCTGTGTTAGTGCATCTGAAATGGAAAAAGATTTGGGGGTTCTGGTAGATAACAGACTTAGCTGTAGCAAACAATGCCAGGTAGCAACAGCTAGACTAGCAAGATTTGTCTTGTATAAAGGGGAATGAATCAAGAGAGAAAAATTTATTCTCCCTCTTTACAAGGCACTGGTAGGCCACATTTGGAATATGCGGTGCAGTTTTGGAATCCCATATACAAAAGGGAATCTTGGAAATTGAGGCAGTTCGAGAGGCAACTAATTAATAAGGGGAGGGAGGGCTTGAATAGGCGGCAGCTTAGACAAGTTAGGGCTGTTTACATTGGAGAAGCGGCGGTTGCGTGGGGACATGATAACCTTATACAAATATATTAATGGCCCATACAGTGAACTCTCTGGTGCATTGTTCACTAATAGGTCATATCAGAGGACTCGTGGACATCCTTTAAGGTTGGAAGAAAAGAAGTTTCATCTTCAGGTTAGGAGAGGTTTCTTTACAGTGAGAACGGTGAAACTGTGGAACTGTCTTCCAGCGGAGGTGGTAATGGCAAGTTCATTGAATAAGATAGGTTGGACTTGATGGACGAATGTCTTTATTCAACCTTAATTACTATGTTACTATGTTACTATGTATGATGTAATGCAACAGCAGTAAAAATTCAGGTGTTTGTATGAATGTTTAATCAGTTGAACTTCAGCTTTAATACGAAAAGGTTCAAGATGTTCAGCTATGGAAACAGCATACAATATAGAAACAAGCTATTTGCATGGAATCTTTACAGTTATTGCAATTATTTTTAAAAACAAATCATATGATTTTTTTCTTGTAAAGGAATTTTTTTACATCAGATTTGATTTAGTGATGATATTAAAAGTCATGAACATTAATGATTTAAATAAGAGGTCCAGGTTGCTTGTAAAATGTATAGGCAGACCAAGCCTCAGTAATTTCCTTGGTGTCTGTCTAATACTATTTCCCTTAATATACATAGTAACATAGTAATTAAGGTTGAATAAAGACATACGTCCATCAAGTTCAACCTTTTCACCCCCCTTTTTTAACCCTACCTAACAGTTGATCCAGAGGAAGGCAAAAAAAACCAGCTAAAAAGGGGGAAAAAATTCCTTCCTGACTCCAAACGGCAATCGGAAAGTATCCCTGGATCAACCAGATCTATATGTATTAATATCAGTAATTCTCAATATTTTTTAGTTTTAGAAACTTATCCAAGCCTTTTTTAAAGCTATTCAATGGACTTGCCATTACCACATCTGCTGGAAGACAGTTCCACAGTTTCACCGTTCTCACTGTAAAGAAACCTTTCCTAACCTGAAGATGAAACTTCTTTTCTTCCAACCTTAAAGGATGTCCACGTGTTCTCTGATATGACCTGTTCGTAAACAGTGCACCAGAGAGTTCATTGTATGGGCCATTAATATATTTGTATAAGGTTATCATGTCCCCCCGCAAATGTCGCTTCTCCAATGTAAACAGCCCTAACTTGTCTAATCTGCCTGCATATTCAAGCCCCTCCATTCCCCTTATTAATTTAGTTGCCCTTCTCTGAACTGCCTCAATTTCCAAGATGTCCCTTTTGTATATGGGATTCCAAAACTGCACCGCATATTCCAAATGAGGCCTTACCAGTGCCTTGTAAAGAGGGAGAATAATATTTTTCTCTCTTGAATCTATTCCCCTTTTTATACAAGACAATATCTTGCTAGCTTTAGCCGTTGCTACCTGGCATTGTTTGCTATGGCTAAGTCTGTTATCTACCAGAACCCCCAAATCTTTTTCCATTACAGATTCACTTAACACAGAGTTATTTATGGTGTAGGTGGCACAGGGATTATTAAATCCCAAATGCATCACCTTACATTTATCAACATTGAATCTCATCTGCCATTCTGCTGCCCATTTTGATAATCTATCTTGGTCTGCTTGCAGCACTTGCACATCATTTGAAGTTTCCAAAGCTCTGCATAGTTTAGTGTCATCAGCAAACACAGAGACCTTGCTCTCAATGCCCCCTTCTAAGTCATTTATAAACAGATTAAACAGAAGCGGCCCCAGTACAGAACCCTGAGGAACTCCGCTTAGAACTTTAGCCCACATAGATGTAGCTCCATTAACCACCACTCTCTGTTTGCGATCCAATAACCCGTTCTCTATCCATGAACAAATGTTTTCATCAAGGCCAACAGTCCTCAGTTTATACATTAGTCGCCTATGTGGCACAGTATCACACGCTTTTTTAAGTTATTAGATTATTTCATTGTTCAGGAACCCCATGTAGTGGTCCGGATGAAGATTTAGAGAATTTATCATTGAGAGCAATGTAACAGAAGAGAAATCTTCATACCTGAAGAGGATAGACCACTGAGATAAATCCTGGATGAAGTGACCAATGTTACAGAAGAGAAGCCCATGCTCCTGAGGATAACTACGTTGAGATGGGCCCAGCAAAGTAGAGGAATCTGTTTCTCCTGAAGAGAATGGCAATGAGAACTGTAACGCCAGTGAAGAGAAGAGACCCGTTGTCATTCACCTATGGCCGGGAGTGTTTGAGTTCATAAAAATGGAGTTACTGGTTATATGCAAACGATAGACGAGTCTGATCGTTACAGATAAGGGAAATCTAGAGGGTTTTTTAATAATTGTAACTGGAACATTTAGTGATTTTTTACATTTAATATCAGATCATGAAGTTTATTATAGTTTACAAGATGGAGACAAGTTTCACTAAATGTGATTATTTATTTTTGCATCTTTTCTAGTTTTATTAAACTTGTGGTCGCCTTTTCCTTTAATCCATTTCTAGCTGTCCTACCATATATGAAAAAGAACAAGGTCCCTATCTACCAAACAACAAACATTGGAGCTCGGTAATGTATATAATATCTTTCCCATCCTTAGGGTTGATTGTCAGTAAATATTTCCGTAGATGAATAACAATGTATTGTCAGTCTGGAATATCCAATAATGGTTTCTCCTTCCTCACATGTATCCATGTGTACTTGTGCCTTCCTTGCCCCATTATTTGGATTATTGGCCATCGCACGGAAAGAAAAGAGACGATTGTTTCGATCGCTTTATTCTGGACCCTGTTCACATTTGCAGGATTTCCATTTCCTATGAGGTAACTGTCCTATTCCCTTTCATGAGCCTTCATTTGCAATACCAAACATGTTACAGTTAATTCCATTTATAATTTACATACTGCATGTACCTATTATTGTACTTTATTTTCTTTAACTTCTTATATCCATTATCCTCACACGGGTTCTTCACAATCTGCCGAAGCGAGGCTATGACTTAGGGACAACGGACTACACATGATAATCATCCCCTTTATCATAGCAAGTGTCTATTCCCAAAAAATAATGCTTATAATATTTGTATACACGTCCGCAATCAAACTTTAGGCTGTAATATTATTGTATACACGCCGCATAAGACTTTAGTGCTTAATATATTGTATACCCCACAATCAAGACTTTAGGCTGTAATATATTGTAAAACACCGCAATCAAGACTTTAGGCTGTAAGAAATTGTGATCACACCGCAATCAAGACTTTAGGCTTATATAATGTTATACCTAATCAACTTAGCTGTAATAAGTCACGCCGCCGTTAATCAAGACTTTAGGCTGTAATATATTGTAACACGGGCCGCAATCAAGACTTTAGGCTGTAATCTATTGTATATCCGCCGTATATCAAGACTTTAGGACTGTATATATTGTTATACACGTCCGTCAATCAAACTTTAGTTGCTGTATATATGTTATAACATCCGCAATCAAGACTTTAGGCTGTATATATTGTTATACATACCGCAATCAAGACTTTAGGCGTTAATATATGTTACAACGTACTTAGGCTGAATATTGTATCATACCGCAATCAAGGACCTTTCGGTTTGTAATAATTGTTATACATACGCAAATCATAACTTTAGCTGTAATATATTGTATACAAACCCGCAATCAAGACTTTAGGCTGTAATATAATTGATATACCGATACCGCAATCAAGACTTTTAGGTTGTAATATATTGTATACACACCACAATCAAGACTTTAGGCTGTTAATATATTGTTACACACTGCAATCAAATTGATATGATCACACCCCTAGTTTAGGCTGTAATGATGATTGTATACACCACAATCAAGACTTTAGGCTGTAATATATGTATACACACCCGCAATCAAGACTTAGGCTGTATTAGCCCACATAGATGTAGCTCCATTAACCACCACTCTCTGTTTGCGATCCAATAACCCGTTCTCTATCCATGAACAAATGTTTTCATCAAGGCCAACAGTCCTCAGTTTATACATTAGTCGCCTATGTGGCACAGTATCACAGCTTTTTTTAAGTTATTAGATTATTTCATTGTTCAGGAACCCCATGTAGTGGTCCGGATGAAGATTTAGAAGAATTTATCATTGAGAGCAATGTAACAGAAGAGAAATCCTTCATACCTGAAGAGATAGACACTGAGATAATAATCCTGGATGAAGTGACCAATGTTACAGAAGAGAAGCCCATTGCTCCTGAGGATAACTACGTTGAGATGGGCCCAGCAAAGTAGAGGAATCTGTTTCTCCTGAAGAGAATGGCAATGAGAACTGTAACGCCAGTGAAGAGAAGCCCGTTGCCTTCACCTACTGCCGGGGAGTGTTTGAGTTCATAACAATGGAGTTACTGGTTATCATGCAAACGATAGACAGTCTGATCGTTACAGATAAGGGAAATCTAGAGGGTTTTTTAAATAATTGTAACTGGAACATTTAGGGATTTTTTACATTTAATATCAGATCATGAAGTTTATTATAGTTTACAAGATGGAGACAAGTTTCACTAAATGTGATTATTTATTTTTGCATCTTTTCTAGTTTTATTAACTTGTGTCGCCTTTTCCTTTAATCCATTTCTAGCTGTCCTACCATATATGAAAAAAGAACACAAGGTCCCTATCTACCAAACAACAACATTGGAGCTCGGTAATGTATATAATATCTTTCCCATCCTTAGGGTTGATTGTCAGTAAATATTTCCAGTAGATGAATAACAATGTATTGTCAGTCTGGATATCCCAATAATGGTTTCTCCTTCCTCACAGTATCCATGTGTACTTGTGCCTTCCTTGCCCCATTATTTGGATTTATTGGCCATCGCTACGGAAAGAAAGAGACGATGTTTCGATCGCTTTATTCTGGACCCTGTTCACATTTGCAGGATTGTCCATTTCCTATGAGGTAACTGTCCTTATTCCTATTCATTGAGCCATTCATTTGCAATACCAAACAATGTTACAGTTAGATTCAATTTATAATTTACATACTGCATTACCTATTATTGACTTTATCTTTCTTTAACTTTCTTATCCATTAGTCCTCACACTGGGTCTTCACAATCTGCCGAGCTATGACTTAGGCAACGGACTACATCATGATAATAATCCCCTTTATCATAGCAGATGTCTATTTCCCAAAACATAATGCTGTAATATATTGTATACACGCCGCAATCAAGACTTTAGGCTGTAATATATTGTATACACGCCGCAATCAAGACTTTAGGCTGTAATATATTGTATACACACCACAATCAAGACTTTAGGCTGTAATATATTGTATACACACCGCAATCAAGACTTTAGGCTGTAATAAATTGTATACACACCGCAATCAAGACTTTAGGCTGTAATATATTGTATACACGCCGTAATCAAGACTTTAGGCTGTAATATATTGTATACACGCCGCAATCAAGACTTTAGGCTGTAATATATTGTATACACGCCGTAATCAAGACTTTAGGCTGTAATAATTGTATACACCCCAATCAAGACTTTAGGCTGTAATATATTGATACACGCCGAATCAAGATTCTTTAGGCTGTGTGTATTGATAATATATTGTTATACCATGCACCGCAATCAAGACTTTAGGCTGTAATAATTGTATACAACGCAATCAAGACTTTAGGCTGGTAATATATCTGTATTACTACCGCAATCAGGACTTAGGTTGTTAATATTGTATACATACGCAAATCAAGACTTTAGGTGTAATATATTGTATAAAACACCGCAATCAAGACTTTAGGCTGTAATAATTGTATACATACCGCATCAAGACTTTAGGTTGTAATTTATTGTATACACACCGCATCAAGAGGTTGCATGCACCAGACGTTAGGCTGTAATATATTGTATACAACACTGCAATCAAGACTTTAGGCGTAATATATTGTATACAAACCCACATCAAGACTTGAGCTGTAATATATTGTATACACCCTCAATTCAAGACTTTAGGCTGTAATATATTGTATACACACCGCAATCAAGACTGTAGGCTGTAATATATTGTATACACGCCACAATCAAGACTTTAGGCTGTATATTGTATACACGCCAATCAAGACTTTGGGCGTTAATATATGGATACACGCCGGCAATCAAGACTTTTGGGCTGTTATATATGGTATACACACCGCAATCAAGACTTTAGGCTGTAATATATTGTATACACACCGCAATCAAGACTTTAGGCTGTAATATATTGTATACACACTGCAATCAAGACTTTTAGGCTGTTAATATATTGTTACAACCACTGCAATCAAGACTTTAGGCTGTAATATATTGGTATACACACACAATCAAGACTTTAGGCTGTAATATATGTTAAACGCAAACAATCAAGACTTGGCTGTAATATATTGTATACCACACCCAATCAGACTTTAGGCTGTAATATATGTATACAACCCACACAATCAAGACTTAGGCTTGTACTATATTGTATACACGCCACAATCAAGACTTTGGGCAGTAATATATTGTATACACGCCGCAATCAAGACTTTGGGCGTTATATATTGTATACCAACCGCAATCAAAGACTTTAGCTGTAATTATTGTATACACACGCAATCAAGACTTTAGGCTGTAATATTGTATACCACACCGCAATCAAGACTTTAGGCTGTAATATATGTATCACACCGCAATCAGACTTTAGGCTGTAATATTGGTATACACACCGCAATCAAGACTTTAGGCTGTAAATATTGTATACACCACCGCAATCAAGACATTAGGTGAATATATTGTAACACACCGAATCAAGACTTTAGGCTGTAAATATTGTATACAAGCAGCAATCAAGACTTTAGGCTGAATATATGATATACAAACCGCAATCAAGACTTTAGGCTGTAATATAGTTATACAACACCGCAATCAAGACTTTAAGGTGTAATACTAGGGTATACACATGCAATCAAGACTTTAGGCTGTAATATTGTATACACGCTGCAATCAAGACTTTAGGCTGTAATATATTGTATAACGAAGCAATCAAGACTTTAGGCTGTAATATTGTATACACACCGCAATCAAGACTTTAGGCTGTAATATATTGTATCACAGCAGACAACAGACTTAGGCGTAATATATTGTTATACACACCGCAATCAAGACTTTAGGCTGTAATATATTGTATACACACCGCAATCAAGACTTTAGGCTGGTAAGTCCAATGCCCTGTAAGTGAGTAAGTTGTTTCTACATCTGTAGTGTACGGTACCCCAGCCCACCCACAACCGCCATGTTAGATTTTTAAAATAAGCCCCAGAAATAGACTTACCACTGTTCGTTCTCATGGCTTAAGGCATAAGGAGCCTCATTTACCCATGTGTGGCGGGCTAAAAAAGGGGCAACTCAGCTAACCATACTGTAAAGGTTAGGTTAGCGTAAGTTTAACGCGCGAGTGTCCAACAAGACACCCGTGCAACTGGGGGACTGTATTTAATAGAGGATTTAAAACACTTTTAAAATCTATTTAAGACCAGATAATGGCTGATCTTAAATTAGTGCTGGGGGTAAATTTTTTGAGATTGCCCCAGGAGCAAATCCTGTATTAAAATACTGGAAGCCACATTAGCAGCGAGAAATTGTGCATCTAGGTGAAATGAGGCCCAAGGAAAGAGGAGAAGGTAAGGCATTTTTTAACACTAGTGGGGTCTTATAGTGGGTTAAATATTAGTTTTGGGTGTGGACATGCCCTTCAAAAATAATTCAAAGGTTCCTTCCTGGTTATATCTGTCCCCTTCCCATTATGTTACTTCCTAGTGGCCATTCTATTAACTAGAATTCCTATTGCAGTGTCATCGCAGCCTTTTTGGACATATAGCGTTAGGCTGGGGAGTGAACACTGGCTGTGGCTTCTAAGGGTAAGTAAACCTGTGTAAGGTGAGGTTACAGGGATCACCAGACAGGTTTAGATGGTTTCATTTTAAGATGATACAGGGTTGGGAGAAAGGCAATCTGGATGTACAGTATAAGGATGAAGAAACTTATGATTCTTTTTATTTTAATGCAGGTATCCCCAGCCTTTGGTCTGGTTTGGTTGTTTCGCCTAATAATATTTATGGTGGAGCCACGAAGATCATACACTAGACAAGAGGAAAAAAGCACAAAGCAAAATCCCTTTGGTTTGACATTAAGGGAATGCTAAAAAAGTGAGTTTGTCTCCTCCAATGGAACAAGCAGATTTACAGGGAGATTCAATAAAAGTTCTTATCGTTTAAAATGGTGCTAATTTTGCCCCAACCAATCAGATCTTATTTAACATTTGAAAGCTAACATCTAATTGGTTAGGGCAAAATTAGCACCATTTTAAACGATAAGACCTTTTATTGAATAACCCTGTTAATGTATTATATATAATAAAAGGCCATAGAAAGATCATTTACAAATTATAATTGTATTGTGTTTACCAATCCAGATAACCTTTAATGTGTGACTCATTCAATCCTCTCTCTTTCAGTCGTAGCTTTATCTTCTCCATCTTTGGGTATGCAGCTTGGGTGTCCATTCAAAGAGCCATGAACTTCAAGCTTCCCACCTTAAATCATGCCAGGAAAATTACAAACACCAACGTGTTGTGCATGAGAAGAGATTGCTTATTTATTGACAAGTAGGTCCCATTTTTATCCACGTCTTGGCCATTGATCATTCCATCTTGTGAGACTGTAGAGACGTATGGGTTATATTTATTGTCTATGTATATCACGTTGTTTTTTATTACTCTTCCTAGTATGCTCTATGGGACCATCCGATGTGTTAGCGATATCACAGGAATTGTAATTGGTGCAGCAATCAGTAAGAGATACAGCAAGGAGAATCCAAACATAGACCTACTTGTGTTCGCCATTGGACTTTTAGTGGGTGGCCCCTTATATTTTGTGCTGTTGTGCATCGCAGACAAGAGCATCATTGCTGCCTATGTAAGTGTTACCTTTACCCTTAGTGTTAAGCCCCTATATTGTATGGGTGGGTTGCTCTTGGTTTAATGATAATGCTATTTACTGAGCCCATGTATGACCCTGGGGGGAGGGCGGCACAGGACCTCTATTACCTGTATATCATTCACCTATTGTAACCAGACTCTGTGTAACCATTTCTCATCCTTTTATTTCCAGGTGTTACTCTTCTTCTGTAGAATGTTTCTGAATCTAGGAGAGTTGCTTATATGGAACATTGTTAAGGTAACGTAATAGGATATTTCTCAAGTTCCTATTCTACCAGAATCTTCTCTTTTTTATATACGGTACATTCATTCTTCTTAATATTCTTTATTATGGGAAGACGCCTATTTATGTTCATCTGCTATTTTACTAGACGTCAGACAATCAGTGTCTCCCTTTTAACTATTACCCTTTAAACACTCCCCATGCTCACTTGTCTTTTCTCCCTTCCCAGAAAATAGTGAAACCTACACGCATGGCAATAGCAAGTGGCCCCCAGATAGCTGTGGCACATTCACTTGGAAATGGAGGCGGTAGATTGCTCCTTTTATTGGTAAGTAGAATCCGGTCTGGGCTGGAGTATCCATATTCCTTTCCTACGTCTCTCTATTGTACAGCCATGTGGATTACTGTTTCATTCATTAATTCTTTTTCCTAATTAGATTTCTAAATTGATCCTGCGGGGAAAACCAATCACAAACCTGTCCCAGATGCACAGCCTGCAGTACCCACTTGGTATGGTATTCCCATTCATAGCAGTGATCGGGGGATCCCTCTTCCTGCTCACTGGTCTTCGTTATAAGAAGTATATGGAAGAGGCAAAGATTTACAAAGGAGAGACAGAGACAATCCACGGTTACATCTATGATTGCAGCTTTCAGAAAGGTGGGTGGTGAAATAAGTACTGTGTGTAGGTACTCAGTGTGTCCAATAGGTGATCAGGATACGATGTGATCGTATGGAGATTAGGTTTAGTCATACAGGTCAGATTAATTGCTTTATCCCCTATGGAGGTGTTTGTGGGTATTATTTTATTCATTTCTCTTGTATTTTTAGATCAGATCCAGCAGTAAGTGGCGTCTGAACTGAGACATCGTGGAACAATGTGAAGAAGGTGCAGAAGATTTAGAAAGGTGAGCATTTCCCATCCAATGAACAAGCAGCAGGGCTGCACAATATAGAAAAGTACAGAGCTGTAGGCTCCAGTTAGAGATAATTGTTTGGTGGTCTGAGTTTCTATCATAAGGTATACAGGATTTATTATATAGATTGTTGGGCAGAGCAGTAATACAGGGGTGTTTGTGTTTATAATTAGAGATAGTTCAGGGTAATGTTTTGTTACCATGCAGTTTTATTACTCTAGATTCAACCATGAATAGAAGAAGAATAGAAGTTTACCGCATGAAGGACCCTATCGAACCATAGATACGGGCTGTCAATCCGTGCAACGTACCCCAAGCATCACACACAACGAGGCTGCCCACCCTTGTGAAGATCCTCAGCGATGTACGAATGAAGATTTCTTATTGTCCCTTGCCAGCCTGGTCTAACTCCACCTTGCAGACAGTCAGTGACAAGACCAATGGAATGATACAATCTTCAAGAAGTGCACCTTTCTATTGGCGGATCGCAGACACACTGCAAAGGCAGAAATAGACCGGACCAGTGAGGGAATCTTTTGTTAACTATTATAGCTGATAGAGAGAGAACTCTCGGTATTTTCCGGTTGTGAAAAGAGTAGGCAAATCAGGGAAGATAAATGGTATGTACACTGTAAAAACAACTTTAGTTTACTGGATAGCTGTGGCTTTATATATATAAAGGTGTATAATTGTTTTGGTTCTACTCCCCTTGCATACCTTTAATCCTAGAATAGTGCCGACTTCCTCTGAAATGGTGTTTTTAGCTCCGAAGCGACGTTGCCACGAGCGCGCACGTGTTACGTTATCGCGCCGCTACCAAGCGCGGCATAATGACGTCACACATTATTGTGACACGCATCTGCATTGACGTTGTGTCGCATGTGTGCAGTGATGTCACATGTGCACACTACAAAAGTCTGCAAACTTTCCAGACATGACAAGATGTTGGAGATTTGCAGAATCCCGTGGGGGCGGAGCTACAAACGCCATTTCAGAGGAGAAAGAAGTCAGCAACAAGTAGTAAAGGAAGGCTATAAGAGCGGAGTAGAACAAAAAAAATGATAAACCTTTATATTTAAAGCCACAGCTTTCCAGTAAGCTAAAGTTGTTTTATCAGTGTACATACCCTTTAAGTATAATTGTCCAATTTAGCTGGACTTTAGTAACTGAATATGTTTATTTATGTTTATCTGTTAAACTGAATAATAGAAACATAGATGTATACTACCTCCCATCCTCTGGCATCCATCGTAATGTATCAGTATGTTACCAATATACAGTAACTAGAATGTAAGCTCTATGGGACAGGGACTTTTTTCCTTCAAGTCTTAAGGGTTTAATTACTTGTATACTTATTAATGTACATAATTATTTATGTGTTTATTCATATTTTGTGTTTTTTTACTTTTTGTGTTATGCAACTGTACATATCTGTGGATCCATATAAATAAAACTAATCCTACATACAGTACATGTGTTTAGTGAAATCTTTCTATTGTAATGTAAAGTAATATATTGCCCACTGAACTATGTAAAAAGTACGGTAATGTAACACACAATGTAGAGCTTTCCATTGAGCTTTGTACGGTTGTACAACCTCCTTATCCTCCAAAAACCAAACTACAAGTTCCACTAAAAAGGGAGGCCTGCTACTTCCACCTGTTGTCCCTGGTTTGCTACACAGTACACACACCCAGCCAGGCATTGTGTATTGTTGGACATGGCATTTTATATATACAGGTCAGCAGGTACTGGACATGCCATTTTATTTATATAGGTCAGTGTGTGCTGGACGTGGCATTTTATATCTACATATACAGGTCAGTGTGTGCTGGACATGGCGTTTTCTATATACAGGTCATTGTGTGCTGGACATGGCATTTTATATATACAGGTCAGTGTGTGCTGGACATGGCGTTTTCTATATACAGGTCATTGTGTGCTGGACATGGCATTTTATATATACAGGTCAGTGTGTGCTGGACATGGCATTTTATATATACAGGTCAGTGTGTGCTGGACATGGCATTTTATATATACAGGTCATTGTGTGCTGGACATGGCATTTTATATATACAGGTCATTGTGTGCTGGACATGGCATTTTATATATACAGGTCAGTGTGTGCTGGACATGGCATTTTATATATACAGGTCAGTGTGTACTGGACATGGCATTTTATATATACAGGTCAGTGTGTGCTGCTGGAAATGGGGCACTTAATAACAATAAGGTGGTACACAGTACTTGACTGTTAATACTCTAGTTCTTCTTTTATTAGATTTCTAAACAGGACATGTGTGTATATATACACATGTTAATATTTGTATGTTTTTTAGAATTTCATTCTTTTATTCTTAGATAACCAGATACTCTTTAATCAATGTTATTTCAGGAATAATATATATCTAACGCATCCCTTTTCATAAAGATCCCTTACTACAAAAAGTACAAACAAATGTGTTAGAGAATAACATGTACTTCACACTTTACCTGTAAGCTTTCCTTTGCTGTGATGGTAAAACCAGCCAATACACTTGGAGATGTTCCCACGACCTGAGACACAAACACAAAAGAATATTTGGAATTTGAACCTGCTGTAAAAACAATGATAAAAATCCTTGTACTGTCTCTCTAACTCTTCCTGACACTGACTCTGTAACCCACACATTTTATAAGGTGACCCATGCAAAAATCTCCACATTCGTAGGACATTATGGGGCATCCAATTACATTCTAGATTTTTACTGAGCTGCTGCAATTAAATAACATTTGATGGGTTGCTGCAAATTTTGCAGGCCTTACCAAACAAGCCTGTATGTTTTTTTTGTTATTTTTTTGTTTTTTTCTTTTATATTATGGGAAATTGGTCAGCCGGAGAGCCTACACTACAGCAGTCACTATCATCCCCCTATGTATTAAGCAGCAGCCTTTCACAACATTCTTCTGGGTGAGAACAACATATCCTGTAACTCAGTAACAGAGATAATCCGTCACATGGGGATCAGTGAATCTGGAAGGATTAACCTGAAGGTATTGGCAGGATCACTCGGGTATTTGGCATAATTAGCCAGTTATTGTGTGGTTAACATTCCGCTTGTATCTGATGCTCTTAATCTCATAGACATGGGAGGGACCTATGGACCCAGTGTATGGAGAAGAAACTTGATTACAGAGTTACTGTCCATCATATTGTTGCAAGTAAAAAAAAAAAAAGAAAAATTCTTAAAAATATTTATTTGGGAACTGCACATAATCTTTTAAAGGTAAAGTCTACCAACAAAATCAATATGTGTATATAGCTTTATCACCCCCCCCCAAACTTAGATCTCGCTTGGGTTAAAGTACTAGTCCTTGTTCCCTCTGCTGTCTTCTACTGCTGCTCTGTGGGTTTTCCATGCATGGAGCGAGAGAAGGGTCCAGAGTGGTGCCAGTATTGGCTAGGACGGGGTGGAACTTAAACCATGCAAGGTCCAGTTTTGGGGGGGTGATATACCTAACAAATTATAAGGTTTTGGATGGACATTTCGTTCAAACATTTACATTTTCTTACATATTAATGAAGAAAACACATTTCAGGAAATCTTACGCAGAAGAATTAGTAAAGGATATGGGCTGGCAACGATAACCTTTAAACCTTCGTAATATTTCCGGTGTTCGGATGCGGATGTGTTACTTAATCAGCAATATTCTCCAGCTGTAGAAGTATCAGATAATCAAGAGAATGAAAACATTCCCACTTTATACTAATGACATCTATTATGGCTTCACTTCCACAGCTTTCAGTTTCCATACCCCTGAAGGGATTATTTAAAAATATCCTCTATTTGTTGTTCAATATTTGCTTCCTCTTTTTCTACGCTACGTACATTGAAAGGGTCACTGCAATACATTATGGGTAGAGCGTAATGCCCACCGCATAATTTACATACACCATGCACTCCAACCAATCATTTACATACACCAATGCACTCCACACCAATCATTTACACACACCATGCATTCCAACAATATTTACACACATCTGCCCCAACATCATTTACACATACACCATGCACCAACCAATCATACATACAACATGCACTTCCAACCAATCATTACATACACCATGCATCCAAATATCATTTACATACACCATGCACCAACCAATCATTTACAAACGCCATGCACTCCAACCAATCATTTACACACCCCATGCACTAACCAATCATTTACACACCCCATGCACTCCAACCAATCATTTACACACCCCATGCAATCCAACCAATCATTTTACACACACCATACACTCCACCAATCATTTACACACAACCATGCACTATAACCATTAATATATTTGGTTAAAAACTATAAAATAAAGGGTAAAGTACTGATTGGATTTGGTGTGCTCATGATCCCCAAAACTATATTCTAATCCTCATGTGGACAAATGATTGAACAATTGCTTAGCCAAGTAAAAATACCACATTACCTTTTAGAGACCCTGCAGTTGAAAGTCTGAATCCCGTTTATAACCGCAAGTGCTGCATGGCTGAGTTTTCAATGAGGAGATCAGTAACATTATCAGTAATAATAAGGCGGAAGGTTTGCAGATGATATCCGGTTGTCAATAAAATAGGCTTGATATAAGCCGTTTGCTGTTTCTTGATTATTACCTGTAACAGAAATCATGAAATTATTTTCTTTACGGGTCTAGAATCCTTTATTTCATTGTAGAACATGGACCTAAGATTACCTTTCCACTGTTCTATAGATAAAACTAGAAAGGGAAGATTATACTTAAACTTTCAATTTGGCTTGAAAGGTGGCATTTGGGAAGGACCGTGTGTTTGTGCTGCAGATTTTAAAAACTCAATATGGCAAGACAATGACATGTTTGTTTTTACTATAGTTACACTTTAAAAGGGCATCTTTACCAAAAAATAGGTATTTTAAATGTTGAACTAACTGGAAACTATAATTCTTCCCAAACTCCACTGTATCTTTGTTGTTGATCTGCCCCCATTTCTTAGATATTCAATCTAAAAATGCCGTATGGGTGTGTACAGGCTTGACAGTTGGTGTGTGTGGGAAAAAAGTCAGGTCGGATGGAAGTGGGAGTGGTTAAAAGATGCATTAGATGAGGCAAACTATGTTTCAGTGTCCCTTTAAGCATTTCCAATTGCCACTTGGAGTCAGGAAGAATTTTTTTTTACCTTTCATAATTCTGGTGGGGTTTTTTCGTCTTCCTTTGGATCACTTTTGATGATTGGTCGAAATTTGTTATTTGACTAGTTACACCTTTAAATATAAAAGCCACGAGAATGAACGGGATCTTGGTGTGTATAACTGTCAGTTGAGAGGGTAAAAAAACGAACATTTTTGATAATTGGTCAAAATTCATTTTTGACTATAGTGACCCTTTAATATGTCTGGCACCTAATTGAAAGGGTAGGGCAGTTGATGTGAGTACCGATGTCAGGATGGGAGGTAAAAAAACTAACTTTTTTGATGATTGGTTAAATTTATAGTAGTTAACTTTTTATATGGCTGCCACGGAATGGGAGGTGGGTCAGTAGGTGTGTGTACCTGTGTAACTTTGATGGTTTGTGTTTATGACCATAACATTTTTGATGATCGATAGCTACATGGCGTGGTGGGTGGTGGGGGGAGGGAAGTTAAGTGCCCGGGTTGGAGATTCGGGGGGATGATAGTTACACTTAAAGGAAATTAAAGCATATAAGGGAGATTCAATGAAAGTCTTATCGTTAAATGGTGCAATTTTGCCCAAACAATCAGATCTATTTCACATTTGAAAGCTAAACATATGATTGGTTGGGGCAAAATTAGCACATTTTAAACGATAAGAACTTTTTATTGCATTATGATAATGCATTATTTAGTAATCTTAAGCAGTTTTTAATTTCCCATCTACAGTAAGCCATGCATGGTTTTGTGCAGAGTATAATATAAAATAAATTTAGCATTTTGTACAGTGGTGACCTTTTTTTTGTTTTTTAACTTAACTCCTTTATTAAAGAGGAACTGTGGTCCAAAAATGACAGAATATGCTCTCCTGAAATTTTTGCAATTATTGTCATTGTTTATTTGTTAGTTTTGAAGATATTTACATTTTTGTGGTGATATGGCAGCAGCATCACCAGGTCCCCTGCACTTCCTGCTTCCTGCTCTGAAACCATGTCAGTCATATATATACAAGTCAGTGTGTGCTGGACATGGCATTTTATATATACAAGTCAGTGTGTGCTGGACATCAGTGTGTGCTGGAAATGGCATTTTATATAAACAGGTCAGTGTGTGCTGGACATGGCATTTTATATATACAAGTCAGTGTGTGCTGGACATGGCATTTTATATATACAGGTCATTTTGTGCTGGACATGGCATTTTACATATACAAGTCAGTGTGTGCTTTACCCCCTTTTTCGAAAGATTATGTGCAGTTCCCAAATAAATATTTTTAAGAATTTTTCTTTTTTTTTTTTTACTTGCAACATATGATGGACATGTAACTCTGTACAAGTTTCTTCTCCATCACACTGGGTCCATAGGTCCCTCCCATGTCTATGAGATTAAGAGCATCAGATACAAGCGGAATGTTAACCACACAATAACTGGCTAATTATGCAAATACCCGAGTGATCCTGCCAATACCTTCAGGTTAATCCTTCCAGATTCACTGATCCCATGTGACGGATTATCTCTGTTACTGAGTTACAGGATATGTTGTTCTCACCCAGAAGAATGTTGTGAAAGGCTGCTGCTTATACATAGGGGGATGATAGTGACTGCTGTAGTGTAGGCTCTCCGGCTGACCAATTTCCCATATATAAAAGAAAAACAAAAAAATAACAAAAAAACATACAGGCTTGTTTGGTAAGGCCTGCAAAATTTGCAGCAACCCATCAAATGTTATTTAATTGCAGCAGCTCAGTAAAAATCTAGAATGTAATTGGATGCCCCATAATGTCCTACGAATGTGGAGATTTTTGCATGGGTCACCTTATAAAATGTGTGGGGTTACAGAGTCAGTGTCAGGAAGAGTTAGAGAGACAGTACAAGGATTTTTATCATTGTTTTTACAGCAGGTTCAAATTCCAAATATTCTTTTGTGTTTTGTGTCTCAGGTCGTGGGACATCTCCAAGTGTATTGGCTGGTTTTACCATCACAGCAAGGAAAGCTTACAGTTAAAGTGTGAAGTACATGTTATTCTCTAACACATTTGTTTTGTACTTTTGTAGTAAGGGATCTTTATGAAAAGGATGCGTTAGATAATATTATTCCTGAATAACATTGATTAAAGAGTATCTGGTTATCTAAGAATAAAAGAATGAAATTCTAAAAAACATACAAATATTAACATGTGTATATATACACACATGTCCTGTTTAGAAATCTAATAAAAGAAGAACTAGAGTATTAACATCAAGTCCTGTGTACCACCTTATTGTTATTAAGTGCCCCATTTCCACAGCGCACACACTGACCTGTATATATAAAATGCCATGTCCAGTACAGTACACCGAACACTTATATATCATCTACCTATCCATATTGCACCTATAAGATATCCATGTGCCACACACAATGACTCTGTAAATAAATGCCATGTCCAGCACACAATGACCATGACCTGTATATATAAAATGCCATGTCCAGCACACAATGACCTGTATATATAAAATGCCGTGTCCAGCACACAATGACCTGTATATATAAAATCCATGTCCACACACCATGACCTGTATATATAACGCATGTCCACACACACTGCCTGTATATAAAAATGCCATGTCCAGCACCAATGACCTGTATATATAAAAGCCATGTCCAGCACACACTGACTGTATATATAAAATGCCATGTCCAGCACACAATGACCTGTATATATATAAAATGCCATGTCCAGCACACACTGACTTGTATATATAAAATGCCATGTCCAGCACACAATGACCTGTATATATAAAATGCCATGTCCAGCACACAATGACCTGTATATATATAAATGCCATGTCCAGCACACACTGACTTGTATATATAAAATGCCATGTCCAGCACACAATGACCTGTATATATATAAATAAAATGCCATGTCCACACACACTGACTTGTATAATAAATGCCATGTCCAGCACACACTGACCTGTATATATAAATGCCATGTCCAGCACACAATGACTGTATATATAAAAATGCCATGTCCAGCACACACTGACTGATCTGTAAATAAAATGCCATGTCCAGCTACACAACTGACCTAGTATATATAAATGCCATGTCCACACACAATGACGTATATATAAAATGCCATGTCCAGCCACACAATGACCTGTATATATAAAATGCCATTCCAGCACACATGACCTGTTATATAAATGCCATGTCCAGCACACATGACCTGTATATAAAAATGCCATGTCAGCACACAATGACCTGTATATATAAAATGCCATGTCCAGCACACAATGACCTGTTATATATAAAATAGCCCAGTCCAGCACCCACCGTGACGATATAGAAAATGCCATGTCCAGCACACACTGACCGTTGTGTATAAAAAATGCCATGTCACGCACAATGACCTGTATAAAAAGCCATGTCCAGCACACACTACACAGATACTAATCTGATATAATGCCATGCCAGCACACGACGTAATAAAAGCCATGCCACACACATGACCTGTATATATAAAATGCCATGTCCACACACAATGACCGTATATAAAAAGCCATGTCCAGCACACATGACCTGTATATAAAATGCCAGTCACACACAATGCCTTTAATTATAAATGCCATGTCCCAGCACACAATGACCTGTAATAATAAAATGCCATGTCCAGCACACAATGACCTGTATATATATAAATCATGCAAGCACACTGCCGTATATAAATGCCATGTCCGCACCACTGACCTGTATATATAAATGCATGTCCAGCACAACACTGACCTGTATATATAAAATGCCAGTCCAGCACACACGACCTGTATATATAAATGCCATGTCCAGCACAATGACAACTGTATATATAATGCCATTGTCGCACACACTGACTTGTATATATAAAATGCCATGTCCCACACACTGACCTGTAATATATAAAATATGCCCACCCAACAATGACCTGTATATATAAATATGCCATGCCCAGCACACTGACCTTATATATAAAATGCCAGTCCAGCACACACTGACTTGTATATATAAATGCCATGTCCAGCACACAATGACCTGTATATATATAAAATGCCATGTCCAGCACACACTGCCTGTATATATAAATGCCATGTCAGCACACACTGACTGTATATATTAAAATGCCATGTCCAGCCACAACTGACCTGTATATATAAAATGCCATGTCCAGCACACACTGACCTGTAAATATTAAAATGCCATGTCCCAGCCACAACACTGACTGTATCTGTATTATAAAATGCCATGTCCAGCACACACTGACCTGTATATATAAAATGCCATGTCCAGCACAGACCACTGACCTGTATAATATAAAATGCCATGTCCACACACACATGACCTGTATATATAAAATCCATGTCCAGCACACCACTGACCTGTATCTGTATATATAAAATGCCATGTCCAGCACACACTGACACTGTATATATAAAATGCCATGTCCCAGAACAATGACCTGTATCTGTATATATAAATCATGTCCAGCACAGCACCACTGACCTGTATGATATAAAATGTGCAATGTCCAGCACACAATGAACCTGTATGATATAAAAATGCCATGTCCAGCACACAGGAGGCAGATGACCTGTATATATAAAAATGCCATGTCCAGCACACACTAAACACACTGACTGTATTTAAAATGCCATGTCCAGCACACAACTGACCTGTATATATAAATAAATGCCCTGTTCCAGCACACAATGACCTGTATCTTAAATTGCCATGTCCCCAGCACCAACTGACTTGATAAATAAAAGCATGTCCAGCACACAGCACACTGACTGTATATATAAAATGAACAAATGTAAATATGCCGATCCACACACACTGACCTGTATATATAAAAATGCCATGTCCAGTCAACAATGACCTGTATCTTATAAAATATCCATGTCCCAGCACCAATGACCTGTAATATATAAAATGCAGTCCAGTCCAGCACACACACTGACCTGTTGTATATATAAAAAAAAAAAAAATAAAAGCCATGCCATGTCCAGCACACACTGACCTGTACCTGTATATATAAAATACGCATGTCCAGCAACACTGACCTGTATCTGTATATAAAATGCCATGTCCAGCACACAACTGACCTGTATCTATATAAAATGCATCCATCCAGCAGTCCCGCACACATGACCTGTTATATAAAAATATGACCATTGGTCATGCCATGCAGCACAACATACTGACCTGTACTGTATATATAAAAAAATAATAAACCATGTCTCCAGCACTCTACCAACAAAATCAATATGTGTATATAGCTTTATCACCCCCCCCCAAACTTAGATCTCGCTTGGGTTAAAGTACTAGTCCTTGTTCCCTCTGCTGTCTTCTACTGCTGCTCTGTGGGTTTTCCATGCATGGAAGCCGAAGAAGGGTCCAGAGTGGTGCCAGTTATTGGCTAGGACGTGGTGGAACTTAAACCCATGCAAGGTCCAGTTTTGGGGGGGTGATAAACCTATATACAAATTATCAGGTTTTGGGCATGGACATTTCGTTCAACATTTTACATTTTCTTACATATTAATGAAGAAAACACATTTCAGGAAATCTTACCGCAGAAGAATTATTAAAGGATATCTGGGCTGGCAACGATAACTTTAAACCTTCCGTAATATTTCCGGTGTTCAGTGATGCGGTGTACTTAATCAGCAAATATTCTCCAGCTGTAGAAGTATCAGAATTAATCAAGAGAATGAAAACATTCCCACTTTACTACTAATGACATCCTATTTAATGCTTCACTTCCACAGCTTTCAGTTTCCATACCCCTGAAGGGATTATTTAAAAATATCCCTCTTATTGTTGTTCAATATTTGCTTCCTCTTTTTCTACTCTACTGTACATTGAAAGGCTTCACTGCAATACATTATGGGGTAGAGCGTAATGCCCACCGCATAATTTACATACACCATGCACTCCAACCAATCATTTACATACACCATGCATTCCAACCAATCATTTACACACATCATGCACCCCAACCAATCATTTACATACCCATGCACTCCAACCAATCATTTACATACCCCATGCACTCCAACCAATCATTTACATACACCATGCACTCCAAATAATCATTTACATACACCATGCACTCCAACCAATCATTTACACACGCCATGCACTCCAACCAATCATTTACACACCCCATGCACTCCAACCAATTCATTTACACACCCCATGCACTCCAACCAATCATTTACACACACCATACACTCCAACCAATCATTTACACACACCATGCACTATAACCATTAATATATTTTGTTTAAACTATAAACTAAAGGGTAAAGTACTGATTGGATTTGGTGTGCTCATGATTCCCCAATAACTATATTCTAATTTCCTCATGTGGAACAAATGATTGAACAATTGCTTAGCCCAAGTAAAAATACCACATTCACCTTTTAGAGACCCTGCAGTGAAAGTCTGAATCCCGTTTATAACCGCAGTGCTGGCATGGCTGATGTTTTCAATGAGGAGATCAGTAACATTATCAGTAATAATAAGGCTGGACAGGTTTCCTGCAGATGATAGATCCGTGTTGTCAATAAATAGGCTGATATAAGCCGTTTGCTGATTTTCTTGATTATTTACCTGTAACAGAAAATCATGAAATTATTTTCTTTACGGGTCATAAGAATCCTTTATTTCATTGTAGAACATGGACCTAAGATTACCCTTTCCACTGTTCTATAGATAAAACTAGAAAGGGAAAGATTATACTTAAACTTTCAATTTGGCTTGAAAGGTGGCATTTTGGAAGGAACTGTGTGTGTTTGTGCTGCAGATTTTAAAACTCAATAATGGCAATGACAATGACATTGTTTGTTTTTTACTATAGTTACACTTTAAAAGGGCATCTTTACCAAAAAATAGGTTATTTTAAATTGAACATAACTGGAAACTATAATTCTTCCCAACCTCCACTGTATCATTTTGTTGTTGATCTGCCCCCTATTTCTTTAGATATTCAATCTAAAAATGCCGTATGCGGTGTACAGGCTTGACAGTTGGTTTGTGGGAAAAAAGTCAGGTCGGATGGAAGTGGGAGTGGTTAAAAGATGCATTAGATGAGGCAAACTAATGTTTTCAGTGTCCCTTTAAGCATTTCCAATTGCCACTTGGAGTCAGGAAGGAATTTTTTTTTACCTTTCATAATTCTGGTGGGGTTTTTTCGTCTTCCTTTGGATCAACTTTTTTGATGATTGGTCGAAATTTGTTATTTGACTAGTTACCCTTTAAATATAACAGCCACGAGAATGAACGGGATACTTGGTGTGTATAACTGTCAGGTTGAGAGGGTAAAAAAACGAACATTTTTGATAATTGGTCAAAATTCATTTTTTGACTATAGTTACCCTTTAATATGTCTGGCACCTAATTGAAAGGGTAGGTCAGTTGATGTGAGTACCGATGTCAGGATGGGAGGTAAAAAAACTAACTTTTTTGATGATTGGTTAAAATTTATAGTAGTTACCTTTTTAATATGGCTGCCACGGGAATGGAGGGGTGGGTCAGTAGGTGTGTGTACCTGTGTAACTTTGATGGTTTGTGTTTATGACCATAACATTTTTTGATGATCGATAGCTACATGGCGTGGTGGTGGTGGGGGGAGGGAAGTTAAGTGCCCCGGGTTGGAGATTCGGGGGGATGATAGTTACCACTTAAAAGGAAATTAAAGCATATACAGGGAGATTCAATGAAAGTTCTTATCGTTTAAAATGGTGCTAATTTTGCCCCAACCAATCAGATCTTATTTAACATTTGAAAGCTAACATCTGATTGGTTGGGGCAAAATTAGCACCATTTTAAACGATAAGAACTTTTATTGCATTATGATAATGCATTATTTTTAGTAATCTTAGCAGTTTTATATTTCCCATCCTACAGTAAGCCATGCATGGTTTTGTTGCAGCAGTATAATTATAAAATAAATTCTAGCATTTTGTACAGTGGTGACCTTTTTTTTTTTTTTTTAACTTAACTCCTTTTATTAAAGAGGAACTGTGGTCCAAAAATGACAGAAATTGCTCTCCTGAAATTTTTTGCAATTTATTGTCATTGTTTATTTTGTATAGTTTTGAAGATATTTACATTTTTGTGTGTGATATGGCAGCAGCATCACCAGGTCCCCTGCACTTCCTGCTTCCTGCTCTGAAACCATGTCAGTCAATCTGCCCTGTGTCTCCTCCTCTCCTGTTTTCACACTGTGAGAAAGAAGGGCTGTATATTCCCTTACCTTCTCTGCAGCTGCAGGTCCTTCACACAGCAGAGAGGAGGAAGGACTTCCTGTCTCCCTCACACACTGAGGGAGAAGCCTCAGGAATGTCACATGTCAGCCTCTCACCCATTAACTTTCTGGTCAGTCATTTCTGTGTATCTTGGGCTGTGGAGCACGTAGAGAGGTGGTTGGTGGCTCGTTTTAAAGGTAGGAAACTGGCCTTTCAATTAAACTCTACTTGTTTGGAGACCACAGTTCCCCTTTAATCACAATGTCAGTATCACCTTGACGGAGACCCTCCATTTACCCTTATCTATGTGTAAGTAGAACAATTTCAATAGACATCATATTTAAAGGCAATCCATCATTTAGATGAAAGAACAGACTCCTCAATTGGATGTTGATAATCATACCTCCCAACATTTGAAAACATAAAAGAGGGACAACAAAGTGGAGTGGGAGTTCAGCGCCCACGGCAAATTTTGGTCACACCCACTTTTATTAGGCCACGCCCACTTCCCCACAGGTTACGCCCAATTTAAAGATAACCCCCACAAAAAAGGGCCACTTTTTAAAATATGCATAATACACTACCCAGTATGCTAATATCTGTGTTTATCTATTTATCTGTGTTTGTATCTATTTTTTATAGATATCCTGGTCTCTCTCTTTTTGTCTACTTCCCTATCTGTCTCTCTCTATATCTTTCCATCTACCTGTCTATCCATCTATCTTATTTTGTCTACCTTCCTATCTGTCTATTTATCTGTATCATCTGTATCTATCTATCTACCTGTCTGTCTATTTGTCTATCTAGCAGTACACAAAATGTATTAGAGCACTCACAGGTCTTGTGAAAATTCAAGTGTTTATTCCATACACACAGCAAGTGGCAAAGTTTCGGTCTGATGCTTAGGACCTTTATCAAGATATTAGAAGATTATCAGTATATGTAATCAGATATTAGTGCTCTAATACATTTTGTGTACTGCTATGTATCATGGGATCATGATTGAGGCACTCACAGGTCCTTGTGAAAATTCAAGTGTTTATTCCATACACACAGCAAGTGGCAAAGTTTCGGTCTGATGCTTAGGACCTTTATCAAGATATTAGAAGATTATCAGTATATGTAATCAGATATTAGTGCTCTAATACATTTTGTGTACTGCTAGATAGACAAATAGACAGACAGGTAGATAGATAGATACAGATGATACAGAAATAGACAGATAGAAAGTGACAAAATAAGATGATGGATAGCAGTTAGATGGAAAGATATAGAGAGAGACAGATAGGGAAGTAGACAAAAGAGAGAGACCAGGATATCTATAAAAATATACAAACACAATAAATAGATAAACACAGATATTAGCATACTGGGTAGTGTATTATGCATATTTTAAAAAGTGGCCCTTTTTGTGGGGGTTATCTTTAAATTGGGCGTAACCTTGTGGGAAGTGGGCGTGGCCTAATAAAGTGGTGTGACCAAAATTTGCCGTGGGCGCTGAACTCCCTACTCACTTTGTGTCCCTCTTTATGTTTTTCAAATGTTGGGAGGTATGATATCAACATCCAATTGAGGAGTCTGTTCTTTCATCTAAATGATGGATTGCCTTAAATATGATGTCTATTGAAATTGTTCTACTTACACATAGATAAGGGTAAATGAGGGTCTCCGTCAGGTGATACTGACATTGTGATTAAAGGGAACTGTGGTCTCCAAACAGTAGAGTTTAATTGAAAGGCCAGTTTCCTACCTTTAAAACGAGCCACCAACCACCTCTCTACGTGCTCCACAGCCAAAGATACACAGAAATGACTGACCAGAAAGTTAATGGGTGAGAGGCTGACATGTGCACTTCCTGAGGCTTCTCCCTCAGTGTGTGAGGGAGACAGGAAGTCCTTCCTCCTCTCTGCTGTGTGAAGGACCTGCAGCTGCAGAGAAGGTAAGGGAATATACAGCCCTTCTTTCTCACAGTGTGAAAACAGGAAGGAGGAGCCACAGGGCAGATTGACTGACATGGTTTCAGAGCAGGAAGCAGGAGTGCAGGGGACCTGGTGATGCTGCTCGCCATATCACCACAAAAAATGTAAATATCTTCAAAACTATACAAAATAAACAAGGACAATAAATTGCAAAAAATTTCAGGAGAGCAATTTCTGTCATTTTTGGACCACAGTTCCTCTTTAAAAAGGAGTTAAGTTAAAAAAAAAAAAAAAAAAGGTCACCACTGTACAAAAAGCTAGATTTATTTTATATTATACTGCTGCAACAAAACCATGCATGGCTTACTGTAGGATGGGAAATATAAAACTGCTAAGATTACTAAAAATAATGCATTATCATAATGCAATAAAAGTTCTTATCGTTTAAAATGGTGCTAATTTTGCCCCAACCAATCAGATGTTAGCTTTCAAATGTAAATAAGATCTGATTGGTTGGGGCAAAATTAGCACCATTTAAACGATAAGAACTTTCATTGAATCTCCCTGTAATGCTTTAATTTCTTAAGTGGTAACTATCATCCCCCCGAATCTCCAACCCGGGGCCTTACTTACTTCCCTCCCCCACCACCACCACGCCATGTAGCTATCGATCATCAAAAATGTTATGGTCATAAAACACAACCATCAAAGTTACACAGGTACACACACCTACTACCCACCCTCCATTCCCGTGGCAGCCATATAAAAAAGTAACTACTATAAATTTTAACCAATCATCAAAAAAGTTAGTTTTTTTACCTCCCATCCTGACATCGGTACTCACATCAACTGACCTACCCTTTCAATTAGGTGCCAGACATATTAAAGGGTAACTAAGTCAAAAATGAATTTTGACCAATTATCAAAAATGTTCGTTTTTTTACCCTCTCAACCTGACAGTTATACACACCAAGTATCCCGTTCATTCTCGTGGCTGTTATATTTAAAGGGTAACTAGTCAAATAACAAATTTCGACCAATCATCAAAAAAGTGATCCAAGGAAGACGAAAAAACCCCACCAGAATTATGAAAGGTAAAAAAATTCCTTCCTGACTCCAAGTGGCAATTGGAAATGCTTAAAGGGACACTGAAAACATTAGTTTGCCTCATCTAATGCATCTTTTAACCACTCCCACTTCCATCCGACCTGACTTTTTTCCCACAAACCAACTGTCAAGCCTGTACACACGCATACGGCATTTTTAGATTGAATATCTAAGAAATAGGGGCAGATCAACAACAAAATGATACAGTGGAGGTTGGGAAGAATTATAGTTTCCAGTTTGTTCAATTTAAAATAACCTATTTTTTGGTAAAGATGCCCTTTTAAAGTGTAACTTAAGTAAAAACAAACATGTCATTGTCATTGCCATTATTGAGTTTTAAAATCTGCAGCACAAACACACCCAGTTCCTTCCAAAATGCCACCTTTCAAGCCAAATTGAAAGTTTAAGTATAATCTTTCCCTTTCTAGTTTTATCTATAGAACAGTGGAAAGGGTAATCTTAGGTCCATGTTCTACAATGAAATAAGGATTCTTATGACCCGTAAAGAAAATAATTTCATGATTTTCTGTTACAGGTAAATAATCAAAAATCAGCAAACGGCTTATATCAGCCTATTTATTGACAACACGGATCTACATCTGCAGGAAACCTGTCCAGCCTTATTATTACTGATAATGTTCCTGATCTCCTCATTGAAAACATCAGCCATGCCAGCACATGCGGTTATAAACGGGATTCAGACTTTCACTGCAGGGTCTCTAAAAGGTGAATGTGGTATTTTACTTGGGCTAAGCAATTGTTCAATCATTTGTCCACATGAGGAAATTAGAATATAGTTATTGGGGAATCATGAGCACACCAAATCCAATCTACTTTACCCTTTAGTTTATAGTTTAAACAAAATATATTAATGTTTAGTTGCATGGTGTGTGTAAAATTGTTGGAGTGTATGGTGTGTGTAAATGATGGTGAGGCATGGTGTGTAATGATTGGTTGGAGTGCATGGGGTGTGTAATGATTGGTTGGAGTGCATGGGGTGTGTAAATGATTGGTTGAGTGCATGGCGTGTTGTAAATGATTGGTTGGGTGCATGGTGTATGTAAATGATTATTTGGAGTGCATGGTGTATGTAAATGATTGGTTGGAGTGCATGGTGTATGTAAATGATTGGTTGGATTGCATGGTGTATGTAAATGATTGGTTGGGGTGCATGATGTGTGTAAATGATTGGTTGGAATGCATGGTGTGTGTAAATGATTGGTTGGAGTGCATGGTGTATGTAAATGATTGGTTGGAGTGCATGGTGTATGTAAATTATGCGGTGGGCATTACGCTCTACCCCATAATGTATTGCAGTGAAGCCTTTCAATGTACAGTAGAGTAGAAAAAGAGGAAGCAAATATTGAACAACAATAAGAGGGATATTTTTAAATAATCCCTTCAGGGGTATGGAAACTGAAAGCTGTGGAAGTGAAGCATTAAATAGGATGTCATTAGTAGTAAAGTGGGAATGTTTCATTCTCTTGATTAATTCTGATACTTCTACAGCTGGAGAATTTTGCTGATTAAGTAACCCGCATCACTGAACACCGAAATATTACGGAAGGTTTAAAGTTATCGTTGCCAGCCCAATATCCTTTAATAATTCTTCTGCGGTAAGATTTCCTGAAATGTGTTTTTCTTCATTAATATGTAAGAAAATGTAAATGTTGAACGAATGTCCATGCCCAAAACCTGATAATTTGTATAGGTTTATCACCCCCCCAAAACTGGACCTTGCAGGGTTTAAGTTCCACCACGTCCTAGCCATAACTGGCACCACTCTGGACCCTTCTTCGGCTTCCATGCATGGAAAACCCACAGAGCAGCAGTAAGACACAGAAGGGAACAAGGACTAGTACTTTAACCCAAGCGAGATCTAAGTTTGGGGGGGGGTGATAAAGCTATATACACATATTGATTTGTTGGTAGACTTTACTTTAAAGATTATGTGCAGTTCCCAAATAAATATTTTTAAGAATTTTTCTTTTTTTTTTTTTACTTGCAACATATGATGGACATTAACTCTGTACAATTTCTTCTCCATACACTGGGTCCATAGTCCCTCCCATGTCTATGAGATTAAGAGCATCAGATACAAGCGGAATGTTAACCACACAATAACTGGCTAATTATGCAAATACCCGAGTGATCCTGCCAATACCTTCAGGTTAATCCTTCCAGATTCACTGATCCCATGTGACGGATTTCTCTGTTACTGAGTTACAGGATATGTTGTTCTCACCCAGAAGAATGTTGTGAAAGGCTGCTGCTTATACATAGGGGGATGATAGTGACTGCTGTAGTGTAGGCTCTCCGGCTGACCAATTTCCATATATAAAAGAAAAACAAAAAAATAACAAAAAAACATACAGGCTTGTTTGGTAAGGCCTGCAAAATTTGCAGCAACCCATCAAATGTTATTTAATTGCAGCAGCTCAGTAAAAATCTAGAATGTAATTGGATGCCCCATAATGTCCTACGAATGTGGAGATTTTTGCATGGGTCACCTTATAAAATGTGTGGGGTTACAGAGTCAGTGTCAGGAAGAGTTAGAGAGACAGTACAAGGATTTTTATCATTGTTTTTACAGCAGGTTAAATTCCAAATATTCTTTTGTGTGTTTGTGTCTCAGGTCGTGGGACATCTCCAAGTGTATTGGCTGGTTTTACCATCACAGCAAGGAAAGCTTACAGTTAAAGTGTGAAGTACATGTTATTCTCTAACACATTTGTTTTGTACTTTTGTAGTAAGGGATCTTTATGAAAAGGAATGCGTTAGATTAATATTATTCCTGAAATAACATTGATAAAGAGTATCTGGTTATCTAAGAATAAAAAGAATGAAATTCTAAAAAACATACAAATATTAACATGTGTATATATACACCATGTCCTGTTTAGAAATCTAATAAAAGAAGAACTAGAGTATTAACAGTCAAGTCGCTGTGTACCACCTTATTGTTATTAAGTGCCCCATTTCCACAGCAGCACACACTGACCTGTATATATAAAATGCCATGTCCAGTACAGTACAGCCGTAACAACCCTGTATATCAACATGTACCTATCCGCACATTGCACCCTGTATATAAGATGAAATGCCATGTGTCCAGACACACAATGACTCTGTAAATAAATGCCATGTCCAGCACACAATGACCATGACCTGTATATATAAACAATGCCATGTCCAGCACACAATGACCTGTATATATAAAATGCCTGTCCAGCACACAATGACCTGTATATATAAAATCCATGTCCACACACCATGACCTGTATATATAACGCATGTCCACACACACTGCACCTGTATATAAAAATGCCATGTCCAGCACCAATGACCTGTATATATAAAATGCCATGTCCACACACACTGACTGTATATATAAAAATGCCATGTCCAGCACACAATGACCTGTATATATATAAAATGCCATGTCCACAACACACTGACTTGTATATATAAAATGCCATGTCCAGCACACAATGACCTGTATATATAAAATGCCATGTCCAGCACACAATGACCTGTATATATATAAATGCCATGTCCAGCACACACTGACTTGTATATAAAAATGCCATGTCCAGCACACAATGACCTGTATATATATAAATAAAATGCCATGTCCACACACACTGACTTGTATAATAAATGCCATGTCCAGCACACACTGACCTGTATATATAAATGCCATGTCCAGCACACAATGACTGTATATATAAAAATGCCATGTCCAGCACACACTGACTGATCTCTGTAATATAAAATGCCATGTCCAGCACACAACTGACCTGTATATATATAAATGCCATGTCCACACACAATGACCTGTATATATAAAATGCCATGTCCAGCACACAATGACCTGTATATATAAAATGCCATTCCAGCACACATGACCTGTTATATAAATGCCATGTCCAGCACACACTGACCTGTATATAAAAATGCCATGTCAGCACACAATGACCTGTATATATAAAATGCCATGTCCAGCACACAATGACCTGTTATATATAAAATAAGCTACCAGTCCAGCACCCACCGGACGATATAAAAATGCCATGTCCAGCACACACTGACCGTTGTTATAAAAAATGCCAGTGTCACGCACAATGACCTTATAAAAAGCCATGTCCAGCACACACACACAGTACTAATCTGATATAATGCCATGCCGCACACCGACGTAATAAAACCATGCCACACACATGACCTGTATATATAAAATGCCATGTCCACACACAATGACCGTATATAAAAAGCCATGTCCCAGCACACATGACCTGTATATAAAATGCCAGTCACACACAATGCCTTTAATTATAAATGCCATGTCCCAGCACACAATGACCTGTAATAATAAAATGCCATGTCCAGCACACAATGACCTGTATATATATAAATCATGCAAGCACACTGCCGTATATATAAAGCCATGTCCGCACCACTGACCTGTATATATAAATGCATGTCCAGCACATAACACTGACCTGTATATATATAAATGCCATGTCCAGCACACACTGACCTGTATATATAAATGCCATGTCCAGCACAATGACAAACATGTATACTATAATGCCATTGTCGCACACACTGACTTGTATATATAAAATGCCATGTCCCACACACATGACCTGTAAATATATAAAATATGCCCCCCAACAATGACCTGTATATATAAATAAATGCCATGCCCACACACTGACCTATACTATATAAAATGCCAGTCCAGCACACACTGACTTGTATATATAAATGCCATGTCCAGCACACAATGACCTGTATATATATAAAATGCCATGTCCAGCACACAATGCCTGTATATATAAATGCCATGTCCAGCACACACTGACTGTATATATTAAAATGCCATGTCCAGCACAACTGACCTGTATATATAAAAGCCATGTCCAGCACACACGACCTGTAAATATTAAAAATGCCATGTCCCAGCCACACACTGACTGTATCTGTATTATAAAATGCCATGTCCAGCACACACTGACCTGTATATATAAAATGCCATGTCCAGCACAGACCACTGACCTGTATAATATAAAATGCCATGTCCACGCACACATGACCTGTATATATAAAATCCATGTCCAGCACACCACTGACCTGTATCTGTATATATAAAATAGCCATGTCCAGCACACACTGACCTGTATATATAAAACATGCCATGTCCCAGTACAATGAACCTGTATCTGTATATATAAATCATGTCCAGCCAGCACCACTGACCTGTATCTGATATATAAATTGCAATGTCCAGCACACAATGAACCTGTATTATATAAAAATGCCATGTCCAGCCACACAGAGCAGACTGACCTGTATATATAAAATGCCATGTCCAGCACACACTAAACACACTGACTGTATTTAAAATGCCATGTCCAGCACACAACTGACCTGTATATATAAATAAATGCCCTGTTCCAGCACACAATGACCTGTATCTTAATATAATCCATGCCCCAGCACAACTGACTTGATAAATAAAATCATGTCCAGCACACACACCTGACTGTATATATAAAATGACAAATGTAATCCAGGATCCACACACCTGACCTGTATATATAAAAATGCCATGTCCAGCATACATGACCTGTATCTTATAAAATAATCCATGTCCAGCACCAATGACCTGTAATATATAAAATGAGCCAGTCCAGCACACACACTGACCTGATTGTATATATAAAAAATAAAAAAAATAAAATGCATGCCATGTCCAGCACACACTGCCTGACCTGTATATATAAAATGCCATGTCCAGCAACATGACCTGTATCTGATTATAAAATGCCATGTCCAGCACACAACTGACCTGTATCTATATAAAATGCATTCCATCCAGCAGTCCCGCACACATGACCTGTTATATAAAAATACATGACCATTGTACATGCCATCCAGCACAACATACTGACCTGTACTGATAATATAAAAAAATAATAAACCATGTCTCCAGCACAGTGCTCTAATACATTTTGTGTACTGCTATGTATCATGGGATCATGATTAGAAACACCCAGGCATGACTGGAAAAAGTCTGTAAGGTAGAGTGCACACTATTTGCTTTTGATATTTGTCTATCTATCTATCTTTCTATCTCTTTTTGTCTACCTTCCTATCTGTATGTTTCTGTCTACCTATCTTTTTTTGACTACCTACCTACCTGTCTATCCAGCTATCTCTTTCTGTCTTCCTACCTATCTATTTGTCTATCTGTATCTTTCTATCTACCTACCTATCCATCTATCTGCCTATCCATCGATCTATCTCTTTCTGTCTTCCTACCTATCTATTTGTCTATCTGTATCTTTCTATCTTACTACCTATCCATCTATCTGCCTATCCATCGATCTATCTCTTTCTGTCTACCTATATGTCTATGTCTATCGGTATCTTTTAATCTACCTGTCTATCCATCTAAAGCTTTTTCTGTCTACCTACCTACCTACTTACCTATCTGTCCATCTGTAGCTTTCTACCTGTCTATCCATCCATCTATCTCTTTCTGTCCGCCTACCTATCTGTCTATCCATCTATCTCTTTCTGTCTACCTACCTACCTATCTATTTGTCTTTATATATCTTTCGCTTTTCCCAGTCTAACTTCCTCCTATAGTAAAAAGTCTAACTACACTGGATTTTACATGTACGGTGTTATTCCACTGGATTTCAGTAAGATCTCATTGTAACTAGTCAGTGGCTAGAATGAATGGACACCATTGACTCAGAATGAGATCTCAGTGTGGGGAGACTCTTTACTCTATAATGAAGTTAGACTGGACAATTCCCAAATGGAAACTGTTTTAAGAGAAAGTTAGGATAAAAGGTGATTATGTCCTTTAAAACCGATATGTTTGTGGGAGTTTCCCCGCCCCTTCTTTCTATGCTGCCTTGCTTCTTATAACATCCCTGTAAGCCAAATCTTCTTTGAATTTGGAACCGGTGTATTGTTTAATCTGTGTATGTGAAAAGCAAGTTAAAGGGGAAGTTCAGTGCAAATACATATGCTTTTCAGAAAAAAGAGCAGTATTTTTTCATCCCAATGACCTTAATCTGCCAATTCAGCATTTTGTCTGTGTATAAATAAATGTTTCCGAAATATCGACTTCCTGTTTGCAGGACCCCTATTGGAGAACGTTATGGTTTTGCCCTTGACCCAGCACCTGGGTTGATTCAGCTGCTCAGTAGAGATCTGAGCATGTTTAAACCAATCAAACAGCCAATCAGTAGAAATGACTGTTAGTAACATTCCAAGGTAGTGGTGCATCCTGGGAAGAAGAAGGACCGTTAGAACCTGAAATGTCAGCTCACTAATGTCAACAGCAGGGAACAGCAAAGGGTATGAATTAATTAATTAATTAACTCATGGTGAAAATATGTAGAATAACTAAGAAGGCATTACACAAACTAACAATTTAACAAATATTGTTCATTTCCACTGAACTGTCCCTTTAAGGTGGGTACACACTGTACCAATCTGTCAAAGATGACAGACAGAATCTTGCAGATTTTTTAAAGATGGGAGTACAAACAGTGATGATATAACAGCCCCTATATAAGGTATATATAAATAGGGAGAATACTTTATATATATGTGACTGCCATACTCGGGGACTCGCCATGATCGTTGACAACTCCCTATGCTTTAGCATAAGGGGCCGGCGGAGGGAAATTTTCCATTTGAAGAGAGCACTTCAGACGCAGAATGTTCAGACGCTGTGCTAAGATCAGATACACTTCATTATCCTCCAGCTGCAGTTTTGCACCATGACTTGGTCCCTAGCGTGTTTTGCCGCAGGAAAGCTTCATCAAGCCATATAAGTGTATAACTAGGAACGATTTAAGTTTAGTAACGATTAAACAAGCAGGAAATTAATGGCCCTCAATCTGACACAGATTAACACCTTTAACAAAGCTTAAAGGGGAACTGTGGTGGAAAAAAAAACTTCACGTGAGTGGACAAGTCCATGGACCCATGAGTGGGTGGGGCCATGAGTAGGCTAGATGCTATAAAAACCTTAACCTCTTCGAAGGGAGGGGGAGGGAGTCCAGTTTCTTCCACACACTATGTGAATGTCAGCCTCCCACCCCTTAACTTTCTGATCAGACATTTCTTCATATCTCTACAGCACATAGAGAGGTGGTTGACAGCTCATTTTAAAGATAGGAACAACCTAGCCTTTATTTTAAAATCATCTGGAGACCAGTGTAACCTTGTAGACGAAGAGTCTACCACATCACTAACATTGTGCAAACCATTCCCATGTTTCCCCTTGATACTGAATTATTTTGAACTAAAATGCACACTCTGTTTATCTACTTATTGTATCTATGACTATATTACTATGTATTACTAGACAGAAATCTATACAGCAGAACTTGAAACGGAAACTTTGAAACGGAAAAAAACACATCAAGTATAAGCGCTAATATGGAATACAGAATGTCTGTTTTTCAAATGGATTAAAATGGACCTAGTGTGAACAAAGCATTGTATTGCTGAGTTTTAAACTCACAGACATCCCACCCTGCCATTTCAGGCTTCCATTGTGCAATATGTAGACAGGTCATAGGACTAACTGGATTAATAACCCACGTGGGTGATGGTGCATGTGTAAAGATATTAAATATAACAATCAAAAAGAAAAGGTACACCAGACGTTTAACGTCCCCTATACAGTGCTATTGAGAAAGCCTCGTGTAGGGGAGAAACGTGTCTGGCGTTTCCTCGGATGGCCTTTTGTCCTCCTTCTGGGACCTCCTAACTCGTTTATGGCACTATATCCTCCCTTGGTGACACTTGACTTAAGACAGACCTCGGACAGATAAGTGCACTGATAGTCTAGCTTTATTGCACAGGATAATGAGTTGTACTTACAATATTTTATCAAGTATGTTTTTGTATATATTTATGCTTTAAAGGTTTTTAATCTTTGTTTATCATGGTCCTTACCCTAAGTATATGCAATAAATTAAGTGTGTGTATATACACTATTTTGCTCAATGATTTAGTGCTGTGAATCTTTTCCTTTTAAATTGTTGGTTCAGGCTTCTGGGCAGGGTGGGGAAGGGGGCATGGCGAGGGGATGTGACGTCTGTGATGTCATTTAGGGGGTGGGGCTAGAGACCAAGGGTGAGGATGGAGGCGGGGTTAGGGGTGTTCCGGGGGTATGGCAAAAGGGGGAGTGACCACGGAGGAGACTAGAGTCTCCTCTCGTTCGCGGGAGTCTGGGGTGAGGGAGACTCCCGCGAGTCGCAGGAGGGGAGGGATACCTGTACTCACTAGATACTCACTATGTTTAACATGCTTAACATGGTTGTAATTATATTCATTAAGCAGTCTGATCATCTTTTACCAACAAGTTACATTTATATATATATATAGATTATGTAACATGTATCTGTATGGGGTATGTACTCACACACAAACATTTAGATATGTAAATTGTGTAACATATTAGGAAATTCGGAGCACTCAACTGGATTTTTCAAAATAACAAACAACGTTTATTGAAATCACATCACATCAACGCGTTTCAGTCCACCTGGGACCGTCATCAGGATTGTGTAACATGTATATGTATACGGCATGTATTCACACACATATATTTAGATATATAGATTGTGTAATATGTAAATGTATACGGTATGTATTCACACAGATATGTTTTGATATGTAGATTGTGTAAAATGTATATGGTATGTATTCGCACACACGCATATAGATATATAGATTGTGTAACATGTATACTGTATATGGTATGTATTCACACACACACATATTTAGATATATAGCTTGTGTAACATGTAGATGTACAGTATATGGTATGTATTCACAGACACATATTTAGATATATAGCTTGTGTAACATGTAGATGTATATGGTATGTATTCACACACACATTTAGATATATAGATTGTGTAACATGTAGATGTATATGGTATGTATTCACACACACATATTTAGATATTAGCTTGTGTAACATGTAGATGTATATGGTATGTATTCACACACACATATTTAGATATATAGCTTGTGTAACATGTATATGTATATGGTATGTATTCACAGACACATATTTAGATATATAGCTTGTGTAACATGTAATAGTATTGGTATTATTCACGAGATTCACAGACCATATTTGTTAGATATTAGGTGTGTAACAGTAATTGTTATGGTATGTATTCACAGACACATATTTAGATATATAGCTTGTGTAACATGTAGATGTATACGGTATGTATTCACACACACATTTCGATATATAGCTTGTGTAACATGTATATGTATATGGTATGTATTCACACACACATATTTAGATATATAGCTTGTGTAACATGTATATGTATACGGTATGTATTTGCACACACACGTTTAGATATATAGATTGTGTAACATGTAGATGTATACGGTATGTATTTGCACATACACGTTTAGATATATAGATTGTGTAACATGTAGATGTATACAGTATGTATTCACACACACATTTAGATATATAGATTGTGTAACATGTAGATGTATACGGTATGTATTTGCACATACACGTTCTGATATATAGATTGTGTAACATGTAGATGTATACAGTATGTATTTACACACACATATTTAATTCTCCCACTCTCCCTGCAGCTATATAGGTGACCTCTTTTTACAAAGTGTGTCAGTAAACAATATTCCTTTTTATCTTTTTTACATTACAATATTTTTATCTTTTTCTTCTTTGATATAAATCCCTCATGTGTAACTGTTCTCCCTGTGGTGACATAGCTTTGCTTTTTAAATGCAAAAGACCAACATCTATGATTTGTAACCTACATAGTCTACCGACACCTCATAGAAATAGAAAGTCTTACAGACAAACAAGGTTATTCAATAAAAGTTCTTATCGTTTAAAATGGTGCTAATTTTGCCCCAACCAATCAGATATTAGCTTTCAAATGTTAAATAAGATCTAATTGGTTGGGGCAAAATTATCACCATTTTAAACGATAAGAACTTTTATTGAATCTCCCTGAATATGTTACAGGTCAATCCCTATTTACACATCGAGCAGATTTGTACACAGTATATTGTACCATTCCCATATATTTATTATTAGGATTTTACAGAAATGGTCTATATACACAACATAATCAGATCAGAACTGGCGTGATTCTCACTCGCTTCAGATCGTGTTTTGCGAAAAGCATTCCAGTGCATTCAAGGTGTGACTGGTCCCACTGTTTGCGCTGCGCTCTGTTATCAGACCGGGTGCAATCACCATTTTTTGTGCAGATCACATGCGCCCGATGAAAAAAATTGCTAGTGTGGCCTCAGCCTTAAATGATTAGACTGTGTACACACCAGCCAATATTCCTATAAAACAGATCAGTAGTCTGACCAATGGGGTTTAAAGAGCTGGAGAAATGTCTGCACAATCGATTGGGTGACCCATTTGAAGCCATGTGATGGAATGAAAATTTCTACCAAATCCGATCCATTTAACCAGTTTTGGCAAGAAAAGAAATGTGTTTTAATAAAGATCTTGGTCGGACAGGGAGAAACATATGCCCCTGTGTACACAGCCTTAAGAAGTATTTGTAGGGGGAAGGATTCATTCCCAATAGCAAACGCAAAACGCAGTGAAAAAAAGAATGCACTACATTTGTGTCCAGTTCCTGCTTGAGGTTCACTTATATGAAATGGAATTGAATTGCGCATAGCAATTGACTAGGGAAAACATTACAATGCCATCCCTATAGAATGTGTTATGAATAATGGACAGAAACACCAATTCTAAGGGCTGGTAAGCACAGTGATTGTAGCTGCATACACAATACCAACACCTTTGGAATAGATAATACATTTCGGAAAACCCAACAACCAAAAGTACAGCCCACTACCAATACAAGCAGGTCAGTCCCATACAGTTGGCCTTTCTCTGAAGAAAGTGTCTATGAGACAAATATTTATCTTTAAGATATGAATTCTGAAGACTTGTGCATCGCTGTATAATTTCCTAGGTGTATAATTGCTGTAAATAATGCCACAATTAGATTTTCTGAATAATTGATGTGCATTCAAATGCATGCAAATTTGTAGGTAACAATTAGCTTTCTATGAAAAGTGCCTGATTGCTTAGACAGCCAGAAACAATGTACAACATACACCGAAAAGCGAAGTTACAAACAAATGTATAATGTGCATAAGGATGTGTGAGTTTAAGTCACGGGTACCTTGTGGTACTTATGAAAGTAACACAAAACCAGTCTAAAAGATTTTCAAAAACTTGCTAAGTAAAAGAAACTGTGTCATTGTCACATTGCGCAAAACAGGTTTTAAAAGCAAGAAAACGAAACGGATTAACGCAAAAGACAAGCTAAAGCAAAAAAGAAAATTCAGGGTGACTTCTTACAATTAATCACACAATTAAATTTTATAGCTACTTTATTTTGGGGCTTATGTAATAAGAGGTGCAAAATTTGTCTGTACCAATAATTTGCAGCAGACAAATCAGACGTTCTTACTGCAGTAGACTGTTAAATATTATTGGTTGCTTCTGATTAATAGCACAAGAAAATATTTGCATTTACTGCATAAGCTAATGTTAGTTAAAATGAGGAACAGAATTTAATACTCACCGTTGCACATTTCTGGAATATTGCACCACTGTTCCGGACAAATGACAAGCCGTCCTTTCTCTGTAAAAAACCCCAAAAAGTTTGGTTTTTAATCCGCACCCATAGAAATCCGTAACGTTTATCTATAGATGAGTCAAGGTTTTGAAAATCTGCCGATATGATGGAATGTTCAAAATAGTTCAAATCTAAGGATAATCGATAATTGAATATTAGAAAATCCAAAATTAATAAAAAAAATTTACCCAAACAATTGTATTTGAAAAACAAAAATTGGGATTGAAAATGCGAAAAATTCAGATTTCTCGCACACGATTTTTAATAACATGGAAGTCGCAGGAACACAAAAGTTACTGCGATTTCTGATGCACGTGCGACTGTGCATGTGTGTCCGTTTTGGTAACGCATGTGATCACCATTTTTTTCCGAAATCGCATGCGTTTCCATAATGGAAAATAGCAAAATTGCATGTGCGAACGCAGGAAAACGCATACTTTGGTGCACTGCAGTGTGGCCTCAGCCTCAATTGGGTTTTCAGGATTTTCAGAACATGAACAGTTTCCGCGGAACCACTTTCAGAATGAAACCTCCCAGTATTGTTCATCTATTATTAATGACTGGCACTAGTAATGTCATCCATTCTATTCAGTGTTTGTGCATTTATAGAAATAACATACCATATATACTAGAGTATAAGTCGACGTTTTTAGGATTTAAAAAAGGCCTAAAAATCCTACCTCGACTTATACTCGAGTCACTAACCTGAAATCCTTCAGCCGCTCACTTTCTCTCTCTTCCGCATCCCACGGTGCTGTGTCTGATGTCAGTACTCGGCGCCGGTCTTACCCTGGACTGTGGATGCGGAAGAGAGAGGAAGCGTGCAGCTGCAGGATTTCAGGTTAGTGATTTTAGATAGATGCAGCCGGATTACCTAAAAGCAAGGCCCCCCCCCGGGGGGGGGGGGGGGGCCTCTGGGGGTAGGTGAAGTGCTTGCCATTGAAGATGTTTGGAAACTACAACTCCCAGCAACTAAAGCATGCTGAGAGTTGTAGTTTCCAAACATCTGGAGTGGCAAGGCATTGGGGGGGGTTATTGTGTTGGATTCCATTTAAAGGGCAACTAATGCCTTAAAACAATACAGATTCAGGATAATGGAATCTATTGTTTCCTTCTGATTCTGTATTGTTTTGAGGCTTTTGTTGCCCTTTAAATTGACAGCAGAATTCCCATACAGTATTCCCATACAGTAATAACCATACTGGATTTGGCTATTACTGTATGGGACAAATGTATGGAAATACAGAATCAGAAGGCAGCCGTGGTCATATTTTCTACCCTTGACTTATACTCGAGTCAATCATGTTTTACTCCTTTTCCAGGTAAAAATAGCTGCCTCGACTTATACTCGGTTCGACTTATACTCGAGTATACAGGTACTCCTCAATGTTACAGAAAAAAACCCACTAGAATATTTATTACGATACAATTTCAATGCAGCCATGTGATGTAAGTTTATGCTACATTGATTTTAATGAAATTTCATTTCAATATACAGAGTGAAGTACATAAAATATGTGTAATTACAATATTTAGCCCATCATTAAAAACACAGGCGTGCTGTGAGAAAAACTTGCACTGCCAAGTGTGTCACAGTCTGAACTAGAACAACATGAGCAGATTTGTTTCAAACAAAATACAGAGATTATTACTGGATATTCCCCCGTTATTTTGAATGTGAATTGGCCCTATGAGTAGGCTATACGGGTGTGATTACTGTGATAAAACTTCATCGGTATGCTTTGTATTTACATGCGTCATCTGTAGCATGTAATAACTAGAACATTAAATTATAAGGACACCTGGCACACATTGTGGGTAACGGAATGAAATTACAAAGATCTCTGGGTAATTCTAAAAAAACAATTGGTAAATGTGAATCATTATTATATACAGTATTTATTATACTGTATTTTATCAAATGGGCAAAAAATAAAAAAAACTATATGAAAACCAAAATTTTACTTCTCCAGGGGATCTATATAGAAATTGAGTTACACAGGCAGAAACCTAATTTAATGTCCTTTAAGGATAAGTACAATGTAAAAACAAGTTAAGTTTATTTGTAAGCTGCAGCTTTAAAAAATATCTCTCCCCCCCCCTTTTTTTTTCTAGGTCCCTCCTGAGCCTACCTGTGGTGCTGTAAAGCTGCTGACATCTTGGATGTGCAGTGAAGACTGTTGAGCTCCTCTCCCTGAGACATGCGCCGTGACGTCACGCGCCCACGGACCACATGTTCGCGGCTTTTTGAGGCTTAAGCAGAAGGTTAAGCCAGCAAGTCTCAGAGGGGACTGTTTTTACAGTGTACTTATCCTTTAAAACAAAGGTAGAAATTCTAGGAATATGTATTATATGGACATGAACACAATAATTAAAGGGCATTCCTATTCAAATGAGAAATTCTACAGGTAAATCATAACCCAAAACTACAATAGTTAGAGAACTGAGAGGTGTAAGTCTAACCTGCCTCCTCTGAGCATGTAAAAGCTTGTAGAAAAAAACTCAGAGAGCTTGGAGAGGAGACGGAAACATTTGAGAGGCAGAGGGAAGGGGGAGAAGAACATCTTGTTGTATAACAGATTATCTCTACATCTGTCAGCTTTCTAATTATCATAGTTTTGGGGTGTGGTTTGCCTATAAATACTTTTTCATTTACGGGTAGTAGATGCCCTTTAAGAAAAGATCAAAAACCCAATTATCACCCTCACCACCTTTTTTTTTTTTTTTTACAAAATATTCCTTATTAATATTTTGCAAAACTATTTGGTGGGTTTTCATGATGAGAAGCCTGACCGTGATATCTAGAAAATATCTAGACAAATCTATAAAATAATTCTGTCAGGAACACTAGGTAGCACCCATTAGGTACCATAACCCATGAGTGCAATAACCAGATCACATCTTTATCTGGTATGGACACCCTAGTTCCCCTTCTGATCACATTATTGCCCCCTAAATACCTCCTGTACTCATGTCTAGTCAATTCCAAACCTTGCTTCTATTGTATTAGTGAATGCATCAAGGTCAGCCTCTCAGTGTCACCACAAGTGATCACACCATACATGATCACAAATCCTGCCTTGGCCTTCATACAGCAAAGTAATATATACACTTATATATTACAAATCCTGCCTACCTTCCATACAGCAAAACCTTCCCAAGTAAATGACTTTTTCATGCATGGAATGTTAACTTTTTATGTTCACACACCAACCTTTAGTAATATGTTCTAAAATATATAACCAGGGAGGTGTAATAAAAGTTCTTTTCGTTAAAATTGGTGCTAATTTTCCCTCAGCCAATCAGATCTTATTCACCATTTGAAAGCTAACATCTAATTTGTTGGGGCAAAATTAGCACCATTTTTAACGATAAGAACTTTTATTAAATCTCCCTAAAAGAGTAGAAAAAGTTTGGACATGGTTGGTACATGACTGATATTTGTCTCCCTCTAAGCCACATAGAGGTTAACAATCTTTAAAAGCAGCGATATTATAAAATAATAACCCAATCGTACCAATGATGATATTCATAGCAATATACAATTTCCAGCAGGTCCAACAGCTCAAAGGAAACATTTTCTATTTTAATACCCTTTCAAATTAAACACAATCAAAGCCCAGTGAGTACGAATAGTGAGAGCTCCATGATGCAAATATAAAAACCATAAGCAGCAGAAGTCAACAGCACATGTACAGCAAAGAAAATTAGATATCGATTTTTACTGACAAGAACACAAATGATGTGCCTGACAAGAATATGCAATATTTCTCTATTTCTCTGGTACAGAAGAAGCCAAGTAAATCTAGGTTTCAGCTAACCGTACACTATATTATCCAGCGTAATAGAAAAAGAAATCAATTAAATGGAAAATATTAATTCTTGCTTTAGTTGCGCTAGCATGGAAAGAAAAATAATTATTTTTCAAGACCCCTATAATGATGATTTTTAAAACTGAATTGAACTAAAATTACAAACTGAAATTTTCGAGGATAGATGGAATTCCCCATGTATCCTAGCATGATTTGTCCTTACACACCCTGGTAGAACATGTGCACATGCTTATAGGATGATGTGAAAGTAGGCAGAGCTTGAACAGTTACTTTCCATAGGCTGCTACTTCTGTCTAGGGGTGTTCTGTTTACTGGTTCACATGTGACATTCAGTCTGAATAGTGAGTTTGTGTCTACAGCCCATTGTATAAAGAGCAAACAGATTCAAAAAAAGGAAGGAAGAGATTTAAAAAAAAAAAAAAAAGTAAAACGTTTAAACAAATTGTTAAACTGCATAAAATATCTGGATATCTCGCCTCTGAAATCAGTAGCACTGTGGAGAAATCATTCCCTTAATTTTAAAGGTTTCTAGATTTTTCAAAGTAGGTCACAGACCCAGATACATGCACAGTTAAGTTTTCTAGGTTCCTCCTTCCCCCACAGCTGTCAAGTAATTACTGGGTGGCCTGCCCATGACCACTATGTAATCAAGAAAAATGTGCCCATACAATATATCTAACCTGCTGTCATTCTGGACAACTGTCTGACCCAATCACTTTACAGCTGACGTTACAGGTGTAAGGATGATTGATATCTAACCAGGGAACTTTGCTGGAACATTGACAGGTAGGAACCCCCCCCCCACACACACACACACACACTCACACCCACCCCTTCCAGGTTCCTTCTGACTCCTTGTCTCCTACCATTAATAGACTTTTTCTGTAGTGTAGACCACCCCAACCGCCAAGTTCGTTTTGTAAAAAAAAAAGCAGCACAAATGTACAGTACTTACACTCCTTTGTTCCCCCGGGGTTCTGCATTGCCAGCAGCCGTATCTATGATGGGAAACTGCTCAGCCAATCACAGACGTGGCTGCCGGTCTGACCCCTTCTGGCAAGCAGAGGGCCGGGAACAGGAGTGGGCTACACTACAGAATTTTTTTTTCAGGGTAAAGACCCTTTAATAGGCAAATAAATCAAATTTTTCAAAGAAGGGCCATGGGGTGCTACACAACTTATACATAACTCCTCATGACTTCTAATATACTTAGAATTGACAGTAGGGGATAAATTATCCCTTATAATACAATAGTGGTTCTTAGAGTTACCTGTATAACTCAGTCTGAAGAAATATTGCGGTGGTTGGGGGTAGAATGGGGTTAGGTAGGGGTTTTGGGGGTGGACATGCCCTTTAAAAGTGTAAAAATAATGCTTACAAGCAACTGTAGTGGCATTTCGGTTGGTTGGGGAAGACTTAAAATCAGTCACTATCGTGCCGTGTATGGCCGTACGCCCGACAGATCCCCAAACTCCAAAGCCACGGAGCCCACAATGGAGTTTGGCGGTTTGGACCCTCTTTCCTGCGCATTTCATTAGTCTTACTACTGAAATTACCATCCTGCATCCTGTTTCTGCCATTTAGACTTTTGTGCAGCCTGGAAGCCGTGATAGTGTTCCCCCATAGTGTACCTTGTGACTTGTGTTCTATTGGTGAGAACTACACAGGACAATTTGATGGATTGGGTGAGATTGTTGTGTTTGCCTGCATACATGTTGCAATATTGCACTACCTTGTAATGTGGGTGGACTGTTTCCAGTGGATTTAAACAGGGGTACTTATACATATATATTTTTAGCATGGTAAGGAACGTCTATAATCAATATACTGGGATGGTGACATCTAGGTTTCTGTAACTAATTTACCATTGATTAGATAGGATACTGGTTACCAAGACTTTTTATTCCTAGCCCAGCCTATTTTAAGTGGCGTCTTTAATGTTGCTATATTTATATGTTGTTTTACTATGCTAATATGTGAAAATACTAACAATAATACATAAACTTTAGTATATATCACTAGACTTTCTTTTTCAGACTCTGTTCGCTTGGTAGGTCAAGGAATAATTCCCCTACCTTTAGGTATTTATTTTATTGGGATATTGGTGGTTAAGTGCCACGTGGCATTTTGCCCAGTGTAATAGTGGGGCCCTAAGCACTCACCCTAAACGGTGTATACCACTGCGTGTTTTAAAGGGCATGTCCACCCTTATAAAAAATTTATAAGATATATACTATGATATGGGCAAGGGGTTTTATGGTAGGGGGAGGGATCGCAAAAGGGGAGGGAGAGGGAGGGGGAGAAGGGCTGCAGTACGCATGCCAAACTTCTCCCGGAGGCCAGGTTGGAGACAGAGTCCTATATGGACTCTGCTATCCTCCTGATGGGCAGTTTTTGGGACTTTGGGGGGGGGGACTACAGGAGAACCATATGGAGCTGGGATGTGAGGTAAGGATTTTATTACACTACATGGTGGGGCCATTAGTGGGAGGGATTATAGTTTTGGGGGTGGACATGCCCTTTAATTAGCGGCTGTCTTGGCCAATTTAAACGTCATATGTTTACCAATCTGTGAGCTGGGCATCATATGTTTACCAATCTGTGAGCTGGGCATATGGGCATCATATATTTACCAGTCCGTGTGGGCTGGGCATACGGGCATCATATATTTACAGTGCCATCTTTTTGAGCAGAACATTTGGGCATCATCAGGGAGATTCAATAAAAGTTCTTATCATTAAAAATGGTGCTTATTTTGCCCCAACCAATCAGATAGTAGCTTTCAAATGTTAAATAAGATCTGATTGGTTGGGGCAAAATGAGCACCATTTTTAATGATAAGAACTTTTTTTGAATAACCCTGTATGTGTTCACCAGTCTGTGTGAGATAGGCATCATATATTTACTATTCTGTGTGGGCTGGGCATATGATGGGCATCATATATTTACCAGTCTGTGTGATGGGCATATGGGCATCATACTGTATATTTAGTATTCTGTGTGGGCTGAGCGTTTTGGCATCATTTATTTACCAGCCTGTGTGAATGAGGTAATTTTGTAAACTAACTATTGAAGACCCTATTTTTTTTCATTAACATTTGCATGTAACCTCCACCAGACAGTATGAGTCAGCCCTCCAGTACTCTGTATTAGTCAGCCTTCCAGTGCTCTGTGTTAACCCTCCAGCAGTCAGTGTTAGCCCTCCAGCACTCCGTATTAGCACTCCAGTGCCCTCTGTTAACCCTCCAGCAGTCAGCGTTAGCCCTCCAGCACTCCATGTTAGCCCTCCAGCACTCCGTGTTAGCCTTCCAGTGCTCTGTGATAACCCTCCAGCAGTAAGTGTTAGCCCTCCAGCACTCCGTGTTAGCCCTCCAGTGCTGTGTTAACCCTCCAGCAGTCGGTGTTAGCCCTCCAGTGCTCTGTGTTAACCCTCCCGCCTCAGTGTTGCCCTCCAGCACTCCGTGTTAGCCCTCCAGCAGTCGGTGTTAGCCCTCCAGTGCTCTGTGTTAACCCTCCAGCAGTCAGTGTTAGCCCTCCAGCACTCCGTGTTAGCCCTCCAGCAGTCGGTGTTAGCCCTCCAGTGCTCTGTGTTAACCCTACAGCAGTCAGTGTTAGCCCTCCAGCCTCCTGTTACCCTCCATGCTCTGTGTTAACCCTCCAGCTCAGTGTTGCCCCCCAGCAGTCAGTGTTAGCCCCCCAGCACTCCGTGTTAGCCCTCCAGTGCTCTGTGTTAACCCTCCAGCAGTCAGTGTTAGCCCCCCGCACTCTGTGTTAGCTCTCCAGTTCTCTGTGTTAACCCTCCAGCAGTCAGTGTTAGCCCTCCTGCACTCCGTGTAGCCCTCCAGTCAGCCCTCTGTTTTATTAGTCTGTTACGTTACCTTAACAAGATCATACACTTGAAAATTGTTGACATCAATGTAAAGTCAAAATAGAGGTCTTTAAATTGGGTGTAATCGTTCCTAAACAAAGTAGTGTGACCAATATCTCTGCTGCCATCCCCTATTTTATCCTTTTCTGCATTTCAAAATATTAGGAAATATGCTGCTGCCCTCACCCAAGATGGAGATACATGCGCAACGGGGCCTAGAGGACAGTCGCAATGTATCGTGAAAGGGCTGCTTAATTGTATTGCCCCCCAGGCCTAAAGGTCCCCGTCTTCCTCTGCACCTATCCCAACATTATAAAATAATAAGAGAACCGGTAGGTGTAGTAGTAAAACTTACATTTAAATAAAGTAGCAATAGCTGATAACATAATTAATACACAGCAGTTTAAACCAACATGTTAATTCTCCACAGTCTAAAACAACCCCTATTCAAAAAATAATCAACAAAAATCAAACAGCAATAAACTGTAAAATACACTCTAGAGAATGGCAATAGAGTAAATTAACCCCCTGGTGGTGTGCGCATCAGGCCCTACCTCCTGACCTCAGTCACATGCTCCCTTCCCTAAACTTGACTGTAACTGGATTGGCAAGACTAGAGTCTACCAGTAGGAGAGACCTGTACTGAGATCCTGCAGGTCTTGGCATAAGCAGAGAACATTAAGGTCAGTGACCAAACTGTGCAATATTGGAAAGCTTGAGATAAGCTAATAAGCCCCATGTTCATAAGATAAGAGAGGAGAGACAGAGATTACTGCTTTTATGTCAAGAAAGTCCTTCGATTTAGTGTTGATCTGGGTCTTTAGTTTCCGTTCAATGCCATAAAAATAATAATATATACATATAACAGTATACTCTGCTTGACATGAGCAAGTGCTCTGTATAGAGTTAAATGGTCCAATCTAGTTTAAAGAAATGTTAAGGCCTATTAAAGTATCGTTTGCTACTACACCTACTGTACATTATTTTTCTTTTGCAAATAAGCCTTATGAAGATCCTGGGTAATTTCCAGGTCTTTAGTGAATGCCAGATTATCTATTGGTTTAGAGCGATACACCTGCGGTTGCAAAATATGTAAATTACCCAGAAGTCTCCTTATTTGTGTGCGTGAAAAAATGACCAAGACAGATGTCAATAACCGTAACAGAATTTAATTTAGATAATGTAGTCTAAAGGTAATGCACTTTGGGTTGCCGGTGTTGGTGAACCAAGCAACTTAATGTCCTCATAAATTGTAAACTACTGTAGAATACAAAGCAAATTTCAATCACAGCCATACTAACAGATATGTAAAGGATATTAGTAAACCCTTTAAATTACCTGAATGTGCAAGATATGAAATAAAAAGGCCTTTATGCTCCCTGCTCTACTTTCAATAGACAGAGATGACAAACTTGCAAGCCTCCTGATTTTTTTAAACTACAAACCACCAGCATTCCCTGGCTGCATGGGAGTTGTAGTTTTCAAACATCTGTAGGGCCAAGTTAAGCTTTTGACTGGTCGGCAAGGAGGAAGGAATGTTGGTCGCGGCAAAAGCAGCCACATCCGACAGTTACCATGACGAGCTGCGGTCAATAGAGAACTGCACAATCGGCCATGATTTTCCAACACATCCCATTGTGCGTTCACCGTTTCACAAACAAGCGGTCAGCCGCAATACAATACTTCGGCCCAACCAACCGAAACACTGAAATGTCAGCCGGGCTGAATTATTGTATGGTATGTAACCAGATTTAGACATCCCTGATAGAAGAGATTATCACATACATCAGTGAGAATAAAATCCCCACAGTTTACTCAGTAGCACATACTGATAGAAAGAATGCATGACCGCTTCACCACAATGATTTTGCTTCACCCGTTTTTTGCTCAGCATTCTTTGTTATTAAAGTTTAACTTTATTAGCAGTGATACATTGCCAGTAGCGGAAACCACATATCGCTTATTTCGCAGAGAGTCGGAAATCTGTTTATCTGTGGGAGAAACAGTGCAGGAATCTAAAATTACATTCCATAGATTAAGTGTCATGCAATGAATGATAGTGGAAGAGGATTTAGAAGTAGAAAAGCGATAAGGGGATATTAGAAAACCCCATCTGGAGATACATTATTCTTACTGTCATCTGAAAGGAAAACTTTTTGTAGGTGTGATTTATTTTCTCGATAATTCATGTGAATGTATGGGGAAGCTTATACTGGTAAATACAGTAAAATGAGATGTGCCAATATTCAGCTCCTGATTGGTTAGAACAGTGCAGATAGTGTTCCCTGAGAGGTTTCTAGTGGTCCTCATATTCTAACCTTGGACAGATATAACCTTCCACTACAAACAACTATAGATGAAGCAGGGAGCCCCATTGTTAGCTGGGGGGCTGATTTCTATTAACACCACTGAACTGTTAAAATCCACCTTTGTGATGACTTTGAGTACATTTATTTTAATATCACTATATTATAGCTATATCGATCTATTTATTGATCTATGTGTTATACTCATACAAATTGTCTATTTTGATGAATCGATGACCTAGAAAGAAAAGATTAAGACAAATAGGAATATTTTTTTATGAAGGGGTTTCCCAGGCATGAAAATTGTTTCAAGGGTTCCACAAGGATAATAAAATTGAGAAACACTGGGAAAAAGATACTGCTTACATCTTACTTCATCCAATCAGTGAACAATAAGTACACAGTATCACTATTCTCACCTGAGATGGTCCCATTAGCAATCTCTTCTGAACAGACTATGTCTCCCACACTGGAGGAAGAGAACACAGAATGACCCCACGCACTGCCTATGGCTCCTGACGTTAAAAACAAATTTAGGTCATTTTCTTCTCTTCTGTTCTTGATTGCTGACGGCAGAACAAGTCTAAAATAAAAACTCAAGTATAAAGTGCGAGAGGGACACAAAACAATTAATTAATAAGTGAGTGCATTGGTGCAGGAAATGTAAATTACCAAGGACGGGGGGCGATCATTTGTCAGATTTAGTGTCAATCAGTCAGTGCTGTGCATTCTCAGTCACAATCAGCCATGTGATTGGCTGTGATTTCCACACACACATTCATTAACAAATACCAAATGTATAGAACAGAATAGCTGTAAGCAACTAGTGCACTTCATGCACATCACATTATACAGTAAGAGCACACCCCACACCTCCAGATTGCCTTGGGTAAATATGCACTCAGTACATGGGTTGTGAACCCTCTCATAGATCAGAGCAGACTCTTATGGAATATCGCTGTCAGCGCTTTAATGAATTTTAATCAGTCTGACTTTTCAGTTTATTTCTTATGGCCATAAAAAAGTGTATTGCACATTGCCAGTCCACAATATAAACTTTATCAAATGACCTTTTGCTATTTATACTTGATGCTAGATTGTGTAGAAACAAAACTCTAATCTCTTAAAATGCATAGAGCACGGGGGAGTCCAAACATGCAGATGGTCCATACGCTGGGTACACACAGAACCAATCTGTAAGATTCCGTTGTCATTGGTCAAAGATGTGGCAACCACCGTCCTGATACCACGGATGCTGGGGGCTAACACTGACTGCTGGGGGCTAACACTGACTGCTGGAGGGTTAACCAGAGCACTGGAGGGCTAACACGGAGTGCTGGAGGGCTAACACTGACTGCTGTGGGTTAACACAGAGCACTGGAGGGCTAACACCGCTGCTGAGGGCTAACACGGAGTGCTGGAGGGCTAACACTGACTGCTGGAGGTTTAACACAGAGCACTGGAGGCTAAACCCGACTGCTGGAGGGCTAACACGGAGTGCTGGAGGGCTAACACTGACTGCTGGAGGGTTAACACAGAGCACTGGAGGGCTAACACCGACTGCTGAGGGTTAACACAGCACTGGAGGGCTAACACGGAGTGCTGGAGGGCTAACACTTACTGCTGGAGGGTTATCACAGACACTGGAAGGCTAACACGGAGTGCTGGAGGGCTAACATGGAGTGCTGGAGGCTAACGCTGACTGCTGGAGGTTACAGAGGGCACTGGAGTGCTAATACGGAGTGCTGGGGGCTAACACTGACTGCTGGAGGGTTAACACCAGAGCACTGGAAGCTACTAATACAAGTACTGGGGGCTGACTCATACTGTCGGGTGGGGTTACATGCAAATGTTAATGAAAAAAAATAGGGTCTTCATAGTAGTTTACAAAATTACCTCATTCACACAGGCTGGTAAATAAATGATGCCAAAACGCTCAGCCACACAGAATACTAAATATACAGTATGATGCCCATATGCCCATCACACAGACTGGTAAATATATGATGCCCATCATATGCCCAGCCACACAGAATAGAAATATATGAGCCTATCTCACACAGACTGGTGAACACATACAGGGTTATTCAAAAAAAGTTCTTATCATTAAAAATGGTGCTCATTTTGCCCCAACCAATCAGATCTTATTTAACATTTGAAAGCTACTATCTGATTGGTTGGGGCAAAATAAGCACCATTTTTAATGATAAGAACTTTTATTGAATCTCCCTGATGATGCCCAAATGTTCTGCTCAAAAAATGCCACTGTAAATATATGATGCCCGTATGCCCAGCCCACACGGACTGGTAAATATATGATGCCCATATGCCCAGCTCACAGATTGGTAAACATATGATGCCCAGCTCACAGATTGGTAAACATATGACGTTTAAATTGGCCAAGACAGCCGCTAATTAAAGGGCATGTCCACCCCCAAACTTAATCCCCCCCACTAATGGCCCCACCATGTAGTGTAATAAAATCCTTACCTCACATCCCACCCATATGGTTCTCCTGTAGTCCCCCCCCCAAAGTCCCAAAAACTGCCCATCAGGAGGATAGCAGAGTCCATATAGGACTCTGTCTCCAACCTGGCCTCCGGAGAAGTTTGGCATGCGTACTGCAGCCCTTCTCCCCCTCCCTCTCCCTCCCCTTTTGCGATCCCTCCCCCTACCATAAAACCCCTTGCCCATATCATAGTTATATTATAAATTTTTTATAAGGGTGGACATGCCCTTTAAAACACCGCAGTGGTATACACCGTTTAGGGTGAGTGCTTGGCCCCACTATTACACTGGCGCAAATGCCACGTGGCACTTAACCACCAATATCCCAATAAAATAATACCTAAAGGTAGGGGAATTATTCCTTGACCTACCAAGCGAACAGAGTCTGAAAAAGAAAGTCTAGTGATATATACTAAAGTTTATGTATTATTGTTAGTATTTTCACATATTAGCATAGTAAAACAACATATAATATAGCACCATTAAAGACCCACTTAAATAGGCTGGGCTAGGAATAAAAAGTCTTGTAACCAGTATCCTATCTAATCAATGGTAAATTAGTTACAGAAACCTAGATGTCACCATCCCAGTATATGATTATAGACGTTCCTTACCATGCTAAAATATATATGTATAAGTACCTACCCCTGTTTAAATCCACTGGAAACAGTCCACCCACATTACAAGGTAGTGCAATATTGCAACATGTAGCAGGCAACACCAACAATCTCACCCAATCCATCAAATTGTCCTGTGTAGTTCTCACCATAGAACACAAGTCACAAGGTACACTATGGGGGAACACTATCACGGCTTCCAGGCTGCCAAAAGTCTAAATGGCAGAAACAGGATGCAGGATGTGTAATTCATAGTAAGACTAATGAAATGCGCAGGAAAGGGTCCAAACCGCCAAACTCCATTGTGGGCTCCGTGGCTTTGGAGTTTGGGGATCTGTCGGGCGTACGCCATACACGCACGATAGTGACTGATTTTAAGTCTTCCCCAACCAACCGAATGCCACTACAGTTGCTTGTAAGCATTATTTTTACACTTTTAAAGGGCATGTCCACCCCCAAAACCCCTACCAACCCCATTCTACACCCAAACCCAACCCAATATTCTTCAGACTGAGTATACAGTAACTCTAAGAACCACTATTGTATTATAAGGGATAATTTATCCCCTACTGTCAATTCTATATATTAGAAGTCATGAGGAGTTATGTATAAGTTTGTTAGCACCCCATGGCCCTTCTTTGAAAAATTTGATTTATTTGCCTATTAAAGGGTCTTACCCTGAAAAAAAAATTCTGTAGTGTACCCACTCCTGTTCCCGCCCTCTGCTTGCCAGAAGGGGTCAGACCGGCAGCCACGTCTGTGATTGGCTGAGCAGTTTCCCATCATAGATACGGCTGCTGGCAATGCAGAACCCGGGGGAACAAAGGAGTGTAAGTACTGTACATTGGTGCTGCTTTTTTTTTTACAAAACGAACTTGGCGGTTGGGGTGGTCTACACTACAGAAAAAGTCTATTAATGGTAGGAGACAAGGAGTCAGAAGAACCTGGAAGGGGTGGGTGTGAGTGTGTGTGTGTGTGTGTGTGGGGGGGGGTTCCTCACCTGTCATGTTCCAGCAAAGTTCCCTGGTTAGATATCAATCATCCTTACACCTGTAACGTCACTGTAAAGTGATTGGGTCAGACGTTGTCCAGAATGACAGCAGTTAGATATATTGTATGGGCACATTTTTCTTGATTACATTGGTCATGGCAGAGGCCACCCAGTAATTACTTGACAGCTGTGGGGGAGGAGGAACCTGAAAACTTAACTGTGCATGTATCTGGGTCTGTGACCTACTTTGAAAATCTAGAAACCTTTAAAATTAAGGGAATGATTTCTCCACAGTGCTACTGATTTCAGAGGCGAGATATCCAGATATTTTATGCAGTTTAACAATTTGTTTAAACGTTTTACTTTTTTTTTTTTTTTAAATCTCTTCCTTCTTTTTTTGAATTGTTTTGCTCTTTAAACAATGGGCTGTAGACACAAACTCACTATTCAGACTGAATGTCACATGTGAACCAGTAAACAGAACACCCCTAGCCAGAGTAGCAGCCATGGAAAGTAACTGTTCAAGCTCTGCCTACTTTCACATCATCCTATAAGCATGTGCACATGTTCTACCAGGGTGTGTAAGGACAAATCATGCTAGGATACATGGGGAATTCCATCTATCCTCGAAAATTTCAGTTTGTAATTTTAGTTCAATTCAGTTTTAAAATCATCATTATAGGGGTCTTGAAAATAATTATTTTTTTTCCATGCTAGCGCAACTAAAGCAAGAATTAATATTTTCCATTTAATTGATTTCTTTTTCTATTACCTGGATAATATAGTGTACGGTTAGCTGAAACCTAGATTTACTTGGCTTCTTCTGTACCAGAGAAATGAGAAATATTGCATTTCTTGTCAGGCACATCATTTGTGTTCTTGTCAGTAAAATCGATATCTAATTTTCTTTGCTGTACATGTGCTGTTGACTTCTGCTGCTTATGGTTTTTTATATTTGCATCATGGAGCTCTCACTTTCGTACTCACTGGGCTTTGATTGTGTTTAATTTGAAGGGTATTAAAATAGAAAATGTTTCCTTTGAGCTGTTGGACCTGCTGGAAATTGTATATTGCTATGAATATCATCATTGGTCGATTGGGTTATTATTTTATAATATCGCTGCTTTTAAAGATTGTTAACCTCTATGTGGCTTAGAGGAGACAAATATCAGTCATGTACCAACCATGTCCAAACTTTTTCTACTCTTTTAGGGAATTTAATAAAAGTTCTTATCGTTAAAAATGGTGCTAATTTTGCCCCAACAAATTAGATGTTAGCTTTCAAATGGTGAATAAGATCTGATTGGCTGAGGGAAAATTACACCAATTTTAACGAAAAGAACTTTTATTACACCTCCCTGGTTATATATTTTAGAACTATTACTAAAGGTTGGTGTGGTGAACATAAAAAGTTAACATTCCATGCATGAAAAGTCTACTTGGGAAGGTTTTGCTGTATGGAAGGTAGGCAGGATTTGTAATATATAAGTTATATATTACTTTGCTGTATGAAGGCCAGGCAGGATTTGTGATCATGTATGTGTGTGATCACTTGTGGTGACACTGAGGGCTGACCTTGATGCATTCACTAATACAATAGAAGCAAGGTTTGGAATTGACTAGACATGATTACAGAGGTATTTAGGGGGCAATAATTGATCAGAGGGGAACTAGGGTGTCCATACCAGATAAGATGTGATCTGGTTATTGCACTCATGGGTTATGGTACCTAATGGGTGCTACCTAGTGTTCCTGACAGAATTATTTTATAGATTTGTCTAGATATTTTCTAGATATCACGGTCAGGCTTCTCATCATGAAAACCCACCAAATAGTTTTGCAAAATATTAATAAGGAATATTTTGAAAAAAAAAAAAAAAGGTGGTGAGGGTGATAATTGGGTTTTTTGATCTTTTCTTAAGGGCATCTACTACCCGTAAATGAAAAAGTATTATAGGCAAACACAACCCCAAAACTATGATAATTAGAAACTGACAGATGTAAGATAATCTGTTATCAACAAAATGTTCTTCTCCCCCTTCCCTCTGCTCTCAAATGTTTCCGTCTCCTCTCCAAGCTCCTTGAGTTTTTTTTCTACAAGCTTTTACATGCTCAGAGGAGGCAGGTTAGACTTACACCTCTCAGTTCTCTAACTATTGTAGTTTTGGGTTATGATTTCCCTGTAGAATTTCTCATTTGAATAGGAATGCCCTTTAATTATTGTGTTCATGTCCATATAATACATATTCCTAGAATTTCTACCTTTGTTTTAAAGGATAAGTACACTGTAAAAACAGTCCCCTCTGAGACTTGCTGGCTTAACCTTCTGCTTAAGCCTCAAAAAGCCGCGAACATGTGGTCCGTGGCCGCGTGACGTCACGCGCATGTCTCAGGAGAGGAGCTCAACAGTCCTTCACTGCACATCCAAGATGTCAGCAGCTTTACAGCACCACAGGTAGCTCAGGAGGGACCTAGAAAAAAAAAGGGGGGGGGAGAATTTTTTTAAAGCTGCAGCTTACAAATAAACTTAACTTGTTTTTACATTGTACTTATCCTTAAGGACTTAAATAGGTTTCTGCCTGTGTAACTCAATTTTATATAGATCCCCTGGAGAAGTAAAATTTTGGTTTTCATATAGTTTTTTTTATTTTTTGCCCATTTGATAAAATACAGTATAATAAATACTGTATTAATAATGATTCACATTACCAATTGTTTTTTTAGAATTACCCAGAGATCTTGTAATTTCATTCCGTTACCCACAATGTGTGTGCCAGGTGTCCTTATATTTAATGTTCTAGTTTTACATGCTACAGATGACGCATGTAAATACAAAGCATACCGATGAAGTTTTATCACAGTAATCACACCCGTATAGCCTACTCTAGGGCCAATTCACATTCAAAATACGGGGGAATATCCAGTATAATCTCTGTATTTTGTTTGAAACAAATCTGCTCATGTTTGTTCTAGTTCAGCGCTGTGACACACTTGGTGCAAGTTTTTCTCACAGCACGCCTGTGTTTTTAATGATGGGCTAAATATTGTAATTACACATATTTTATGTACTTCACTCTGTATATTGAAATGAAATTTCATTAAATCAATGTCATAAACTTACATCACATGGCTGCATTGAAATTGTATCGTATAAATATTCTAGTGGGTTTTTTTCTGTAACTGAGGAGTACCTGTATACCTGAGTATAAGTCGAACCGAGTATAAGTCGAGGCAGCTTTTTTACCTGGAAAAGAGTAAAACATGATTGCTCGAGTATAAGTCAAGGGTAGAAATATGACCACGGCTGCTTCTGATTCTGTATTTCCAACATTGTCCCATACAGTATATGCCAATCCAGTATGGTTATTACTGTTGGGAATACTGTATGGGATTTCTGCGTTCAATTTAAAGGGCAACAAAAGCCTCAAAACAATACAGAATCAGAAGGAACACATAGATTCCATTATCCTGAATCTGTATTGTTTTAAGGCATTAGTTGCCCTTTAAATGGAATCCAACACAATAACCCCCCCCAATGCCTTGCCACTCCACCCTCAGATGTTTGGAAACTACACCTCCAGCATGCTTTAGTTGCTGGGAGTTTGTAGTTTCCAAACATCTTCAATGGCAACCACTTCACCTACCCCCAGCGCCCCCCCCCCCCAGTGGAGAGAGACTTGCTTTTAGGTAATCCGGCTGCATCTATCTAAAATCACTAACCTGAAATCCTGCAGCTGCACGCTTCCTCTCTCTCTTCCGCATCCCATCCAGGTGTAAACCGGCGCCGAGTACTGACATCAGACCGCACCGTGGGATGCGGAAGAGAGAGAAGTGAGGCTGAAGGATTTCAGGTTAGTGACTCGAGTATAAGTCGAGGTAGGATTTTTAGGCCTTTTTTAAATCCTAAAAACGTCGACTTATACTCTAGTATATATGTATATGTTATTTCTATAAGCACAAACACTGAATAGAATGGATGACATTACTAGTGCCAGTCATTAATAATAGATGAACAATACTGGGAGGTTTCATTCTGAAGTGGTTCCGCGGAAACTGTTCATGTTCTGAAAATCCTGAAACCCAATTGAGCTGAGCCCACACTGCAGTGCACCAAAGTCGTTTTCTGCTGTTCGCACATGCAATTTTGCTATTTTCCATTATGGAAACGCATCGCTTTCGGAAAAAAATGGTGATCACATGCGTTACCAAAACGGACACACTGCCAGTCTCGCACGTGCATCAGAAATCGCAGTAACTTTTGTGTTCCTGCACTTCCATTTATTAAAAAATCGTGTGCGAGAAATCTGAATTTTTCGCATTTTCAATCCCAATTTTTGTTTTTCAAATACAATTGTTTGGGTAAATTTTTTTATTAATTTTGGATTTTCTAATATTCAATTATCGATTATCCTTAGATTTGACTATTTGAACATTCCATCATATCGGCAGATTTTCAAACCTTGACTCATCTATAGATAAACGTTACGGATTTCTATGGGTCGGATTAAAAACCAAACTTTTTGGGTTTTTTACAGAAAAAGGACGGCTTGTCATTTGTCCGGACCAGTGGTGCAATATTCCAAAATGTGCAACGGTGAGTATTAAATTCTGTTCCTCATTTTAACTAACATTAGCTTATGCAGTAAATCAAATATTTCTTGTGCTATTATCAGAAGCAACCAATAATATTTAACAGTCTACTGCAGTAAGAACGTCTGATTTGTCTGCTGCAAATTATTGGTACAGACAAATTTTGCACCTCTATTACATAAGCCCCAAAATAAAGTAGCTATAAAATTTAATTGTGGATTAATTGTAAGAGTCACCCTGAATTTTCTTTTTTGCTTTAGCTTGTCTTTTGCGTTAATCCGTTTCGTTTTCTTGCTTTAAAACCTGTTTTGCGCAATGTGACAATGACACAGTTTCTTTTACTTAGCAGTTTTTGAAAATCTTTTAGACTGGTTTTGTGTTACTTTCATAAGTACCACAAGGTACCCGTGACTTAAACTCACACACCTTATGCACATTATACATTTGTTTGTACTTCGCTTTTCGGTGTATGTTGTACATTGTTTCTGGCTGTCTAAGCATCAGGCACTTTTCATAGAAAGCTAATTGTTACCTACAAATTGCATGCATTTGAATGCACATCAATTATTCAGAAAATCTAATTGTGGCATTATTTACAGCAATTATACACCTAGGAAATTATACGATCGCGACAAGTCTTCAGAATTCATATCTTAAAGATAAATATTTGCTCATAGACACTTTCTTCAGAGAAAGGCCAACTGTATGGGACTGACCTGCTTGTATTGTAGGGCTGTACTTTTGGTTGTTGGGTTTTCCGAAATGTTATTATCTATCCAAAGGTGTTGGTATTTGTATGCAGCTACAATCACTGTGCTTCCAGCCCTTAGAATTGGTGTTTCTGTCCATTATTCATAACACATTCTATAGGGATGGCATGTTAATGTTTCCCTCTCAATTGCTATGCGCAATTCAATTCCATTTCATATAAGTGAACCTCAAGCAGGAACTGGACACAAATGTTAGTGCATTCTTTTTTTCACTGCGTTTTGCGTTTGCTATTGGGAATGAATCCTTCCCCCTACAATACTTCTTAGGCTGTGTACACAGGGCAATGTTTCTCCATGTCTCCCTGTCCGACCAAGATCTTTATTAAAACACATTTCTTTTCTTGCCAAACTGGTTAAATGGATCGGATTTGGTAAAATTTTCATTCCATCACATGGCTTCAAATGGGTCACCCATCGATTGTGCAGACATTTCCCAGCTCTTTAAACCCCATTGGTCAGACTACTGATCTGTTTTATAGGAATATTGGCTGGTGTGTACACGTCTAATCATTTAAGGCTGAGGCCACACTAGCAATTTTTTTCATCGGGCCATGTGATCTGCACAAAAATGGTGATTGCACCCGGTCTGATAACAGAGCGCAGCGCAAACTAGGTGGACCAGTCCACCTTGAATGCACTGGAATGCTTTTTCGCAAACACGATCTGAAGCGAGTCTGAGAATCCGCATCAGCTCATTTCTGATCTGAATTAATTTTAGTATATCTAGACCATATCTGTAATTAATAATATATGGGATGGTACAATAACTGTTGTCACAAATCCTGCATTCGATTGTAAATAGGCATTGCGACATATTCAGTTATGTTTCTTCTTAATGGTGATAATTTTGCCCCAACCAATTAGATCTTATTCAACATTTGAAAGCTAATATCTGATTGGTTGGGGCAAAATAACACACCATTTTAACGATAACGAACTTTTATGAATAACCTTGTTTGTCTGTAAGACTTCTATATTCTATGAGGTTGTCGGTCGACTATGTAGTGTTACAAATCATAGATGTTGGTCTTTTCATGCTTTCATTATAAAAAAGCAAAGCTATGTCACCACAGGGAGAACAGTTACACATGAGGGATTTATAATCAAGAAGAAAAAAGATAAAAATATTGTAATGTAAAAAAGATAAAAGAATATTGTTTACTGACACCTTTGTAAAAAGAGGGTCACACCTATTATAGCTGCAGGGAGATTAGTGTGGAACATTACAATATGAGTGGGTGCTAAATACACTCCCAAGATTCACTGTTAACTACATCCTCTACATGTTAGCACAATCTACGTATGCTCTAAATCTTGGACAACTGTTATCGCAAAACGATACCAGTTTACATCTATCAATGTTACAACGAAATTCTATATATCTACCAACGTGTACAGTGCAAATCAATACCGTACTACACTCATACAGTGTTTACACGCCAATCAGCACAATCTATATATCTAAAACGGTATATTCAAATACATACCGTACACTCTACTGTTCAACATCCTATATATCTAAATGTGTGTGTGAATACATATCTGTATACATATTACATGTTACCACAATCTATATTCCTAACACACTGTACGGTAAAATGTGTCAAGTCTACACTACCGATACATCTCACCATGTTACACATCTATCATATCTAAACTGTGTGTGCATAAGTACATACGTATCTACTATAACATGTTCCACAAGCTATATATCTACAACCTATGTAGTTGTGTGACATACATCCCATATACTCGAAACACACTTGTTACAACAAGCTAGTATCAATCTAAATTGTGTCGTGTGAATCACTACCGTATACGATCTACACTGTCTAACAAGCTATCACATCTAAATATAGGTGTCTGTGCAATACATACCGATACTACAATATACATTCACCCAAGCATATATCTAATATGTCGCTCTGTGAATACATAACCAACTATACTATAATGCATGTTACCAAGCTATATACTCTAATAATATGTGTGTCGAATACATTACCAATACCTATCCCAGCTGTTACACAAGCTATATTCGTAAATGTGTGCTTGTGAAATTACATACCAATATCCACTCATGTTAACCAAGAACTCATATACTAACATATGTGGTGTGTGAATACAGTACCCGTATACACTCGACATGTGTACACGAAGCTCATATAAGCCCTCCAGTGCTCTGTGTTAACCCTCCAGCAGTCAGTGTTAGCCCCCCAGCACTCTGTGTTAGCTCTCCAGTTCTCTGTGTTAACCCTCCAGCAGTCAGTGTTAGCCCTCCTGCACTCCGTGTTAGCCCTCCAGTCAGCCCTCTGTTTTATTAGTCTGTTACTGTTACCTTAACAAGATCATACACTTGAAAATTTTGTTGACATCAATGTAAAGTCAAAATAGAGGTCTTTAAATTGGGTGTAATCGTTCCTAAACAAAGTAGTGTGACCAATATCTCTGCATGCGCATCCCCTATTTTATCCTTATTCTGCATTTCAAAATATTAGGAAATATGCTGCTGCTCCTCACCCAAGATGGAGATAATCATGCGCAACGGGGCCTAGAGGACAGTCGCAATGTATCGTGAAAGGGCTGCTTAATTGTATTTGCCCCCCAGGCCTAAAGGTCCCCGTCTTCCTCTGCACCTATCCCAAACATTATAAAATAATATAGAGAACCGGTAGGTGTAGTAGTAAAACTTACATTTAAATAAAGTAGCAATAGCTGATAACATAATTAATACACAGCAGTTTAAACCAACATGTTAATTCTCCACAGTCTAAAACAACCCCTAATTCAAAAAATAATCAACAAAAATCAAACAGCAATAAACTGTAAAATAACACTCTAGAGAATGGCAATAGAGTAAATATAACCCCCTGGTGTGTGCGCATCAGGCCCTACCTCCTGACCTCAGTCACATGCTCCCTTCCCTAAACTTGACTGTAACTGGATTGGCAAGACTAGAGTCTACCAGTAGGAGAGACCTGTACTGAGATCCTGCAGGTCTTGGCATAAGCAGAGAACATTAAGGTCAGTGACCAAACTGTGCAATATTGGAAAGCTTGAGATAAGCTAATAAGCCCCATGTTCATAAGATAAAGAGAGGAGAGACAGAGATTACTGCTTTTATGTCAAGAAAGTCCTTCTGATTTAGTGTTGATCTGGGTCTTTAGTTTCCGTTCAATGCCATAAAAATAATAATATATACATATAACAGTATACTCTGCTTGACATGAGCAAGTGCTCTGTATAGAGTTAAATGGTCCAATCTAGTTTAAAGAAATGTTAAGGCCTATTAAAGTATCGTTTGCTACTACACCTACTGTACATTATTTTTCTTTATGCAAATAAGCCTTATAGAAGATCCTGGGTAATTTCCAGGTCTTTAGTGAATGCCAGATTATCTATTGGACTTTTAGAGCGATACACCTGCTGGTTGCAAAATATGTAAATTACCCAGAAGTCTCCTTATTTGTGTGCGTGAAAAAATGACCAAGACAGATGGTCAATAACCGTAACAGAATTTTAATTTAGATAAATGTAGTCTAAAGGTTAATGCACTTTGGGTTGCCGGTGTTGGTGAACCAAGCAACTTAATGTCCTCTATAAATTGTAAACTACTGTAGAATACAAAGCAAATAGTTCAATCACAGCCATACTAACAGATATGTAAAGGATATTAGTAAAACCCTTTAAATTACCTGAATGTGCAAGATAATGAAATAAAAAGGCCTTTATGCTCCCTGCTCTCTACTTTCATATAGGACAGAGATGACAAACTTGCAAGCCTCCTGATGTTTTTAAAACTACAACCACCAGCATTCCCTGGCTGCATGGGAGTTGTAGTTTTCAAACATCTGTAGGGCCACAAGTTAAGCTTTTGACTGGTCGGCAAGGAGGAAGGAATGTTGGTCGCGGCAAAAGCAGCCACATCCGACAGTTAGCCATGACGAGCATGCGGTCAATAGAGAACTGCACAATCGGCCATGATTTTCCAACACATCCCATTGTGCGTTCACCCGTTTCGGACAAACAAGCGGTCAGCCGCAATACAATACTTCGGCCCAACCAACCGAAACACTGAAATGTCAGCCGGGCTGAATTATTGTATGGTATGTAACCAGATTTAGACATCCCTGATAGAAGAGATTATCACATACATCAGTGAGATATAAAATCCCCACAGTTTACTCAGTAGCACATACTGATAGAAGAATGCATGACCGCTTCACCACAATGATTTTGCTTCACCCGTTTATTTGCTCAGCATTCTTTGTTATTAAAGTTTAACTTTATTAGCAGTGATACATTGCCAGTAGCGGAAACCACATATCGCTTATTTCGCAGAGAGTCGGAAATCTGTTTATCTGTGGGAGAACAAGTGCAGGGGAATCTAAAATTACATTCCATAGATTAAGTGTCATGCAATGAATGATAGTGGAAGAGGATGTAGAAGTAGAAAAGCGATAAGGGGATATTAGAAAACCCCCATCTGGAGATACATTATTCTTACGTGTCATCTGAAAGGAAAACTTTTTGTAGGTGTGATTTATTTTCTCGATAATTCATGTGAATGTATGGGGAAGCTTATACTGGTAAATACAGTACAATGAGATGTGCCAATATTCAGCTCCTGATTGGTTAGAACAGTGCAGATAGTGTTCCCTGAGAGGTTTCTAGTGGTCCTCATATTCTAACCTTGGACAGATATAACCTTCCACTACAAAGCAACTATAGATGAAGCAGGGAGCCCCATTGTTAGCTGGGGGGCTGATTTCTATTAACACCACTGAACTGTATAAATCCACCTTTGTGATGACTTTGAGTACATTTATTTTAATATCACTATATTTATAGCTATATCGATCTATTTATTGATCTATGTGTTATACTCATACAAATTGTCTATTTTGATGAATCGATGACCTAGAAAGAAGAAGATTAAGACAAATAGAGAATATTTTTTTATGAAGGGGTTTCCCAAGGCATGAAAATTGTTTCAAGGGTTCCACAAGGATAATAAAATTGAGAAACACTGGGAAAAAGATACTGCTTACATCTTACTTCATCCAATCAGTGAACAATAAGTACACAGTATCACTATTCTCACCTGAGATGGTCCCATTAGCAATTCTCTTCTGAACAGACTATGTCTCGCCCACACTGGAAGGAAAGAGAACACAGAATGACCCCACGCACTGCCTATGGCTCCTGACGTTAAAAACAAATTTAGGTCATTTTCATTCTCTTCTGTTCTTGATTGCTGACGGCAGAACAAGTCTAAAATAAAAACATACAAGTAGATAAAGTGCGAGAGGGACACAAAACAATTAATTAATAAGTGAGTGCATTGGTGCAGGAAATGTAAATTACCAAGGACGGGGGGCGATCATTTGTCAGATTTAGTGTCAATCAGTCAGTGCTGTGCATTCTCAGTCACAATCAGCCATGTGATTGGCTGTGATTTCCACACACACATTCATTAACAAATACCAAATGTATAGAACAGAATAGCTGTAAGCAACTAGTGCACTTCATGCACATCACATTATACAGTAAGAGCACACCCCACACCTCCAGATTGCCTTGGGTAAATATGCACATTCAGTACATGGGTTGTGAACCCTCTCATAGATCAGAGCAGACTCTTATGGAATATCGCTGTCAGCGCTTTAATGAATTTTAATCAGTCTGACATTTTCAGTTTATTTCTTATGGCCATAAAAAAAGTGTATTGCACATTGCCAGTCCAGCAATATAAACTTTATCAAATGACCTTTTGCTATTTATACTTGATGCTAGATTGTGTAGAAACAAAAGCTCTAATCTCTTAAAATGCATAGAGCACGGGGGAGTCCAAATACATGCAGATGGTCCATACGCTGGGTACACACAGAACCAATCTGTAAGATTCCGTTTGTCATTGGTCAAAGATGTGGCAACACACCGTCCTGATCTATCTCACTCTGTAAGACTACTACCTGCACTAGCAATCGCGGTCAACTCCCTATACTACAGTACATCATCTGTCATCTGTTAATAATAACAAGTGTAGGGAAGATCACCAAGAGATGTTCACACCTAAACAATCACAGGCGACTTCCTATTCTACAGTACAGGGAGCTGACTCCTCATGCTCATCGATATTTCCAATAACTATTGAGTGTGTTTTCATGGTCTGAGCTTAGCCCACTCAATCCACTATCCCCCTCTCTTGCCATTAAGACCAATTTTATTTCAAACTGCAATCTATGTATCTATATTTTATTACAGTCTCTGTTTCCATATGTAAACTATAGGCTTGTACACACATAATTAAGTTAAGAACCTCTCAAACCCAGAGATTTTTATAAATACCATTTGTTCCAAAGGACCCAAAACGATGCACCAGAAATCTAACATATGTGCATAGCTTTAAGCCCCCCATACAAGGCATCGACTTTTCAAGCGATCCAATCAAATTTATTGGATCGCTCAAAAAGTAGAAAACTATTTTTGGCATTTCCGATCGTTTATTGGAAAAACAAGATCAGGACAGGTGGAAACTTTTCCTCTGGCCCCATCTCTTTCCACGTGAAATATGAGGAAAGATCAGAGCCTCAAGGTGCGAGGCTTTGATTGGTTCTTCCAATCGGACTTTGGATCGTTGCACTCGAAAAACATCTGCCCGTGTATGGCCATCTTAAGTCTCATTAGCCAAACTATGACCTACAGCTGCACTTCTGTCTCTACCAATTCATTTTCTAAAAATTCTCATATTAAATTTGTACCACCTCAAAAAAACCCAAAGATTTTCACAGCAATGCAAATTAAATGATTTTTTTTTCAAATACAATTGTCTTTATTTCCAGACATGTTATATCATGTGACATATCCTATTTCTCAAATCCATTATCAGAAACCAAGAAAAGGAACAGGATTTCAATGTACAATTATGTGGAGGAGTTTGAGAAAAAGAAAAATATCCCCCTTTAATATCTAGGACCATTCAGCACATTTTCCATCTCCTTTAATGGAAACCTAATAATGCAGTTCCGGCACAGTGCACCCTTGGATTATTATCCTTACCTCTGGTGCCTTTATTTTCCCTTCCCCATAAACGTACTGAAAATGACACACGGACCCTTCAATTACCCTTAACACAAAGCACTTCAATGCACACACAGGCATTATGGCTGTTGTTATTTTGTTTCCTTCTTTTACTGTTCCTATGGTGCCTTATTGTTAGGTGTTTTTTTTTTCTAATGGCTGAAAGAATAGCTGAGGCTTAGAAACAAGAAAACAACTCATTTTCGGGTTGTAAAAACTCTGTAATTATGTTTTTAATAAGGTCATGTACCCATGGTGTCTAAATTCTTGCTACAGGTCAGTATTCTGTTTGCCTTCCGGTGACAAACGTCCTGTTAAACAAAGCTGATTCCATAATCATTTAAAGGGGAAGTTTAGTGGACTTGAAATTATTTAATAATTTATATTAAAATAAGGAACAAAGACTTCTGGGTAACTGCCATGCCCTTTAGGAAAAGCCATACCTTATAAGAGATATTAACAGCAATTCACAAGCTAACCACAGCCCAGTTTCAGTGCAGGGTAGGCCTCTGGTTTTGCAATGTGAAGCGCCTATAGACAGACGTCACTAATTTATATTACACAAACCTCAGTATTTCTACATATTTTATTTTGAAAAATCAGTATTCAATTTCAAAAAATTAGTAGCCAGATTCCGTTTCAGGTCCTTCTTTTTACCCAGGATGCACATTTAACATTAAGAATGTTACTTACAGTTATTCTTAGTGTATTGACAGCTGGGCCCATACATTATACTTTACCTTCATATGTTCCCTTAATGTTTCATTTGACATTTCCGTGACATATGAAAAACTGCCTGATCCCTTCTTTTTGGAGATTGACTTTGTGAAAATGTATGGGCCAGGTGGAACATAGGAAGGTAAAAAGCGTTTGTCAGGAAGGAACTGGTTAGACATTTGATAGATTAGACATCAAATTTAACATCTAACTAGTGCATGGCCAGCATGAGTTTAACATGCTCAGATCTCTGCAGAGCTACTGATCTCCCCATGAAACAGAGTCAAGGGGAAAGCCATAATAGACACTATAAGGAGATATGAAATCAGTACTATGTAAACTCCTCATCTTACATAGGTTAAGACCAATTGCTAAGTTCTCATCTCCAGGTACTTTACCTAGAAGCTGTACATACTTACTTTAAGTTTCTCCCATTGTTCCTGTCCTCTTCCGCAGTCTGCAGACTGTGACTGACAGTGGCCGAGGGGTGGAACGAAGTGGAGCCGCAGGGGAAACTTTAAGTATAACACCTGTAAGGTAAAGTACCTAGGGGTGAGGAGGACTAAACAATTTAGGTCCTCACCCTGGGTACTATGTAGCAAAGTAGAACAATTTTAACACTAATTAGTATTAGTAATTGTGTTTCCAGGATAATTGAATTATAGTCCCCTAAAGGACAGTCAGAGGTGCAATAACAGTGAACATTGTTATGTTGCTGATTTTATATTGTGATTATGCCTCTCGGTAAAAGAACTGCGTGCAAAAGTTTAACACCAGGTGCAATTCTGATTGGTAAATGAGGTTATGTTCAAAGCACTTTGGAAGCATTTCAGGGCCATGTTATATGTCTTTTTATACCATGATGCAGGTCATTTAAATGGGTTATTAGAAAAGTGTCTGTTATATCATACCTGACGCACACGTCAGAGTTACGTTCCGAAAGTTCCACAGTATGTGATTGGATCTCTGTGGACAAAGAAATGTATATTAGTTATTTCCAGAAATACTAAGCCAATAAACTGAATAATAAAAGAATATCAGCATTTAGTGGCTGATGCAATCAGAGCAAGAAATCAAATGCTATCAAACTGCAGTAACCCAGTAGAAAGCTGTCCTCTGATTGGTTGTTGCAAATTAACAGCACAGGCATTGCTTATTACATCAGCATAGAGTTTATTAGCAATGAAAATGCACCAAACAGTAAAATGTGGGGGGGATTCCAAAAAGAAATCAATACTTGTCTTGGGTTTCCCTGGCTTAGCAGAAAGTGCTGAATGCAGAGATTACTAATAATACAGTAATATAAGGTAATTCCCCATGTCATTTAAATAAACAGTAGTTACACAAATAGATTATAGTTCAAAACCAATCTGGTCACTGCTGCTGCCTCTCCTCCTGTTTCCGCTGCTGGCCGAGATGTAACCACAGCAGGCCTATTGGGATGCTTCCAAATGACGATTGGGCAGACATCACTTTGTTAGTGTTTGTTAGTGATTATTTTTACAATACAAAAGTTTGTGTCCTATGTGGGGCAAATCATCTGAAATGAATGACTATTTCTTTCTGCAATTTACAGTTCAGGTAAAACTTTCAGGAGCCACAAAGGAACGGAGCACTACTCACTTCTGTGGGTAGGAGCATAGCTACCAGGGACCCCGACTTCCCACCATCCAACAGAAAAAGACACCACCCCAGGTGTAACCATTCGCACACAAAATCTTGTTTCTTACATTTTGTGGGAAATGCTATTCATATAGCATGAGAATGCAAGATGCCTTCTATTATAAGAAGGCTCTGCTCCATTAATAATGCTCTGTGGAGGTCTTTTTGCTCCTTTTGGCCCACCTCACAGTATCTATACAGTTTCTGACAAGTCTTGTCGCTTGTGTACAAATAGACCTGAAGTGCCGCTTAACAATAATTCTAATGCAGATTTTGTTTCAAGAAATGGTTCATTTTACCCCAAACAGCTTTTGTAATAATGTTTCAATGCAAAACGAAACTAACAAAAAGTATTCTAATATTCACAGCTTGGTAAAGCCCATTAAGTCAATTTTTGCAAAGACAGTGTTGTCGCCTTGTCATATGGGCTTCACCTGTGACTAATAATGGATCAATTAGGTGTCATGTGTGTATAAAAAGAACCCCAGTACACTAGACCTTCATATTAACTGCAAATAGACCTCTGCAAACATGCCTAAGATTCACCCTGAGACTAAAGTGTTTATCAAGTGGCTGAAGACCAAATCCACTGCTGATGTGGCAATGTCTCTCAGCATCAAGTTCAGAGGATAAAGAAAAGATTTTAAGTTTTTGAGTTTTTTTTGGAGAAGTTTTTGACAACCCCAGGTCAGGCAGACCCCGCAAGACAACTGCTTGAGAGGACCGTTTGTTGGCTTGAAAATCCAAGGCAAGCACATTTTCAACTGCAGCAGAGCTCCAGGAGACCTGGTCAGATTCTCCCTCGAAATGGCCTCCATGGTCGAATCAGTGCCCATAAGCCAGCACTAAACAAGACAATTGAAAAACCATGTAGTATTTGCCAAGTCCCACAGCCTGCTAAAAGGATGGACGCTGGAAAAGTGGCAAAAGGTGGATTTTTCAGATGAATCTTCTGTTGAATTACACCACAGTCGATGCATGTATTGCAGGAGACCTACTGGAACCCGCATGGAGACGAGATTTACCCAGAAAACAGTGAAGTTTGGTGGAGGAAAAATCATGGTCTGGGGTTACATCCAGTATGGGGGTATGCGAGGGATCTGCAGGGTGGAAGGCAACATCAATAGTGTAAAATACCAAGAAATCTTAGCTACCTCATATATTCCCATCCATAAAAAAGGCGAAATTCTGCAGCAGGATGGTGCTCCATCACATACTTCCATCTCCATATCAACGTTCCTTAAGGCGAAGAAGATCAAGATGCTCCAGGATTGGCCAGCCCAGTCACCTGACATGAACATCATTGAGCATATGTGGGGTAGGATGAAAGAGGAAGCATGGAAGATGAAACCAAAGAATATTGATGAACTCTGGGAGGCATGCAAGACTGTTTTCTTGGCTATTCCTGATGATTTCATCAACAAATTGTATGAATCCTTGCCAAATCGCATGGATGATGTCCTTTAAGCTCATGGAAGTCATACAAGATATTAAATTTGGATCTCACAGCACCACTACTTAATTTGCAAACATATTTTTGGATTGGCTGTAAAGTAGATAATTTTCTGTATAGGCGACTACACTTTTGTCTTGCAACATTTTGACCTTTCTGTCTTGATTAAATGATAAATCTTTTTTCAGTGAAACTATTTTTTACCAGTACATTTAATATTATTTGGGAAGGCTTTAGCTTTTCATATGAGCTATTTCTAACAACAATTGATCAATTAAAAATCAGGTTAATAGCAGGAGTTACTGCAAAATACACAGACAACAAGACTTTTGTCAGAAACTGTATAGCTGCCTTGTCTGTCTGTATGGGGACTAACTCCCGACAATTTTTTGGAGAGTGAGAGTCGGAAGCATCAGAAGAGTTTAGGAAGAAGTGGCAAAACTTGTAAAGCTAATTACTTGTAAAGTAAATCATAACTGCAACTTAGGAACATTCTCCTACCTACTACATAATTATGGATGGGGGAGGGGGGTAGTGTTTAGGGTTTAGAAACAAGTAAGTGTCAAACAAAACCAAAAATGATTGAAACCATCCTTTGCTTTTTGTTTGCATTTAGTTCCTGAAGGTTTGCATGGTAGCTGGACTGTTCCTTGTTTGGCATGATCGCTGGCAAAAAGTCCTTACTGGAGCTGAAGGGAATCAGCAGCATTGCTGCAGGAAGATTCTTTTTATATTCAACATTCAGTTGTCTCCATCCAGATGAATTCAACAGACCCCATCTCCACCTGGGTACTTGGGATGGAGAGGTGCAACACTACAATAGTCTATGCGTTGTATAAAATTTTCAGTCATGGCAGGATAGGTTACTGGATACTGGGCCCTGATGAACAGTTTAGGGGTGTCTGAACAGTTTTCATGTAAGGTTGAGCCCATCAGGCCAATCAGATCTTGTTTAACATTTGAACGGTAACATCTGATTGGTTGGGGCAAAATTAGCACCATTTTTAATGATAAGAACTTTTATTGAATCTCCCTTAAAGTTTAAAACTGACATCATGCTTTCATCCTGATAAAAAGGTGATTGGGTTTAAAAATTGCTGTGCAGCACACACAGACACGCACATTAATAGAGCTTCGCGCAACCACGGCTTGTTGCCTTCCAAGACAAATTCAAAGGACTATCCTTAAAGTTTCCCTTTCTAATTCCCAATAGTAGAGTGAAAAGTGAAAAACGATGATGTTCCCAGTGGTAGGCTCCTATTACATGCTTGGAGACACATGCTTGTCGTGAAACCTAATGAGATTACCCAACTATGTGCATCTCATTCTTCTAGCTCTACTTCATTAAGCAAACGCCGAGCCGTGACTATTACTATATGAAGATTTATGAGTGGTGACATTACTGTGTTCATTCATAGAACAACTCACACATAGAGGAGGGGGCAGGAAACCTGCCAGGTAGCTGTGCTACAAATAACATCCCCACATTGTGATGTTTTACTAGCAGACAGGACATTGTGTATTGTTACCCAGATACCTCTTGTTGATACGACACCTTTCTAAGAAGTCAAAATCTTAACTCAACCAAGATGATTCAGATAGGTGTAGTTTCCAACAGCCATCAAGCAATGTATGAATCCTCCAAGAAATTGGCAAAAACACACAACCCACAGGCAAATTGATGGGGCATGTCCCTTACAAAAAACTGGTGAATTATCAGTTATCTGCCTACAACCGCTGGGTTTTACCAATTTATTACATACATATTTAAGCAGATATTTAATCACAAGTTATTTTCCATTATTGAAAAGGTATCTGCCTCCTCTTTCTGCTCAATGAGCTTTTTATAAGTTCAGAATGTACAGAGGACATAGCAGGGGAATCAGCAGTCAATCATTGGTTGTGATGTCAACTGTCACAGCCTTGATTGACTGCATGGAGGGAGGAGCCAACTTACTGTGCCAGACAGAATGGAGGCAATAATTATACTGAAATATCTGGTTGGTAATACATGTTATAATGTGCTGAATATATTAGTTGGAGGCAGGTAACGGACATGTGATCAGTATTTTGTTTTAATGTTGGATGTGCCCTTTATTAACCTGTAAATAACATAATATGAGGCTCTTTAAAAAAAGAAAAAAAAAAAGCAGGTGCCCCATATGAAGCCTCGTAAAACTTCCCTGTTCCCCACCTTTGTACATCCCACATATATTAACCATTAGTGAATAATCTCAATTAGATTGCAGACTACATTAGCGCTGGACGAATCCCAGTAGCCAGCTAGCCAATGTGCATAAAACATTTACACCTAGAGTAAAAAAAAAGGATTTTCTATTAATATCAATAGAACTTGCTGGAAAAAAAAGCTACGGTAAATGGGCTACTCATTTTTCCAACCCGGTACTACATGTGTTATCAAGTAGGTTAAAATTGTTCACCATATATTACTCTCGACTGTACTGTTCCTAGCTCTATAGATACTCAATGGGACGATTAAGTTGTCCATCTGCAAAAAAATGATGTTGAATTTTCTCCAGTTGAAACACTCTCAGGGTTATTCAATAAAAGTTCTTATCGTTAAAACTGGTGCTAATTTTGCCCAAACCAATCAGATGTTAGCTTTCAAATGTTAAATAATATCTGATTGGTTGGGGCAAAATTAGCACCATTTTTAACGATAAGAACTTTTATTACATCGCTCCTGTCTGTATTTATTGGCATTGAAATGATGCTCTTTGTGACATATCCTATATGATCCAGGGGGATTCTATATATTTTATTATTTGTACACAGGTGTCACACAATCCATTGCTTCAAGAACAATTTTGCTGGCTAGAAATAAGTAACCAAACATCAGAACTTTTTACACCTGAGCTGGTGAGCGAGTTGAGTAAAACATACTAAGGGAGAATAAAATAATGTAGAATTGAAGCAGAAAGATTTACGGAGAGTGGGAAAGAAAAATGAAAGGACAAAAACTATACGCTACATTGGTAGCTGGTGATTATAGGGTTAAAAATCCCAGTTTATTGTAAAAGACATAGAAGTCCAACGATTTGGCCTTGCAAAGCCTCCCTTCCTCAGGTGATACAAATTCAAAGTGGTAATAACTTTATACCCTTTGAGGGGCAGAGCTCCTAATAGAGAACACACCTGTATCGTTAAAAAGATGGTACCAGTCTGTGAGCGGTGACAGACAGAATCTGCAAGATTACAAACAGTCACAATCGTTCTCCCTATATAAAGTAGGGAGAACATTCATCGCTGCCATACTTTAGCATAGGAGGCCGTCCACGGCAAAGGGAAATTTTAGGTTTGAAACGATTTTTCCCGAGGCGGAACATTCGTCAGCGCTGGAAACGATTGTTTCGCCCCTTACTCATTTTACCGATAAAAGTCCAATCCCAATGGTAACGGCAGGATTGGCCCTTTATCAGGAATGTGTGTCTTCTATGTCTTTACTATACACTGTAACCATATAATCACCTGCTACCATTGTAGCATATAGTTTATTTTTATCCAATGATTAGCGGACTGGAGGAGCACACGAGCTATCGGGAGTTATTAAAGGTGAAGTTTTGAGTGTGCTTACTTATTATATGTTTGGTTGAGAAGATAGAAATGTCAGGATAAAGGGTACAATGGGAAATAAAAAAAAAACGTTAGTTTACTGTAGATTGCCATTTCCATGGGGATCAATAAAAAACCTTTTTAAAACACTGTCACCAGGTGTAAATTTCCAGGCGAATTGGCTACCTGGCTCCCAAAATGTGTCTAGCACAATAATAAAAGTTATTTTATGTCATTTTATGTCATCAATTATAGCCACTTATGGGCTCATTCACCTAGAGCAATAGTGCCTCTGAGTAAATCTCCCCCTCAGGGATCCGATCGCCCATTAAAACGCACACACTGCGATCAACTTTTCGGAGCGCATACAATAATTTTCTTAGGAATAGCTTGAGCTCCGAAAGCACAACATTGCATAGATCACTGCTCAAATGGACGGTAAAGGTGCCTACTATTTTAATCACCTTGTACTGCTTTTGCTATGGTCATGGAACTTCTTGGTGACTAAAGCTAGGTACACACAATACAATAATTCAGCCCGACCGACCGTCATTTCAGCTTTTCAGTCAGTCGGGCTGAATTATTGTATGCTTTTTGCAGCCTTGATCGATCGCCGACCGTTCGTTCAAATCGGACAGGTCAGAAAATCACAACCGATTGTGCTTAACTGTCATTTGCGGCTGCTTTTGCCACGACCGACACTCCTTCCTCCTGGCCAACCGGTCGAAAGCCCCAAACTGTCAGTCAGGAGGAAGGATTGTATAGTGTGTTATAGTGATTGTCCTTTAATGTTCTTAAATTTAAAGGACAATCAGGGAGATTCAATAAAAGTTCCTATTGTTAAAAATGGTGCTAATTTTGCCCCAACCAATCAGATATTATTTAACATTTGAAAGCTAACATCTGATTGGTTGGGGCAAAATTAGCACCATTTTTAACGATAAGAACTTTTATTGAATAACCCTGTTTATGTTCCCACTACATCTATCACTGGCAGGACACACACAGAGTATTTTATTATGTAGTGGGAACATACTCGAATATAAGTCGATCAGAGTACAAGTCGAGGTACCTAATTTTACCTGAAAAATTTGTAAAATATGACTGACTCGAGTATAAGTCGAGGGTAGAAATTATGACCCCTACTGCCTTCTGATTCTGTATTGATTTGAGTCTTTAGTTGCCCTTTAAACGGACAGAATTCCCATACAGTAGTCCCATACAGTAATAGCCAAATCCAGTATGGTTATTACTGTATGGGACTACTGTATGGGAATTCTTCTGTCCATTTAAAGGGCAACTAAAGCCTCAAAACAATACAGAATCAGAAGGCAATCTTTAACGATAGATACCATCCTCCTGATTCTGTAGTTTTAAAGAATTAGTTGCCCTTTAAGTAGAGAGAAACACACACAGTAACATCCAAATTCTTGCCACTCCAGATGTTTGGAAACTACAACTCCCAGCATGCTTTACTAGCTGGGAGTTGTAGTTTCCAAACATCTGCAGTGACAAGCACTGCACCCCCCCCCCCGAGCCCCTCCAGTTCAGTGGACTTGCCTTTCTGTAATGAGGCTGCTCCTGGTGCTGCCATATGGAACCAGAAATATGGCTCATGCTGCCATGGCAGGTATGGTCCTTTTCCAGCAAGGCCCTGCACTTTGGCCTCTGCAGTCTGCAGACCCGCTCCAGCGCCAACTTCACTGACAGTCTTCTACGCATCCTCACTCCTTCGCACAGTGTGCACATGCGCGCACAGTGCAAAGGACTGGAGATGCGTCGGAGGCGTCGCGAATTTGGCGCTGGAGCGGGTCCGCGGGTAAGTGTCTCCTCTCCTGTAAGATTTACTGAAGAACGGGGGGTAGAATATAGTGCATTTACCTCCTGTTCTTCAGTAAATCAGTTAGAAACCAACTTACTTTCTTGATGGACATACCCTTTAAGATACAAAATCACCCAAATATCCAATCTTCTATGCTACAATATATTCAAAAGGTCCGATCGGATACGACAGGAATTCGAACTCCCTAACAATATGTATTTTTGATTCCTCCAGGTTAGACAGACACAGACATCCCACCCTGCCACTATGTACTTGCAGGCAGGGGGGAGAGGGGGCGTGGTGTGACGTCATTTACGTCACGTCGTGAGCGGGACGAGGGGCGTGGTGGTGCGACATTGTGGGAGGTGGCGGGGTTGTGGGCGTGACATGGGCAGTTTGGGGGCGTGGTGCAGGAAAAGGGGGTGTGACGAGTAGGAGATTTAGGACTCCTCTCCGTCGCGGAAGATTGGGGTGGTCTCGCGGGAGCCCACCCCAATTCGAGGGAGACTCCTGGAAGATCCGGGAAGGGGTGGGATATCTGCAGACATGCACTCCAAACACAGTTAAGAAATCACTCCTTAATCTTTGAAAAAAATCCCTTAATAGGCCCCCTCTAACCGCCACAACCTCCTCTGGGCTGATCTCAACAATCTATCGCTCTCTCCTCTTCCCCTCTGCATGCTCCCTGGCATTTGCCAAAAAACAAGCATGGGAATCTGATGTTGGGCCGATGACCGGAGAAGAATGGGAAGAGGCTTTGACAACCCACATTTTGGTATCCCCTAGAGTATCAGATAGACTAACACAACTGTACATACTCCACAAAGCCTATCTGACAGAATTCAATTCACATTGCCCCAAATGCTTACTTGCCCCCAGTAGTTTCCTTCAAATGATCTGGACCTGTCCAAAGATCCAAGGATTTTGGTATCAAGTTACTAAGTTCTAGCATGATCGTATGGGTTCTCATGTTGGCCGTGACCCTAAACTGTGACCCTAAATGATGTGTATAGGGAGAACGCTCAGGACTGTGTATGCAGATCTTTGAAAGATGGCAGAAAGGATCTTGCAGATCCAGTCTGTCATCTTTAAAAAATCTGTACTGTGTGTACCCAGCTTAAGATCTGGGCTAGATGGGGAAAATCTCCCGTTACCTGCAATGATTAAAAATAAAGCAAATAAATAAAATAAGGAACGACAAAGTGGCAGTGAACAATCCTAATCCATAAAATAACAGCACACCAAGAGGCAGATTGTTATAAGGGTTTTTTACCTTTCTTGTTATGAAGTATTGGATAACATGTAATATATTGTATATAAATGGAATAAACCAAAGATGTATGCTATAAACTGTATTTACCATTCTCCTACTAACTAAATGGACAACTTCTAATAACCCACTTGATAGAGACCTTATATGCAATAGATGTCACCTGCTTAAGAGCGGTAATAACATGTGTATCTAATGCTTTATATGTTTGTTGAATGTTAAAATTGTTAATTCCTTTTCATATTCTTAGCAATAAAATTCCTCCTTGCGGAGGGGGATTTAGAAAAAGAAGAAGCAGAAAACCCCATATAGGTATATAGGGGAGACAGTGCTAAATGCAACATGAATATATGACTATTATACTATTATATAGCTGGAGAGTGAAATAGATAAACTATCTATGGATCGCCTGTGGGTTATAGACACGTCCGATTTGGACATACGAATGGTTGGTCTCGGTCGGAAACCCATGGAAAACCCTGTACAAATTAAAATTGTATTTAATACTGTATGACACTAGTTTGTGATAAGGCAAGAGGTTGGTTATTTTTGCTACTATAATTATTGATGCATGTAACACTCTTTTATAATACATACTGTGTACTCATTGTCCATTTGGTATATGTTAACCTCCCAATGGCTTGACTGTGTACAATTAAATTTTATGTTATAAACACATCTCCTTTTTTTCTGTTGCACGCCCAATACCTTGGAAATGCATATTTATACGCTTTGCCCATTCTGTTACACTCCCATTGCATTGGATCTGTGTAAACATTCTATGGTTTACTTTATTTTTCATTTTTGGTTTCTGATAAATTCCAGATCATGTTCATGTAAACTACATACTTCCTGTTTAGTTTCAGTTAAACTGCCATTACTTTGTAATATTGAACTGACAGTATTGTATGAAACATTGTTTCTTATAAAACTAAGAAAAAAATTTTGGGGAAAAAAAAAAGAAAATCCATGCAATTATTTTGGCCTGCTACACTGAACTAACGGTCAGTCAGACCGAAATATTGCATTGTGTGTACCCAGACTAGGCCACACTAGCGCAATTTCTCAAGTGCTTGCGATCTGTTAGCACATGAGAATCGCAGGCAGAGATGGATTAATATCATGTGGGGCCCTAGGCAGGGCCATAATTTAGGGCCCCTTTTTTTATTAAATATATTGTATAGACTATAATTGTTACTGCTTTTGAAGCTGGGCCCCCAGAAGTTTCCTGGAAGTTTCGCAGGGCAGTGGAAGTCAATGTGTGTGGCCCATTTTTAGGAGCGCATGCGATCAGCGCTATTCATGTATATTGTCAGCCAGCACTGTGGCCTCAGCCAAAATGGGGGGCCAAGTGGGGGAAGTATGTTGCATTATGTATGGCCAGGTTTATTGACATGATCACAATGCACCCATTATCATTTTATTGCATCTAGTGATAGCACTGTAGAACATTCTCTAAGCTATTGGTGAGTTCTACTTTCCAAACATCTGGAGTGCCAAGGTGTGACATCACTGCTCCCAGCGCCTCACTTGGGCAGCACAGTGGCTCAGTGGTTAGCACTGATACTTTGCAGCGCTGAGGTCCTGAGTTCGAATCCACCCTTGGACACATCTGCAAGGAGTTTGTATGTTCTCCCCGTGCTTGCGTGGGTTTCCTCCGGACGCTCTGGTTTCTCCCTCAATCATAAAGACATACTGATAGGTTGTATGTCTACATAAAGTCATTAGATTGTAAGCTCTTCTGGGCAGGGTAGTGAATTGAGTAAATAATTGCAAAGCGCTGCGGAATATGTAGAAATAAAATAGAAAGATGTAGAAAGAAATACAAAAAAATAAATAAATACTTCCCTTGGTTATTTTGTGAATACACAGATCCATTTGGCTCTATTTACAACCCTTCCCCGACCCTCCCATTCAATTATATATCTATGCTACAACCACACACCAATTTTATACCGTACTTCCCCTTTAAATCCCTACCGTGGCCAGCTCAGCATCCCGTGTATCCTCCTCCCCACAACAGCCATGGTGCTGTTCAACTACTCCTCTAGCCGGGCCGGGCCCGGGATCCAAGTGACACCTCTTGGGTTTAAACTGAAGCCAAGTGTCCGATTGAGCGATCAGCGGATCAGCGGTCCCGCGTGTCCCTATGGAGTTAATTAGGACCAGGTGCAGATGGAACGTTACAACTATCAGCCTGGGAAAGTTCATAGGAATCCAACGTTCCATTGTCAGTCAAGGTTCCATCTCTGCCCCCTACACACTGCGATCACTGTCCTTTAGGGGATGGAGGTGCTAGTGACACCGCACGGAACTCGGTGTATTGTCATAGGAATAACACTTTCTACTTTCAGGAAAGAGAGAGACCCATTCAGGAATGTGCACCCCCCCCCTACCCCACTGATCCCCGCACAGATTGGTGCAATGAGCCGGTGGTAATCTGATCCTGCTCCAGCCCACACCCCCTCACTCTGGGAATCATGGGGGTTTTCTCTTAACTAAACATCCTGGGGAACTTTCCTTACTGGGTGATCAGTGCTGGGCCCTGGCTGATATGTTGGGAGCCCATGTGCCATGGAGCTTATCTGGGTAACCAGGCCAGGAGAAAGCCAACTTGCAGGGTAGGAAAGTCAGCTTTGTTCCTGCTTCTCTCCCCCTCCTCCACCCATCATTTTAACCCCAGTGTAGCTGTCAGCTGGGGATAAACCAAAACTTATTAACTGAACACCATGACCCCAGCCTGGGTCCTTCTGTGTGGCCCTGCTGAAAAGGCCTTGCAGTTCTAGATTGTGAACTAGCCATGGCTACCTCTGCTTTGCTGGATGGCTGCTTGAGTGATGTTGTGCTGAAGTTCGCTGTACAGTCTGTGGAAGTGGTGCCAGGCCTGCTGGGCACAGCGGTGGTTCTGGGTATTGTACTTGGTGCCACTGTTGCAGGATTGTTGTGTTTTTTTGTTCTTCTACCCAAGTTCTTTAAGAAGGTAAGTGCCAATAGATTGTTGTCCTCCAGTTTCTTTAGGGGTGTAGCTTACCTAATGCTTCTGCTCACAGGGTATGCTGGGAATTGTAGTTTTTAACTGTATGATAGAAAGATCTTAGGGATATTACAAACTGCAACTCCCAGCATTTCCTGGCTGTCCACATTTGGAAATCCAGGGGTTGGACATACTATTTCTGCGAGTTCGCTCACAGGGAATTCTGGGAATTTCTTGTTTTCAAACCACAGTTGGTACATGTTGTGAAAGAAAACATGACATAAACAATACGAAACTTTTGTATTGTGTTGATTACCGATTTATTTTACTACTACCCCTTTAATCTCTGATGATACATGGAGGGGATGGTACCTGTTTCCTGAATGGTGGGTACGGGGACTGGCAGGCAGTATATGCCAACTATTCGTGTATCAATAAAGAAAGAAAGGTACCGGTAATCCTACACACACCTATTAAGTTATATTGGTCATTTGTGCAAATGGCAACTGGGGCAAACAAACAGTCAAACTACAAAAATGTAAACATTACCATGATGCACCTCAGACTTGCAGTCCTGTGTATATTATTATACTTACTATACTATATTTTATTATATTGTACAAAGTGAAACATTCAGAATATCTGTACTGAAATGTCACTTTGATGTCCCTGTGTACAATAACATAAAATACACATGACTGCAAGTCTGATGTGCATGGCAAGCTTTACTTTTTTTTGTTATTTATGTATTTACAGTAAGTGTACCTGTATTGAGTACTTACTGTATTTGTATTTCATTCTAATGGGTATTGTCTGTTTCTTAAAACATCTTTTCCCTGAGCTCAATCAGCCCAGGCCCCAGACAGCAGAGATATCTGTAGAACAGGTCCAGACATGGCAATGGTGAAAGTCAATCCCCATATTACATTATTATATTTTCTTGTTCTTTAAATGCTTTTAAGACTTGGTATTTGGTGCCAAAAAAGGAAAAAAATTTTGTAGTCACCCACCCCACACGATGCAATTATCATATAATATCATAATGTGTACCGGTATGTAACAAAACCCATCCCAGCCATCCCATCCCATTGAAAGTATCCTGGGTTAGGACTTAAACCTGGATCGAGTGGTGTAGTTCAGTTTTTAATTCACTTTTTCCAATTGAATTTCCATTTGCTCATATAAGGGCCATCAAATGGCCACTGTGGACCAACGCGCCCCTTCTGAGGCAGGAAGTCCTATTCTCTCCTCCCTGATTGGCCGCATGTGCGAGCAGTGAGATGTACTTTGACAGGTCACCGCTGGTACACGCAGCCACACATGGAGATGGAAATATGTATGTTTATTGATATGGGGCCTCTTAGGGATACAGCGCTGTACAATATTACAATACAATTACATACAACGGAAACAAATGTAAATAAATATTTATGTACATTAATAATGTATACATGAAGAGTTCCCTGCCCCATAGAGCTTACAGTCTAATTAGCTGAGTAGCATATAGTATGTCAATACGTCAGTTAACAATAGTATTTCCTCCCTACCTGAATAAGGCACTATCTATGTCGGAAAAACTTCTTTTTGTTTGGGTGGGCATAGTTGCTCTTTAAGCTATTAAGCTATTATAATTCGGGCCCCAAACTATTTCTATATTCTATGGGGAAAGGGGAAACAAAAAAAGTTTTAGTTGTTTATCCGATCAACAAAATGACATGGCAGGACCCCTGCACACACGCTCCATTTCTACCTTATCCAGAGGGTTACAAAGGGAAGGCAAATAATGAGCTATTAAAATGCATTCCATCCACTGCAGCCAAGTGTCACTGTTCCAGTAGTAATTCTCCGTGTAAACTGTGAATCTGAATGTCACATTGTTTACATAACCTTAAACAGTGGAGATAATTCATGTTGTCACCTGTGAAAGCGCTAGAGGGAATAACAACTCCCAGGTGACCGTAGCGTGGTAATAACACAGTCGGATGGCTGTGTGCTGTAGTCAGGGTTACATCAGGTTCAAACAATCCTTTGGAATGCTACAGACGCTCTATAGGATATTGCTGACTATCTTCTGGGGCTATAACGTGTTGTGTTTTTGTGTTGTGGAAGCCATACTGCTAATTCTTCCCGTAAAGGTATTGTCATGGTAACGATTATGTCATAGGTAAGTAATGGTCATCATTATTGAATTTTCTTGAATGGGTAAAAAACAATCCATTTTTAGATTAGTGTAGAGAGTTGCTTCATGTACATCCGGCCTTTGTAATGCCTATTGTGTAATAGGGAACCGTGTAATGATTGAGCTAAATGGATCTGGCTTTATGCAGTAGCAATGCTTTATGTGCCTTCAGTGCATGTAAAGTAGCTCGATCAGTCCCTATCCAGTACCAATGTTGGGGGTCCGACTTAATAAACACCCTACCTCCCAAAGATACATAGCATCACCCCATGAGCCACTGCTAGAAGGATGGCCCTAGTCTTTTTAGTTATTCTACTGATTATGCTGATTTATCATTCAGTGAATGCTACTAACCGGAAGGTAAGAATGGAGAACGATATCCATGCCCAGGGGTAGGATTTGGGGGATTGTTGTGTGTTAGGGGAATCAGGTTTTGTAGCCGTGCCACTGAAATAGAACTGACACCTTTAGCATCCAGAACACTATATCTGTTGTATTCAATTAGATCAACTAGACTTGAAGTTTAGTTCTTGAAGATGTTTTGCTAGTCATCCGACTGGCTTTCTCAATGACTAGTGAAACGTCTTCAAGAACTAAACTTCAAGTCCAGTTGATCTAATTGAATACAACAGATATACCATGACCTGGATGAATGAGAACCTTCACATCCAGAACACTACAATGTTAGGTAACTTTCCTATAAAAGTTTGTATGCATTACTGCGGGTTTCAATGCGTGATACCATCCGTTGGTGCACAATACTCTGGAAACGAAGCTCATGTGATTCGCAAAAAATGGTGATCACATTCGCATTTCGTAAACAGACTGCAGTGTATATAATGTGGCAAATGTTTAGAATATGGCCGAAAAAATACCAAATACCAATGCAGAACAGAAAGACCAAAGAGAATGGTCAAACACTAATTACTCCATCTCTTTATTCTGTAAAACCAATAATGTGTTTACAACAACAACCGCTCACTGAAATGTTTTTGACTACTGATTATCTTACATCGTTATGATATCTGTGTATGCGTAATGTATCTGTGTACCTTCTACATGTTTACTTTATGAATGATTTATTGCTGGGGATTTAAATTCCCATTACACGTGAAGAGCAGCTAATTAAAAAGTTGAGCCGAAAGAAACAAACTTGGAATGAGAATGTTTACCTTGGAATTATACGCGGGTCACATGATCAGCTTGGCTTGCGTGGTAATCTATTAATTATTATTGATTGCATTTGTGCCTTTTGAGACACACTGTATAATATATATATAATGTATAATAAATCTACTCACCAGAGACTATGCGGTTCGTTTTGCGTGCGTATTTAATGTCTGCTTATAGCTGGAGTAAAATACTCACATGAGGGGAGATTCAACAAGAGCCACACAGCCTCTTGTGAATCTCATTTGGGAGAATTTCCCAGTAATTATCAGAAGATTCATTTATAAAGAGATGCGTTATCCCGTGCCAGTGGGGAAATAATTGCAAAACCCATGCTACCCAATGTACTATCCGGTTAGCAACACTGATTTTGAAGTGCCTGTACTATGTTCTGTATTTTGCTGTGCACCCAGTGCAATACATTTGACTATAGTTACCCTTTAGGTATCGCTGCCAGGGAAATAGAAGGGTAGGTCACTGGGTGTGTGTACCTGGGTCTGGTTGAGGGGGTATGCCTTTTTTTGCGTTTACAACCATAAAACTAACTTTTATTAAGGATATATCAAATTGTTTTGTTTTTTTTTACTTTATTTACCCTTTAAGTATGGCTGCCACAGGAATGGATGGGTAGGTCAGTAGGTGTGTGTACCTGTGTGACGTTGGAGGTTTGTGTTTTTGCATGTATGACCATATAACTAACTTTTATTAATGACTAGCAGTTGTACTTGGCGTTGCCCGTGTACAAGTGTGGGTATAGTATTTTTTTACATGCAGGTGTATTTGGCTTAGATGGAAGAGACTGGGGAAAAGAAGTGCACAGTTGGTAGTGTACTCAACTTTATAGTTATGAGATGAGGAGGTGACCGATTGAGGAAAGAATAGCACATATGTTTATATAGCAAAACTTTATATACAACATTATCAGTTTTTCCACTTGGTGCATAAATACTGTATACAAATGTTGTGGTGAACTTGCTAAATGGAATTTGCCATGGGGAGAACATGTTGATTGCAACTGTGAACACACACAGAACTCCGCCCTACGCGTTTCGTGGAGCCCCTGAGGAAGAGGAGTTGCTCCACGAAATGTGTAAGGCGGAGTTCTGTGTGTGTCTACCTGTGTGATCCGATGTTTGCTGTAGCAGTATGATGTTTTTAACCATGGATACAATAAAGTTTTGAAAGTTTTAACCTTACTTTGGGAGTCCGGTTGCCTACCTCCGACTAACGTTTGAACCAAAATGAATTATTGTATCTCCCTGTTATACTCATAATATTTGTTGTACTGACTTGTCTGAAATTCCTTAGGCTGTCTACACACCAACCAAAATTTCCTACCCAATCGCAAGTCTATCTGATGGAATTTAAACTGTATTGTCAAGACATAGTTTTGAATGGACAATTCGATCAGTCCTGGCGAAATATTAAAAATCTTTTTTTCCGTTCAATTTTGGCAATACAAAATCAGGGGCAGAAAACCCTTCTTTTGGCATGGTTAACCACTGTCTTGGCACTTCATATGGGTTTATGCTAAAAAGTTTCAGCTGATATTTCATCATAATCTACCAAAATTTTGGTTGTGGTTGAGATATTGTCCCATGTTTACATTGCTTAATTGACTGGCAACTTAGGAGTTGCCCCAAATTAATTTACAGTAGGTGTCCTCTGACATATGAATAAACATCTAGCAGGGCTAGAAATAGGTTGAATCAAAGTGAATGCTGTTTAAATGCATTCAGATTGAAATCTGCACAACTTTACTTATTGATTAAGACTGTGTAAACACAGTGCAAAATTTTCACCCAAACGTCTGATCGATACTTTCAACCTTCCGGAGGCATCGAAATACCACAATCAAAATTTTGCTGCAATCGATAATGTAGTCCATTTAAAACTACACAATCAGACAAAAATTACCTCTATGTCCGATCGAAAGTTCTTCCGGCATCAGTCCATCACTAACAATATATAATAATTTATGCCCAACCAACCGAAATATCAGCAGATGATCAAATAACTAAAAGCAGGACACTTATTAAGAAACTACCACATCAGCAATTCCACCACAATTACTGGCTTATGGGGAAGTCAAATGGTTATATATACTATGCCAACTTCTATGAGTGCTAGTGAACAGCTCTGCTAATGGCCAGACAAGAGTCCAAAATTAACATGTGCCATATTCAGATATTTTTTCATTGATAAAATCCAAGCATAATAATTTTCCTATGACCTATATACACTCAAGGTTGTTTTTAAAAGAAATATTTTGATTTCTTTCAATGGAGCTGTTTATGCTGTTTATGACCTAAAATGTGCATTGAGGAGTTACATCAACTCTTATTGTTTATAGATTTCATTACAGTGGAGGAACTCTGCTTCTGTCCTTGAAAATAGCAACTATGATGCAGACAAACCGGACTCTGAAACATCAAGTTCTAAAAAGAACATTGATCCCGTTCAAAGAAAGTTAAGTGAGGTATGTGTAACCTTGGCTCTCTATGTAATTGTGTCACAGTTTCAGTATTGCTAAAAAATCGTAGGGAAAACTTTTTTTCATTTCTAAAATTAGACTTGTATATTCAGTTATATCTCAATACACTAAATAGTAGAAACCTGCAGCATAAAAACATTAAAGGAACACTAAACCCAAAAAATAAGTATTTGCCATTCGTTTGTATTATTCACAGGGAGGTGAGAACGCTTATTCTCACCTCACTGTGAATAATATTAAGCTCGGGTGACCTGGAACTTACCTTACCGCGATCCACTCACAGCCGCTCCTTCACTGACAGCCGCTCTGTCCAGACTGCGCGCCCTATCTTAGGCGCATGCACGCCAATACAAAAGATAGGGCGCGCAATCGGGAGAGAACAGGTGTTCTGTGAAGAAGCGGCTGTGAGTGGAGCGGCGATAAGGTAAGTTCCAGGTCCCCCGAGCGTAATATTATTCACAGGGAGGTGAGAATAAGCGTTCTCGCCTCCCTGTGAATAATACAAACAAATGGCAAATGCTTCTTTTTTTGGGTTTAGTGTTCCTTTTAAAAACTTTGATTCAGTTGTATGCGGGGGACAATGTTTGCCTTCTTTAAATTTAACCTTGAATAAAGCTGGATTTAGGGTTGTAACCTGACTGCTGTTTTACCGGTACGGCAGATCATTTCTAGCTAGTGTCCTTGAAGAAAAAAATAAAAAGATAATTGTTCACCTGACATTTGCAGGCTTCTTTAGTTTTTCTTTTTTTTAATTGGCTTTGGATTCTTCTTGTAACCTGATTTTTAAATGATCTGGTCGTCGGGTTTTCTGATGGCAAATTAATTGTTCGGTACAGTTTGTTTTTTGGTTATTATTCTATGTAGAAGTTATCTGTATGCTCTCTATTCATTTTTTATTTGTCTTATTTGACCTTTACTGTATATCTAACAAACAACTGAAATTCCAGCTGGAGAGCTGTGTTAAAGAGCTACACAGAAAAAAAAGACAAACAGCAAGTTGCATGGTGCATGATTTTAAAGCAAAGTTACCCTTTAAATGACATACAATGCTAAAATGTACATTAACTTGACTGGATTCTGAAATTCCTAGCTAATAGCTGCAACTCTTACCACTGACATTGGCAGCATGTTTTTTTTGTATTGTCCAGTCTAGATTACAAAGAGAACCACAGTCTAATTAAACAAAACTACTAGGAAACGTATATCTGTGGTATTCATCTAGATCAACTGGATGTGTGCTCTGTCCTCTTCTGTATTCTCTATACACTAATGATTTTAGATCTTCTGATTCATCGTTAAAACTATTAAATTTGCAGACGATAGTCATTGGCCTCATTAGGGGAAATGATGAGACTTGCTTACAGAAGAGATCGTATCTAAATAAGTATCTTGGTGCTCAAATAAGAATCAAATAACTTGATTCTAAATTCATCAAAAACTGTTGAGATGATTATTGATTTTAGGAAAAAACACCCCCAATTGGCCCCATTGAGTATAGATGACTAAATAGTAAAATGTGTTGACTTTTTTAGGTACTACTATTACACACTCGCTGTGTTGGAATACCAACATCATTTCCATTATAAAATGGCAAGACAGCGACTGTATTTTTTAAGATTGCTGAGAGAGTGGCGTAACTAGATCTGTGCTGAAGCAATTTTATAGAGCAATCGTAGAGAGTATTATATCCTCATCCATTATAGTATGGTATGGGTCAGCTACCGAGTCTTCTAAGAAACAATTACAAAGGGTCGTGGAAACAGCAAGAAAAATCAGTGGCTGTGAGTTGCCCTCGGTTACTGATCTATACCAATCCCGACTGGTTAAACGGGCAAACAAGATCATTTTAGATTTAAAGGGCATGTCCACCCCCAAAACTATAATCCCCCCAACTACTGGCCCCACCATGTAGTGTAGTTTAATCCTTACCTCACATCCCAGCTCCATAGGGTCGCCTGGAGTCCCCCCCCAAAGTCCCAAAAACTGCCCACCAGGGGAATCTGCCACCATATAGGACTCTGTCTGCTACCTTGCCTCCGGTAGATATTTGCCATGCGTATGCAGCCCTCCTCCCCTCCCTCTCTCCCTCCCGTTCTACTATCCCTCCCCCTAGCATAAAACCCCTTAACATGCTGCTCCCCCATGTCTCCCAGCCCCAACCGCATATTTTTTATTTTCAGAAAGCTCCCCAAACTCTACTTACCTCTCCTCTTTCCTCCGCTGCACTGAATGACCGGCAGCCGCGTCCGTGATTGGCTGCCGCTCAGCCAATCACAGACGCGACTGCCGGTCTCGCCCCTCTGCTTGCATTCTCGCAAGCAGAGGGCCGGCAGCGCGGCGAAGGAAAGAGGAGAGGTAAGTAAGAGTTTGTGGGGCTTTCTGAAAATAAAATTACGCGGTTGGGGCTGGCAGACATGGGGGCAGCATATTAAAAATTACATTAAGGGTGGACTTACCCTTTAAGTCATCCTGCTCATTATTTATTCCACAAGTTGCCATCTGGTAAACGTTATAGAGCACTAAAAACAACTACAAACAGACATTTAAATAGCTTCTTCGCGAGAGCCATAGCCTTTTTAAATCAGTCTAAATAATTGATCTAGATTTAAAAAATGTATATATTATTTATTTAAATTATATGATAAGCTTTTTATGGATGCATCGTGGAATGCTTTGTATGTTGTTTTTAAAAAAAAATCATGTTTTGTCTTGAATCCTAAATTCACCAAGTTAAATTCCTGTATATTGAATACTGGCAATAAACAATTATTATTATTATTTAGTCCTTGATGCTAGTTTGAAACGTGAACTATATAAATACACCATTTCCTATAAATCCCTGCATTATACCTATTGCTTCTACTTCTGCATTTTTAAGTTTTTGATTACAAAGCAGTCCCTGGTGGGTCAGCCAGTAATTATGTGACAGTTCTGGGAGGCAGAGACAGCGTGGGGGCAAGAAAACGTGTGCAGCTATGTACATTGTGATGGTCCTGAACCCACTACGTAACGTTAGCAGTTATAGAATTCATGCTGGGTCATTTATAGAATATCTTTAGTTCTCCTTTAATACATTAAAGCACGGGAGCAGAGGTATCATATAAAGACAATTGTTTAGAAGTAACAGAAGGGATCTGTGATTTGCTGTCTTATTACAGACAAATTATTCTGTTTGACTAACGTAATCCGTGAAGGCAAAACACCCCAGAAATAAGGGGCTCCATATGTACAGCCAAGCATTGCATTGCCTTCTGTGTTTCAGTATGATCCATACATCTGAGAAATACGAAGGGGAAATAAACAAACACAGATGTCTTATTTGTGAGAAATCTTCAAGGAAACTATTCCAGCGGAATGTTCTGTGCTTGTATCAAAGAGAATTTTCATATCCTCACCCATGGTTTATATTATGGCATACTTACAGATCTTCAAGGAAGCAGGCTTCTTACTTCATCAAAGCTTCTAATGCCACATGAAGCCCTCACCAAGCAGAAGTACTGCTTTAAGGAAAGTAATATTAGTAAATTTCAATTATATCACAGTGATTTAAGCCAGAATATGGAAGACCAAAAAAAAGGGGGGGAAAAATAGATCCAGCTGATTGTCTACTTCCTGTAAGGATGATTAGATCTGGGAACTTTGTATAAATGGGCTTTAAAGTGTAACTGTGGTTTCCATACAAGTGCTCTCTATTTAACAGATCCCTTCCAAACAAGCATGGAATGATGTATCTAGCTACTCTGGATCTTAAGTTATAGGCTTGTAAAGTTACAGTCCCTGGTCTGTCCGAGTCTCTGTGACAGTCACATGAAGTTCTGTGTAAGAAGCCCCACCCCCAAAACACAATATTTTCTTAACCTAGTTACAGACCTACAACCATTCTCTGTCCTTTCCTCTACCTATGGACATTTTAGGGAAAGAAAAGGTGTTCTTTTTAGGCTTATGGCTAGCTTTAAAATTGATTTAGAAGTTTGGGGTGGGGCTTATGATGCAGCTGATGATGCTCTGTCTCAGCAGTGGGCATGCTCCAACCTTAAACTCACCACCAAAAGAAAGGGCTCCCTAACCTAGTTAGGGGCCCCTCAGACCCAAATAAGCACTCAGATCATATTCTAGAAATAATAGACATACCCACTATTATATGTCCAAAATACGTTCTGTTTATTAATGACCCATAATAAACAAACCTGTGCATCCCCTCATACAGTCTTAATACAATAAAATATTATATACCCTATAAAGTGCAGAGTGAATAAATAAGTAATAAATATTAAAACTGACTAATAGACTAAAAGTTCATGTAATTGCCCAACGTCAAAAGAGGAGCCTAGGAGTGATAAGGCAGCCAATTTTCAATCATGACCTTCTGCTGTAATAGTAAGCAGCAACACTTGCCATTCATTAATGTTGCAGTTCCAAGTAGTAACTACCATAGTCCTGAAAATATGTAGCAATAAAAACACTCAATGGAGCTTATATTGTAGGTAAAAGGTTGCATTGTCTTGGAGACTTGGTAACATCTGCACGTGTTACCAAACACCTTAGATGTCCTTTGTAACTCTGTCAACCTCGTACCTGCAATGCTGCTGAATAGGATCCCAGTGATAAACAGTCTCCCAAGGCTCACAGTGTTATGCTTTCACTTCGCTACAATCCACGCCGCTTATAGGGTCATCCGCCATACACTCCTGCTCCTCTAACAACCGACATGTGTTTCTCCTGGCACACTCTGGGCTTCGTCAGGGCTCCTCCTCCTACTTCCTTCGGACTCCATTTAAACCCCCTTCTTAAAGGGGAGTATTTTTAACATGCGTATATTCACTAAATCTGCTTATATATCACTGTCAACCTAAATCTAATTATTACATTGTTTCTTGTCTATCATGGCTTGTTCAGAGGGCATAATTACCATATCTTAACATACCTTTCTAATCACAACTGTACTACAGGAAATCTTCACCTTTAAACCAGATTATTTTCCAAATCTATAGTATCAGGAACTAACTAATTTTCTCAGAGATCTACGAACATTATATCAAGGATTAGCCAAATACTACAGTGAACATACTATATGATAAAGATTAAATTTTTAACTAATGCTGACACACAATACATCTTAAATCACATTTTTATAAGAAACAGTTAAACTGTATATCAATTTTCATCCCTTTAGGGTGTTTAGTTCCTAACTTATAAATCCACTCTAGCTCCATTTGGAGCATTCTCCTATTCAAGTCACCCCCTCTCTGATTCAATTTAATCTCTTGAACCCCGTAAAAATGGAGTCCTCCCATAATCCCATAATGTTTATTGACGAGATGCTGTGCCACAGCGCTCCTTTGTCCATCTTTCTTGTAGCACGCTCTAATGTGTTTCTGATCAGTTATTACCCATTTTCCACCATCTTAAACTTTTAAGGCAGACCCAAAATGTTATTGATGTCCCAGATCACAGTACTAGAAAGAATATCCACCCTTTATAATGTTGTAATATTAGATAGACTGAAGCTAGAAGCATTATCCTGGAGTCATTATAAAGGTAGGAGTGTGGTCTTTTTAATAAAGACCATATGGAGACCACAGTTCCCATTTAATACCTTTTGATTGGCACCAGGGCCAAGGAGACAGGATTGATTATTCCCATCTCCCAATATTGTTTTGTTGAGGATCTACAGCACATACAGTTTTAATCTGCCAGGTTATGGTCCTGGGTCATTCTATATTAAAGATAGTGCTGAAGCATTCAGGAAGACTGGCAAAAGCAGTTTTCTTCATCCTGCTGCTCCTCATAGAAAGGATATTGGTAGGTAAAAGCACCGATATCCTACCTCCCTGCCTCAGGTATTTTTTATTTTAACTGTTTTTGAAAAAACTTTATACGCACTATAGTTTCCCTTTAACACACAAAGCTTTCTAATACATTGGCAGCTAAATGAATATGTTTTCATCTTTATTCGAATTTCCCTTATCATATCATTCTTTGATGCACCTCTGAGACTTTGACCATGCCCATTCAATTCTTTGGGTCCACCCAGGAGGTGAAGATCCTGCTGGTGATCTTGCTTTTTTATGTGGCCTTTAAAAAGTTTTAGATCCATGTGTCTTCTTTGTACTCAAGAATCTGGAGAAAAATAGAAACTTCATGCAAGTTTTCAAACAGAACACAGAGTGTAGACATCACATCTGAAAAATACCTTAAGATAAATATATTCACAGCTCAGGCTTTCATTCAAAGTAATAAGTCAAGCCATGTTGCTGGCAGAATAAGCTAAAGAAAAGCTTTGTCATGCTAAACCACAGATACAAGCAGAAACATGTGACTTGCCGACGCTCTCACTATTATTTCCCTGTAGGTGTGCGAGAACAATACACAGCAGTGACACATTTAGGCCAGCTATGAATAGTGTGCTTTTCATTGTGTAATACTAGCAGACCAATTATTTTGCTATTTTTCTTTAATTTACTTCCTATACCTAGTTCATTCATGGTTAGAAATCTCCGATAGCGCAGATGTTACACGGTAGGCCGTCTTCCCTTCTAAATATGCTTAATAAGAAAGCTTTTTGTAATTGTCAGTTCTGATGGGAAGCATGGAGGATAAACAGACACATAATAATTAATCGAGGCACAGATTTCGTCAGCATAATAGCGCCTTATATGTATGATGATTCATAGTTTATTTATTTGGCTTTCCCAATGGTATATTTGGATATATATTATGAATTCTCTGAAATGAACCGGAATCTATTATTAACTGTTTTTTCTTTAATGGAAAACTAATAGTTTTAATAGTAAATTATCATCAGGTGATTCCTTTTAGGCAACCCTATCCTTATGTGGCATTAACTCCATAGAACTGAATAGAGATGAAATCTGAGATGGAAATGGCCTGGAAGAGAGGCAGGGTAAAAGTCATTCCCCGTGTAATAAGGACCTTATCTGCTATATTCGACTTTAGAAATGCTCCTTTTATTTATGAGATTGATTGCAGCCAACTTAAATGTTTAATTGTAATGTATAAAACCCATTGAACAGAAGGACTACCCCCTCCCTATCCTAGTTGAAAGATACCCCTTTCCCCTTCCCCTCTTAATATACAATTTAAATATAGCATTCTTAAAGGGCATGTCCACCCTTCCTAATAACTTTTGACATAATGTTCTCCTTGCTCCCTCAGCCCCAACCGCTATATTTGTGTAGACAAAAAGTGCCCCAATAGTTACTTACCTTGCTTCTTTCCTCCGCCGCACTGCCAGTCCCTCTTCTTGCGCGAAAATGCAAGCAGGGGGCCGGACCGGCAGTCGCATCTGTGATTGGTTGAGAGGCGGAGAAAAAGAGGGAAGGTAAGTTACTATCGGGGCACTTTCTGTCTATACAAATATAGCGATTGGGGCTGGGGGAGCAGGGAGAACATTATGTCAAATGTTTTTTGAGCTAGGGGGAGGGAGACCAAATAAGGAGGGAGAGGGAGGGGGAGAATGGCTGGACTCTGCAATCCTCCTGGTGGCCATTTTTTGGGACTTGGGGGGGGGGGGGGGGGGTTACAGGAGAACCAGATGGAGCTGGGATGTAAGGTGAGGATTAAAGTACACTACACAATGGGGCCAGTAGTGGGGGATTATAGATTTGGGGGTGGACATGCCCTTTAATGTGTGTAAGTACTGAAATAACACAGACAAATCTTGTTTAATCTGTAAAGGTATTGAGAATATGTATAAAAGTGCTGTAATTGTTCTTTTATGGAATTGATCAAATAAACTTCAGTTTAAAAAAAAAAACTTTAGAAATGCCATTAGTTGCATAAAAATAAAAAGTGTTTGTGGATGATGCTTCTCCTCTTCCCAAGATCCTCTACTTATGCATGAGTCAAATCTTTATTTGGCACCACCCCAATAGACTTCAATGGGGCTTCCAGCACATCTTCAGAAGCAGAGGAACATGGGAAACAGAAAGGGAAAATTGATGGTTGAAATGGTTTTAAGGTATTTGTTAGCAATAAAAAAATAACCAATAGACAAGTCCTTCATTATATAGGTAATCACCTGAACATTACATTTTAGTACGGTGGCTGTCTTGCATAGCTGACATCCTGAGTTTGAATCCACCCTTGGACACATGGTCAAGGTGCTTGCGTGGGTTTTCTCCGGGCACTCCTGTTTCCCCCACAATCATATACTGATAGGTTGTATGTGTCAAATAAATGTTCTTAGAGTGTAAGCTCTTCTGGGCAGGGCCTGATGTGAATGTATACATGTAATTGTAAAGCGCTATGGAAGATGTTGGCGCTATATAAATCCACAATAATAATAATAGTTCTCCCATTGATAAGGATTTTGATGCATTTTAACAAAAATAATTTGGCCACATTCCATTGCTCAGTCATACGATCTTTCAGATTTATATCTTTTTCTGTCTCTTCAAAGGAGGATAATACATTACCAAGTGAAGGAGTCGCTGCATTTGCAATGAAGGCTAAGGTGGTCTATCCAATAAATCAAAAATTTAGGGTGAGTGTTCAACGAACTGCTGCTCTTGCTAATATATGATTTTGGCTCATAGCAATGGAATTTTAAAGCAATGTTTCTAGTAAATGTTTCATTTATAAAAAAAAATCTTTGACATTTAATGCATTTGTTAAGGTTTAACACTTGCCTAGTTTGGGGTTGACACTTTAATATAAATTAGAAGGAATTACGTGTATTATTTTACTAATGGGCTATTTAAAATAGATTTGTTTATTGCTAATCAGTATGTGATACTTCAAGGACACCTATTGGGAAAATGTTGACCTTTTTAAAAAGTACTTTTGTATGGGAGATGGGAATAAAAATTCTAACATCCCAATCTTCCTGTGGCAGCCTGATAATTTCCTTTCTAAGCTGCAAGGTCTGTTTCACGGGCTCTCTCATTCGAAAGATACAGATAAAGCATGATGGAAGCCTGGTAGCTTCAGAAACAGAAGCTGATGAAGTAGTTATCTTTAACAAGCTGTCAATCTGCAAATAATGAAGATTGGGAGGTAGGAATATTATACCTTGTCTCCTGAAATAAGGTATTTTAACTTTACCACTTCCCAACCAATCAGATCTTATTTAACATTTAAAAGCTAACATCTGATTGGTTGAGGCAAAATTAGCACCATTTTAAATGATAAGAACTTTTAATGAATAACCCTGTAAGTTCCCCATAATTAAAACCTAGACACATCACCAGAAACCAAACCTTCAATTCTAACCCATTTATGGATCTGTAATTTCTTTCTAAGCTAAGCCCCAGAATCAGTCTAAATGTGCCCATACACTACTTAAACATTAGACAGATGTCCAATCTCTCATAAGACAAAGGCCCAATCAAAGAACCACCTAGCCCATTCTTTTATGCAATCAAAATGAATGGGCCAGATAGGAACATCTCAAGATAAAAAACACGGCTTGTAAAATGTGGTCTTTAGACATTAAATAGATATCTCGAATCTATCTAATGTCTGCCTAGTGTATGACCAGCAATGTACAGTGTAAATCAAAGTTCAGTCTATTGTAAAGCTCTACCTCTAAATCGCACTCCTGCACTGAAATCTTCTTCAATCCACTGCTCTTGCGAGACTTGCTGGAGGTGAATCTCATTCAGTCAGATAGAGTGCTGCCTCTATGTATATAATGCAATGATGTGTAAAGGGTATCTCCTCCCTTTTTTATAATTTTTTAATGAAATGTAGGGCATCCCTTTCCACCCCCAACCACAGTACTTACAGCCTCTCGCTCCAGTGGCTCTCTGATCTGGCTCCTGCTTGCTGGAACTAGCAAACAGGGGCTGGACCGGCAGTCACGGTTGTGATTGGCTGAGAGGCTGGCAATCACAGCTGTGGCTGCTGGCAGTAGAGAATGTAAAAACACAAAGAAGCTCTACAGATCTCTAATGTAAAAATACATTAGCTAAACTGATCTGTTGTAAACATATGTGTATTTATAATGATACCTTAGTTCCGTGTAAGTTATCTTATGGTTAATAATACCACTCACCAAGCGATATATCAAATAGGGATTTATTGTATGGAGTAGTTACAAATTATGCCAAGTAAAAAGTATATTAGAGACAGCTTACAAATAATAACTATATAATTTAGGCATAATTAGTCTATTATGGTTAATATGTGTTTGTGTGTAGAGAGTTTGTGTAGTGTAAAGTGTATGTCTGCTTACCTCCATCTTCTACCCCCTTCCTTACCAAACTTTTCACCAAAGTGTGTGAATCACGACAAGTTATATACGGTACCTCTATGGTGGCTTACAATGGAATAATATAAACCATGCACATCAGTCTTGCAAACCCATGTATATTTATTGCATCATACACGGGTACGCAAAAAGTGTAACGTTTCGGTAAACATTAGTACCTTCTTCAGACAAATATAAAAGATATTTTTCTGAAGAAGTTACTACTGTGTATCTATTATAACATTCTATCTACAACCACTTACCGTTTCACCATCGCACTCAGCAACTTATCTCTGTTAACTACTGTCCTTAGGTGTGTGCAGGATTACCTTTTGGTTTGCTTACTCTATGGTGGTTTAGGTTACACTCTAAAAGTTCCATGAATGGTCACAGTGTGAGTAAACAAGACAGTTGTGCATGTATAACAAGCTTTGGTTAACTCTTTACAATATGATTAACCCTTTATATACTGGATTCAACAGAGAACTCCATGGGAGTGAAGGGCGAAGTGAAGTTTGGATTCTTCTTTTTAGAAATCTAATATAGAGCATGGGGTGCAAAGGGATGCCCTACAAGTGAAGGGCAGCCGGGGGGGGGGGGGGGCTGCACCAATGAATGTTTGGGGTATTGAGCAGCAGCCATCTATCAATGTGTGACTATATATATGGTTCATCTTTTGAGATGATCCTGTGTACTTCTCACACACTTAAAATATACAGGGTTATTCAATAAAAGTTCTTATCATTTTATAATGGTGCTAATTTTGCCCCAACCAATCAGATCCTATTTAAAGGGCATGTCCACCCCCAAAACTATAATCCCCCCAACTACTGGCCCCACCATGTAGTGTAGTTTAATCCTTACCTCACATCCCAGCTCCATAGGCTCTCTGGTAAACCCCCCCCCCCAAAGTCCAAAAACTAACACCCAGGAGGATAGCAGGGCTCTGCCTGCTATCTTGCCTCCGGTAGATATTTGCCATGCGCACTGCAGCCCTTCTCCCCTCCCCTCCGTTCTACTATCCCTCCCCCTAGCGCAAAACCCCCTTAATATGCTGCTCCCCCATGTCCCCCAGCCCCAACCGCATATTTTTTTTTTCAAAAAGCTCCCCAAACTCTTACTTACCTCTCCGCTTTCCTCCGCTGCACTGAATGACCGGCAGCCGCGTCCGTGATTGGCTGCCGCTCAGCCAATCACAGACGCGACTGCTGGTCCCGCCCCTCTGCTTGCATTCTCGCAAGCAGAGGGCCGGCAGTGCGGCGGAGGAACGAGGGGAGGTAAGTAAGAGTTTGGGGGGCTTTCTGAAAAAAATATTTATGCGGTTGGGGCTGGCAGACATGGGGGAGCAGCATATTAAAAATCAATTTTAGGGGTGGACATACCCTTTAACATTTGAAAGCTAACATCTGATTGGTTGGGGAAAAATTAGCACCCAACCATTTTGTTTATTTTAAGTGTGTGAAAAGTACACAGGATCATCTCAAAAGATGAACCATATATATAGTCACACATTGATAGATGGCTGCTGCTCAATACCCCAAACATTCATTGTCATTTTTGCAAGCATTAATTTTATGTTTTTGGAGGGAAATTGTGTGTCAATAATTTTATTTGATCGACTGCAGTACTTTAAAATCTAGGGGTTATTGTTGTGCAACATTCTGTATTAAAGGGATGTTGAAAATAGTCTGTAATAAGGGGATATTGCAAAATGTTACATAAATAAATAAATGTGAGATATTGTACCCCATTGTTAAAGGGGAAATAATTGATCTGCTTTAACGTTAAATGAGAAGTTGTGGAATGCGTTAAAGGAGATGGTAGTGTGATACGCTGTTGGGGGGCAGTTGATGTAAAACACTTTAAAGGGAAGTTGGTATGATGCGCTTTATAGTGTATCATAACAACATCATCTCACATCTCAAATTTGCCCCAAAATTTGGACATTTTGCAATATCCCCTTATTACAGACTATTTTGCACTACAATAACCACTAGGCATTTAATCGAATGCCTTTTGGGCTGAACAATGCCCCAAGTACATTCCATAGATTAATGATCATCTACTTGGATGACATTGTGATCTTTTCAAGGACATTCAATGATCATTTGAAGCATTTAGACAATGTTTTGGCGAGGTTGGGGCAGTGTGGTCTAAAGGTTAAACCAACAAAATGCCAAAGATTTTTATCGTATCAAGGGCCCACATTTGAATCTCAGCTAGATGAAGAATTGTGTCAAAAGCATGGAATAAGAAAAGCATGGACTACCCCATATCATCCCCAAGGAAATGAGGCATATGAACGCTTTAACCGTGCGTAAATTTAGGGGACGAATTTTAAGAGAAGTGGCCTGAATATGTACAAGATGTTGTGTCGGTCTATAACAATACGGTTCATAATGCCACAATACATACCCCATTTTTTTTAATGTTTGGGCGACATGGCCAAATGCCCCTACCTAGATTTACTGCTTGACAGCCCAGAACCCAATTTTCATCGAGATGTGGATTAATGGACTAACGAACAGCTCAGGACATGTTAACTGAGGAATTCGGCCGACAAGAACCCTTCACAACCCTAAAGGTCATTTCTGAACTTCCACTCCGGAAAGGAGATCATGTGAGGGTCAGAAATTCACAAGCTAACAAGGGTAGTAAATTAACACCCAAATGGGAGACAGAACCATATGAATGTAACCCTAACATGCCTGTATACGATGTGCAAAGAGAAAGAGATGGAACTCATCGGAGACGTCTTCATCGCAATCTCTTAAGGCTATGTGTATTGGAAATCAAACAGACTGTACCTGTTCAGAATTCTTCATTGCCTGAATCACTTGAACAGTCTGCCATTGAGCATTGGTACTTACCGCCCAATGGATGACCCGGTGGTGCGTGCTGGTGAACAAAGTGAGGACATTTTGGAATCACCTGCTTGAGCAGGGAGACATGGTATAGTATATTTAGAGAGATAAGACACTTCTAAGCAGCTAAACCTTTTCCATAACTTATAGAGTCAGTGTGCATTTTCTTTTAGACCATAAGAGCATCTTTAGAAAAGCTGGCTGTACCCAAGTGGGTTGGGGAAACAAGGAAGAATGCGAAAGTCTGCTTGTGAGTTGCACTCCTTGGACCAGTTCTAAAGCAACAGGCTGATCAACCCTTTAATGCCAAAGAGAGTAAAGGGGAATACAAGTAGAGTTTACAAAGTCTCTTCTGTTAATGTTTTGTGGATGTAAGTTGGACTGATCAAGTTTATCCTGTTAACAAAGTGTATATGTAATTGGGACTTACCAAGCTTCTTCTGCTAAAAATTGCAACACCCAGGATCCCTGCCATTTATAGTTGAACTACAACACTGCTACTAGCCCTCTTAAGTTGGACATTTTCTGTGCTCATTAGACTGTTTTGTTACTTAATAAATAACATCTGTTTCTGCAAGAAAAATCTTTTTCCTTATTTTCCACTGTTACAAGCAGAACTTTGCAAATCCAGTCCACCTTCCGGTCCACATTTTACTTTAAGTGTAATATACAGTAAGCAGGGCAAAGATTCACCTCCAGCAAGTCTCACAGGAGTAAAATGGGAAATCACATAGTGTGTGATTTAAAGGTACAGCTTTGCAATGGACTGAACATTACACTGTACATTTCCTTTAATTGCTCCAGCCTTTGACATACCGTATCTCCTTTGCTTGTATTTATAGCCTCTGGCAGATGGAGCCTCAAACCCTTCATTGCATGAAAATTTTAAGCAACCACCATTGCCCAACCAGATGTTTGATGGCTCTGCTAGTAGCAGTATTGAGTCTCTCAGCCATGGAGGTAAGGAGGACTGTAGTTCATCCACTACAATCCATTCCATAACAAGTGAGGACCGATTCTACGAGAGAACATTCCCCAGAGTGAACAGTTTTCTGGAAGTTTTAACATGTAACAGGTGAGCGAACCTAGAGAATGTTTTCTCTGGGTGACTGGCTGTTATACTGTATGATAAAAACCTTTTTGAGGTCAATGACTTGCCAGAGAGATGTCCATGGCTCCAATTAAAGGGTATGTCCATCCCCCAAACAAAATTTTAGTATGTGACAGGAAAAGGCTGTAAACCTTGACCTCGTGAGGTTTACAGCTGCCAAAGATGTCCCTGAATCTACCAGCTTTCGTTCCTCCTCTGCCTTCTGCTTAACTTCTGTGCCTTTTTGCGAGCTTGAAAGCCAAGCAGGAGGGGCTCGATCGGCTAAGGCACGATGCTTCTTAGGAACGAAGGCTGGTAAGTAGATTTGGGGACATCTTTGGCAGCTGTAAGCCTTGCGAGGTCGAGGTTTACAGCCTTTTACTGCCACATACTAAAATTTTGTTTGGGGGTGGACATACCCTTTAACAAACCTGCATATTCAGATTCTACAAATAATATTATTTTCCAAGTGAAGCCAAGTTAATTCCAGGATTATGGGTGTATGTATAAGAACCCTAACTGATGCATTTATTCAAACTGTAGAATCATAATGGCACGTGTGGAGTTTACTTACAGTTTATGAGGCCAGTGGCAAAATTATAAATTAAGTGGATATTTTTGGCAGATCTCATGGGTCAGTATTTTCCAGATGATCAGAAGATATTGACTCGAGTATAAACCGAGGGGGTTAGTATTTGCCACTTAAGATGTTTGGAAACTACAACTCCCAGCATGCTTTATTGCTGGGAGTTGTAGTTTTCAAACATCTTAAGTGGCAAATACTTGCAAATAGGGGTAAATCCTTCATTATTTGTGCATACAGTACTCTTATTTGTAAATATTGCCCTGGTGTCCGTGGTATTCTCCTACCTTGTCCAGCGGCCGCTCGCTCCACATCCTCAGTGCGCATCCGGATGATGTCACTACTCGGCGCCGCAAAGTGAGAGGCGCCGGGTAGTGACCTCATCCGATGCGCACTGAGGATGCGGATCGCACGGCCGCCTGACAAGGTAGGAGAAAGGTGTTACTCGAGTATAAACCGAGGTAAGATTTTCAGGCTTTTTTAAAGCCTGAAAACCTCGGTTTACTCTATATATACGGTAAATGAAATTCTGTTGCTATTAGTATAATCTATTTCTGATTCTATTATGACTCCAATCTCTACTATGCATCCCATTAGCATGTCTCTAATTATTCCTTTCCTAAAGTCTCGTGCAGAGAGTTGCACCTTTTCCTACACTATTAACTAATCACATAAGGACTTTGCCAGACATTTACAATGCTATAACAGAAATAAAGGTTTAGCTAAGAATGTATCTGTTTATTGATTCTTGTTCTTGTACTGCTGGAATCTGTGTGTCAGAGCTCTAAAAAGGCAAAGTGGCTTTATTCTGATGAATTCATAGTTTTTTTTACATGAGCCAAACGTACAATTATTTTTTCCTCTCTGATTTCTTACTGGTGTTACTGAAATGCATTTGTAGAGAGAGTATAAAATGTTACGGTTAGCTACACTCCTATGATTGGCTGTAAGATATTTATATTTTGTGCAGAGAGCTAAAAGAACAAAGTAGCATCTTCCTCCAGCTTTGAGTTTTTATTTGGTCACGGAACTATTTTGTGACACCATTAAACAACTTTTCAGTCTGATCAACCATCCAGTGCAAATTTTTAGGTCAATTGGGTCAAAATATTGGTGGAAATGTTCACCAGCGATCAACTAATCTCTGTTCGAATTTCCTCCTAATTAGACCAAAATTCGACCAGACATTTTGATTTCAATGGGCCGTCTGAACTGGGCACCCAAATATCTGCAACATGATTACTACCGTTGTGGCTATATCCCTATATTACACATTAGGGGGTACATTATCCCTTGTATCCAGCCATGAGCACTTATCTGTGTGTCATAATACTTTGGAAAACATTTATAGGAATGCTGGGCACTTTGTCATTTAATTGTGGGGGGGAAATGGTACTTTTACCCAGTTGACCAGTTTAATGCACTAGGGAATATTTCTCTTTTGTTTTTTAGTTGTGATGTTAACCTGTGCCTATACAGTCTCTGCTTACAAAGTTTATCACCCCTCGATACAGATCTGAGGCGAGAGCAGCATGCTGTAAGTATTAAAGACAACTTTCTCACTCTTTTTTTTTAAAGTAAATTCATTGATTTCTCACTTGAAGGTAAGGTATTCCCAACGTTGGGTGGCTCCCCCTGAAATGTTGGTTATACTGACAGGGAGATTCAAGAAATGTTATTACCTTTAAAAATGGTGCTAATTTTGCCCTAATTAATCAGATGTTACCTTTCAAATGTTAAATAAGATCTGGTTGGTTGGGGCAAAATTAGCACCATTTTTAATGGTAAGAACTTTTATAGAATCTCCCTGATAGTCTTTAATAAATTCTCACCTATATTCTTGAGTAATGCCCCTTGAGTTAGTTTGTTCTATTGTTGCACATGGGAGCCAGTTGAGGCCTTGCTGAATGAGAAAGAACAGTGTTCATTAGGTTAGGTGTGTCAAGTGTGCTTACCAGTAATATTTCTGTGAATTTCGTGTGTTTCACCAAAGGCTATTGACATCACACATGGTGTCTTTAAATTAAAGCCAATCATGCAACCCTCTATGCAGTGCTTGATCAGTTAGGCCAAAATATCTGGTCATATTTCTACCTGGTCGAATGTGGCCACCCATCAATCAAAATATCATCTTGTGTGTACCTAGCCTTAGTTGCTGGTGCAATAAAAGGTGCAAAATTTTACCTGTGCTTTTCATTTGCAGGAATTAATCAGATGTTCTCTAACTGCAGTAAAGCTAAAATCTGACTGGCAGCTAAGAGTAAGAATTTTTAGCCTGATACTGTACGCAAAAGTTAATATAAAAGAATATACCATACACCATCTTTAGAGGACATACCCCCTAATCAGCAATTAACTCTATATATCCAACCCCTAGTTCATAGGGACTTGGCTAATGAAAACATATGCTTCTTGCAAAGTGTCTTTCCACTGACTAAATTCCAAGGGGAGATGGGTGAGTTGAAAAGGTTTAGTTGTCCTTTATATCACTAGTGGTGGCTGAACAGGTGACCCAAGCAACCAGCAACATTCCCTTTTTAAAGCCATGCTAAGCTTTTCTAAATGGGTTGGTGTGACTTTAACATGGGAATCCTAAAGGTAATCGTTTCTTTTCTTTAAGAAAAAAAATAATTAACATCTCTACTTTTGCTACAGTATTGATCTGTTTCCCCTTTTAATCACTGTGCTTGTATTTGTAGATGTTTGTACAGATACTGCGTATAACCCTCACTGACCTATTGCTGAACAAGAAAATCGATGGGGAAACCTACAGAAATTTCCTTTCGACGCAGGAGGCTGTAAGAGTCTATATATTTCACAGGGATTTCTAAAACAGTTACAGGCTTTTACGATAATATGTAATAATAATTAATATAGCTATTAATAAGTAGGGATTCTCTTCTTTATTAGGGGATGATGCAATAAGAGGTGCAAATGTTTGCTCGTGGTATAAATTTGCAGCAACCAATCAAATGTAATATGCATGTAATGGTTCACATTCATCCAGATCATGGTATATCTGTTGTATTCAGTTGAATCTACTGGACTTGAAATGTAGTTCTTGAAGACGTTTCTCTAGTCATCCGACTGGCTTTCTCAATTTAGATTGGCAGGTATCTTGGCAATAAGTATTCAGGACTGTGTCCCAATCAGCATATAACAGGTGTCAGGGACCTACTAAATGCAAGGTGTTTATTGCATTGTAGCCAAGAGCAACACACTGAGGCAGTACCGTATGTACTCGAGTATAAGCCCATCCGAGTATAATCCAAGGTACTTATTTTTACCTGAAAAGCTAGAGAAAGCCTCATACACAGCCCCATAGAAAGCCTCATACACAGCCCCATAGAAAGCCTCATACACAGCCCCATAGAAAGCCTCATACACAGCCCCATAGAAAGCCTCATACACAGCCCCATAGAAAGCCTCATACACAGCCCCATAGAAGGTCCCATACACAGCCAGTCTCATGCACAGCCCCATAGAAAGTCCCATGCACAGCCCCATAGAAAGTCCCATGCACAGCCCCATAGAAAGTCCCATAGAAAGTCCCATACACAGCCAGTCTCATGCACAGCCCCATAGAAGGTCCCATACACAGCCAGTCTCATGCACAGCCCCATAGAAAGTCCCATACGCAGCCCCATAGAAAGTCCCATGCACAGCCCTATAGAAAGTCCCATACACAGCCAGTCTCATGCACAGCCCCATAGAAGGTCCCATACACAGCCAGTCTCATGCACAGCCCCATAGAAGGTCCCATACACAGCCAGTCTCATGCACAGCCCCATAGAAAGTCCCATACACAGCCAGTCTCATGCACAGCCCCATAGAAGGTCCCATACACAGCCAGTCTCATGCACAGCCCCATAGAAAGTCCCATACACAGCCAGTCTCATGCACAGCCCCATAGAAGGTCCCATACACAGCCAGTCTCATGCAGAGCCCCATAGAAAGTCCCATACACAGCCCCATAGAAAGTCCCATACACAGCCAGTCTCATGCACAGCCCCATAGAAGGTCCCATACACAGCCAGTCTCATGCACGCCCCTAGAAGTCCCATACACAGCCAGTCTCATGCACAGCCCCATAGAAAGTCCCATACACAGCCCCATAGAAAGTCCCATGCACAGCCCCATAGAAGGTCCCATACACAGCCAGTCTCATGCACAGCCCCATAGAAGGTCCCATACACAGCCAGTCTCATACACAGCCCCATAGAAGGTCCCATACACAGCCAGTCTCATGCACAGCCCCATGAAGTCCCATACCCAAGTCCCATAGAAGTCCCATGCCAGTCCCATAGAAAGTCCCATGCACAGCCCCATAGAAAGTCCCATGCACAGCCCCATAGAAAGTCCCATGCACAGTCCCATAGAAAGTCCCATGCACAGTCCCATAGAAAGTCCCATGCACAGCCCCATAGAAGCCCCATGCACAGTCCCATAGAAAGTCCCATGCACAGCCCCATAGAAGTCCCATGCCAGCCCCATGAAAGTCCCATGCACAGCCCCTAGAAGTCCCATGCACAGCCCATAGAAAGTCCCATGCACAGCCCCATAGAAGTCCCTGCACAGCCCCATAGAAAGTCCCATGCACAGCCCCATAGAAAGTCCCATGCACAGCCCCATAGAAAAAGTCCCATGCACAGCCCCATAGAAAAAGTCCCATGCACAGCCCCATAGAAAAAGTCCCATGCACAGCCCCATAGGGGCGGCAATTGACAATTCCGTTTTGATTCCTAAAGGTGACTATATATTAGTGAGGCGATTTTATGTACAATCCAACATACAATCCGACATTTCCATCGATTGGCTGAAAAATTGTATATTTTCCCATTCTTATCACACGACGTTAGATCGTAAAATCGATCGTAATTACGATCGGGAAAGTCGTTTTTTAAGTCGATTGGTAAAATGATTGTAGTGTTTTCTAAAGTTCGGATTAAATGTGAATGTAATGTAACCTCACAATGGACGACATTCGACATTAATCACAAAACAAATTGAATGTCGAACAATATTTATTGTACATCTACATACAATTAACATTGTACATCTGTCTATCAAAGTATCGGTCGGTTTAAGATCGTAATTACGATCGTAATAGTGTAGGGCCACCTTAAGGCTGGGCAGTTACAATAACAATGCAATCAGCACCTTGAATTCATTTGGTCCCTTTTTGTTATATGCTGATTGGGACACTGTTTTTTTATTGCCAACAGATTCTTGTACAAGTCATCTAACTGAATACAATCAAATGTTCGTTTTTTACAGGGTTACTGCAGTTAGATAACATCTGATTGGTTGGCTGATTAACAGCATGGGCAAACTTTTGCACCTTTTATTGCATCAGCGACGGAGTGTCTTAAGGTTCGTACACACGTAAGATTTTCCGCAGACCTCCGAGCCCCGACCGACACCCGATCACGACAAACTCCCTCGATGAATGGCCACTTCGGCCAATAGTCGCGCATGTGTATGCATCAGGGGTCGTTCATCTGCCAGGCGGATCGCATACACACCCGCGACTATCGGCCAAAACGGCCATTCATCGCGGGAGTTTGTCGTGATCGGGGGTCGGTCGGGGCGCGGAGGTCTGCGGAAAATCATGCGTGTACAAAGCTTGAGACCATTGCATGTGCACAACATTTCTATTCTGCTTCTTTTCTTACATCACTACAAATGGTGTGCTACAAAGTGAAGATCTATTGTTATCTTATACACTGATGTTTGTACCAGGGAGCCTCTTGATGTTTAAAACTACAATTCCCAGCATTCATTGGTTGCAATCTGGATGGCTGTAGGTTAGACATGCATGATGTATATGTTCAGCCATTTGGTCTTAGATTTAAAATCCCTTCCTGGATCAACCAAGTACTATACAGTATGTACAAAGGCCATTCAATCTCTACTTCCCTCTGTATCTGTCAGTACAGATACTTCTGGGAAAGGATAGAGCAGCGCCATCTGTTCTTTATTCCTAAATATATGATGAATCTGTCTACAGGAAAGATCAGCTCCAATTCACACAACTAATGGTACAGATGGAATGCAAGGAATTGCAAGTTCCAATATGTCATTGAAAGGGAAAAGGAGAGAAAATGTATTTGGGGTTTGCTGAGGAATTGGACTTAAAAAGACCTTGTTTAGCTAAAGTAGCAGTAGGGGTGAGCTGGGCTTAAAGGGCATGTCCACCCCCCAAACTATAAGTTAACCCACTACTGGCCCCACTATGTAGTGTGTTAAAATCCTTACCTCACATCCCAGCTCCATATGGTTCTCCTGTAGTCCCCCCCCCAAAGTCCCAAAAACTGTCCAGCAGGAGGATAGCAGAGTCCATATAGGACTCTGCCTCCTGTCTCTCCTCCGGGAGAAGTTTGGCATGCGCACTGCAGCCATTCTCCCTCCCCCTCCCTCTCAGCCAATCACGGACGCGGCTGCCGGTCCCGCCACCATGCTTGCATTTCCGTGCAAGCAGAGGGCCGGGGCAGACCGGTGAAGGATAGAGGCATGGTAAGTAAAGATTTGGGCATTTTCTGTGAATAATAGTTATGCAGTTGGGGCTGGGGGAAGGAGCAGTACATTATATAAAAAGTTTATTACAAGGGTGGACATGCCCTTTAAAGGGTCAGTCAAAACCTTTATATTATTCTAAACTACAATTTGAAAGTAAAATAGTGGTATAGTGAGTGCTCCTTATTGCCAACCCTCCATTACTCACAGCCTTCTTGTAATGTCTGCGACACTAATAAGTTCAGCACAGACTCACCATCTCCTCCCTCCCCCTTTCTTCTTCTTTTCCCTGCTGATTCTCTTTAATTATTGCAGAAACTCCCTTACCTCCTAGTAAGAGGTTCGTCCACCAGGCGGACATCCTAGTAAGAGATAAGGGAGGGCCCACATATTTTCTTTTTAAGTTTGAGTGACCAGTCTTTCCTATAAATGCTGTGATTTTTTTTTATAGCAAAGATACCCTTTAATGTAATCAACTCTGCAAGTGCAAGTAAAAATGTAGCATTATGCACTATTATTACATTATGTGAAATGGTGACTGTCATACACAATAGTTTTATATACCACCAATAATCTCTTATTTTTCGGGATTTTCCACCCAGTGTTGTTCTAATTAGACACAATGGTTGCTTTCTGGTGACCACCTGATCCTAAGACCCTGCAACAACATTTCAATTATGGTTTACAACTGGACCAATCCGCTGTAGTTCATTTTCCTTATGAATTGGCCGTTACATTACAGCATTTATGTATTTGTTTTTTGATTAATGGAAGCTTGTCCCCCATCTTGAAGCAGGCAAGTAATGGAACCTGTGCGGTGATTTTTCTGTCTCAGCTCTCCATATCATTACCCCAACAGTTTAGGAAATCATCCAGGTGTTTGTTTACAAGTGAAATTTGATATTCTTATTCTTTGCTGATCTTTCATGGATCTTATTTTGGACACAACAATAACCTTCAGCCCTGAACACACACTCAATTCCAGCCACGGCACCTGAAGAGCAAGTGGTCAATTAATGCCCGTTTCAGACGATAACTGCAAGTGTTTGGTCATTTGGTAGGGCGTCATTGGTGGTCTAAGCCCGGAGCTTCTTGGGATGATTCATATGCGTTTCTTTAAGATCCTAGATGAGTTGTCTCATTGTGCCACTTAATATAATGTATAGGTTAAAGTAAATGGGAGGCAGCTGGCTGGATGTTGGAATGTGATTCATTATATAAGGGATAATAAGCTACCTACAGTGTAATATAAGGAGATTACGCCACCAAGGAGTTCCCTGACCTTATAAAAACACAAGGCCATTAGGCAGAGTGTTTTTATAGAGGTCAGGGAACTCGAGGTGAAGTAATATCCGTATATTATTCTGTAGGTAGCGTATTATTCCATATGATACATAAGGTCAAAAAAAAGGAAAATCCAGCACAGTCTCTCTGTCTCCCCCCTCCCTGTCTCTCCCTCCCTGTATTAGTAATGTAGATAACAAGCTCGTTTATGTTCATACAAATTGTTAACTGTTGTTTCTATCTCAAACTAAAAGAAGACAAAAAACATTGTCTCTCACCCGGTGCTGTTCCGGTTCGTTACACTGACAGACTGAATTATTGTGCTGATTGAGCGATCTCATTCCTGTAAGTGATAACTGACTCGGCTGCTCGCTCCTCCTTATCGGTAATTCAGTCAGTCAGTCAGTGTACAAAAACGGGCTTGTTATCTACATTAATAATACAGGCAGGGAGAGAGAAATGGGGAGGGGCAGTGGAATACAGGAAGTTACTCAGTGACATCAATTGAGTGACTGATTATATAGATTCGAGCCACTGATCCTCCCCATTGAAATGCCAGAGCCTTATGTATTATAATACTATTCTGATGTAAAATAAATTGATGGTTTGATCAGTACTGTTACTACAAAGATAGTCCTGGCCAACAGTACTAGGCTAGTGACGGCAAGGGGAAGGACTGGGTAATGATTTTAAATCAATATTGTATTTATTTTCTTCTATAATGTTAAACATATTGCACAGCAGTTTACAATGAATTACTGTATGGACTGGACCGCTGAAGATATCCAAGGAACCAGCTAGGGGAGCCTTGGGTACTGTAGATAGTTGTATATAACTTTTTTTTCAATCTTTGTAAAGGATTTTCTAACAATGGTTTTAACAATGGTTCCTAACATGAAAAATTGCTCTTATACCCCTGCCATAATACACACACAAACAATCAATCTGTTCCACAGCATTGGCAAGGAACATGGCAATTTCATATTGAACAACATTTTATCTTTATCTCATGTCATCAATGAAATCTTGCTTAGGGTAACAAAATGATCAGACATTAATGCATGTGCCTTAATTCATTTACTGTGCACAGGTCTGTTATTGTATGTTCTCTGTAAGCTATGAGGCTGAAAGATATCCAGCCCTGGTCACATCCTTTTAAAATATAGTAGCAATTTATTAATCCTTGCAGTACCTGAAAGAGACAAAAACCAACATGTTAAGCAGATGTCTGGTGGCAGTTATTACTGCTATTCCGTGTCACAACCAGTTATTAAGATTTTTCACAGGGTGACGTGGGGATTGGATAAGTTTCTTCCTGCGTTTCATACTGTCGTGTGTTTAGTTAGGTTCCGTTTTTATTGTAAAGGACATTCTCGCCCACACGTGTAAGTAACGCTGTCATTTACTGCAAAATCAGCATTTCATTTATATTTGTAATATTTGGCACAGGAAATAGGCACTTTCAAGTTAGCACTATGTCAGTTGGTGCTTGGATTTTACAAAGGGTCTGACATATGGGTTATGCGGAGGTGGAAACTATAATTAGTTCTGGCAATGCTATTTTTGTGGGCAAGGATTTAATATAACATGTTGTCATTAAATAAAATAAAAAATCTGTGTGACAAATGTGTAATTATTTGAGAAATCAGGACAGATTACAAATACTTTGTCATATCCCATAAATAGGACAATTCCCAGGCAGCTGTATCAGATTTAAAGATAAAGTACTGGTTATTGGAAAACAGATCTAGAAAGTTTAATGGGCAGTGCTGCGGCTTACTTAACAGCCGATCTCAGCCAATCACAGGCACCGCTTCCGTGCAAGGAAAAGGCACAGGAGCTAAGCAGAAGAACATAGAGGGAAAGAAGGCTGGTAAGTATGTTTACCAGCAGCTTTGAAATCTTAAGAACCTTGCGAGGTCAAGGCTTTATGGGGAAATTAGCATAATACTAAACGTTTGTTTGGGGGGTGGATATACTGTATTTTTACGTACAGTAAATCTGTATCTAATATTCACAGGGAGGTAAGAACGCTTATTTCCACATCCCTGTGAATAATAGAACACCTGGGGAACACTTCAAGACTTAGCTTACTGGCGATCCACTTGCAGCTTGAAACAGGAACAGGGCGGGGCTCAGTTAGCGAAGGACCGAGTTAGGTAAGACACTTAAGGGGGCATCTTCATCAGGGAGGGTGGAGAACATTTTTATGCAAAGTTTATTTTAGGCCGGACATACAAGAGAATATTTGCTGTGAAAAAAAATCGAATTTTCAAAAGTGTTACATTTAGATCAAGAGCCAAATATTTTCCAGATTTATAAAAAGGAGCAGTAGATCCTGAGAAATACTGTGATAGACCTGTCACTCACAGCAGAATCTTCTAGCAGAAATGTAACTTTACTTTGGCTGCCTGCCAACACGCTGCTTTTAGTGAGAGAATCGGCTTAAGAAACAGCAGTGCCGATGGCACTTCAAGGAGACACACACGTACAGAGGGGGCATGTGCGATGTAAGTGGAGGAGAAGGGATTATTTTATATTGGTAGCCGTGATCGGAATGTAATTACTACATTTGTACAGTATGAAAATTGTAGTTTCTGCAAAATGGAATCTGAGTTAAGTGTCCCTTTATTGGGACCGCCGTATACATACATACATACATACATACATACATACATACATACATATGTATTGACTACAGTATAAAAGTGCTGGAAATAAATGGTATTGATTTTTTATAGCATTAGTGAGTTCCATGCTGTCTTTCTGTAGTTTAAATATGTTAATAATATTACGGGTCACAAAATAATTTGGATTCCTCTATGTGAAAGAAAAAGTTCCAACCCACCAACTGAGAGAGAGAGAAATGCCATAGATGTGCTGTTTCCTGTCCCAATCTGTTTTACCCAGACAGAAGGAAGATAATGAGCGGTAGACGGGGAACGCTGATCATTTAGTTCATTGCATATTTAAATCTTAAAATAGTTTTTCCAGTGACCCAGAATGCAAATGGTGGCCACACAGTGGGAGCAGAACGAAATGAGAGCGTTCGTGTTCATCTAACAAAGCTACGTCCAATTTATTTCAAGATGTATTTTGTATCTTTATCAGGAAATGAAGGAACTTGAAGAGAGGCATCGTTCCAGGGTTCCTTCCAACAAGACAGTTCGAGGTCAAAATGCTGAATGCCAAACCATGGAAGATATCGAGAGGAGAGAGAGAGAATACTCTGATCTTCTCATTCAAAATGTACAGTATTGCTAATGTCATATTGTGTAAACCACATAGATGTTTTACAATTATAACATTACTATTTATTTTCTAGGCCAACTGTTAGGGCACTGAGAGGGTGGTGGGCACCATTCAAAGTTCTTATGCTTATTAGCCAAAGAGCTATAAGTTGTTGCTGATCTAGATACCTGTAGTCCCCCTGTGTGCGTACTGTATGATCATATACTAGAATTAACCTTGATCATTTTAGTACTGCTCATTATACTAACTGATACTTAAAGTTGGTTGCCCCTTGTCTACATGCATGCTTTAATTGAAACTTCAGGTTTTTTTGTACACGGAAAGATTAATGCAAGAGGCGGTTGGGGGGGGGGTGAGTTGGGAAGTGGGTACCAGGGGAGACTTTCTTTGGGCAACAAAATAGCCAGAAATGGCCATGAATACTGTGGGACATTTACACCAAAAAGAATTTAAGATTTGACAATAAAGATGTTTCAGAGATCTTAACCAAATGCAAGTCAATAGAGGAATTAGATCTGGTAGTAGGTTTTGGGTGTTGCCCTTAAAAATGCTTTGACATAAGTAAACTAACAAGTTTACCTTAACTTCTACAGGCTGATTTTAACCTTAAATACACCTGCAAGTGCTAAACTTGTGTCTACAGCTGAGCAGATTGTGCTACTCACTTATATTATTCCAACTTATTAACTTGTAAAAAAAACTATATAAAAGGTATAACCGGTTTTGTCTTATAGGTAATAAAAAGTGTAGTAAACCAGTGATATGAACGTGAATTTAAGATACATAGTATAAAATACATACATTCCATCATAATGTTGCTGATACTATCTACATAGTAACACCTGAGCTATTTATGGGAATGTATCCATTTTTTATGGTGCAACAACCATAACACTAAAGACCACTTTAAACAGGATATACGATATAACTAAGTAATTAAAAGACATCCCATTCAAATAGGTGAATTGTTTATTAAGACCCTTTGGAGAGAGGGTCCCTAATCTTTTTATCCAAGCCGCTTCCCATTGTAGTAGTAATCTGCCCTTTTCTACTGTATTGGAGACCCCCGTTACTTGATCTATGGCCATCCACCTCATGTTTGCTAGGGAATGTCCCCTTTTTCTGAAATATATTTGTTATCCTTAGTGGGGTCTGGTCCCTTCTATGTTATACCACTTGTTAAGGCAGCATGGATGGCTGAACGGTGATTCTCCATTCTATCTCTAAGTTGGGTTGTGGTTTTCCCCACATACTATAGCCCACAGGGGCAAATGATGAATATATGGCATCAGAGCTCTGGCACGATAGCCTGTGCCTGATTTTATATCTGCGCCCTGTGTGTGGGTGGGGAAAATCCGCTTCAGCTGTCATATAATGACAAGCATCACAACCTTAACATTTATGGCATCCCTCTTTTTTTATGGGAGAGACATGTAGTCACCAGCTTTGCTTTTTTTGGGAATTATCCTGAGATAACAATTCCCAGTGTTTTCTAACACTGCTTTTAATCCCAACACTTTTAGGGGAAAATTACAAGGATTATGGAATATTCTTATTTTTTGACACACCCCTCCTATTGTCATCCCCTTGGAAGGTAGTTATCGCCCTGTTTTTTTGGGTTTCAATGTGCTTAGGGTGATAACCACGGGAAATACATTTTTCTGTCATTTGGCATAACTGTTGATATTTAAGACCCTCAAAAACACCTTTTTTCTGGTGGCAACGTAAAGAAGGGTATTTCTGTCAGTCTCTTTTCGAAATATATATAAATATATATATATAATATAGAAAATACTGATGATTAAAACAGCAGTAAAATGGTCTAATGAACGAACATCTACATGGTGATTAGAAAGGATACTAAATATTCCTGTATTTTGTTCTACCACAGACTGAAGGATTCTGGGATGAAATAGAGAGGGTGCATCATTTCTTGTTGGACAAAGCCAAGTGCACCTATTCTGATGCTGAGAGGATTATGCAAGACATCATTAGACGAATGATAATGGTGGAAAAGTTTCTGTGTGAGTCCCAGGAGCTGCATGTTATGGTAAATACTGAACATCATTTCTTATTTTTGTGAGCTATCTTGGGGCTGATGAAAATGTTTGTTTGTGATCTGCAGCAACCAATTAAAGGGCATGTCCACCCCCAAAACTAAAATTTAACCCCATACTGGCCCCACTCTGTAGTTTAATAAAATCCTATAAAAAAAACTCCTCTGATGAAGTGTCTCCGTTGGGCACGAAATGTGTCAGGCATTTGGCAGTCTGGTTGTATGTGTATATGGACTATTTAACTATATAATAGATGCTTTTTAATCTTCACTATTAAAATTTAAGTTTTATGTACAGCTGTTGACTTCACATCTCCTGATTGATGTCTGTTGAGGAGGGCTGCTCCAAACATACTTAGTTCGTTTGCTAATAAAATCCTTACCTTAAATTTCTGCTCCAAATGGTTCTCCTGCTATGCCCCTCCAAAGTCCAGGAAACTGCAGTGTAGGATCTGTCCTGCTCCTGCCTCAACAAGATTTTAGGCATGCGCAGGAGAGCCCTCCCTCTCCCTCCCGCTTTTTTCTCCCTCCCCCTAGCGTAAATCCGTTTTTATTTAATATAGTTCATGTTCCCCCAGCCCCAACCACTATAATTATATCATCAGAAAGTCCCCCGATCATTACTTACCTTACCTCTCTCCTTCGCCGTTGTGAGCAGCCGCGTCCATGATTGGCTGCCTCTCAGCCAATCACAGACGCGGATGCCAGTCCCCTGCTTGCAGTTCCTTGCAGAGGGCCGGGCAGTGCGGCGAAGGAGAGAGGTAAGGTAAGTAATGATAGGGGGACTTTCTGATGATATAATTATAGCGGTTGGGGCTGGGGGAACATGAACTATATTATAGAAAATCTTTTTATAAAGGGTGGACATGTCCTTTAAATGATATCTAACTGCAGTTACCCAGTAAATAACTAACATCTAATTGGTGGCTGCAAATTAATTGCACAGGAAAATGTTTGCACCTTGAAATTATAGCATATCTGTTAAATTTTATAGAAGTATCTTGTGCATGTGTGTTAATGGAAAAGTTTACCCTTGACTTACAGGCAAGAAACTGCTGATTAAAACAATGAATGAACACTTAACATTCCTATTGAATGAAAAGGCAGCTGTGGTCTTAAAACAAGTTGGGGTTTAATGAAAGCCTGCAGTATTTCCTTTAAAATGAGTCAACAATCACATCTCTAGCTGGGGCCTGTGAGAAATTACATTGGGGTGAATGTTTAAACTTCCTGATTCCAATAGGTGGAATTACATCACCTTACCTCTGCCCCGCCCGTCCGCCCCATGGGAGAAGCATGCTCAGTTAAGACTTAATGCTGGTGGGAAACAGGAAGTACCTGGGGGAAAAAAATTACAGTTGGGAAGGGGAGCCTATTAATGCAGGCAGAGGCTGGTCACATGACTACAAGCTGAAAACAGGAAGTGTTCAAGCAGGAAGTAATATTGCTGAACCTTTCCAGCTATAACTTTTCACAAATTTTATCTAGAGATGAATTGAAAATTGAAGAATTCAAGATCACGGTTACCCTTTAAAGATACCCATTTAAACCTTACCGCACCGAGAGCCCTGCAGTCACTTCCCTTCCCCTGGCTTGTTGAGCTCAGACATGCTCAGTAAGATTCACCCAGGAAGAGAGGAATTCTCCAATCCGCTAAATTGTATTTTCCTATGCTTAAAGTAATGGAGAGTAAAATTGGCATTAAAAGTAGATTTTGCTGGGTTGATGGGCCACTTGAAGTAAATATGCTAATTTTCATGTTTAATTGTTTTAAAGGATATTCAAGAAAAAATGATCCGCTGGGAACATATGGCAAAGGTGGTAGATTCCCTGAAGCATCAGATACAGGAAGAAAGTGAATGTCGCCTTAATGCTGTTTCAAAAACCCTAGAGAATTTAAGGAACCAGAAAAAAATTTCAGTAAGACAGAAGGAGTATCACCTTACAGAACTGTACAAAGGATTCTGGGAGGAAGTATCCCAGTATAACAATGGTAAGTGTCATTGTAATGGCTAGGGTTAAGAAGGATGAAAAATTAGGTTTTATTTTTTAATGCATAAGCATGGTTCATAAATTTAAAGGTTCAGTGGGGTTTTATTCTCCATACAATCGGAAATTAGAATAACTAGCCATAATCAGACCCCTTTAACCCTTAAAGTGCATGATGTCCAGTCATAAAACTACATTTTGCCTACAGGTTTAACACCCCCCAAACCCCACTTCTGTTTTACTTACCTTCTCCAAAGATTCCTCTGATGCGATTCCCCGCTCTGATTCCTGGTCGTGGCCTTTAGTCTAAAGCACGCTGGGGACGTCACAGCCAGTAGCTGACAGCCACTTCACTGCTGCTGTGCATTCTCGAAACCAGCTCGCAACAGCAGCAGGAGGTAGTAAGTATTGTCCAGTATAGGTCTTGTAAGTATTTTCAGAAGCATCTTTGAGGAAGGTAAAACAAAAGTGGGGTTTGGGGGGTGTTAAACCTATAAAGGGTAAAATTTAGTTTTATGACTAGACATGCCCTTTAAAACTTCAGAATACTTGTTATTGCCATTACAACAACAGCAACGTATTAAACGGTGCCAAAGTACCATATATTTCCATATCTACAAAATGTCGTAAGAATTGTCCTTACGACATTTTCATTACACTACAATGTGAGTGCCCATATCTTGTGGATATAGAAGTATATGGTACTTTGGCACCGTTTAATACATTGCTGTTGTTGTAATATTAATTTTACCATTTTGTGCACCGGTACCCACAGTACCTTAGTTGTAGATTTCTATACCCACGTTGTTGCTTATTTAAATATTTATACTTGTTATTGCCAGAAGGATTTGAGTTCCATTAGGTATCATTTTACCATAAAGTGAAAAGTATACTGTATATTACTTGTATATATTATTGTATATATATGATCTAATTTATCTTTAGATTTGACAGATTAGTAAAACAAGGCAGTTGTTTTTTCATTTGTAAAGGAATAGCTCACTGAGAAAGTGAACTTTTCCTTCAATGCATTATTGAAGAAGCTATGCCTTACCTCCCATTCTTCAAATCATTTTACTGGACCCAGGAACAATGCTTTAGAAATGTACCTTCCAGTTTCACTTAACTATAGCATGCCCAGAAATAGTCGGGACCTGTCCATGGAGCAGGCAGTGCACAAGGTAAAGTTCTAAAGCTTTGTTCCTGACTCCTGTAAAATAAATTGAACAGGAGGTAAGGCACATAGCTCCTCTACCTCCCATTTACCAATAAATGCAAAGGAAAAGTTCACTTTCTCAGGGCCCATCCTTAGAAATAACATGGGGGACCTTGTTGGTGAAGGTTCTCATTCATCCAGGTCATGGTATTTCTGTTGTATTCAGTTAGTTCAACGGAACTTAAAGTTTAGTCCTTGAAGACGTTTTGCTAGCCATCCAACTGGCTTTCTCAATTCAGAACGTGACTGATTAAAAAGAGGTGTCAAAGAGGCCATTTATGTGAAAATAAGGAAACCAAGCCTGAATAGAGGTGGGGGGGTTCGACACCAACTGTCTGCCATGTACAATGCTGTTTTGACACCTTACTCTGGGCATTCCTATAACACCTCTTAAGCCTCGTACACACGTTCGATAATTTTCTCACGATTTGCCTGACGAACAACCCATCGTGCGACATTCGTGTGAAAATGAAGCTTTTACAATCTTCTAAGACCAACAATCCACGACCATTCTCGGCTTTTTCTGACAATAAGCCTGGCAGATTCGTTCTGCCGATTGTCGTTTGTTTGTACATAGTCAGCAGATTATCGGTAGAGTGTAATGGAAGATTGAATGAAATACATATGTGCAACATTTCAAGATCACGCGATATTCCGAACGTCACTTAATACATAGGTCACGTAACACCTTTACCAACGAACACTATATTTCCACTATCGTTATATATCTCGTATAACGAGACGGTTGCTGAACATCGTATGAAAATGATCTGACGTGTGTTCGAGGCTTAAACCACGATGCAATCATGCCTTGCATTCAGAAGGTCCCTAACACCTGGCTGTGATATGCTAATTGGATTTTCCAGGGTACATAATTGCCACAGATTCTTGTACAAGTCATTCTGAATTGAGAAAGCCAGTCGGATGACTAGCGAAACGTCTTCAAGAACTAAACTTCAAGTCCAGTTGAACTAACTGAATACAACAGATACATAGGGTAAAGCTAACAGCTCTCCGTCTAGCTCCAAATGCTCCTATCTCCAATCTCAGCAGATGTTCTTCCCATCTGTCAGCTGCACTGTCTCCATCAATTAGGAGTTTATTAATATGTGGTAGCTTGTATAGAATTCATGCTACTGCCGTGTGGTGGTGTAAAATCTACCCCCCAAAGTGGTTTGGTTTTCAGCATTAAATTACAGATTTTCCAGTTATATAAGTGAGCTTTGAAAAACTTCCTTTCAGATGCACCTTTTATTTCTTCCAAGCACCCACACCTACTTGTGACTATTTTTAAATCCTCACGATCCCCTAAACAATCTGTTCTGAATATGACGTGGCTTCTAGGATTAGAACATGTCCCTGATCGGATTTTCTGTAAAGTTTCTTTCATGCTGAGCAACATAAAGACTGAAGCCCCACAAATCATTTCCTACAATGCCATCAAGTTGAAAATTTGATACAGTTTGTGTGGTGTCCAATCCCTTTTCACTGTTTACTGCCCCTGTAAAACAGAATATAACCAGGTCATACTTAACATTCTATGTTGATTACAGTAACATGGGGATATATGGTTAGTTCCTCCCACTGAGGATGTTCAATTCACCTTCTTCACTATACACATAATTAAATTAGAAACGGATAATAAATGACACATGCAAATTATTGTACATACACTGTAGTTAGTGTAAAGTAACTAAAATGGATGCTCATTATTAAGGGTATGTCAACCCCAAAAGTAAAAAGTTTATATAAGTAGATCTCCCCCCCAGCCCTCCAAACCCCCCCCCAAAAACACACAGGACTTTTAAATCTCTTACCTTTACCACCTACCTAGTATTTAGCCAGGTGTCCTGCTCCCCAAAAGGTTGCCACCTCCTCCTAAAGCTGTATGAGTTTGCACTCAAACTGAGTAATTGGCCATGATGTCATCTGTCACAGCCAATTACTTACTGCTGCTTGCTGAAAGAACCAGGAGTCGAAGAGAAGACAAGCAGGAACATCAAGCTGCATACAATTTAAGTGGCACAGGTAAAAGCTTTAAAAGTATTTCAGTAAGAAGGGAGAATCTTTACTTTTTACACTTTTTAGTTTGGGGTGTTGTGCATGTCCTTTAATGAAAAACAAAATTTAAAGCAGGTTAACAAAAGTTGTTAGAAATTTATGAGAACAATTTTGCTGCAACAGCCCTTCATTTTAATGCATTGGTATGAAAAGTAGGTTCTAATTTTAGTTAAGAGAGGGGAGAGGGAGATATTGTTTATTTAAAATCATCATGCAGACTTGAGCCAGACTCCACACTGAAAGGGAGAATGATTGCTTCAGGGATATACAATGCAGTGACTCCAATTTACCGCATGTCACTGAGTAATTGGATCTGAAACGTCACTAACTTTCTGCCATCAAATGTAATGCACATATTTAGGTAAAAACATTGCAGTCTTCTTATTAACCCTTTAGTTGACATGGTTTAAAAAAAAAACACAAAAAACCCCCAAGAAGATTGAAACCTATAGCTTACATGTTAAACAGCATTATTCAATACGAGGTAGCAATATCCTCATTTTCTGCCTAACTGTTGATCCAGAGGAAACACCAAATTTATGAAGGGGGAAAAATTCCTTCCTGACTCCAAGTGGCAATCAGAAAATTCCCTGGATCAACTCTACTTTATGTATCAATACCAGTAACATTCCTTGTTTGCAGAAACTCATCCAGCTTTTTTTTTTAAACTGACCAATGAACCTGTCATAACAACGTCCACTGGAAGACAGTTCCATAGCTTTACCGTTCTCACAGTGAATAACCCTTTCCGAGCTTGAAGCCTAAACCTTTTTTCTTCAAGTCTTAAGGGATGTCCTCGTGTCCTCTGACATGTTCTATTGGTGAACAATGCCCCAGATAGTTTATTGTATGGCCCATTAATGTATTTATACACAGTAATCATATCCCCACGCAAGCGCCTTTTCTCCAGCGTACATAATTATAACTTTTCCAGTCTCTCCTCATATTCAAGCTCCCCCAATCCCCTTATTAATTTAGTTGCCCTTCTCTGAACCCTTTCCATTTCAAAGATGTCCTTTTTTTACACAGGATTCCAAAATTGCACTGCATATTCCAAATAAGGCCTTACCAGTGCTTTATAAAGAGGGAGAAGAACATTTTCCTCCCTTGAATCCATACCTCTCTTTTTACAAGACAATACCATGCTGGCTCTGGCTGTTGCCGCCTGGCACTGCTTGCTACCTTTAAGTTTGTTATCCACCAAAACTCCAAGATCCCTTTCCAACAGGGATTCACTTAACACAGAGCCATTTATAGTATAAGCAGCACAAGGATTTTTAAGTCCAAAATGCATCACCTTTTTTCAACATTGAATCTCATCTGCCACTTAGCAGCCCAATGTGACAATCTATCTAGATCCCCCTGCAACGATTGCACATCCTCTGAAGTTTTTAATGGTTGACAAAGTTTTGTGTCGTCAGCACACACAGAAACCTTGCAGACAATACCCACTTCTAAATGATTAATAAATAGATTAAATAGATGCGGCCCCAACACAGAACCCTGTGGCACCCCACTTAGCACTTTAGTCCATAATGATGAAGCCCCATTAACAACTACTCTCTGCATCCTATTCATTAACCAATTTTCTATCCATGTAGAAATGTGACTCCCCAGACCAACAGACCTCAGCTTATACATTAGTCGCCTATGGGGGACTGTATCAAAAGCCTTTGCAAAATCCAAGTAAACTACATCTTCTGCTATGCCAGAGTCTAAATTTCTACTTACTTCCTCATAAAAGCCAAGCAAGATCTATTCCTCCTAAATCCATGCTGGTTACTACTTATAATGTCAGTCCTTGAAAGATACTCTAGAACATGTTCCCTTATTAAACTTTCCAGGATCTTCCCCCCCCCCCCCCACTGAAGTTAAACTTACAGGCCTGTAATTACCCGGCTGTGAACAACTACCCTTTATAAATACTGGAATAACAGCCTTTTTCCAATCCAGAGGCACACCTCCAGACTTGAGGGAATCTGCAAAAATAAGAAACAATGGCCTAGATAAAACTGAACTTAGTACCCGAGGATGTATTTTATCCGGTCCAGGAGATTTATTAATATTAACCTTATTTAGTTCTTTCTGTACCATATCCTCGGTACTTAAATCTTTTATACCATTATTGCTACTATACTCTGATATCTGTACTTGGATCTTCTACAGTGTATACAGAGGGGGGAAAAGTATTCAAGACATTTGCTTTATCGCCATCCTCCGTAACTAACTTATCCCCATTAATGAATGGTGCCACATTCTCAGTCCTCATCTTCTTACTATTAATATACTTTAAAAAAATGTTTTAATCTTAGTGATGCTTTGTTCAGCTATCCTAACTTCATTATTAATTTTAGCTAGTTTGATTGCTTTTTTACACTCCTTGTTACAGTTTTTATAATCCCTAAAGGCCCTTTCCGTTCCCTCTGCCTTAAAGGTAACAAAAGTCCAAACGCCACTATTTCATGGTCACTATTCCCTAAGCCTCCAGTTACCTTTATATCTATAATGCGCTCCATGATGTTAGATATGACCAGATACAACAGAGCTCCTTTTCTAGTAGAAACCTCAACCACCTGTGAGAGAAAATTATCCTGCAGCAAATTCAGGAACTCCTCACCTTTTTCTGTGATGGCAGTTCCACTACACCAAACAATGTCTGGGTAATTAAAGTCCCCCATAATGAGCACACTCCTCAAACTTGCAGCCCTTGTCAACTGCATATGAAGTTGACTCCCCTCCTCTCTGCTAGCATTTGGCGGCTTATAGCAGACACCAACAATGATATTACCCCCTTTCCTGTTGCCTAATTCCACCCATATTGCCTCCACTTTAACATCCATATCGCCAGTTATCACTTCTTAGAAATTTTCTTTTTTAACATAAACAAATACTCCTCCCCCTTTTCTTTTTTCTCTGTACTGCCTAAACAAGGCATATCCTTCTAAATTTACAGCCCAGTCGTGAGAACTGTTCAACCACGTTTCTGCTATACCTATTACATCATACTTTTCATTCAATGCCATAATTTCCAATTCACCCATTTTGTCAGCCAGGCTTCTCGCATTTGCAAACATACATTTTAGATTATGATCCTGTAATTTATTTGTACACTTTAATACACATGCCTCCCTATGCTAGCCCCACCACCTTTCCGCCCGCCACGGGCCTATCTACATCCTGCTTTCCTCCTGAGCTATCTATCCCAGTGAGACTGCTAATACTCTTCCCCCCCCACCTAGTTTAACATTTTCTCCAACCCTCTAGCCATCTTCTCCCATAAAACAGCTGCACCGCCAGCAGTGAGGTGCAACCCATCCCATCCCTACTATTAAAGAGCTTGTAGCTAACAGCAAAATCTGCCTCAATAAACCCAAACCCTTCTTCCTTACACCACCCTCTTAGCCACGGATTAATGCTCCTAAGCTCCCGCTGTCTCCCTGGCTTAGCACGTGGAGGTCCTTGCTTTTAACTTGGCCCCTAGCTCTCGGAAATCATGTTTAAGGACCTCACCTCCTCCTCTAACTTTGTCATTGGCACCAAAGTGAACCAAGACCGCCGGGTAACACCCGGCTCCACCCAATAATCTGTCTACACTATCCACCACATGCCGAACCCTAGCACCAGGCAGGCAATACTATTTAACTAATAGGCTCCAGCCCCCACACCAATTAGTTAAGAGCCAGGAAGAGAGGGAAAAAACAACAGTCCTGCACACACAGTCCTTAACACAGTACAAACAACCCTTATTTTAAAACTTATTTTCAAACATTCACACACACCATACAACCATCAAATGATTAAATGTAATTCTTTTTCTATGTCCTTGGGATCAAGGTCCTTAAGAGCAAGGGACTTATACGTTCCACTCTAGTTCGTTTCACTCACAGGAAACTTCCTTTTGTTAGGTCCAATGTAAAGTCAGTCGAATCTTTACTTTCTTACCCTGCTCCTAAGCGACCCCAGTAGGACAGGCATACTCTGTATGTTCCACTGGGGGCAGGGGTCCTCATGCACAGAATGTTTACTAGAATAATTGAGCTCACATTACCAATTACCAATCTCAGTAATCAGGTTCTTGGGTTTTTAAATACAAAAAGCATATTAAGTATATTTTTGGTTTGCCTTAGTTTGACCTTAGTTTGATCCTCTGTACCCTAAGAGTCTTGTGGGGAAGTTTAAAGCTAGAGGGTCACGTGTCTCGCATTTTTTCCTTTTTTTTTTAATGGAGAATGTTTTTATAGAACATAGTATATTCGTTTATTTTAGTTTTTAATTACGGCTACCCAAGATCCAATGAGCATTAAAATGTCAAAAACGAAGCAGTAAACACCCAATCTGTGCTTTAATTAGTGCTAGAGAGGCAAACTGCACGCTTATCTATTTACGAAATTCCTTGAGCTACGTGAAATTGCTCATTTAAATACGTACAGCTCACTAAGCATGAAGGAGATTGCCCCTAGCTTAGTACCAAATTATTCCTATATTATAATTACCTATTTTAAGGATTGGAATGGCAGAAGAATATGTAAGGGCCATTACTAGAAATACATAAAGTCAAATTATTTTCACTTTTTAATGCCTGGGACAGACTAAATTACTTGAATGCTGCTGTATATCCTTTTACGGTCAACACCTAATTAGAATGTATGCTGGGAATTTTTCCAGCCATTGGCCAGATCCTTGTACTGTATCTGCAGTTTGTGTATTTTCATTCGGAAACAATAGCTTGTGTTGTAAACAGATTCTGTCTACCAGCTTATAGAATTCAGAACTCAATGAGGCAACTGAACCCTCCTCAGGTCAGGCACATGTAAAAATGTAATGACGGCAAGAGCAGAGCGTCCTTGAAAACAACAACGACTAGTTATTGGGTTATATATAACTGCCATGTGTAGACCCCTGCACCCCTGAAATAACTCCAACCAAATCTTAGGCAAATCAGAGATAACTCCTACCTTGAACAGACAACTTTATTAAACACCACATGCAAAAGGCTAAAAAAACACCTACTGTAAATGCCTACCAGATGTTCCTATACAGTGCTTTACTGAAACACGGTTCTCCCCTGTTCCCAGCCGGAGAAACCCATGTGTGCTGCAAAAACACACACAAAGAACCATGTTTAATCTGAATTGGTGATTTTAAAAGACTTTTTTCTGTTGAAGTTCTAATTTCTTTATAAGGGGAAAGTAGCCTTAGCAAGTTTTGTTTTCAGTCTCTCCTTCTCCATATACTCATGTCAAGCAAAGGGCATACAGTAATCAAATTTGGTTTGGCATCTATTTACATGTCCAACCACTCAGGTGTTGTTAATGATTAAATGTTAATGCATTAGAAGACTACCATGCCCAAACAAAGCCGCCTCTAAATGTCTAAAAGTCTCAATGCTATGGGAGTTAACAAATCCTATTGCTACCCACTCCCATAATGTTAGAGATAGGGCTGATGTCACACTGTGAGTGCGCTGAATCGAACAGAGAGCTGTCAGGCAATGCACAAGCAGAACTTTTACAGCTCACCACACATACGGTAAATGTATCTAATCAGGGAGATCGGAGATGGATTTAATTCCGTTATAGAGATTTTAATGTATGAAAAGGTTTTGGGGATGTATAGTTGCCATTTAATATTTGACTGTGGCAATATTAAGTAATAATGTATTTTTTATATATATCCTTTATATTGTATAAATATATTTGTAAGCTCATAGGGGAATACTTTGAGTTTTTAGGAGGTGCTATTAAGGTAGGTGTATATAACACTATTACACATAGGAAAGGTCTATATGTACAGGGGCATAGGGATCACCATAGCAACCATAATGATTGCTATAGGGCCCGGAGCCGATGGGGGCCTTACCAGGTCCCCTGCAGACATGTCCACCCTACAAAGAAAAAATTTACCTTACATAGTTCACTCCCACAAAACCCCTTTATGTTTTACTTAAACCTTTCAAACAGGCTCCCAGATATTCTACTAACAAAACCGCAGCTCCTCTCTTCATCTGTGGTACATTACAGCCAATAATAACTCACAAGTTTTTGGATCCCAGTCTCCTCTCTAGACTCTGCAGACTGTACTGCTCCTCAGTCTTATAATACATCAAATCACAAAAATGTACCTGGACGCTCCAAAGCTCTTGTTTATTCACCCATATGAGCTGGAGAGATCTCACATATGTGTGAATAAACAAGAATTTTTCAAAGAGCTTTGGAGCGTCCAGGTACATTTTTGTGATTACAGCCAATAATGACAGTTACAGAATGAGACTCCTCTGCTACTGTGCATCTAGTCCAACCTTTATACCCTACCCATAATGTCTGTATAACAGTTACATAGTAACATAGTATTGGAGGTTGTATAAAGATATCTATCCATCTAGTCCAACCTTTATATCCTACCCATAATGTCTGTATAACAGTTACATAGTAACATAGTATTGGAGGTTGTATAAAGATATCTATCCATCTAGTCCAACCTTTATACCCTACCCATAATGTCTGTCTTAACAGTTACATAATAACATAGTATTGGAGGTTGTATAAAGACATATATCCATCTAGTCCAAACTTTATACCCATCCAAAATGTCTGTATAACAGTTACATAGTAACATAGTATTGGAGGTTGAATAAAGACATACGTCCATCCAGTCCAACCTTTATACCCTACCCATAATGTCTGTATAACAGTTACATAGTAACATAGTATTGGAGGTTGTATAAAGACATATATCCATCCAGTCCAACCTTTATATCCTACCAAAGTTTGTCTATACAACCTCTAATACTATGTTACTAATCAACTGTTAAAGATATCTGTCCATCTATTCCAACCTTTATACCCTACCCATAATGTCTGTCTTAACAGTTACATAATAACATAGTATTGAAGGTTGTATAAAGACATATATCCATCTAGTCCAAACTTTATACCATCCCAAAATGTCTGTATAACAGTTACATAGTAACATAGTATTGGAGATTGTATAAAGACATACGTCCATCCAGTCCAACCTTTATTCCCTACCCATAATATCTATACAACAGTTACATAGTAACTGATTTTGAATAAGGATATATGCCATGTATACCAACCTTTATAGCCTACTCATAATGTCTGTCTAACAGTTACAAAGTAATATAGTATTGGAGGTTGTATAAAGACATCCATCCATCTAGACCAACCTTTATACCCTACCCATGTCTGTCTAACAGATAGTATTGGAGGTTATATAAAGACATACCTCTATCAAGTCCAACCTTTATACCCTTCCCATAATGTCTGTCTAACAGTTACATACTGTAGTAACATGGCATTGAATGTTGTATAAAGACATACATCCATCTAGTCCAACCTTTATACCCTACCCATAATATCTATACAACAGTTACATAGTAACTGATTTTGAATAAGGATATATGCCATGTATACCAACCTTTATAGCCTACTCATAAACCCTACCTAACCATTGATCCAGAGATGTCCATAACTACAGAAAAGAGAATGGTTGCAGGTCGGTTACCAGCTTTATTAAATGGCATGCCCTAGCTCAGCCAATCCCTGACTCGACTGCCGGTCCGGCAGGGCTGGTAAGTATACTTAGGTGTTCATTTCACACATTTCGACCTAGCAAAGTCTCTAAATGGCACAGTCAAAGGTGTTAATGGATTAGACCAGGGAAAGGCTCCTACTGTTCAGTTCCACGTTCTGTATTTCGGCCATGAAGGAGAATCATATGGAGCAGAAGAGAAAGGTAGGACTTATTTAATACTCAGCATTGTGGCAAGTTTCAGTTGGGGGTGGACATGTTTTTGTTACATAAAAAACACTTTGGCTTTAATTTACAAAACATTTTGATTGGTTGTATCTATTGTAGTTTGACCTGAACCCAGAGACTCCTCTATTAAAGTAATGATAGGAATCTACCTACTGCTACTACTGCTACTACTTATGTAGTTTTTTAGGTGAGTAGTACCAGTTATGAATTATTTTGAAACTTTTTTCTTGAAGTATGGTGGTGTTAGAGCATTTCCTCATGTTTTTTGCTAGTGATTCCCATTGGTCTTCAGTGTCTGTCCTGTCCATTGTGCCCAGTTAGTTTGTGTTGAGAGTTTCTTGTATGGGGTGTGGGCTTGCAGTGCTCGATATAATATTGTGATTCGGTTAGGGCTTTGGAAGTTGTTGGGTGCAAGATGTTCTAGTGGTGTGAGTTCAGGGGGGGGAGATTTCGGATGTTTTTTGGCAAGTGGACAATTTGGGGTTTTTTTGGTTAATTTTTGGTAGATTTAGTTGTTTTGTGGCCATCTCCAAGATTATCAACCTGCCCTGGTTGTAGATTTGGGATACCCCTCTTTTTGTCCAACAGGCCACTGTTTTTCTGTGCATCCTTGTGGGAAGGAAGGATTATGGAACAGTGGGACGATTGCTGTGTGTTGGTGTGATAATGAGTGTGTTTGTTTGGTTCGCCACCAGTTCTCAAGTGTGGAATCTCTATGATTGGGTTTCCTGTTCTGTGGAATTTGAGGGCTGTGGCCCATAGGTAAGTTGGGAGAGGGGGTGGGCCTATCAGTCTGTTCTATTTCAACCCATCTAGTTTCTTTTATTGGGGAGTGCCAATGAAGTGTTTGGGTTAATCTGGCTGCTAAAAAGTAAAGTAAAATGTAAGCCTGGGAGGGCTGTTCCCACTTTATTTTGGGTACTTTCGAGGGTTGTCAGTTTAATTCTTGGTTTGCGGGTTTGCCATATAAATTTAGTTATTTGTGTATGGCATTTTTTAAGGTCCTTCTTGTATAATTGGAGGGATAGGGCGGGAAGAGGTATATGAGTTTTGGGAGGGTGGTCATTTTTATTGTGTAGATTCTGTCAAAAAGGAAGATGTGGTAGTCTGACCATTTTTGTAAAATTGATTTTATTTGTGGAATAATGGCATGTTATTTAGTGATAGTAATACTCCTAGGTATGAGATGTGGGATGATGGCCATTTTATATTATATGCATTGGCTATGTTTTATCTGGTTTCTATTGGGAGGTTTAAAGGGTAGATAAAGGGTAGATAACTGATTTGGATGTGTTAATTTTAAAACCTGAGAGCTTGTCGAATTCATCTAGTAGTTGCAATAAGTGTGGTAGTGACTGAGTAGGATTTAGAATGGAGAGAATTGTGGTACTTTGTATTGTTCGGGGCCTATTGTGAAGCCTTCTATTTCTGTGTGGTGTCGTATAGCTTGGGCTTGGGGTTCTGCACAAACTGCATAGAGTAATGGAGACAGAGGGCAGCCTTGCCTGTTCCGTTTTTGATTGGGAGTGGTATTCCATATTGTGAACCGTTGCTTGTGGTTTTGAGTTTGTTTGAGATTATGTTGAAGAAGGAGGTGGGGAAGTTCAGGTATTTTAGGATTGTTGTCATATAGGTCCAATCCACTCTGTCAAAGTGTCAAATGTCAAGAAAACAGTTGGGGTACCTTTTGAGAAAAAGTGTTGCATAAGTTGTATGGTTCTTCTAATGCTGTCTGTAGTCTCCCTTTTATAAAACCTAATTGGTCTGGGTGAATTAGTCTAGGTAATATGTTGTTTAGGCAGTTTGCCATGATTATTGGTCTATAGTTTTTGTAACAGGTGATGTCCTTGTCTTGTTTCAGGATGACTATGATGTTGGCTGAGAGGATGTCTGGGGGAATGTAGGTGTTGGGGTTTGTTATGGTGTTGGAAACAGTGGTGAAGTGTGGGAGGAGATGTAGTGTTTTAAAGTATCCTGCCATCTGGGCCTGGGGATTTGCCAGGTTTGAGGTTCTTAATTGCTTGTTTTATTTCCTGGGGTGTGATAGGTGCGCTGATAGCTTCTTTTTCTTGTTGCGTAAGAGTGGGTAGTTGTAGGGGTGCTAGGAAGTGGATTAAACTGATGTGTATGTCAGGGTCTAATTTGGTGGTAGTGCCATCGTAAAATTTTCTGTAATATGTTTTGAATAGGTGTAGGATCTCTATGGGGTTGTGGGTTAATGAGCCGTCTGTATGTCGGAGTGGATGGAGTTTGTTCAGTGACATCCTGTCATTTAGCTTTTTTGCTAACATTTTGTCTGGTTTATAAGGGGAAGAATTTTTGTTGTGTCAGTCTTAGGGCTTTTTTGGCTCTGTTGGAGAGTAGCTGTGTGAGTTCTGTTCTGAGTAGTGCTAGTGTTGTTCCATCTTGTTGCTTGTGGGTGAGGGAGTGTGTTTTTTCAAGTAGTTTGATTTCTTGGGTTAAAGATATTATCTTGTTTCTCAGACTCGTTTTATTTTGGGAGGCCAGTTTTATAAGTTGGCCTCTAATTACAGTTTTGTGTGCTGCGCAGATAATGGTGAAGTTTAGTTCCTCCGTAGTGTTTTCTTTGGAGTAATTAGTTAATGTTTTTGTCAGTTCTGTGAGGTTAGTGGGGTCCGATAAAAGGGGTTCGTTTAGGCGCATTGTATATGTTGGGGTGTGTTTGAGTAGATCTGAGATATCTACCGAGATAGGGGCATGGTCAGACCATGTAATGGGTGCTATGTCTGCGTCTCGAATTAGGGTGATAAGGGTGGCTGAAACCAGTATGTAGTCGATTCTAGAGTAGGTGCCATGGGGGGGGGCTTTTGATCTGTCTAGTTTCGGAGTTGAAATCTCCTGCTAGAATGACTCTCCCTGATCCCTGGTGTAGTATCCTTTGTTCCAGGTCTTGGAAGAAGGATCTCTGGTTTTTCATCTACCATATATTAAAAATGATTTTTAGGGTGGACATTCGCTTTAAGCAACTGACAAAATACTCCTCCAAGGTCCCTCAATATAGAGAGTCTAATTTTATATCATAGTGTGATTCTGGTTTTTCGTGTTTATATTAAAATGAGTATAGATAGATAGTATAGAAGGTCCCAGAGTAAGGAGATATCCTGAACATTCCAATTCGTTTTTACTTATATTCCAAGCTGAGGTGTATAAATAAACCTATGGGAATGAATCAAATCATTAGACTGCATCATTGCACATGACATTTTCCAATGTGTGCATTAAATAAAGAGTTATGGGTCCAGAATAGTTCTGGTCATTATATTAGAATAAAGTAATAAATGGCCTGGCTATTGTATTCCCACTTCATATACTATAGGTTAATTCAATTAGAGGCTGTCTCATAAATGTGCAATAGCTCCTGAAATGCACAGCATCTGTTCCTAAATACTAATGAATCCTTTCTTTCTACTCTACATTTTCAAGTGGGATGAAAGCTGCCACCTGGGGTTCCTTTGAGATTTTGTTAAGGTTCACTACCTTAATCTGATAGCCATCGCCCCAGGGGTACATTGTAATCTATATTCCTTTCCAGGTCTTGGGTACAGAGTTATTTGGTCTGACAAAAATAAGACTTAAATGTCTCGCTATTCTCTCTTCTTTCTATTGACCTTCAATACAAAACGTGTATACAAGTAGAGTTTACCTATTCAATGGCGGTATGGCTTACTGTATGTGCACATAATTGGTTCCCTACATAGTTTTTCTTTTTAGTTCCAAGTATACAATTCAATAAAATAAGGTTTGTAGTGAAGTCCATGTAATTACGGAATTGCTGAAGTCAATTGTAAAGTCCATGTGATATATATGACTTTGTATAACATGTATTATTGTATGTATTGTATGACTATGTAATTGTAAAGCGCCACAGAAGATGTTGGCGCTATATAAATCAATAATAAAAATAAGTCAGTCATTGGATGCCTGTACCCCACATATATAAGGAGATTTAAAGAACAATTGTAGTGCTTGCACGAGTTATGTTCTTATGTAGTCCCCAAACTAAAAAATTTGTCGCCTGTGAAATCCATGTCTACACAGAGATGCACCCTGGGCAATCAGAACAGGAAAAACCAATTGGTTAAAATCTAGCATTTATTAACATAGACTAAAGCCATAAATGAATAGCTGCCTACATCTCAACTACATTCCCTACCTGCATAACCCCCTTCTAGTGCACCTGCCCGCTTGTTTTCTGTGTTCCGTATCTGCACCATAGTTCTGGTCTATCGGTGTGTAAGGGTTAAGGGGCAGGATGTGGAACATTGGTCAGAAATCACAAGACCCAGGTCTGTAGGCAGATTAAAAAGGTATCACACCAATGCTAATTCTGCAGAGTTCTACAGTAGAATTCTGAGTTTAGAATCTCTAGTAAGTGCTAATGTTTTTTTCAGTGTAGACTATTGGCTTTTTTCCTTCAGGTTTGTTTTTTTAACCATTCCAAAATGCACCTTCCTGTTTAGCTGATCTCTCATTTATATTGCAGTGTGTCATCAAGAGACTAAAAATCTGATCTCCAAACTCCTGGCACACCGTAGTAAACTAGTGGAAATTTTAAAGAAAACGCAAAAAGAGGAAAGACAGAATTTCCTCAATAAGGCTCAAGGCTCTGGTGATCCTACCAGCTTTATAAAGGTACGATTTCATAACCAGGGGGTACATCTCCTAAAAGTGAGAGCAAGGGGGATGAGAATGTTCTGCCATGTCCTATAATAAATTGCTTTTTTGGGCTAATTAAGGAGTACCATAATCTACTTGAGGAACAGAGGGATCTTTACTGTGACCTGGAAGAGGAAGAGGATTCTAAAGCCGTAGATTCGGTTGCTGATCTCTGTAAGGTATTTTTATTTTTCCCTTCATTTCTGTCTATAACACACAAATTTGGCTGCAAGATACAAAAATATTTTTTTTTTTGAGAACATTGTACAAGCAAGCCACACAGATAATTTACTGGGGGATGCAGAAACAAGTGCTATGCGCAATATTTTTAATGCAAAACTTATGCGAATTCCTTTAGCGCAATGCCACAAGGGGTTAATGAGATTAGCTGGGCACTGCTATCCACGTATTACTAATAAGTAACTAATAAGTAGTAAGTATAACTATACTAGGAGGGGCCTTCTGCTAAAGGGTTCATGTAAACACATAAAACAGTTTAATAGATATACTGCAACTCCTATTTATTTTATCCTTATTTTCTTTAGATTATTCTTTATATCGGCAAGTTTAAAACATTACCTAATTATACCTTATAATAAAATCTGCCATTTTTAGAAATGATGTTGCTCTTTCATAAGGCATGTAAGGTAAACATGCTCAAATCTCTACTGAGCAACTGAATCAACCCAGGGACAGAGACCATAACAGACCCTATTATGGGTCCTGCAAACAGGAAGTCGGTGTCCTTGGAAGCTTTTATTTACACCCAGAGGAATCCCTGGATAAGCAGTGAGAAATACTCCCCTTTTCTACAGTAACCTAACGCAGTAAAATGGAAAGCCAACCATCTTCATTCATATTTACATGTAATCTGCCGCTGTCTCTGATGAAATTACACATCATCCACTATTCTGACCCAGTATTAGACCCAGCCACATTATACAAGCTTGTAAAGTTAATTTTTTGTTTTAACAGATCAATTGCACAAAGTCTTAAGCTGGGTACACACGATGAGATATTTCGGTCCGATCGACTGATAGTTTAGTGTATCGGTCGATCGGACCAAAATTATTGCATCCGAATGTGACCATGTCCGATCGACCGTTCATCTGAATCGGACGAAAGGACGATCGGACATGGTGGAAAACCTTGTCCGATAGTGCAGTCCTCTATGGACCGCACGATCGGTCTCGGTAACTATCGGACGCGGCTGCTTTTGCCGCGACCGACAGTCCTTCCTCCTGGCCGACCGGTCAAAAGTATCGAACGGTCGGTCAGGAGGAAAAATCGCTAGGTGTGTACCTAGCTTTAAGCCTCGTATGCACGGACCAATGAACGACCCCTGAGCGTGTTTATCGGGTGTCGTTTGTTGATCCGCCACAGCGGATCAATGAATGACGCTCGACCAACTCACACACACACTACTATCAGCCAAAATGGCCATTCGTCACGCCTGTGTCGTGTGCTTGGGGTGTGTACATCGGTCCAGTGTACGAGGCTATACCGATTTTATACTCCGTCAGCCGCTCGCTCCCTGCCTGTACTGATGTGCCAGTTGACGTCTATGCCCGGCGAAGTAGTGACGTCAGCCAGCGCATCAGTACAGACAGCACGGGAGCGAGCAGCTGCCGGATTTCTAAAGTAAGTTACTGAATATTCAGTTACTGGTAGTTGAAGGATGCCCACAGAAGGTACCCACTGGTAAAGGCCAACTAAAGCCTTAAAACAATACAGAATCAGAAGGAGGATGGAATCTATTGCTGCCTTCTGATTCTGTATTGTTTTGAGGCTTTAGTTGCCCTTTAAATGGACAGCAGAATTCCCATACAGTAGTCCTATACAGTAATAACCATACTGGATTTAGCTATTACTTTATGGGACTACTGTATGGGAATTCTGCTGTCCATTTAATGGGCAACTAAAGCCTCAGAACAATACAGAATCAGAAGGCAGTAGTGGTCATAATTCCTACCCTCGGCTTATACTCGAGTCAATCAGTTAAATAAAAATTGGTACCTCGGTTTATACTCTGGTCGGTTTATATTACAGACGTTACAACAGATTTAAAGTATTTTTAATGATTTTGTCTTTTCTCCATAGGATTTATATTCTGGGGTTTCTCAAAAATTTGAAAAGATGGTAAAAAAGTTATTTCTACAGACCCTACCGGAAATAACTAACATAAGTTTACAAGAATGCGAAACGCTGAAACAAGAATTACGGCAAAATTTATCCACTGAGTTGGAAAAGGCTGAGACTATAAGGAAAGCAAAAATTAAACTCTTCCAAGAAATACTGTTACAGGAGAAGCAGGTACGTTTCCTTGCAAGGCAATCACAAGTTCTATATAAAACTGTTGTATAAACTGTTATTCATTCATTCAGTTTCAGCGATTACAATACCACCCACAATTGCATTCATTTTTAGAGAAGTGCTAACATTTTAGGAGTTAAAAAGAGAGTCTGTATTGCTTGTTGCATGAGAAATCAACTAAGATGAACCTATTATTAGACTTTAATATGGTAAATATATCCATAGAATATCTGTTGGATTCAATTAGATCAGCTAGTTTTCTTGAAGACGATTCGCTAGTCATCCCAGGCATTCATACAGTATAAAGTGTACACCGCTTCCCAAAACACTATCTGCCAGAGATTTTCCAACTTCCAACAATCAATCCCCCTTCCAGTTGATAAAATGCTTACAATCGCTCTTTAAAGGGTATGTCCACCCTTAAAATCATTTTTTAATATGATTCCCCCTGTCCCCCTAGCCCCAACCGCTATATTTTTACTCTTAGAAAGTTCCCCAAACTTTACTTACCTCCCCTCTTTCCTCCGCCATGCTGCCGGCCCTCTGCTTGCGAGAAAATGCAAGCAGAGGGGCGGGACCGGCAGTCGCGTCTGTGATTGGCTGAGCGGCAGCCAATCACGGACGCGGCTGCCGGGAGTTCATTTCAGCGGGGGAAAGAGGGAAGGTAAGTAAAGTTTGGGGAGCTTTCTAAGAATAAAAATGGAGCAGTTGGGACTGGGGGGACAGGGGGAATCCTATATCTTAAGGGTTTTATACTAGGGGGAGGGAATCCTGAGAGGGAGGGAGGGGGAGGGGGAGAAGGGCTGCAGTACGCATGCCAAACTTCTCCCGGAGGCCAGGTAGGAGGCAGAGTCCTATATGGACTCTGCTATCCTCCTGGTGGGCAGTTTTTGGGACTTTGGGGGGGACTACAGGAGAACCTTATGGAGCTGGGATGTGAGGTAAAGATTAAACTACACTACACAATGGGGCCAGTAGTGGGGGGGGGATTATAGTTTAACCCACTACTGGCCCCACTTTGTAGTTTAAAAATATCCTTACCTTACATCTCTTCTCCTTATAGTTCTCCAGCAATGTCTTATCAAAGTCCAGGAAAGTGAAGACTCTAAGCTGTCAGCGAGGCATCTGGTTCTTGCTGTTTTCTCGTCCTCAACAAGGGCTGTGACATGCAGTTCCCGCCACCTTCCCAATCCATCCTCAGCCATCGTTGCACCTAGTATGAAATCCTTTAGAGGTAAGGTAGGTAATATTTCTTTTTAAAAATTCCCAGAACTGTACTTACAGAGCCTTCTCTCCCATGACATTTCCAGTGTTGTCAGACGCATCTGTGATTGGCTGCCAATCACAGACGTGGCTAGAGGCCCGGCTGCCTGCTTGCATCGGATCGCTGCAGAGAGAAGACTCTGTAAGTAGAAATCTGGGGATTTTTTTGGAAGAAATATTGCAGCAGTTGGGGGTGGGTAGGGGTTACGTACCTTACCCGCAAAGATCGTTTTGGGGTGTACATGCTCTTTAACAATGAACTGCATATGGCTGCACAGTAATAAGATTAATTAGCATTTACTAGGAAGAGAGATGGTACAGAACCTTAGAAAAGACAGATTCCATACGAAATTACTGATATCTGTCACAGTAGTGGTAAAAAATTGTAGGTCTGATATCTGCCACACACACACACAGAGACGCGTCTAAATGTTATTTCAGAATTCTCTTTGGGGCTATTTATATTTTGGCTTGAGAAGAACAAACAAAGGGCATCATTTTCCAGAGAAAAAGAAAGCAAACATCCAAACATGTATTTATCATATATCCTAAAAACCAGAACAAAATTTATTTTTTATTAGTAATATACAGCTCTGAAAATTGGAAGCTTTGAGCTACAATAACACAATTCTATAATTCAGAGTACCCAGGTTATTCTTACTACAGCTCATAAGGAGAATTTAGCATTAAAATGCTATGTAAATTTTTATAAATTACATCATACATAAATGACATCATACATATAAAGTAGATATGTACATACAAAATGTGTACAGATGTACATACACACATAAAAAAATTACATCACACATAAAAAAATTACATCACACATACATTACATCACACATACATTACATCACACATACGGAATATTATATAGCAAATAAAATGTATTTATGTATGTAAAATGGTATGTTTTAGATAACTGTATTTATGTCTATAGGAAGTATATGGTAATATGGTTTAAATTTCTGGGCCAGAAACGACTAGATGCTAATAAGCAGCTATAGTGCGGTTTTCCAACAAGTTTTTTTACATAAACCAATAAAATTATAATGTCTTGTTTTATTTCTTATTCTGTTACAGCTATGGGGACAGGAATATGTCCAGTCATCTTCCCTCCAGAACTATGTGTCAACGAGACAACAGCAGCTAGTCAGACAGGTCTTAAATCGTCTGAGCGGAATCAGTGAGGAGTAAGTATCTTTTATCAAGGAATTCTTATTCTGGGTCTTTAAAAAGACAATCATTCAAAGGAAGGGGACTATCAAAGTGCACATATTCATTATGCTTCATTATGTTTGTGACTTGGCACACCCTAAAGCGATAATACACTCTGGAATTTTATTGTTTTTATGTTCCCTTGTGTATCACATCTCAACTAAAGCTGCTAGAACATTACCTGAGGCAAAAAACAATCCAGAAAATGTTCTATATAATATTCATTATTTTACAAATAAACAGGGAATGCATCCCCTGTTTTACCATTTGTCTACATGGGACATATTCCTTTTAAGGAACCCTACCAGGTGATTGTACTATCACAGTAATATTTAAAGGGCATATTCAACCCTCAAATAAAAAAATGATATAAAATTAAGTCAACCAAAAACCAAAACCACAATAGTTAGAAAGCTGACACATAGATCTTACAAGTGAAATGTTGTTTTCCCTATTTCCTCTGCCTCTCAAAAGGTTTCCATCTCTTCTGCAAGCTTTTCGAGATCATTACAAGCTTGTACATGCTTAAAGGAGGCAGCTGGAGAAATAGCTTTCGGTCATTGGTTGTAATGTCAACTGTCACATCCATGACTAACAGCTGTCAAGTCAAAGCCCATTTGACGGGAGGACTTGAATAGACGGGAATCGCTAACAGTTATTAATTGAGTAAACAATTTAGTTTTGAAGCTAAAAAAAAGTCATGCTTTTAAATACACTAGACAAGGGCCTACCTGTTTCAACCTAAAGAAAGGCAGTGTGATGTCAGAATCTCTAAACACATTTAAAAGCGGCTTTGATAGCTTAAAGTAGAATATCTAGTATTACATAAATATATCCCTATGCTGGTTGGAGAATATGAAAGTGGAGGCATGGTCAGTATGGGTGATGTTTTGCATGGAAAGATTAAACTTAGAGTGAATGTCCACTCCCCCAAAAAATTGTATATAACTTTATCACGTCACTCTCCCTTCCCCCACCCTTAAACCTAGACCTTGCATAGGTTAAAGTTCAATGTGAGGCTTCTAAATATACTTGTTCGCTCTGGTTTCTGCAGCTGCTGTCCTGTAAGGTGTCTCAGCCAATCACCAACACCACTGCCGGCCCATCCCCTTCTTCTGCTTTAATGCACGTAAAAGGCTCGGAGCAGCAGCAGAAGACAGCCACGGGAACAAGGGCTGGTTAGTATATGTAAAACCATAGAACTTTAACCCATGCTAGTCTAGGTTTGGGTGGGTGATAAAGCTATATACAAATTCTCGTTTTGGGGGTGGACATTCTCTTTAATGGACTTTCATCTTCTTTTCCACCCAAAATAACAATATACCTATATATGTTTTTTTATAGCCATGTCATTCTTTTAACCCTTACTGCCATTTGCAGTTCCAAATTACCCCAAATACAAATATGAGCAAATAGAATTCAAGAAGACACAAGATTGCCTGGGATTTTATTTCAGGCTTTATCCATTTATTTTTAAACTAAACTGGAAAATCTTTTCTGCAAGGCGGTTGCTGGCTCTAGGCACGCTCGGGGGAATATCATATCTATTAGTGACTAGAAAAGAAAAATGTGTGCATGGAATAGCATTCAGCGGCAGGAGTATCAAATGCATTATTTATGTGGGGTTTAGTTCCTATCCCTCGACCCAATGAACTGCACTATTATTGATGTCTTTCTACGGTGTCTATTCAAACTTAAGAGATTTTTTTTTTTTTAATTTGCGAACATTTTTAGAATATGCAATCTGCGGCATTTGATATTAGAGGCAATCTAATGGGAAAAAAAACTAAACCGATTTGCTTGAAGTGGTTGTCAGTGGACACAAGTGAACAACACCACTAATAGACCAAACCCAGCATCCGCCTGCTAGGCCACACTTTGGTACACTCCATGCTTTTCACATTTTTAAAGTGTTAGTAAGACGCACACAAAAAATACTTTTTAATTAAATAAGGAACTGAATGAAATGTAATGATTAACCCAGCACCCTGGTAGTATAATACAGTGTTTGAGGTTGAATAAAGACCTTCTAGTCCAACCTACATTTAGAGATAGACAAATGTTGGGATAATCTTGTTAAAATCCATTGGCTGGCACAGATATGTCAGTGGTTTAAAAGCTCAATTCTTTTGGAAAAGAATAAAAGAGAACTAACGCTAAAATGAATGCATTATTTAATTCTTAAGCTTTGAGCGATCGTGGGCCGGACCTGCAGAGCACGATTGTGTACGGATTGTGCTAGGTCAGACGTATCACCTGACCAAGCGCCCATACACTAAGCTAATGGGTCTCAAACTTTTTTAAACCGTGGCACACTTGCAAATGCAAATGTTTCTGGTGGCACACCTGTGCACTTAATTTAACTACCCATGTTTTATGCATTTTACAGTATGTATTTGAGAATTTGATAATGTAATATTAATGTAATATTAGATTGACTGAACTACAATTTCTACCATAATATTTTTTTAGAGCCAAGCTAAACGAGTAAAATATATCCACTAACAGAATTCTAAGGCCCACCTCTGGCACTCTGAGACACAACACCACTTCACCACTGGAATTAGCTGCATCTAGAAATCCTTCATTGAGGCCTAAAGGTTCATACACAAGTGTGATCGCGGGTGCCGACCCCTAACGCACGATGTGTATGAACACCCGTTTCGGCAAATAATCATGCCTCACTGTGCATACACAATGACTATTTATAAATGCATGCAGTCACCATTTTTGGTTTATTTTTGTTTAGTTTGCATGCAATGTAATAGGCAGGGTCAGACTGGGTTCTTGGGGCTCACCAAGGAATCGGCTCACTCAAGCCAAGTGTTAGAGTTAGTATACTTAACAATAAACAATAATAAAGGGTATCTGTAGTTTATAGGTCAGTCAGTGAATAGTTTATGGCATTGTCACATTCGGTACCTCTTGACCACAAATAAAGATAGCAATAAACACAATATCATCAAATTTATCACCCTCCTCTTCCATCCAATGTGACCATCCATCCTTATAATCTTCCATCCAATGTGGACATCCATCTATAATCTTCCATCCAATGTGACCATCCATCTTCCATCCAATGTGACCATCCATCCTTATAATCTTCCATCCAATGAGCTCGAATCTTCCCCAACTTTTTAAGCTCTCTCTGTCCAACTTCCAATTGGATGTGTCATCTTCCCTTATCATTTACTTGTCAGCTGATTGGTTGCACCTAGCATAGGTGTGAAAGTGTCATTATCTTGAGGTGCATCGTGGCCCTGGACCAGATGTATTTTTTCCCAGTGTCCTTGTGGGTTAGTCCAATCCTATTGATAGGAAAACACAATAGTACACAAAGGTTAATGCACAAGATTGGACTGAAAAGATACAGGCATTTCATTGTGTGGTTTCTGCAGCCCTCTTTCCTGGTAAGTAACAATTGGTCTCCTGGCTGCTTAGCCTTAATTACAGACAGGTCACATACATATTGTGCATTAGTACGGTACCTTTTACTTTTTGTTAGAGCTGTAGTTTTCCTTTAAGCTTGTCTGCATTTATGGGGGCTGCCATACAGGTTTCCCTGGGACATTTGAGCACAATTTGAGTAGCAGATAAATGAAACATTAACAGTGTGGTAAAAAAAATGTCCTTTAATATGCAGGTAGAAAAAAAATAACATACAGCAAAAAACAACACCGCAACTATAAATAAATATCATTTTTTTGCAAATAATGTTGAAGTTGCATATCCTGTTTGTGTACTGTTGTTGTTATGTTGTCACTAACCCTCGTGTATGTGTTTACGTACCCTGTAGTTTGGTTCAATATAGCAATGTATGGATTTTTTTTAGCCGAGGGTCTATTTATAGCTCTCGCTGCATTCGCTCGTTAAGGAGCACAGGATACAGGATAATTTACCTGATGTTAGAGAATGACGTCTGACCCATAACATCTATGGTAACCACGGTGACTGCAGTACCAAAAAGCGTCCTCTGTGGCTTTCACAAACTAACATTACATAGATAAAAGCTTGTTGAAAGGCAACTTTTATAGGACATGCATCTGCAGCTGAACAAGCCGGGGCTATTAGAGCCCATTTGTAGTCAAATGGAAGCTGTTCAGCCTGTGCACCGTTTATTAACCCATTACTGTCAAAACAATTTTCAAAGCATAATAATAAAATGAACATTGCCAAGCCAACATAACTAGTAACATTAGTTGAGATGTGTGTGAGCTCTATTTGGCAGTAGGCTTATATAGATATGAGAACATGCTTCTTGATTGACTGTTAGAGTTGCCCAGCTGGTTGATTTCCCATGAAGGGATGGCTGACGGCCATATATGATTATTTAAACAAATTTCCCATTTGCCTTTTCACAAATAGAGATTTATTTTAAAATCAAAAGCAGTGCAAAGTGTAGACACCAGAGGACACTGGTTCTGGAACTAATGTACTATGCACGAAAAATGATAGTCTTAAAGGGACACTATACTGAAAAAATGACTTTGCCTCATCTTAATCTATAATTGAATACATGTAAGTAGGACTTACTCTGACTTGCGTGTGTTGCTGCATGGCTTCAATCCAGCACACGTTTTGTTTAGGAGCAGTATCCCCCCCCCTCCCTCTTTTAACCAATCCCACTTCCATCCGACCTGACTTTTTTCCCACAAACCAACTGTCAAGCCTGCACACAGCATACAGCATTCCAACTGTCAAAGCTCTGTCTCCATTCCAGCTACAGTAAAACTACTCACAGAAGAATAGTTTTTGAGAGCAAGGAACTTGATTGACAGCTGAAATCTAAGAAGTTTTAGATTGGATATCTAAAGAAATAGGGGGCAGATCAACAAAAAAATAAATACTTTGGTGGTTGGGAAATATTATAGTTTAAAATAACCTATTTTTCGGTATAGATGACCTTTAAACTGCATGTCATCAAATCCCCCGAAATATAAGAAATGGATGCAATTGGTAGATAATGGCTACCATAAAATACTTTATCTCCACAGACAATGCCCCGATAAATACAATAAATTATGGAAACCCTGGATTGATTTCAGAAACAGCTGGGAATATAGAAACTCCAATCCTGTCACGGAACGGCTTCTTTCCTTTTTTTTTTTTCTTTTCTTTCATCCTCTGTACTCTCTTCCTTAATCCCCCTCCTTTCCCTCACACCCCTTTTCTTATATTTTTTTTATTATTAAAAAATGAATAATATTAAAATAAAGATATACACTAAATAGCACATGGCACACTATAAATCAAATGTATATACAGGGTTATTCAATAAAAGTTCTTATTGTTTAAAATTGTGCTAATTTTGCCCCAACCAATCAGATATTGGCTTTCAAATGTTAAATAAGATCTGATTGGTTGGGGCAAAATTAGCACCATTTTAAACAATAAGAACTTATTGAATCTCCCTGAGGAATTGAATTGGAGTTATTGAATCTTTGTTAAGGAAAAACAGTACAAAATATACTCCGGAATGCTTGTGAAGGTTCTCATTCATCCAGGTCATGGTATATCTGTTGTATTCAATTAGATCAACTGGACTTGAAGTTTAGTTCTTGAAGACGTTTCGCTAGTCATCCGACTGGTTTTCTCAATTCAGAATCTGTGGCAATTATGTACCCTGGAAAATCCCACTTGGCCAAATGTCCCAGGGAAACCTCTATGGCAGCCCCCATAAATGGCCATTTATGTGAAAATAAAGAAACCAAGCCTAAATAGAGGTGGGGGGGTTCGACACCAACTGTCTGCCATGTACAATGCTGTTTTGACACCTTACTCTGGGCGTTCCTATAACACCTCTTAGCCACTATCTAATCACACCCTTAACACCTGGCTGTGATATGCTAATTGGGATTTTCCAGGGTACATAATTGCCACAGATTCTTGTACAAGTCATTCTGAATTGAGAAAGCCAGTCGGATGACGGTAAAGCAATGAGACCCTACTGAGGTCTGCAAATGCCCTCCTTTCCTTATTGGGCCCTGCTCACTTGTCATTTTGGGACCATATGGTAATATGTTTAAATTCCTGTAATGAATTTCTAAGCTGCAGAAAAGATTTTGAAAAATCTTTTTTGTCACAGTACAGGAGGTTTTTAAAAGTAACTCTATTAGTACCTCCATTAGGAAAAAAGTTGTTTGTAATAGAATACACTGAGCTATTAAAGGGAAAATTCAGCCTGAAATACATTTTCTTTGATCACAGAAGCCACTGAATAAAATAAACTGTGGGTTTTTTGTTTGTTTCAGTTTTTTTCCCACCTGTCACACATTGTTAAAGCTGGGTTCACACCTAAATGATAAAGGGACGATTCAGAAAATTTCCATCTGAAAATATCCATTGGCCATGGTTGGCACCCTGTTTTAAAGTATAGGGAGCTGGCCGCAGTCTGAGTGAATGTGTCACATACCCAAACGTTCTCCCTATATATTATATAGGGAGTGCTTGGGACTGTGTCACAGATTCTATCACCTTTCAAAGATTGGTACTGTATGTATCCAGCTAGAGATCCTTCCTGGCAGATTACTCAATGATGTCAGAGGGCAACAGGCATTTTTCTCTCATGCTGTGGGATGTCTTTTGATCACTCTGCCCTTACCACATTGTGCCTCATGGTGGAGCTGTCCAATTAGCTACTTCTTATCTCCCTGTGCCAGCGAGAGGAAGAAGTAAAATAGTGGGAATACAGTGATGTCACACCACAAACATCTGTTACCACAACTTTATGCTAGCTTTAAAGGGTACTGAGCAGAGCAAAGTGGTAACAGACGCAAATGAGTGGCACAGGTAGGTTTTAAAGTTCAAGTAAATGTAAAAAAAAAAAAATTGGTCTCCTTTAACTTTTATTCCATTATCTATTCCATTACAGATCCTGCACCACAGCAGCTCAGAGACACGAGTTATATCTAAGGTGCGTTCTACGTACGTTAGCTCTTCGGAACATTGCCATGGTGACCCTGACTCAGATGAGAATGTCTAGAAAGAAAATTCCTTTGCAGGAATTAAAAGAGCAGTACCACTTGGAAAAGCTGAAATTACAGTGTCAGGATGAAGAACAGTGGCAAATGCAAAATGAAATGGTAATTACATCCCAACTAACTATATCTAAAGGCACCAGGCAACATTGTCCCCATAGACAGAGCACATTCACAAACATACAACAAGCTGTTTCTCACCTCTCCCTTTGCTGTGGCTGGTGATTCATTTATGTAATTAGCCTGTGAGTTCCCATAATCCATCTCTTTGTCTTGCTGGGAATCTAAGTGTAAGATGTACACTTCTGAACATGCTATCTAGTGCACAGCAGGTGAAAACTACAGTGGGGGACCTGCCCCCTAAAAGCTGACAGCCATCCATGCTACATCACAGAGATCATGCCTTTAACAGGGGTTTTACTGTGTTTGAGAACTTTCCCCCATAATTACACATTCCTTTGCATTTTTATACAAAATGAAAAATCTTTTAGAACATTTAAAAGCATGTCTGGGAATTTAGTATTGTTATGCTTGTGAAGGTTCTCATTCATCCAGGTCATGGTATATCTGTTGTATTCAATTAAATCAACTGGACTTGAAATTTAGTTCTTGAAGACGTTTCGCTAGTCATCTGACTGGCTTTCTCAATTCAGAATGACTTGTACAAGAATCTTTGGCAATTATGTACCCTGGAAAATCCCAATTAGCATATCACAGCCAAGTGTTAAGGGCGTGATTGGATAGTGGCTAAGAGGTGTTATAGGAACGCCCAGAGTAAGGTGTCAAAACAGCATTGTACATGGCAGACAGTTGGTGTCGAACCCCCCCCACCTCTATTCAGGCTTGGTTTCTTTATTTTCACATAAATTGCCTCCTTAACACCTCTCTTGAACCAGTCACGTTCCTTTGCCAATATGTTAACATTACAATCTTCAAAGGTATGTCCTTAACCCTTAAGATGCAGGTACACGGCTGAGTCCTGACCCGAGGAATTGACTCTTCTGTGCTGGGCCATACGTTGATGTAGTTGCTGTTTGGTCTCCCCCACATACAAATCAGAGAAGTCTTCACTGCACTGCACTGCGTATATGATGTCGCTTTTCTTGTGTTTCAGTATTGGGTCTTTCGGATGTACCAATTGCTGCCTCAGTGTGTTGTTCGGTTTAAAGCAGACAGGGATACGGTGTTTTTTGAAAACTCTTCTTAATTTCTCGGAGACCCCTGCTACATATGGGATGACCCAATACCCAATAACCACTATCCAATCACGCCCTTAACACCTGGCTCTGATATGCTAATCGGGACTTTCCAGGGTACATAATTGCCAACAGATTCTTGTACAAGTCATTCTGAATTGAGAAAGCCAGTCGGATGACTAGCGAAACGTCTTCAAGAACTAAACTTCAGTCCAGTTGATCTAATTCTTATATAAACATAAATTCGAATTACTGGAGAAGTGTGTTCTTGGGAGGAAAGCTTTCACATTAAAGGGCATGTCCACCCTTAAAAAAAAAAACTGGTGACTTGTCAGTTATTTGTCTGCAACCCCAACTGCTATTTTTACCAGCTTATTACATGCATTTTAATAAGGTATTTAAGGATAACTATTGCCTCGATTCTGGCAGAGTAGGCTGTTTTCTCCCTCCGTGCAGTCAATCAAGGCTGAGACTGCCGAGATAAAATCCTATTATTGACTGCAGTTTTCCTTGCTGTCTCCTCTGCACATGCTCAAGCTAATAAAAAACTCATTAAACAGAGGGAGGAGGCTGATACCTTTTGTTAGAACAGAAGAAAACTTCTCATTAAATATCTGGTTGCAAATTCACGTTAAAAAGTGGTAAATATAGCAGTTGGGGTTACAGGCAGATGATTGACAGGTCACCAGTTGTTTTTAGGGTGGCCCTTTAAAAAAACAATAGGTTTAGTTTTTCTTTAATCTTAGTCTTGGCTCACTCAAACAACTCTCAGCTCCACTAACTCCTGCATGTTATATCTTATCTATATCTGCCAAGATAGCACCATAAAATTCTACCTAACTTCTACAACTGCTGGTTTATGCTCACATTTCATAATGTATGTACTTAACTTCCAGTTCACTTTGAAACCTTATATTCATTTCCAACACTTCAAGTACTCCGAAGCTTTTTATAATATATCTCCTGTTATTCTTAACACAGACCTTTAGGTAGCAATAGAAGCAGTTCAGAGAAGGACAACTAAAATAATAAAGGGGATGGAGGGGCTTGACTATACTGGCAGGTTAGACAAGTTAGGGCTGTTTACATTAGAGAAACGATGTTTGCGTGGGGATATGATCGCTTTACACATATATATTAATGGGCCATACAATAAACTCTGGTACATTTTTTAATAATCGGTCATATCACAGGACACGTGGACATCCTTTAAGATTGGAAGAAAATAAGTTTTATCTTCAGGTTAGGAAAGGTTTCTTTACAGTGAGAATGGTGAAACTGTGGAACTGTCTTCCAGTAGATGTGGTAATAGAAAGTTAAAATAGCTTTAAAAGTGGCCTGGATAAATTTCTAAAACTTAATAATATTGAGAATTACTGGTATTAATTCATATACTGTAGTTCTGGTTGGTACAGGGATACTATATAATATTGAGAATTACTGGTAGTAATACATATACTGTAGTTCTGGTTGTACAGGGATACTAATAATATTGAGAATTACTGGTATTAATTCATATACTGTAGTTCTGGGTGATGCAGGGATACTATATAATATTGAGAATTACTGGTATTATAACATATACTGTAGTTCTGGTTGGTATGGGGATACTATATAATATTGAGAATTACTGGTATTAATACATATACTGTAGTTCTGGTTGGTACGGGGATACATATAATATTGAGAATTACTGGATTTAATACATATACTGTAGTTCTGGTGGTACAGGGATACTATATAATATTGAGAATACTGGTATTAATACATATACTGTGTTCTGGTTGGTACGGGATACTTATAATATTGAGAATTATGGTATTAATTCATATACGTGTAGTTCTGGTTGGTACGGGGATACTATATAATATTAAGAATACTGATTTAATTACATATACTGTAGTTCTGGTTGGTACAGGGATACTATATAATATTGAGAATTACTGGTATTAATTCATATACTGTAGTTCTGGTTGATGCAGGGATACTATATAATATTGAGAATTACTGGTATTAATACATATACTGTAGTTCTGGTTGGTATGGGGATACTATATAATATTGAGAATTACTGGTATTAATACATATACTGTAGTTCTGGTTGGTACGGGGATACTATATAATATTGAGAATTACTGGTATTAATACATATACTGTAGTTCTGGCTGGTACAGGGATACTATATAATATTGAGAATTACTGGTATTAATACATATACTGTAGTTCTGGCTGGTACGGGGATACTATATAATATTGAGAATTACTGGTATTAATTCATATACTGTAGTTCTGGTTGGTACGGGGATACTATATAATATTAAGAAATACTGATATTAATACATATACTGTAGTTCTGGTTGGTATGGGGATACTATATGGTAATATTGAGCATTACTGGTATTAATACATATACTGTAGTTCTGGTTGGTACAGGGATACTATATAATATTGAGAATTACTGGTATTACATATACTGTAGTTCTGGTTGGTACAGGGATACTATATAATATTGAGAATTACTGGTATTAATTCATATACTGTACTTCTGGTTGGTACGGGGATACTATATAATATTGAGAATTACTGGTATTAATACATATACTGTAGTTCTGGTTGGTATGGGGATACTATATGGTAATATTGAGCATTACTGGTATTAATACATATACTGTAGTTCTGGTTGGTACAGGGATACTATATAATATTGAGAATTACTGGTATTAATAATATCCTGTCGTTGGTTTGGTACAGGGATACTATAATATTGAGAATTACTGGTATTAATACATATACTGTAGTTCTGGTTGGTACAGGGATACTATTAATATTGAGAATTACTGGTATTACACTATACTGTAGTTCTGGTGGTACAGGGATCCTATATATATTGAGAATTACTGGTATTACATATACTGTAGTTCTGGTTGGTACGGGATACTATATAATATTGAGAATTACTGGTATTAATCATATACTGTATTCTGGTTGGTACGGGGATACTATATAATATTGAGAATTACTGGTATTAATACATATCCTGTGTTCTGGTGGTAGGGGATACTATATAGGTAATATTGGCAATCTGGTATTAATACATATACTGTAGTTCTGGTTGGTACGGGAACTATATAATATTGAGAATTACTGGTATTAATCATATCTTGTAGTTCTGGTTGGTCGGGATACTAAATATTGAGAATTACTGGTAATACTATAACTTTAGTTCTGGTTGGTACAGGGATACTTATAATATTGAGAATTATCTGGTCTGTGAATACTATAAATGTAGTTCTGGTTGGTATGGGGATACTATATTATATTGAGAATTACTGGTATTAATTCATATACTACACTTCTGGTTGATCCAGGGATACTTTCCAATTGCCATTTGGAGTTAGGCAGGAATTCGCCCCCCCTCCTCTTTTTTTTTTTTTTTTTCTGTTTTTTTTTTTTGCCTTCCTCTGGAACAACTGTTATGGTTAAAAAGAAGGATGAAAGGGTTGGAATTGATGGACGTACAGTATGTCTTTATTCAACCTCAATTACTATGTTACTATGTAATCACATCTAAATTGCTGATTTTCTTGACTATTACAACTTAGGTCTCTTTTGCTAAACTCTTAGTTCAAGTCAATGCATTTAAATGCAATCTTTATGTTCTGATGTTAAATTAACTGACCAACTGCTATTATTCACTCGCTAAGCTGTACCCCATAGTTTATCACTCACACATCCATCTCACCAGCTTCCACAAGAAGGATGGTTTCCTTTTTGTAAGAACTGAACTGTTTTAATTTGTTATTATGTAGCTTCTACGTTCCTATTGGCTTTTATAAATTCAAGCAGGGTTTCAGGTGATTAGTTATTTAACCTCCATGCAATATATTTAAGAAGAATGGTAAACTGTATGTATGACAGAAAGAGATATCACTCAGCTATGCCTAGAGCACGCAATACACAACAAGGAATTTTTTGTCGCAAATAATTGAAAATTTTACCTTTTAAGGACTACTCCTCCATGTTGCCCGAATATCCCAATATTTTATTAAATATCCATGTCTAGGTTAATGTAATATGTAATAAAATCATTTAGAGGTTTTCTTCCTAGACTCATATTACAAATACATTTCACAGTGCATTAGCAAAGAATTCATTTCACTGAGCCACACAAAATGAGGTTACTGTGTAAATAGACATTGAGATAGAAATGATTTTAGATAAAATCGCATATAGTGTCATGTGTTAGGATTCAACCCCTTTTAGATGTTTTTACAATTCAGTGTTACAATTTAATTGGAATTTTCACCATTTAGGGAGAAAAATATTTATTTATACATTTTAAGAGAAAAACAGGCAAGTGACCCAAATTCCATCAAACTCGGTTCCAAAATATTAAAAACATTACTTATTTAAAGGAATTGTACACTGAGCCTCATTTCAATCTTTAAATGAATGTAAGTAGCACTAACTCTGGCGTTTGTGTTGCTGCATGACTTCAATCCAGTACTTGTTTTGTGCAAGCTCAGTCCCCTGCCAGACTATCTGGTTCTATGTGAGGGCAAGCATGCTGAGTATTCCCTATGAGGCAGCATTGGGGGAGGGAATTTCCCACCGTTCAGTTCACGAACCAACTGTCACCATTCCAGCTACAGTAAAACTATTCAAAACAGAAGAGTTTATGATACTAAGGCCCTTGATTGACAACTGAAATTTAAGCTGTTTCAGACTTGAGAGAGGGCAGGCAGATCAACAAAAAAAATGGCACTGTTATTGCTGGGAAGAATTATAGTTTTCAGTAATGGGAATTTAAAAATTAATTCTGAATCTGAAGTCCTTTTAATAAGAAGCTAGCACTGAACTTGAGGATTAAGTCAACTGGACCATTAAGGTAAAACTAGATCAAATCTAGAATTATGTTTCTGGATATTTGTAAACTCCCAGCATTCACTGGCTTTTTTCTGTAGTTGAGAAATGCTGGGAGTTGTGGTTTTCAAACATCTGTAGGGCCATTATTTTAGGATCCCTGCACTATGTTATGGTGGATGGATTTCTGTAAGCGTGGACAGATCTTGCCATTTTTTTAAGTTTTTTTATGATAAAGCTTAAACAACCCCCCTAAAAACACCAATAAGCTATAAAATATCACTTCAGTAAATTGTATAAAAGTAAATGTAAGCCTGATATGAACTGGATGAAGTATCTGTGTGTATGTGCAGTGTCAGACCACACCTCCTGACCTCAGTCACATGCTTCCTTGCTTTATCTGTCCTGTAAAAGGATTGGCTAGAGATTTTTAATGGGTGTGACCAACTGTAACAAGTTTCTGCCATAGCTAAGGACTGAGCATGTGCAGAACATAATGGTCATTGACCAAACTGTGTAATACTAGAATGCTGTGAAGTAAAGGACAAACCACCTGTTATTTAGGTACATTTCCCAGCGCCCGTATCAAAATGAGTTAAGACACAGATTACTGGTTTTATATCAAGGTGTTCTGCCTTCTGGTTCAGTGTTGTTCTGGAGCTTTAGTTGCCCTTTAACGTCAGATTATTTTATGTAAAACTAAAATCCCAATGAAACTCCTTTTTGTTCCAGCCTTAAAATTGCATAACGTGGCAAATAGCAAGAAGGGAGGTGAATTATTATGCAAGTTGTTATAAATGTTTTAATGAGCAGACGAACCTTCAGACCTGCCATGTTACTCCTTGGTGGATTTTCTTTCTGCAATAATAAGAAACAAGAATCTGGTGATAACAATCGGGGCTGCAGTTTTAGATTCATATTGGTAGAACAGGTCAATATGTCTGAAGGGAACTGGTGACCTCTAGTGGACAAAGTTTTCACAGGCTGTCAGAGTTGGACTTGATTTTGTTTGTGATTAGCTGCCATATAGTGTCATTCGTGCTGAAAAAGGCTCATAGAAGGTATAGAATGTATGGCATTTATTTAAGGAAACATGGAACTTATATAATAAGTTACATAAGAAGTTAGGGAGCACTAACTAAAACTCTCCCTAATGCTGGACACACCAGTGTATGAATGATCCCTTAAGTTCTCTGGCCTCTTGTTGAGGCTAAATCTCCCCTGGAGCAGATTATAAACTGGTCTGATTGTCAGGATGTCAGGATAAGGTTCTACCAAAGATGCACAGTAAATAAACTCACTGTACTTGTACTGCTAACAGCCTGGCACAGAAAACTTTGTTGCTAATTCTTTGTCTTTAATGCAGTTGAGCAATTAAAGCAACTAATTGGAAGTGCTGAATATGGATGTACGGAGGAGGTGAAATGGCGTGAGGGCAGGTTGCATGCAGCTCACCATGTTTCTGGCTGTTTTCTTGCGTCTTTATTTAACTTTGAAAATTTATTTGGGGGGAAACACTTTTGGCTGTTAGTTTTGGTTGCATCATCTGTTAATACACTGGTTGCTTTAGATTACAAATCAGGCCATGGTAATAAAAAAACAGGGTTCATTCATTGGCCAGTTTCCTCAGTTACACTTCTTTTAAAGTTTATAGGCAGAAAGGAATTTAGCACTGTGCTTTTGGCAGCTTTACTGATTTGATTCTGTTTCTGTGTGAAAGGAAAGTCATATTCTGGAACAGGAAGGGAGGTTAGTAGAAGAAACCAGTTTGGCACGCAATGATTTTCAGCAGATGCTTATTTCAGACCTAACAGAGGCTCTGCACATCATCCAGCAACACATGGAGCGAGCGATTGGACAAGCTCTAATACATTCCGCACAGCAAGAGGCAGCTAAAACCATGATGGAAGACAACACTGAGTTTAAGGTACGGTGTACCTGGTTGGTCATTACTAAATTGGGGTGCCATATATCACTAAATAATATATAATAATATATTATTATATATTGGAATAGGCACAGAACATGTTCTATAATGTAAATCCCCCACAATTAGATGGGAATCGTATGAAAAAGGAAAATGTATTGACTTACTGGTTTAGCCTCATGGTCACTTAAATTAAAGGTTAGTTGATGGGGGTCAATGTCCTTGGCACAGCCACCAGATGGTATTACAACATTTAAGGCAGGACAGAGGCATAAAAACTATTGGAGATTTAATAAAAGTTATTATCATTAAAAATTGTGCTAATTTTGCCTCAACTTATTTAACATTTGAAAACTAACATCTGACTGGTTGTGGGTCGTACAATCAGATTGCCAGTCAGGCAAAAAAATTTCAACTTTCCTTACCCAATAGGAAAATCAATGATTGGACGATCGTCGACCAAACATCCATACACATCAAGAGAGAGAGAAATATTTGTCTTGGGTGTGTGCTACACAATAGCTGTACTACCTTTGTCACCTGTGTGCACTGTAGAGCCAATGTCTGGTCATCTGCTGTCCAGCCTATGTTCACAATAGCTGTATGTCCTTTGTGGCCTGTGTGCGCTATAGAGCCAACGTCCGGTCATTTACTGTCCAGCCAACATATTTGCAGATTCCTTTACTTGAATATGGAGTGTTTAGTGCCAGACCTGTCCCTAATGTCTCTGTTGTATTTCTCCAACCCTCCGCAAGCTACATTACACAGGACCAACCTTAAACATTGGCACTACAGACAGGAGGAGAATTATGGTATTCTTCACTGTGAAAGAGAATTTTCTCTATAACCTTTAAAGCCTTGGCTGTAAGAAGCTGTTTCTCATTTGTAATAATCCATTGTTTATTATTCGTTTTTTATTTCAAGGAACACCTAGTAGAAGCAGCAGTGGAGAGTGTGTTTGTGACTAGCAACAGCGTGGACAAAATACTGGGACGCTATAATAAAACCCTAGAAAAGATCTTAAAGGATTTCGATGTGGGGAAGGCTCATCAGCTGAAGGCAGTTAAAGGTAACACTGTACAGCACCATTACAATGTTAAAGGGATATATTATCATAAACTCTTCTGCTGTGTGCAGTTTTGCTAACTGAAATAGTGACAGCTGAAATATTTGAATTGCATGTTGGGAAATTGCTTCTCCCAGTGCAGACTCATAGTGAATACTAAGCATGCTTTAGTTTTCAGAAAGTCATGTCAGAGGAGGAGTCGTTGAAGAGTAGGAGGGGGAGGGGGAGCCTGAGCAAAACAAATGGATTTAAGGAATGCAGCAACACACAAACCTCAGAGTAAGGCCTACTTACATGTATTTATTTATAGATTAAGATTAGGAAAAGTCATTATTACTCTATAGTTGCCCTTTAAGTTGAAGCAATGGCTGTAAACAATGTGTAATAAAGGGTCAGAACTGCCAGATTGTGCTCACTAGACATGGTTTTGTTTGGAATCAGGTTTACAGATCATATGAACATTGTTTACCCTATGGGGCTGTTCTTTATCTTGAGTCTTATAGTGCTGTCAATATTTACCTGACCCCCCAAAGTGTACAGTTTTGATAAAAGGTGATAAAAACAACCTATAATAAATCTGAACTACTATATCTGCAGTTTTAAAGTGAACCTGCTACTATTATCAGATTATTTACCATGTACCTTCTTTTCTACTCATGATCATTTGCAGCTGGAATAGCTTTCTGGTGTCAGCCATATTCCCCTGGGGGTTTGTTCTATACCAATTTGTATTTATAATCTATCTGGAAAATTTTAATTTGACAATGAATGAATAACTAAACCGATGAGAAACTGGCTGCCTTTGTATCTTTATTGCTGTTTTCCTTTTTAATAGATTTCTGTTTTCTCCTTTTCCAGATCAGATCCAAAAGGAAAAGCCAAGCAGTAAGCAAAAATCAACGGGCATCCGTGAGCAAGCGACATATTCTGATCTTCATAAGAGGTCTGGAGTGTTTATTTACAATATATGGCTGCAGGTTACTGTACAGCAACTGTTTATTTTACTGCAAATAGGTGTTTATCGTGGTGAGGAGGTTTCTGTTTGCTATAATTCGTATGATTGGAAAAAATCTCATATGCCAATAATAACAGCGCCATCCACTGGTCACTGGTGTTTAAATGATCGGAAATTGCCGAACAGTAATTTTTAAATGAATCATGGCTGGGTATGGACTATTAAAGCAATATAAATGTTGACAATACTGCTATCCCATCATAAACAACATTTCCAGTTTGTTCACAGGGAAATGTACCTTAGATTTGAATAACGTGCTAACTCCTGATGAAGACAGTGTTCGAGAATTGATCTGAGGCTGTCTATGGTTTGGGGTGTAGGCTCCTTAATTCCATCCTTCTCCTGTAATAAACCAATGGGCAGTGCCATGGAATTCTTTTTATTCAAACATCATTCCTGTCCTACCAATAACATTTTATACATCACATGTAGAAGCTTAAATCATAAAAATCCCCAAACCGATAAACAATCTGTTTTTATGTCCCATCAGGTTGTTCTCCCAGCAAAACCAATTTATTGAGAAAGTTGAAATACATCAACAGATTCGCTTTGATTGTGTGAGACAAAAGAAAGCCATATTGCATCACTTGCAAGGAGATCTGGAAAATGAATTAAAGGTACAGTACCTGCTATGCACATAAATTATCCCTAAACCACAAAAGTTAGAAAGCTGACAGATGTTATGCAGTAAAATATTCTTCTCCCACTTTCCCCTGCCTCTCAAAAGGTTTCCACCCCTTTTACAAGCTTGCACATGGTCAGAGGAGGCAGCTAGGGGTGATTTTCCTATATACAATTTTTCATTTAGAAATCTATAAATGTAACTACTGGGTAAGCAAGCTGCAGCAATGTTAGCAGCTACTTTTAAGTCAGCTGCATCTAAGAAACCATATAGAATATACAGGCACGTGGGCAAGTGATTAGCCATACTTGAAGAAGTCTTATCCATTGTCATCATTTGTCTGGACACCTTAATTGGCAGGTGGCCTTCTTTATATGTGATGCTATACGGTGGTAATAGTGCGCTTCAATGGCAATCAGAATGGTATTGGGAGAGTTCTCGTATTGTATTGCTGCTGTACATAGGTTTGTGTACAGAAGTCCAATGCACTTACACATTCCCCCAGAATAAAGCTTTAACTACCCTGCAAACTAAATGTGGTTTTAACACAAGACTGTAGATTGTAATGCAATTTCTTTCTGTTTAATTAAACACAGGAAGCTGTCTGAACTTCTGTATAGCTGTTCATTTTTCTTGCGGTGCTGAGCATTGAAAATATGGAGCTGTTATTAGAATAGGGATTTTATAAAAGATTTACTTGGGTTACACTGCCATCTCATGGAGTTACTTGGAATTACTGTCTTATCTCTCCCTCCCTTTCTCTCAATTTTCATTTTAAAATTGCAAAGTCATACCTAACAAATGAATGTGATTGTGGGTGCTGTTTCTTGTTATAGATACACACCTCCAATGCATGCCAACTTAAATCATTATTAGGCAGTCGTTCTCTTTTACGGCATGTTTTATTATTCCTACCTCCTAAAATCATTTCGTTGATGAGCACCAGCATGTAGGTTTCATCTTTCCTGTATTAAAATAGTGCTGAAGCCAGGAGGAAGCCCGGCAAAAGCAGTTTTATTTGTGCAGGAGTTCCTCACAGAAACCACTTTATTGGGAGGTAGGAATTCCCAGTCCCACCTCCTTGCCTCAGGTACTTTTCATTGTAACCATTTTATTGTTTTTTCTAACATTTATACGCACAATAATTCTCCTTTAACTTTATAATAGAAAGAATTGTTTGGTTCAAATCATGTTACATAAAAAAACATTATATGGAAAAAACCCTATACAAAAGCAAAGATACAACACAAATTGAAGACAGTTGCTGCAGTAAAAAATAAATAACTAAAAATCCTAAGAGTCTCACTGGATAAATAATAGAGGAATTGCAGCATTCATTTCAATAACTGTTTACAAGATATTGGGCTAAAAACTGTTGTAATTGTTCCCTGCTTTCTAGAGCAGACAGATGGCTCCGTGTTGCTTGGCTATTTTTACTGCGGTGGGAATGCGGTGACAAATTTAGTTGAATTTGATATTAGAAAGGCTTATTCTATCCACCATGCCAACGGATTCCTTGAATCACTACTGTAGCACCAAAGTCTAATTTTACCTTTGCAAAGTGTCACTATTAAGATGATAGAACGTTTGTAAAAAGTAATTCCATTTCTCTATCTCTGTTATATCTCTGATGAACTGTAGTTGTATCTGGTTACTAAAATTTTCTGAATTGCCGAATCGTCTTACTTGGGAACATGCATAGCGGATGTTACCGTATATCTTACAATATATATTTGTTGCTGTTTAATCACCTGTGTTACAGTATATACTGGCTCCCTCTGGTGGTCAATATCTTATATCTCGGGGAGGTGGTGGTCATGCAGTGTTGTCTGATTCTGCTGTATTTGGTTTTTTTCTACAGGTTTTTGTGGTCATGTGATTTGTGACATAACTGAGTGATCCATTATATTAATCACTGTAACACAGCCAAGTAACTATTATACCCACTGTTGTGTGCCAATATACAATGGCTCACTTGTCTATTATAAAATAAATGTGACTTGCAAAGAACTCAAGCTTTGTCTAATGTAAAGTTCATTTCAATGGTGCACAAGTAGATTACAATAGCATGTGAATCCAGACTACAAAATATTTTGTCCACAATAATAACATGAACAGCCATTAAAGTAGAAGAGGCAAATGCTTTCTTACCTTTGTAATGTGCAGTGTACACAGTGTTTTTTTCCAGTCCTAAAATTCTGCCCTGGGTGAATTTAGTAGAAAGGGGGTTTGCACAAAAGAGAAAATTGTTTTCATAGTTACCAATAGGCTGTGAGATTTCTCGTGTCTAGAGTGGGTATAATAATAAATCTACACATCTGATTGGTTGTTGTGTTTTACTGGGGTGCTCTGCTGTTGCTTGTGTATTTACTAGTTAACATGTACCAACTGCAGTATCAACAAGGAAATGGATTTTTCTTTCAGGATGCGGAACAGAATTTTATAGCGGAGTTGGCTACACTGGCTAGGATCTGCCTTACGGATGGTAGTCAAGCAGCCAATAATAATGTGCCATCAGGTAATTACTGTATATTATAATATAGTTAAATCACCCTGCATTCCATCATAAATTTAACATCCAACTTGAACAAACATGGGACTACTCTGCTACCAGGAGCAAAACCTACTTTTATTAACAACTCAGGCAGCTGCAACAGGGGAGAAAATGACCCCCGAGTCACAAAATGTGTTGGAGTCTGTGGCTCTTTATCCCCTGTTGCAACTGGCCGAGTTGTGAATAAAAGTTTGTTTTGCTCCTGGTAGCAGAGTCCGTGTTCTCCCACGTGCATGGCCTGTTGGTAGCTGGTACGGTGTACCCACTTTGTCATTATAGGCCATGGATCTTGGATCAAGCCCTATAAAGTGTGTATGCAGATACAATGGACTCTCTGTCCTCTGCCATGCAGACAAATCTGCATGGAGGTACCTTGTTTGTTATTAAAGATGTAAGCACATCTACACGCACAGCCTTTGGGGATCATTCTCGTTTATTTCAGTAACGTGCTTAACACTTAAGTTAAAAGTCACTTATTTACTGTGAGATTACTTTAGTTCCAAATGAAACATATACATAAAATAAATACCGGTATATAAAAATATTGGTAGTATAAAGAAAAATGAACAGCTTAGTATTCCCTTTAACAATAATGTTTGTTTGTTTCCGTTAACCAGAACCTGCGAGAAAAAGTCTCCCTGTAAAGAAGTCAAATTAAAGGCACGGAACACTTACAGGGGTTTGCTCATTTCCTTACAAACATAATTCCATAAGCCAATGCCAACCTGCAAACAAGACTATGTTCTATTATGGCACAGGTGAACTTCAACTCATGGAAAAGGAGTCATTACAAACAATGTTTGCAGACATAAACTTTGGAGGACACAATTAACAATAGAGATGGCGGACCATCTCTATGATATGGAAAGTTTATTTGTAAATGCAGAGCACTATCAGGGTTATTCAATAAAAGTTCTTATCGTTAAAATTGGTGCTAATTTTTCCCCAACCAATCAGATGTTAGCTTTCAAATGTTACATAATATCTGATTGGTTAGGGCAAAACTAGCACCATTTTTAACGATAAGAACTTTTATTGAATCTCCCTGTATAAGCATTATAAATAATGTTTTTTTATTAGTATTTTTCTAATGATGTCCTAATTCTCAACTATTCCACTCTTTTAAATAAAAGTTATTTTACAGATGAATGTCAATATGTAACTAGAGGGAAAGTTTAAAGGGCATGTCCCCACCCCTTTTTTTAAATTTTGATATATTGTAGGGCTTCCCCAACCACATTATTATTATTTCCAGAAACTCCCCCGATCTTTACTTACCTTCCCTCTTTCCTCCGACGCACTGTCCCGGCTCTCTGCTTGTATGGAACTGCAAGCAAGGGGCCGGACTGGCAGCCATGTCCGTGATTGGCTGAGAGGCAACCAATCACGGACGTGGCTGCCGGTAGTTCAGAATGCCGGAGGAGAGAGGTAAGGTAAGTAGAGTTCGGGAGAGGGTTTTACACTAGGGGGAGGGAGAGGAAAATAGGTGGGAGAGGGAGGGGGGGAGGGCTGCAGTGCGCATGACAAAATTCTCCCAGAGGAGAGACAGGAGGCAGAGTCCTATATGGACAGTTTTTGGGACTTTTGGGGATACATAGCAGGGCAGCCATTTGGAGCAGGGATGTAAGGTAAGGATTTTTATGCACTACAGAGTGGGGCCAGTAGTGGGTGAAATTATAGTTTTGGGGGTGGACATGCCCTTTAAGTATAAACTTTGAATTTGTCTTGAAAGGCCGCATTTTGGAAGGGAATGTGTGTGTTTGTGCTGAAGATTTTAAAACTTAATAATGGCAATGATGAGGACATTGTTGTTTTTTTAATTACCTTTTAAATATGTCTGTTACATGAATGAATGGGTAGCTCAGTTGGTGTGTCTACGTGTGTCAGGTTGGAAGTTAAAAAAAACAAACTTTTTTGATCAAAAATGTTTTTTGACTACTTACCCTTTAAGTGTATATGCCACAGTAATGGAGGAGTAGGTCAGTAGGTGTGTGTACCTGTCAGGTTGGGGATTAAAAAAACTTTTTAATGATTAGTCAAAATTAGTTTTGTGACTATAGTTACCCTTTAAGTATGGCTGCCATGGAAGTGGAAGGGTAGGTCAGTAGGTGTGTGTACCTGGGTCTGTGTTGAGGGGGTGCGTCTTTTTTGTGTTTACAATCATATGGATATATCAAAATTATTTTTTTTTTAAGTATGGCTGCCACAGGAATAGAAGGGTCTGTTAGTAGGTGTGTACCCGTGTGAGGTTGGGGGCATGAGTTTTTGCATGTATGACCATATGACTAACTTTTATTAAGGATATACCAAAATTAGTTTCTTTGACTTTATTTACCCTTTAAATATGGCTGCTACAGGAATGGAAGGGTTGGTCAGTAGGTGTGTGTACCCATGTGGGGGTATGTGATTTTGCATGTATGACCATTTAGGGCACGGCCACACTGCAACACAAACGCAATCGCACACGGAATTGCATGCGATTTTATGTGCGATTTTGTTTGGTTTGCGCATGTGTTTTTTTTTGTTACATATAGAAAACCCATGTGATTGCGAGTTAAAATGCGGAGTGCAAATCGCAATCGTATCGCACCCGAAAATGCACGTTTTCAGTGTGTTGCTGCGATTCCAATGATTGGGAAACGCATTCGCAAACGCAAGAAAATCGCGACAGTGTGGCCTAGCCCTTAACTAGCTTTTATTGATGATTGATCAAAATTAGTTTTTTGACTATAGTTACCCTTTAAGTATGGCTTCCATGGGAATGGAAAGGTAGGTCAGTAGGTGGGTGTTCCTGTGTCTGTGTGGGGGGTTGGGGGTATCACCGTTTGTATTTATGACCATGAAAAAAACTGTTTTGAAATATCCACATTTGAGGATTGTTACCATTATAGTCTATGGGGAAAAAATGTCAGAAAATTCGCTGATAACGCCGTAACGCTTCCGCGGATTCCTTAGCTAGAAGATAGCACACTTCCCCTATATGCCCCGCACGTCTGTACCGAATTTCATGTCTCTAGCTCAAAAACTGTGGGAGGAGATACGGTCCAAAAAAGCAGAAGAATAAAACGGAAGAAAAAGAAGAAATAGAAAGAACAGGAATTTGTCTCTTCAAGCTTAATTAATGCTCATGAATGGAAAAGGCACGTAGCCGCAGCAGTGGAGAGGGAACAAGCGGCGGTGGAGCTTGTAAGTATGATTACTCTGGAACATTATTTAAAGTTTTAAGCAAAACATAACCTAGCTTTTGGGGGTCCCTGAATAATAGTTTTACTTACTTGTCCACCCCCTAATTTTATTTGGGGTGGACAAGTCATTACCTGCCCCAAACCCCATCTGATATATTAAGCACATTATTAGACGTATTACTCAGATATTTAGGTATAATTATTTCCTCCATTGTAGCAGAGTAATCTGGCCCCTCCTCCAAGGCTGGGACTGCTGACATCACAACCAATAGTTTAGTGCTCATGCCCCTGTTGCCATCTCAGTACATGCGTGAGCTTATAAAAGCTCTGGAGGCAGATACCTTTTCCATAATGGGAAAAACGAATTAAATGTGGTTACAAATACATAATAAACTTTTTAAGGGTGGACATGCCCTTTATTCCCCTTCCATTTGGAACAGGAAGGTACAAAGTAGCTTTTTGAAAGAGTACCTCTCAGTAAATCATACTGAGCATGCCTGGGCAGGGGAAAACGCAGGATTTCCAAGGGAGGGGTATCTGGTCAGTCATAAGCACAGAGCCATATTAGCTATACCGCTTTTTAAAGCCACTCCTTTGTTAATGGATAGGTTCACTCAAAAAGTGAACATGGTAAGTATAATTGTCCTTTAAGATTACTCAGGGTGAAGGCCCTCACTGCTGGGGTTTCTTTATTAGCTGGAAATTTGTATTTAAATTTCCTGATCTTTACCCTTTTGTATCTCCAACCCCTTTCAGCCCAGGGCCTAACCAATAAGAATCTTGTCTTCCCATTGGTCAGATCTCAGACTGGGTAATTAGGAAATTCAACTAAAGATTTCCAGCTAATAAAGGGTAACCCAGGGGCAGTTTTGGTCTTTATCCTAAGTAGTCTTAAAGGAGGGGTTGAACTTGGAAGTCTGGAAGGGAGATTCAATAAAAGTTAAATAATAAAAAATGGTGCTAATTTTGCCCCAACCAATCAGATGTTAGCTTTCAAATGTTAAATAAGATCTGATTGGTTGGGGCAAAATTAGCACAATTTTTAACAATAAGAAATGTTATTGAATCTCCCTTTGGGTGTCCTTGTTGTCCTTTAATTTGTCTTTTGGAACAATCGGCCCAATAACAGTGATCTAGTGATCCCTATACAGACTGCTAAGCTGCCTGTCCAGTTTTAATGCAAAGGGGAAGTAGAAAGTAATTGGAAAACACCCTTAAGAGTGGGAGGACAAAGGCGTCCTTTCCAACAACATTAAGTAATCAACCAGAACAGATCACTAAATAATGAGGGTAATAGCCAGCACACATACTAGTTAATAACATTTATCAAATGTGTGAATGTGCACACACAAATTGTTAGTTCAGTGAGTGTTATAGAATTAAATAACCCATTTAAAATAAATAGAAAAAAATGAGGAAAATAAGAAAACTCAACATATTTGCAGCATTGGTGTTGGCAGACCGAATGGATAAACAGTGCCCTCCTGTGGCCTTTTATGTTATCCGTGTGTTGGTGTTTTTAATTTCAGATTCTCAGACTCAGGTTATTTCTGTACCTTCACAATTGGTATTACATAAAGGAAACACTGATACTTTCTTATGACAACAGATCCATAATTGTAATGGTCTGACATTCTGGTAAAAAAAAAAACTTCCCCAAAATATTGTGCCAATATTCCATTTACTGAGGAAATGTCACAACAATTAATATGGAATTTTAAGGAGCAGCTGGTTGAAAACCACCCATAGGGCGATATTTATAAAGCCGTGGTATCTCTTTTTAATGATACAGGAGGTTAGTTAATTTACAATTTTGATTGTAAATGTACAATTGCGATCGTACATTTGGGACCGAAAGTAGTACACTACCACAATGGTATTCTACGGGGATCTTAAATCTACGAAATAGTTATTGTAGATGTACGATCGGAATAGTTAGTTACAGTCGCGGTATCTCTAAAAAGCGATACCGCAGGCTTTATAAATATGCCCCATAGTTCATTGCACCGTTCTATCTGCATGGTAAGAGTTATCAAAGAAGCCTTCATTTCTCTTCTAGTTGATCTAGAAATGAGGTTCAGCAAAGGATAAAACATGGATTGTTCATTGGGCAGTTTAGTATGAATTGGTGAAAAGAGGTCTGCTTAAAAAAAAGTATAACTATTACAACAGATGTCGGTCCTGAACAAATGTTATGATAACTAGAGATGGAACCGAACCCGGATCTGCCGGAACTCAAAACTTTGTGAATTTCTGATATTTTCGGAAATATTTTCAAGATTTTTCTAAATTTCTAGAAGTTTTTAACGTTTAGTAAATTCAAAATTTCTAAAAATTATGGAAATAATAGGTAGCGCATGGAGTTTCTGGTACTGGAAAGTGTTTTTTTAAGATTTTGGGCATTGATAAGTGTTCCCCAGATTTCCCAGGTTCCTGAGCCATTTACAGGGTCCACTTGTGGAATTTTCGGAAATAAGCGAATCTGCAAACAGGACAGATTTAAAGGGTATATCCAACCAGAAAATAGTTTTCACATACTGTAGCCCAGGTGTGTGTAAGGTCGTCAGTCCTGAAATTAATAGAGCTGGTGCTCAAGTGCGACTGGCTAACAAACCAGGGGAGTAAATAGAGAGGGGAGGGGGAGAGCTACAGAGGGCTGTGACAGCCTGGCAAAACGGAGCTACAGAACAAGGTAGGATTAAAGGACAACTCCACCCTCATAAGAACATCTTTTAGATAGAATGGCCTCTTTAAAATATGTTGATATATCATAGTTTGTCCTATGAATTCATCACTGTATGACTGCTATGCTTCTGGATGCCTCATGGAAACTGAGCAATTTAAAAACCTGTACTGAGCCTGAACTGAGCCTGGGCATGCTCAGAATAGGCAGATAGGGGATTAACATTGTCATTGGCTGTGATGTCAACTGTAAAATCCATAACTGACAGTTGCTAACTGGAAGAACCAGGAAGCAGAAACAGGACATTGTGCAGGATTTCAGGTTAGACTTATATATTTCTTCATGGAAGGTTCCACCTTGTCAAATTATTGACTTCTGGGATGACTTGGCTTCTTGTTATTTAAACATTTTTATCAGCAAGCAATTTTAGGGTTAGACAGAGCAGCATTTCCCCTGGTTCACCAACACTTGTACTTAAAGGGCAAGTCCAGCCCCAAAATGAAAACTTACATACAGGTAAATCACCCCCCAAAACCCTAAACTGTAATAGTTTGAAACCTGAAATATATAAGTCTAACCTGAAATCCTACTTTATCTATCAATACCAGTAACTTGCAACGTTCCTTGTTTGTAGAAACTCATCCAGCTTTTTTTTTTTAAACTGACCAATGAAACCTGCCATAACAACGTTAGTATAGTATAGTATAGTATAGTATAGTATTTGAGGTTGAATAAAGACATAAGTCCATCCAGTCCAACCCATCTAGCAATATCCTCATTTCCTGCCTAACTGTTGATCCAGAGGAAGGCAAAAAAACCCACCAAATTTATGAAGGAGGAAAAAATTCCTTCCTGACTCCAAGTGGCAATCGGAAATGTCCCTGGATCAACTCTACTTCTTGTGTCAATACCAGTAACTTGCAACAGTCCTTGTTTGCAAAAACTCATCCAGCTTTTTTTTGAAACTGACCAATGAACGTGCCATAACAACGTCCACTGGAAGTCAGTTCCATAGCTTTACCGTTCTCACAGTGAAAAACCCTTTCCGAACTTGAAGCCTAAACCTTTTTTCTTCAAGTCTTAAGGGATGTCCTCGTGTCCTTTGACATGTTCTGTTGGTGAACAATGCCCCAGATAGTTTATTGTATGGCCCATTAATGTATTTATACACAGTAATCATATCCCCACGCAAGCGCCTTTTCTCCAGTGTACATAATTGTAACTTTTCCAGTCTCTCTTCATATTCAAGCTCCCCCAATCCCCTTATTAATTTTTATTGCCCTTCTCTGAACCCTTTCCATTTCAAAGATGTCCTTTTTGTACACAGGATTCCAAAATTGCACTGCATATTCCAAATGAGGCCTTACCAATGCTTTGTAAAGAGGGAGAATTACATTTTCCTCCCTTGAATCCATACCTCTCTTTATACAAGACAATACCATGCTGGCTCTGGCTGTTGCCACCTGGCACTGCTTGCTACCTTTAAGTTTGTTATCCACCAAAACTCCAAGATCCCTTTCCAACAGGGATTCACTTAACACAGAGCCATTTATAGTATAAGTAGCACAAGGATTTTTAAGTCCAAAATGCATCACCTTACATTTATCAACATTGAATTTCATCTGCCACTTAGCAACCCAATGTGACGATTGCACATCCTCTGAAGTTTTTAATGGTTGACAAAGTTTTGTGTCGTCAGCAAACACAGAAACCTTGCTGATAATACCCACTTCCAAATCATTAATAAATAGATTAAATAGAAGCGGCCCCAGCACAGAACCCTGTGGCACCCCACTTAGCACTTTAGTCCATAATGATGAAGCCCCATTAACAACTACTCTCTGCATCCTATTCATTAACCAATTTTCTTTCCATGTACAAATGTGACTCCCCAGACCAACAGACCTTAGCTTATACATTAGTCGCCTATGGGGGACTGTATCAAAAGCCTTTGCAAAATCCAAGTAAACTACATCTACTGCTATGCCAGAGTCTAAATTTCTACTTACTTCCTCATAAAAGCCAAGCAAGTTAGTTTGACAAGATCTATTCCTCCTAAATCCATGCTGGTTACTACTTATAATGTCAGTCCTTGAAACATACTCTAGAACATGTTCCCTTATTAAACTTTCCAGGATCTTCCCCACCACTGAAGTTAAACTTACAGGCCTGTAATTACCCAGCTGTGAACGACTACCCTTTTTGAATATTGTAATAACATCAGCCTTTTTGCATTCCAGAGGCACACCACCGGACATGAGGGAATCAGCAAAAATAAGAAACAATGGTCTAGATAAAACTGAACTTAGCTCCTTAAGTACCCGAGGATGTATTTTATCCGGTCCAGGAGATTTATTAATATTAACTTTCTTTAGTTCTTTCTGTACCATATCCTCGGTTAACCAAAGTGCACTTGAATCTTTTATACCATTATTGCTACTATACTCTATGATATCTGTACTTGGATGTTCTATATAACGTCCACTGGAAGACGGTTCCATACTCCAAGTGAGTAAGAATTTGGATTCAGGCACAGCAGTGGATGTAGTATACTTGGATTTTGCAAAAGCTTTTGATACTGTGGCACATAGGTGACTAATGTATAAACTGGGAACTGTTGGCCATGAAGAAAACATTTGTGCATGGATAGAGAATTGGTTATTGGATTGCAAACAGACAGTGGTAGTAAATGGAGCTACATCTATGTGGGCTAAAGTTATAAGCGGGGTGCCTCAGGGTTCTGTACTGGGGACGCTTCTGTTTAATCTGTTTATAAATAACTTAGAAGGGGGCATTGAAAGCTAGGTCTTTGTGTTTGCTGATGACACTAAACTATGCAAAGCTTTGGAAACTTCAAATGATGTGCAAGTGTTGCAAGCAGACCTAGATAATCAAAATAGGCAGCAGAATGGAATATGAGATTCAATGTTGATAAATGTAAGGTGATGCATTTGGGATTTAATAATCCCTGTGCCACCTACACCATAAATAACTCTGTGTTAAGTGCATCTGTAATGGAAAACGATTTGGGGTTCTGGTAGATAACAGACTTAGCTATAGCAAACAATGCCAGGTAGCAACAGCTAGAGCTAGCAAGATATTGTCTTGTATAAAAAGGGGAATAGATTCAAGAGAGAAAGATATTATTCTCCCTCTTTACAAGGCTCTGGTAAGGCCTCATTTGGAATATGCAGCGCAGTTTTGGAATCCCATATACAAAAGGGACATCTTGGAAATGGAAGCAGTTCAGAGAAGGGCAACTAAATAAGGGGAATGGAGGGGATTGAATATGCAGGCAGATTTGTCAAGTTAGGACTGTTTACATTGGAGAAGCGACGTTTGCATGGGGATATGATAACGTTATACAAATATATTAATGGACCATACCATGAACTCTCTGGTACATTGTTCACTAATACAGTAGGTCATATCAGAGGACTTGTGAACATCCTTTAAGGTTGGAAGAAAATAAGTTTCGGTGAAACAGTGGAACGGTCTTCCAGCAGATGTGTAATGGCAAGTTCATTAAATAGCTTTAAAAAAAAGGCCTGAAAAAGTTTCTAAAACTAAAAAATATTGAGAGTTACTGATATTAATGCATATAGATCTGGTTGATCCAGGGATACTTTCCGATTGCCGTTTGGAGTCAGGAAGGAATTTTTTCCCCTTTTTTTGCTGTTTTTTTTTTTTGCCTTCCTCTGGATCAACTGTTAGGTAGGGTTAAAAAAAAAAGGGTGAATAGGTTGGACTTGATGTCTTTATTCAACCTCAATTACTATGTAACTATGTTATAAACTAGTTCTCCCAACAAGGCCTGTACATACATCAACAATAGTGGATAGATAATGTTTGTTGGTAAAGGTGTTACATGACGTACGTATTAAGTAACGTTCGGAATATCGCGAGTTCTCGAAATGTTGCACATGTGTATTTCATTCAATCTTCCATTACACTCTACCGATAATCTGCCGACTATACAACCTGTCCTATACTGTGAGCCAAAATACCAACAAAAAAAAGATTCAGAACACTTATTTGGAGTGTAACTAGAAAGAAAAGGCCCCCTACCTGTGACATGTATAGTGGCTGCTGTGGTGGTGACTTGTATCTGTGGGAAACATCTTGGCCCCTGGTTTGGTCACACTCTCTGAGCCTTGGGAAGCCATGCCCTCTTGGGACTCTCTAAAATTGTAGACTGATGTTTGGACTTCCTACATTTAACTCTTCTTTAAATTTAGGTTGTGGACTTTTTGCATTGACCAGGACCTCCTAATTCTGTAATCTAAACATTTCTTGAACCTGACCAGGATTCAAAAACCAACAAGACCCAAACAAAGGAAATCCTTATTCTGTGTAATTTATTTCACAAGCTTTGAAATCATTCATCGAATCACATCTAAAACCCCATACAGTAAAAATGCATGTGAATACAAAGAAAAACTTTGTACAAAAAACTGTAAAAATCAGATACTAAGCAGACTGACCGTATCAAAACGCTGCGCCGGCTTGTCGCGCAGTTAAAAGTAAGCGTTGGATATGTTTATGATTTTGTTTAAAAGGATAAAATTACATTAAAACTGTACAATGAGACAAGATCACCTTGGTTTATTCAGCTGCTGTCCTGTGTTGTAATAGTCTAAAAAATAGCTAAGGCTAAAATAAATGAAGACGTGTGATACACTTATCATTCTACAGTATACATAAAAATGTTCACATTTCTCAGTTATCGGTGGCAGGCGTCTATCTTGGCGTTGTATATAGGGCAGTGTCGTTGGCATCAATGAAAAAAATAACCAATCACAGACTTACATAATATAAATAAATAATTGGACGGCCATGCATTCTACCTAGAGTCAACTTAAAGGGTATCTCCACATGTACATAGAAGACAGAGTCCATCGGGACCTGTCAGACTACGTGGCAGAGGAGCGAGCGATCAGGTAAGTAGCTTACTTTCTCTCCTGGCTCCTGCGGGTCTTATTGAAGAACGGGAGGTAAGACACAGTTCCTTTACATCCTGTTCTTCAATAAAACTAAACGGGAAAAATATTTGTTTCCAGTGGAGATACCCTTTAATGTGGAGAATTAACTGTCACAAGAAAAAGCGGTTTCTACTCTAAAACAGGTGTGTGCATTTTCATGCTGTAGCCAACCGGTGAAATGCGTTGGTAACTATTATGATACCCGAGTGATAAATATGTGTGTGGGAAAGAAAAAATTGTTCCAGGCATTTTATCACACTATGACCTTCCCTTTCTATACAAAGACCATTTTGATAATGAGTACCAGGAAATTGTGGGCTCAGTAACACTGACACAAATAGGAACACTGTTTTGTTTCTTTCTCCAAGCAGATTGATCAGCCGAGGCTTGTAATATTTGAACGACCACCAGGTGGATTTACTATACGATGGCCTGTGCGGCGAGGGTTGATATCATCTATCTGGGCACCTAAAATAAAGTCAATTCAAATTAGGAGTTGGTTTAGTTACATACGGTCAAGAAAAAAATGCAGCAGATCTACAGCTATTTTTACGTGAAAAACATTTATCTCTGCAGACAAAAAATATATATATATACGTAGGTGGGAGAGGAGTGCGGTTTATTTCATTGATTGTAAGAATATTTGCTGTGGCTTTTTATACAGGTACCTGATAAACTGAAGTTAGACGTGTGAAGGTTCCTGATTGGTGGAGGTTGAGTTTTAGAAGGTGAGGATTTAGCTGAAGGGGCTGGAGTTGTGTACTTTGGATTGGCTGGAACTTCATATACTGGACCATCATACATTCCCCGGGATACCGGTTCCAATCCTGTCACCTAGAAATGTTTTAAAACATAAACATTTTAAACACATTCCAAATGTTCCATTAATTCCCAAAGACCAGTAACGCAATAGAATGTAACTAAACAACACTGTCTGCAATCAGGAGAAATCTCTCCCCAACCTCCCAGTCTTGTCCCCCCCATATTGGTACATTGAACACTCTCTATGGGCCATATTTATGAAGGTACAGTAACGCTCTTTAGCGCCTTTAACAATCGTTAATTTACGATCGATATTGTAAATCTATGATAGCGATTGTAAATGTCTGACAATGATCGTAAATGACCACATGGTATTCTATCGCCGAATGTTAGTTAATTGCCATAAATGTACGATCGTGCCCGCTGATGTACATTACCAGTAACAAGCGGTATCGCTAACTTGCAATACCACGCGTTTACAAATATGTGACAGTGCGTCAATTTTCTAATTACTATGATACATCCCCATTCAATACACCTACTTAGCCATGTCCCTTTCTTTGCTGAGGACCTTTCAAGTGATCATACTAGGCCACGGCAATGTTGATTTCTAAGACAGGGATTTCAGATGGGAAGAAAAAAAAGTTTTTCTTATTACGAAGTTAGGGGCCCTATTTACAAAGACACAGTATCGCTAAGTAGTGATGCCGCGCCTTAACAATCCCAATTTTATGATATACAAAACCACAGCCGTACCTTCCAATACCGCACGTTAGTGAATTTGCCCCTAGGAAACCCACAACCTTAAAATACATCCATTCCGTGCTATATATAGAAAACCTGTTATTGGTAATACACAATGAACAAACCTTGTTCCTGATTTTAATGCGCTGGTATATATACTCTGGGAAGGGTTTGCGAGGTATGAACCGCCCCATGCCTTGGTTAACGTGCAAGTTGCCATCTTCATACACAATCTTTCCTTGGCTGATGACAACCAGAGGTGCCCCATGGCACTCCATCCCTTCAAAGATATTGTATTCCACAGCCTGGCAAACAGAAGGAAACATGTCACCCTCCTAATCCATTGTGTTATTCCATTAACACATAGAATATCCCTTTCTGTTCTTTACATAGGAAAACATTAAACGTCAATAAAGCTAAAATTTCATCTGTGTAGAATTCAGCTCAGGGAAAACAGTGATCATAGCAGAGTTTTAAACAAATGAAAACCATTTCTGCAGAGAATTTTCCTTATTGCTGCTTAAAGGGGAACTGTGGTCTAAAAATTACTTTAGGTAAATTGATAGGAATTGCTCTCCTGAGAATTTTTGCAACTTATTTCCATTGTTTATTTTGCATAGTTTTGAAGATATTTACATTTTTCTGTGTGATATGGCAGCAGCATTAACAGGTCCCCTGCACTTCCTGTTCTGAAACCATGTCAGTCAATCTGCCCTGTGTCTCCTCCTCCCCTTTGCAGCCCCCCTGGTCCCTCCCACTCATGGACCCCATGGTTCCTCCAGTTGCAGGCCCCCCTTGGCCCATTCTCTTACAGCCCCATGTGGCCCTGCCCACCTGTGGGTGCATAAGCCCCGCCCACTTACAGGTGCCATGGGCAACTCAGACACCCCCCATACAGAAAACTCTGTGGAAACAGCCTTTTCAGGCAGAGTGAGAACTCTGCCTGAAAAGGCTGTTTTCACATAGTGGGAAAGAAGGGCTGTAGATTCCCTTACCTAATCTGTCAGGGCTTCACACAGCAGAGAGGAGGAGGGACTTCCTGTCTCCCTCACACACTGAGGGAGTCTGAGGCTGTGCTCGCTGGCGACACTGTACAGGAGAAGCCTTAGGAATGTTACTTGTTTGGAGATCACAGTTCCCCTTTAAAAAAAAACCTTGATGGGACTAATGTAGCCTGCTATACAGTATGAAAGCAATCGAGCCTGGGCCTTTGTCAAGCCTAGTGAAAACAATATACTGATGTGGAGATGCGTTATTGAACATTGGGTTCACAAGGACCAGGCTTAAGGTTTGGAACTTTGCTTGCATACTGTATAGCCAATATAGACTGTGGCATAAAATACCGCCCACATCGTAAATAACCTTGGTATTTATTACCGCGTGACATCAGCTACTGGAACTGCACTGCAGCATTTTATGATGTGGAAGTGACACCACTAATGAATGGTATTTTCATCCACTGTATTATATTACCATTGTCATAATACACAGATGCGCCATAACGAAAACGCAGCATCGATAATTACATCCACTGTATTATATTAGTATTGTCATAGTACTCAGTTGCGGCGATAACGAACACACAGTATCGATAATTGCATGCACTGTATTATATTACTATTGCCATAGTACTCAGTTGCGCCATAACTAAAACGCAGGAAGTCGATGTATTAATTACATCCACTGTATTATATTAGTATTGTCATAGTACTCCGTTGCAGCGATAATGAACACACAGTATCGATAATTACATCCACTGTATTATATTAGTATTGTCATAGTACTCAGTTGCGGCGATAACGAACACACAGTATCGATAATTGCATGCATTGTATTATATTACTATTGTCATAGTACTCAGTTGCACCATAACGAAAACGCAGCATCGATAATTACATCCACTGTATTATATTAGTATTGTCATAGTACTCAGTTGCGCCATAACGAAAACGCAGCATCGATAATTACATCCACTGTATTATATTAGTATTGTCATAGTACTCAGTTGCGGCGATAATGAACACACAGTATCGATAATTACAATCTGAAGGTGTCATTGCATTTTAGGCCTCAGAGATTCCCGCATACAGCATTGCATTCTCCTGTAAAGACTCCCGTAAATATCTGTATAAACGCACACCTCTGCATGAAGCCCTATGGACACATGGCCTTACACATTCATTTATAGGAAAGCAAATTCTCTTACCGATTTATGGCTCTTTGCAGACACCGTCTTTATCCTGTCAGGGTCCCAGATAACAATATCGCCATCTGAACCAACCGCAATCCTTCCTTTCCGCGGGTAAAGGTTGAATATTTTAGCAGCATTGGTGCTGGTTACTGCAACAAACTGATTCTCATCCATCTTTCCAGTAGCCTTAAATGAATAGAGAAATGTATTTATAGATCCCATGTCCACATAACTTCACCCCCCCCCCCTTAGCAGGCAACAGCAATACACACAGGGAATAACAAAAGGAGAACTTAAAAAAAAAGTTTTCACAAAATTTGGGGGTCAGCAATAGTAACCTCTGTCTCCCATGTCCGGCCACTGCTTTGCTCAATGGCTTCTAAAGCTGGATCAACAGCTGTCATTGGGGTTTTCCCTTCATGAATTCCTTGGGGTTTCCCCTTCATGAGGTCATTGGGGATTCCCCTTCATGATGTCATTGGGGTTTCCCCTTTGCACTGGCAAATTGTGCACATGTGCATCAAGACAACTGAAGCTGCACATGCCCAAAGCTTGCCAATGTATAGGGGAACAAGGTAGGCAGAGATAACTATTGCTGGCCCTCCGATTTTTTTATGAATGTCTTTTTCTATTTATCTTTTAACAATGTATCTTGTATTTTTATTTAAAAGCCACTTTGATACACACAAGATCCACAATGCAATTGCTATAATGTATACCGTATATACACAAGTATAAGCTGAGGTTTTTATTTTTTAAAACGACCCAGAAAAGCTAACCTCAGCTTATACTCAGGTCACAGTGATTACTTACATACGGCCGCAAACTGTAAGGAAACCAAAGCATAAGGAGCACTCAGGAGAGACAGTGCAAGTGCTTTCACTTTCTACTATGGATTTGCTTGTATATACTGTTTTTAATGGTTCTTTCACTGTCTATACCCCAGGTATTACCTAAAATAAAGGGTGTGTACATACACTTTTTTACATTTAATATCGTGTGCAGTGTCTCTCTAATCTTTCGTTCATAGTGCAAGTGTGCACGTTAGCTTTACTATGCCTCCTCTCAGCCCTCACCGGACATAATGGAGGAGCAAGGAAGGACTGACTCTCCTGTCAGTGTAGCTGGTAAGAACAAGTGCTTCTTCTTCTGTGGGGGATTAAGAGGTGGGCAGGTGCATTTTATCTTTTCTTGTTGGCCTAAAAAGTTTGTTGAACCTTGCAACTCCAGATGTTTAAAAACTACAACTCCCAGCACCAATACTGTGCTTTACTAATTACAGGTTTGCAGTAGTGATCATAATTTCTAACCTCGGCTTATACCTGAGTCAATCAGTTTTACTTGTTTTTCAGGTAAAAATAATTATCTCGGCTTATACTCGGATCGGCTTATATTAGAGTATATACGGTACTCATAGAAACATGCAAACATTATCTAGATTTACTGGCACGTCCTGGCATCCCTAAACAACCGATGGTTGGAAGAATCAAATGGAAACAATTGGCTCTACATTTTAATTTACATTCCCATACAATCTGTTTTTTATTAAATTCAATTTATTTTATTGATCCCAATAACAAAGCTAGTGAGTAAGAAAGAGAAAGAAACTAAATAAAGCAAAAACGAAATCTCGTGTGTATGAAATGCAGGTCTGTGCAGGTGTAGGGGATGAGCCAGGAACGTTGTGCTAGTAACATGTCATCACAATCCTTTTATGTAATCAAACCACAATATAAAGTTTTGTCTGGCGCTGAAAATGATGGTTCAAAATTTAAGGAGAACTAAAGCCTAAAGACTTTAATCAAACAAATATTGCAGCAATTCAGCAAGTACAAACTAACAAATCTTACCACAGCTTTGTCCCACACTATACTCATCCGCTCCTCAATTCCATTGACTCCTTCCGGGATCAGAGTAAAGTTATCCTTCCCTATAGCTTTCTGGGCAATGTTGTAAGAACAATGTCCACTTCCTGTAACCTGCAGGTCACCGCTAAGAAACAAAAAAATATAAGAAAATCATATAACATGTAAAGGCTGGAAAATGTCCCAATCTAAAACATTTCATAGAGGAAATTATAGAGAGGCACTTCAAGGATCTTTTATGAAGGTTATTAGAGTCAATGGAATAGGAATTCTTCATTTCCAGTTCAAAATTCAGGATCATATTTAAAGGAATAGTTCACTTCCTTCATTCCTGCTTTAATTGAAGAACGGGAGGTAAAGGAGTCATTTCTTACCTCCTGTTCCTTAATTAATAAAGTAAAGGAATGGTTCACTTTCTGAATTAACTATTCCTTTAAAAATGATTGCTATAGATAATGTCTGATAGCCATGCTTTATTTTGGTATCGAAATACCATCCGGTATCAGTCATTTTTGCCCGTTCAAATGAAATCATGATACTAGCGTTATTTTTTTTACCATTATAAAGGATCACTGTCGGACATTGCCAATAATGATCCTGTGCATATTTTTCTGTTTGGGTATTCTAGACAGGTAACGTGGGTTACACACCTTGTAACTTTGTCGTATATTGCACCTGGATGTCAAATAATGCATATTATTTGGGGGTTCTGGTAGATAACAGACTTAGCTATAGCAAACAATGCCAGGTAGCAACGGCTAAAGCTAGCAAGATATTGTCTTGTATAAAAAGGGGAATAGATTCAAGAGAGAAAAATATTATTCTCCCTCTTTACAAGGCACTGGTAAGGCCTCATTTGGAATATGCAGTGCAGTTTTGGAATCCCATATACAAAAGGGACATCTTGGAAATTGAGGCAGTTCAGAGAAGGGCAACTAAATTAATAAGGGGAGGGAGACACTTGACTATGCAGGCAGATTAGACAAGTTAGGGCTGTTTACATTGGAGAAGCGACGTTTGCGTGGGGACATGATAACCTTATACAAATATATTAATGGGCCATACAATGAACTCTCTGGTGCATTGTTTACTAACAGGTCATATCAGAGGACACGTGGACATCCTTTAAGGTTGGAAGAAAAGAAGTTTCATCTTCAGGTTAGGAAAGTTTTCTTTACAGTGAGAACGGTGAAACTGTAGAACTGTCTTCCAGCAGAGGTGGTAATGGCAAGTTCATTGAATAGCTTTAAAAAAGGCCTGGATAAGTTTCTAAAACTAAAAAATATTGAGAATTACTGATATTAATACATATAGATCTGGTTGATCCAGGAATACTTTCCGATTGCCGTCAGGAAGGAATTTTTTCCCCCTTTTTAGCTGGGTTTTTTTGCCTTCCTCTGGATCAACTGTTAGGTAGGGTTAAAAAAAAAAGAGGGTGAATAGGTTGGACTTGATGGACGTATGTCTTTATTCAACCTTAATTACTATGTTACTATGTACTATAAATGTAGTAATGCCAGGTAGTGTTAATTAACACACAGTAGTGTCAATTACTGATGTGGATGAAAAATAATGTCCAGTATCACAAAATATTTTCCATTTTTAAATATGCCACTTTTATGTGAAATAACTCTAAATGTCCCCTGCTTCTTGAAGGGATATCTACTAGGATATACAGGGGCAACTGAGTATTATAGACTAGGCACAACATCAAAGAAAAAAAATCTTGCAAGACCATTACTAAGATATAGATATGGCTAGTCTGTGATTGCGATCTTCCATCATTATTGTACGCTGGCTTATACAATACCATTGCGGTTGTCTACTACCACATGTACTGTATGGTCAGTCATAAATGTATAGCCCGCAGCTGTACATAAACGGTAACCCGCGGTATCGAAAGATTCCAATATCGCGTGTTAGTGAATATGGCACAGAAACTAGAGTTGTGCACGTAACCATGAACAAAATAAAATCAAAACATTGGAGAAAATTTCCATTTTCACTACAACAATAATACAGCAGTTCCAGTTCATGTTACCATGCTAATAGGGAGTTCAGATAGTCCGGTGTCGTGGGGTCTGGGCTCAGAGGAGGTGACGTGACGAACGCTGCAGCTTTTGCCCAGTTTTTGCTCCAGTAGTGGGTGCCATCTGTCCCTAAACTTGCAGTAATTGGTTCTCCGAATACTAAAGCACCTGGAAGAGAGAATCACAATGTGTGTAGTACAAGTATTTTGAGAAGGTGAAATAGCACTCTTCTTAAGGTTCGTACACACGTACGATGTGTGCACCGAGCCACGACCCCGATTTATTCGCACGCACAAATAAGTGAGAGTCGTGGCTCAGTGCACACATTGTAGAATTGTTTGATACACCCTTGTTCTGTATACATAAATAATAGGACAATTGAGTATAATGTGTTGGTCTGGTAAGAGGGTCTTCACAGGAAGTGCACCATAATGTCCCGCTCTAGTATATAGATATTTCTGCCCACTAATGGCAATAAAAAAAAACATCTAATGTTAGCCTATGTCATCATGCTTGACAATCAATGGAAATTGGCACATTACAAAAACCCTGCATGGCCTTTCATTATGCTACAGACTGTACAATGTAGAACATTGTAAAAGTCAGTACATTGCGCCCAATAGTTGCCTACACGTTGCCTGTGCCTCCCTGCACTGCAACCTGTATTCCATTTGGTGTGTGTGCCTGTGTCAGGTTGGAAGTTAAAAAAACAAACTTTTAAATGTTGATCAAAATTTTTTTGACTACAGTTACCCTTAAAGTATGGCTGCCACATAAATGGAAGGGTAGATCAGTAGGTGTGTGTACCTGTGTTAGCTTGGGGGTTAAGAAAAGAAAAACTTCTTTGGTTATTTGTCAAAAAAATGTTTTGACTATAGTTACCCTTTAAGTATGGCTACAACAGTAATGGAGGGGTAGGTCAGAAGGTGTGTATACCTGGGTCAGGTTGGGGTTTAAAAAAATTTTTTTTTTGATTATTGATCAAAATTAGTTTTTTGACTATAGTTACCCTTTAAGTATGGCTGCCACAGAAATGGATAAGTAGATCAGTAAGTGTGTGTACCTGTGTCAGGTTGGGGTTTAAAAAAACAAACTTAATTGATGATTGGTCAAAATTCGTTTTTTCGACTTTAGTTACCCTTTAACTATGGCTGCAAAAGTAATGGAGGGATAGGTCAGTAGGTGTGTGTACCTGTATCAGGTTGGAGGTTAAAAAAACAAACTTTTTTCATGATTAGTCAAAATTATTTTTTGACTATAGTTACCCTTTAAGTATGGCTGCCACGGAAATGGAAGGGTAGGACAGTAGGTGTGTGTACCCTTGAGAGGATGGGGGTATGTGTTTTGCATGTATGACCATATGCCGCTAAAAATACAATTTTACCACATGTGTACTGCACTTATCTGTCAACAACTGGGTGGCCTGTCTTCACAGAATGTATGAATGACTACATACTGTATATAGCTGCTGTTTTATTGGCTTCCTCAAAAGATGTTGGGCTTTTTTTTCTTCCCCCTGACCCTCTGAAAATGTGGTTACAGGCAGGAGACACTGCTATTTGCGTCCACTCCAGGCACAGCTGTGCACATACCAGCAGAACCCAACGCCAGAGAGAGGAAATACTTTAAAAAAAACTAAACACACTAGCGTTTTTTGGCTGTGGTGTGGAAGGGAAGTGTGACATGTCTTTTACGATCGTAAAATTACGACTGCGATATACCGGTCACGGTCCTACATTTATGAATGATCGCTCGAGGTCATACCTTTCCTGAAGTTTCGGATACCGTAGTTACTGAATATGGCCCTTACCTTCTACATTGCAGCCAAAAACATTTTAAAGTAATGCTAAAAAGAGGATTTCTACTTATATATGAATGTATTATTTCTATGCAAAGAAAACTTTAAAGGGTATGTCTATTCACCAAAATCAAAATTTTTTTTTTTTCCATTATAAGGTAGTACCCATCCCCAGAAGCCTTTTCCTGCCTTTCTTTTGAAAAAATTCCATTCCCTACCTTTGCAGCAGTCTCTAGAAGTTCCATTCGTATTTGGGGGTGTGGCCTTAGGTGTGCCATTTCTGTGGCTGGGGGAAGGGGGGTGTGTGTGTGTGTGTGTGTGTGTGTGTCCGTGTGTGTGTGTGTCCGTGTGTGTGTGTGTCCTTGTGTGTGTGTGTCCGTGTGTGTGTGTGTCCGTGTGTGTCCAAGATCTGAATATCCAATCCAGCAGTAAGTACCTTACTCGACATAACCGGGTACATCGCAGCAGTGGATCAGCTGATCTGCAAAAACGGCCATGAGGGCAGATCACATGACAGTCCTCTCTCTCCTCTCCCTGCTCTCGCGGCTGTCTCTGTAGCCATAGGAACGGGACGCACATGTTCCGATTGACTCCCTCAGCCGGAGCAGGGTCAAGGAGTCCGACGCAGCATGGGCGGATCTGCGCATGCGCGGGATGGCGCGCGTCGGACTGCCTGCTATTGGGAATGTGCCAAGCGGATCTTATGGCACACAGATCAGAGAAACAGGGGCACACAGAGAAAATCCATAAAAGGTACCATACATATTTAAATGGGCTCTTTTACTTTAGGCAATGTTAATTTTTCAGGTGCACATACCCTTTAATAAAAAAAAGTATCCACACAGCATCAGGCGTTGGCTTATATTCTGGCCATATATCGGGGACGCCCGATTTCAGTTTTAGGTTTTGGTATATTTAATATTATTAATGTGATAATAAAGATGTTTGATTGTTTATAGAACACATACTGATCTGTTTATTCCTGCAATTTCTAACACAGGGACTATGTGACTGGTGGTAATCTTCTAATTAGGGTTTCAAGGAGAGGAGTGCTATATATGGGGGTTCTTGTTTTAGGTCTATCCCTATATCTTATGTATTTATAATTACATTGCCCCTAGCACCCCCTAAACTTAAGGTATTTCCATTCCCATTAATTTATATGGAGTAGCATCTAGACGTTCTATATATGTGATTATATTTTAAAAATACACACAGTAGTCCACATTAAATAATATAAAGGGTAGACTCTTCTTCCCAGTTACAGTATTCAAATATATGTATTGCAGACTGTCTCCTAGCTTGTTTGATAGTTATAGGGTCATGTTCTATTTCTATGAATTTCTGCTCCATTTTGTCTAGTTGTTTTCCCCTCTCATCAGCATCATTGCAGATCTTTTGGACCTGTAGAAACTGTGATTTAGGTAGTCCTGAGAAAATGTGCCTAGGTTGGAAGCTACCTACTTAAAGCAGCATGTTCTTTTTAGATGGCTTTCAATAATGTGTGGTTGTCAGTTATGTTCATTCTAGTTAACTGTTATATGACATTTCAGCATTAATGCAAACTTATATACATCATATACAGAATATTTACAAATTCCTGTGCTTGTTCCATATCACCGTTCCATACTACAAACAAGTCATCTATGAAATGAATAGAATAAAAATTGTGCCGTTGGTTGTAAGACTGATACAGTGGCCGACACTATGGGCCTAAAGTGAAGTTATTTTTGTTTAGATTCAGGTTCAGGACCCCCTGATATGGACCAGATCCTAGTACCTCTTTTTTTTTTTAACGTGTTTAATAAACAGTTCTACACTAGGAAAGGAGCCTGGTGGAATGAAAGTGCTTGGTGCTTTAAAAGGATATTGTGGTTTGCTGAATTTTTAAAGTTCTTTCAAATATTTACACCTCAAATTCCCGCTTATCAAACTGTTGAGTGGGTTGGAAGCTAAGCCCTTTAGATAGTAAAGAAGTTTCACTTACTGTTAATTCATGGGATGATATATTAATCAATGCTTGCTCCAACCTCTGCCTCTTTACGGCTGACCACTTTCAACAGTTTCAAAAACTCGAGTGCTATCCGATTGGCAGACAAAATTATGAAAACGATAGAATTGCTAAATTGACAAAAATGTACTTGTTCAATGGAAAAGTTCAATAGATCAGAAATTTCAGTTACTGAAACACTTATCTATTAAGAGGTGCTACATTTTGCCAGTGTTCTTAAAGGACAATTTTACTTACTCTCTCAGATCGTCTCCTCTTTACTACCTGATCTACCTGATGTACCCAGGATGGGGACCTGAATCGCTAAGTGCTCACCCCTGGGTATACTTTCTATGTCCAGTAAGGCTGAGGCCACACTGCACCAGAAGGCAACGCGCATTAACATCGGCATACATTTATAAACAAGAAGAAAAAAAAGAGGTGCAGAAGTTTGCCAGCACTATTAATCATCAGCACCCAATAAGTTGTTATCTGTAAGAGAGTCAGGTCCTGAAAATTACTTGCACAGTTCAGTTTAAAAGATAACTGTATTGCCTCAATGAATTTTTTTTAGTTGTTTTAAAAAAGAGTAAACGTATGCAGCCCTCCCCATAAATTTTTTTCCTGATTTGAAGCCTCTCACAGCCTTCAGTTAGCCATGCTGCGAAGGGGGCGTAACAATTCTGCCTGCCTCTGTTACTTAAAGCTTGTGAGAAAACACTCCTTCACCCACCCTTGATCAGCTTGATTATGTAGGCTGTATCCTAGCAACAGGACATTTTGACTGGCAGAGGAGGAGGAGAGAGGTTGTAACAGACATTCCGACCAGCCAATGACAAGTGTTATGTTAACCATGGCCCTGGGCCATTTAGGAGGCAGGCTTTTAGCACTCATCTTTGCTGTGTGATATCTGAATGAAGGCAGCACATTTGTAAATGTGAATAAGCGATTTCAGCTGTTGGAAGTGTGGACATGTAATGGGGGTGATGTTATTTTTTTTATATTGTTGTCCTTTAAGGAGGAGGCAAGCTAGTCCAAGGTGAAATACAAACTCGATAAGAAAAGCAGAATTCAGTGGCAGGTCAAAGGTCAAGGGCTGATCAGCAGTTCCCAGTCAGAAAACAAGCCAAGGTCATCAATTAGGAATCTGTTTGTGGGAGATAGGAAACAGGAAAAAATTAAATCAGAATACTGGGCCGGTTAACTAAGAAAAGGTGCTGGAAGATGAAACTGTATACCAGAACAGGTTACAGGGTAGCAGCTGGATACTACATTCACTTTGCAGGGTAGGTTGCTGGATAGTGGATCTGGTGTGCAGGGAAGGTACAGTAAGTGGTGACTAAAACAGGTTGCAGGCAAGGTAGCTAGAAACTGGAACAAGTTGCAGGGATCTAGCTGGATATTAAAATTGATTTGCAGGATAGTTAGCTGGATACTGGAACTGGTGTACATGAAAGGTTGCTGCAACAGGTTGCAGGAATGTAATGTAGCTGGGTACTGGAACTAGAATTAAAGTGGACTCTGGGACAATGAGCAGGACAGAGAGCTGGAAACTGGAACAGTAATGAAAGGATAAAGAAAGGATGCATTGTATATAAGCATAATAACAGACTAAAAGCTATAATATAAAGATAACAAAATAGATTTTTTAACATCTATCTTATTTTGTCTGCATCTCTCACTTTAGCAGCAGACACAGGAAGTGGGCACAGAAAGTTTTTAAATTAAATTTGTTGTGTATAGTTCTCCTTTCAAAGACAATTTTTTTAACACTTTTATTTCTAGCAGTTTATTATGTTAAAAAAACATCACAAGATATGATACCATGATACCACACAGTATTTTGTATAGCCAGTCCATAATGTTTTTTATCATTTAAAATATTGACATCACACACATATATATTGGGGTATTGGTGACTCTGTTGGCATGCTGTACATTTGATTTTATGAGATGTTTTTATTGCTAATATTGTTTTGTTACACGGAAGTGATGACACTGGGGGGTGGGTGTTGGGTAGGGTTTTAAGAGAAGGGTTGGTTAAAGAATGTTTGTTCTGATGATGGCTCTTGTGTGAGCGGAAACACGTCAATTGCACTTTAATAAAGAAGTTTGACTACTTAACACAAGTCCTGTGAGTGTGTTCCTGCCAAATGCTTGATGATTAAATGTACCTTGAATGGCACCCAGGCAAGTGAGGACATTGAAGCTGGAGTGCCTTCATTACATATATATATATATATACACACACACTAGCTTAAATCAATCTAAGCTATTATTTTAAGATGTTAAGATGTCCTAGTTTGGGGTTTCCAGATCACCTGCTGATTGTAGGACACTCTTGAAAATGTAGGTATCAAGGCTGCACTGATGATAGCATTTAAACCGCATTACTGCTAGCTCGGTCTTGCTGCATGTGTTTTTAGTAGGCTTTTTAGTAGATTTTTCACTGATCCTATTCGGATGTGTCCACACAGGCACTTTTAACTACTTCAGGTATAGTTTAATAATTGGATGGTATGGGATGTAGTATCTGAATCCCAGCCGTCTCCTTGCTGGTATATACTTTCAAAAGGAAACGTTCTGCTGTGTTTATTCTGCACGGTTTATTCTTAATAAACATGGTATCACCTTAGAATATTTGTCTGGTTCTCCACATCTTTCTTTTTCAAAATACTTCAGGTATTCCACCCCTTCCGGGTGTTCCGGGAATAGGGTTTCCAGATTTTGAAGTAGAAAATACAGGTCAAATCCAAGATGTGTGAGTGCGCGAGTAAGCACCTGCCGGATTTTTTGTCCACACACACTTTCCCCGAAGCCATGCCCACTTTTGAGGTAACACCCATGTTGAGGTAACCACCTGGTACGCTGTAAACATAGTATTAAGCCTCGTTCACATTAGGATGGACCAAAAAGGTCCAAAAAAGGCAGTCCATTTTTTGGTAAATTTTCTTTATCCGTTTTTGGGATTTGGAGACTAACAATGAATTTATCATTTTCTGGGTAAAGACCCATCCTGAAGGAGTATCAGCCCATGGCACGGAAGTAGTAAGTGGAGAAGAACGTGCCGGCAATAGCAAATTTAAGAGGTAAGTGCAGGAGATAGATGCTTAACCCAGGGGTGAGAACATAGAGGTATAGGTCCTCACCACAGATTCTTTCAAATGTGTGTGTATGTGATACTCCTTAAGAATGGGCCTAATAATGATGAATTCATTGTTAGTGCCCAAATCCCGCATTCAAAATTACTAAAGGGCAACTGTAGAAGACATAGAGCTAAATAAAAAACATATTTCTTTCAAATGGATGGAGAAGAGGATCGGGGCTGAGGTGAGCAAGTTGTCCATTGGGGAAAATTATATTTGGGCTATTCAGTTTTATTGAAGAATGGGAGGTAAAGGTCTTACTCGCTGTTCTTCAATAAAACCTGCCCCCCTCGAGATTTGAAGGCCGGGCCTCTGACCCACCCGTCCCCAGAAGTCCATGATCAGCTGTTTTTAAAGGGCATGTCCACCCCCAAATCTATATTTTTACTCACTACTGGCCCCACTGTTTAGCGTAGTAAAATCCTTACCTTACATCCCTGCTCCAAATGGCTGCCTTGCAATGTCCCTCCAAAGTCCTAAAAAGTAAAGATCAGGCGCCTGCCTGTGTCCCATTCTGTATCTGCCTCCTGTCTCTCCTCCGGGAGCATTGGGATATGTGCAGTGCAGTACTCCCACCCTCCCCCTAGCTCCAAACCCCTTCACTGTAGTGTAGGGCTCCCTCACCCACCCCAACCGCCATATTACTTTGTAAAATAACTCTCCCGATCACTTCTTACATTGCCTGTTTCCCCTGACATTCTACACAGCATGCAAGCAGAGGGCTGTGACAGAATGCCGGGGGAAAGAGGCAAAGTAAGTAGTGATTGGGAGATTTATTTTACGAAGTAATATGGCGGTTGGGGGAGGGAGCCCTACACTACAGCATTTAAAAAAAAAATCATTGGACATGCCCTTTAAATGTTTCCTTCATACACGCAATCAGCTGTTTAAAAGACCGGACCCGAACTTCCGGTTCAGTTGCGGTCTTTTAAACAGCTGAATGCGCGTATGTTTCCTTCATATGAGCAATCAACTGTTTAAAAACAGCTGAGCGTGGAGGTTTTGGCGGGCTCTCTTACCATCCGGGGCCCCCTGCAGTCGTGGGGGTGGCGGTTGTTATGCCACTGCAGTCGGGACCTGCCAAAAGAACAACAGAGGAGCGTGAGACCTGATAAGTTAATTCCTGGCTCCAACAGGTTTTATTTGAAGAACAGGAGGTAAGACATAGCTCCTTTATGTCCCGTTCTTTAATAAAACTGAATAGCCCAAACTGATTTTTCCCAGTGTAGATACCCTTTCCCTTGTAGTGTTTGTCTCACCATTTCTTTATTGATGGTAGTGTATGAGTTGAGCAGTCCTCAAATTTAACAGCCAGACCAGCGGCACTTTCAGGGTTTATGCTGCCTGAGCCAAACTTTTGAATGCCGCCCATTGTGCACCGCTGCGTTAAAGTAGGTGTGGCTTTGTCCATGGGCATGGTTTTGCCAATGGCCATGGCTTCGTTGGTGGGTGTGGGTAAAATTTTACAATTTTGAACTTTCTATCACATAGGTATTTAAACAGTTCCTCAGACAGTCAATTAGCAATAATATAAATTACTAGAAACAGATATTACATCCCTTTCTCAAACAGCTTGTGTTTCCACTACCATATTGCTCCTTTAAGGTTTTTGTTGATCAAAATAACTTATTTTATACCCTGTGCTATACATGTTGGTTCAACTGTTACATTACATTAGAAATGCCATACTTTCTGTAGTATAAAAGAATAATAAAAAATTTGTAACCCGGCCACCATGCCAAGCCCTAACTAGCATAACTAGCTAACCTAACCATATAAAATATTGAAGTTAAGTTGAAGCAACTTCAAGGTACCGTGTATTGGAGTCATCTGGGCGGCACTCACACTTTTTTTTTTACTACTGCCTGTTTGCGGCAGAGGTACCGTCTGAGACAAATGTCTCACTCTGCCTAATGGTAGATGTGGCCCTGAGCCAGACAAAGGTAAAACTACTACAAACACTATTCTCTGTAACTGACCCTTCTCTGTCTGGCTGTGTTGAGTTACTTTCAACCCAGAAATCTGTGCTTTGGGCATTGCAGACAGGTGAACAGTCTCCCCCCATTCATTCTAACACAAGGAGTTAAAAGGATAAGTGCACTGTAAAATCAAGTTATGTTGATTTGGAAGCTGCAGCTTTAAAAATACTGTTGCCATATTTTTTATTACCTATGCCCCTCCAGAGCCTACCTTTGTGCCTTGAAAGTTGCTGACATCTTGTTACTGGTTTTCTGAATGTTAAGCTCCACCCCTGAGATTTCCTCTGCTTTCACGCACATGCACAGAACTCACAGACATTATCGTTTGAGGCTCAAGCAGGAGAAAGCAGCATCCGTTTCCGTTTTGGTAACGCATGTGTTCACCATTTTTGGTGCATTAGGGCATGCGTTGCCATAACGGAAAACGGCAAAATCGCATGCACAAAATGCACGCGCAAACTAAAAATGCACAAGAATCGTGCACACTATAACGCTCGCGATTACGTGCACGATTTAGTGCGTTGTAGTGGGGCCATAGCCTGAAAGCAGATAATCTTTCCTCACTGCTGGCTGTGCTGGGGGTGTAATCAAGAGACTGTAACAATGTATCAGATTGTAAACTTTCTCCCTTGGCTGCTGTGCTTGGTTTTGCAACAATGTATCATATCGTAAACATTTCTCCCCTGGCTGCTGTACTGTACTCAGTTTTGCATTAATGCATCAGATCGGGGGACAACTCTGAATGTTCTGTCAGTAATTTAGCTGCAGGAACACTGCCTGTGTGTGGATTAGAGGCAGAAAACCGGGAGAAACAGGTTTATGTGAAATTCCGTCCAGACACCGGATTTTTCATTGAACAAAGGAAATCTGGGATTTCCCTGACGTCTGGAAACCCTATCTGGGAATCTCCCGGATTCTGGTGTGGTTTCCGGCAACCCCATGAGACTATCCGTGGATTGCATGGAGCCCCCCGAATGCCCCTTACACTGCCGCCACAGAACACCCCTTCCCTGCTGGAAAGCAGCTAACTCTGCCTCCACTCTCTATATACCTTGGTCAATGGCACACACACACACCCCTTCCCAAAATAACATCTATACAAGATAACATTTAAAAAAGCATTAGGTATCAATCAATGTGCATTGATACCTAATGCTTTTTTAAATGTTATATTTTGTATAGATCACATTGGTCTAGGAGGAGGAGGATTAGAGTGTAGAGTCATACGGAGGTGTGACTGGGCTATCCAATTATGGAGCTTAATTACCACATGCTCACCTTTTTAAACCCCCTCCTAGTTTGCAATGTTAGCCTATGAATAAGAATGTGTGTTACGTTCAAAACGTGTCAGGCCTGTTTGTCTGTAATCGGTTTTAATGCTGGAATAAAGGATTGAAGTTTTATTTGAAAACCTGGGTTACATGTGGAGTTTGGTGTAAGGAGTCTCACATCAACAGCCCAAACATAGCCGGAATCTGTGGAAAGTCTTCAAGAACTAAACTTCAAGTCCAGTTGATCTAATTGAATACAACAGATATACCATGACCTGGATGAATGAGAACCTTCACAAGCTCAGGCATGATTCAATCCTAAATCTTGAGAAACTATTTATACATACTAGAACAAAGACTTACTGACATTATACAGATTTTATCTTGTGCCCCCATGCCTGACAATGGCTGTCGTAAACAAAACAGTAAATATACATTTAATGATCACAGTAGGTAATAAAAGGTATTATTTTATATCCAAGATGTGATTTTACAGAGAAGACATTTTACAATTCTGCACAAAGCACGTTGTAAGAAAATGAAATGTGACATGTTATGTGAAATTAATTTCAGAAATAAAATGAAACCACACGATTCCTTTTCCTTATTGACTGTGCGGACCAGAAAGACAAATGCTGTGTTTCCAAGCGACCAAGGGACAGATTTGACAGGCGCACACTGACGCACATTTCCTGTAGCGACTGACCAATAGGGACAGAATATTATATCTTGTTTCCCATAGTTTTTTCTGACGTCAAAACGGCGGTAACGTACCAGAGAAAACAATCCTACATTGTTCAGGAACAGAAAGTGTGTCCAGCGGAGGGTTCTCCGTGGTGTTTTCTCCTTGTCGCGCCTCCTATATGGGCGGCATTCTGTGCAGGCAGTGCAGCGGACAGTCCCAGGTTGGCGAAGAGAAGCGTTACTGTGGAGACTGCTTCCTGAGAGGACCTTGCATGCTGTGCTTCATAGTACATAGTCACCAGCAGGACAGATCGTGCGCTCATTTCCCCGTTCCAGTCCGTCACCAGGAACCCGCTCCCCACTCGGCATCCCCGGACTTACCTGCTGCTCGCAGCGTTGCTCAGGACTGCGCCCGATTTCTGCTGCTTTGCCCCGGGGAACTGAGCCAGTGGGAAGAGAGCAGTCGCGGTGTTCTGTTTACCCGGTTTCTACGGGAGCCTGGATTGCTCCACACGGCTACAGACATGGTTTGTAAGCGTAAAAACAGCGGCGGGTCCCACCAGCCAGACACACCTTGTAAGCAGCCTCGCTGTGCCCCCACTGAGGGAGAACACATGGCACAACAAGCAGCCGATGAAGGGCAGATAGGCAACAACCATGTAGAAGATGGTGGCATGGCAGAGGATGGACTCGCAGTAAACCACCCAGCTAAGGATGGGCAGACAACACCATTTTTTTGCAAAGCAGGACAAACCGTTTATTATAGTACTTCATTAGCACCAAAAATGCCCAGTGTTTCAGAAGGGAGGCAAGCATCATGGGAAGGCATCATGGCAGGGCCAGTTGTGCCCCATGATATCATTCCAGTGGTAACGACTCTTGTAGAGACAAGGCCAGCATTGCCTGATAATATGGCCAGGCCAGCAATAACCCACTGTCCTGAGGATGAGCCATGTTGCTCTGCTTTATCTCCTTCCGTCAAAGCTTTATCATGTAAAGAAAACGAGTCCTTGTTTACATTGCAAACACCCTGCAGTCCTGAACATGATCTAAAGACGCAAGAAAAGCTAGCATCTGAGACTGTTGGACCATGTGATGCTCTTCATATTAATCAGTTACCCTCATCTCTCCTTCTTAAGGTACAGTGAGGCAAACTGAAATGACTGTAGAGTCACAGAAGATGCAGTGATAAATACTGTTTTCTACAGCGGAAGTTGTATACTTCTGTAATAGATAGGGTTGAGGAAAAAGACATCTGCCCTTCAGCTCTATCAGATTTATGCTACCCAGGATTTTTGCGTCTTTAGGAATTAATTCAGAGGATGTCAAAACCATCCACCTGAAGTCATATCAAGCCTATTGGTGTAGATGTCTCTTTCAGGGAAGAACTATATACCCTTGTGGTTTTATAAAATAAATACGTACATTATCCTTTTCTATTGGTGGAAAAAAGTCGTTATGCATGCATTTTTCATACAAATTTGTATGTAAGGGTTGTGAATATTTAAATACTCAGAATTTGTATTGCTGTTGCTTACTGTTTTGATAGATTATATAAACCTCCAGAGTTTACAAAAATTTGGGTGAAAACTATTTTGTCCATTTAATTGATATGCACTAAAATAATTTCTTTTAAATTGAAACATAACGAGTGATATAAAAGCGATACCTTTATACATACACACACAGATACGGACCTCAGCGGCACTCCAGACTCTCTTTACCAGGGTGCAATCTAGCAGGCAATGTGAACATATAGGAAAAACTTAGCCCTCTTCTGGACTTTCTTACAAAAGATTTTTTATTTTAAGACCTCGTTGTCACATCACATCAACTTGTTTTGGCCACAATATAGCCCAGAGTGCTCTGTTTTTCCTACGTGTGTGTGTGTGTATATATATATATATATATATGTATATATATACACACACACACCATTTTATTAAATTATCTCTTTATAGATTGATAGGTGTTCCTTGAAGCACCCAAAAAATGATTATATACTTGCCTGGGTGCTGTCTACAAAAAGTAGACACAATATGACCACACTCACAGGACTTCTGTTAGCCAAGAAAGGTATTACCTTTATATTACTTTGTTTTATCTCAGAAGTGTTATCCTTTAACTTGGCTATGGTACCAAATCTTTAATAATTTTACCTTCAGAGTAACAATATCGTTAAAGTTTTGCATCTATTCTTTAAAAGAAGGAAGAGTATTTCCTATTGAAGTTCTACATTTATATACGTTTGCTCCTTTGCATGCTATGAGCGCATTTATTTGCCTCAGCATATTACAGTTTTACTACAGGATAGGGCTGAGTTTCTGACCAGTTAGGAATTAGAAACAAGACAACCTCTACTTATAACTAAGTATCTTCACTGGAAAAAAAATAGAATTAGTAATTATTTAAAAAATTGGTACGTGTATTCAATCAAAATTAAGTGTAACCTTTGGACATTTAGTAAGAAAAATGCAAAATCTTACATATAATATACAACTTTTTCCCCCCCTTCAAGTAACTATAAAATATACTGGCATTTATTGGGTCATGTGTAGATAGGTTAATAGTTGACTTTTAAAGGGTATCTCTACAGGGGAAATTGACATTGGAGATTAAGTTTAATTGAATAACGGAAGGTAAAGGAGCTGTCTTACCTCCCTTTCTTCAATTAAACCTGCAGGAGCTAGGATAGAATTAAATTGATTCAATTAAACTGAAACCCCCAAAGTTAGTTTCTATGGCAGAGATACCCTTTTTTAAAGAGCACTCCAGTCTAATATATGATTGCCAATGTAATATGGGGATGCAATGAAAGGTGCAAAATTTACCTGTGCTGTTAATGTACAGCAATCAATCGGGTATTTACTAGGTTACTGCAGTTAGATAACATTAAACATTTGATCAGTAACATTCTAATAAATTTCTTAAAATCAATATAATTAATGGTGGTATCATACTCGTACATATGCTTTTAGACGTAACTTTTTTTTTTTTTAAATCTCAAAAGTTGGTAAATATCAACTGGTCTTGGTCCATCCCTAACATACAAAGCCCAACCACCAAATGATCCTTAAATTAACATGGTTTATTTTTAAAGCTAATTGCTATAACCAGGGTCTGAACTACTAGTTTATGCTACTGCTTTTCTTCTCCCCATCCCATTCTCCTATACTTTTGGCTGGTCAAACCTTTAAATTACCGCCTAGACTCATAGACCTGAATAGGCTTTAGCATCACCAGCTTAATAGTACCAACATAAACCGGGAAAGTGGTAGCACTAATTTTCTTTAAAATTATCAATTTAGGTCCTCATAACATATCAAAAAGGCATACAATTCATTTATTTTAGATTAAATTAAAATAATCACTTTTTAAAACAAGCTCATTTCCACCACTCATGGTTAAAAAAAAAATAAAAAAATATGTATGGTAAACACTGTCCTTATCTCAATTGCCAGAGCATTTACATGAAGTAATTTTACTATGTCAGTGCTTGAAAAATCCCAGTAGTCGGGTAATCAATGCGCCTAGAAATTTGTCTAGAAAGCGTTTTCCATTGAGTCTATTGAGTTGGCTACCAAAAAGGCTAGAATTTTGTCCACCATTGAACCTGAATGTGGACTTAAAGTATCCTATTACCCAGCACAGGTTTCTCCAAACTAACCTGAATAATTTCAAATTCATAGTTGACCCTTGTATGCCCTCAGGTCCAGTTTAACAAAAGCAACATTAACCAAAATATAGTACACAAACGGATTAAATGGAGATCATTCTAAATTACAATGGCTGTATTAACTTTAAAGGGCAGTCTAAAAGTACAGAGTTAAAGAACAGAGGTCACTTTTTAGCAGTCTGCTAATTTCTGAAAACGAAAATTAGATTATAGGTAGATAGTGTATTGGGATAAATTCTGGAAGGGTAGCATTAAGGAAATGTTTTTGGATAAAGAGTATGTTTTGAAAGGGAATGTTGGAGATCCTCAATTATACAGAGCTAAGGCAAGGTTTGGTATAGTATTAGTAAAGGATTTATATCTGTAATAATGAACATTTTAATGCATGCACAGTCATACAGAAACTGAGTCATTAGTTTTGAAGGACAATTTTTGTATAACTCGACCCCCCCCATGATATGCTGATTTAACTGAGAACTGTAAAATAAACTGTTTATTTTAAAAGCACGAGCATGCCTTAGCAGGAGTGGTAAAAAGTATCTTAACATGGGATGAACTGGTATTGTTATAATCCAAGAAAAAGAAAAAAAACTTATGTGAGACCTATAGAATGCACATTCTCTTAAGGTAAATAAAAGAATGAGACGGCAGATGTAATTTTAACAAATGTTGGGTACTGACATTAAAGGACATGCAAACTGTGCCAAATCATCTTTTTAACTAATCACACAGTAATTAGGATCAATTACCACCAATCATAAATCTGTGGGTTTTTTGTTTTTTTTTTCTTTTTCTCTGTCCTTCCTGTTCCTTGTTTTTTTAGCTCTGGGAATTTCACTTCTTAGTAAGGGCGGTGCACAGCTAGTCGGTAAAAATCAATCACCCAGCCCCTCCCCCTGGTATGTAGAAACTATCCATTCTATAAAAGTAAAGCTTATTTCTCTGTCACTGCATGGCTAATTGATTCTGCATTAAGATCAGGAAAAGGAATAAGCATTATCTGTTTCTCTGTGCTCTTTCTTTGCAGACAACACCCAATCCTGCAGTTAGCTGCTGTCTGTGTTACTGAATGTCACACTGTACCTAAATACATCAATTACAAAGCCCCTCTCACACACACCTCCTACAGATAAAATAAAATGTTGATTTAAGCAGTTATTACAGCTCCCAGTGCTGCTTACCTTCCCATAGCAAAGCAGAGTTACTTTCACTATAATACACAATCAGTATTGGCAGTATGTAGGCACATATCCTCTCCACTGCATATGCTCCACACCCTAGCTGTTCCCCAGTTAGGGAGGGGATGGATACATAGAGAGGAGACATGCATAATAACTAGGAGTGAGCTGAACAGTACATGATAAGATCTAGTGACAGGACTAAAAATATAGAAATGGATAAAGGCTAGTATTTTTCTTTTGTTTAGTATCCCTTTAATGCTTTTAAATAAAAGTGTTAGGAGGATGTTCATGTAGGAATCATATAAAAAAAAATCTACTATCCAATCAAAATGAATGCTAAAGAAGGAAACCCTGAGCAGTTCAAGTGGCACACTTTTCTGTTAGACAATCAGAATGGAGAGTTTTTAGTAGATGTGTGTGATGTGCATGCTTCCTTTTGGATAGGACATGTTAATAAATGCAGAAAAAGCATTTGGTAGATGTTAAGTTAGCCCAACAAAGATAAACATGATAATATGCCACTTATCATCAAAAGCTCTATGTAAATAATAATAATTATTATTATTATTATTAAAAGTCTTGTTAAAGCTTTAATGCTCTAGATATGACAAGAGGAACATTTAGTTTGTGTGATTCCTCACATTTAGGGGGTGTAGAATTAAAAAATGCTAGCTAAATTGTTGCAATTATTGCTGTTTCACACCCCATTTTCCATTGCCCTCCAAAGCTAGAGACACATTAGGAAAAGCTTCCTTAGCTGCGTAGGATCATAGGAAAAGTGATGTATTGGCAACAATAATAGCCAAGTTCTGGGAGTAGAATTTTAAGGAAATGTCTCAAAACATTATCTTAGGTAGGATTGGTCATGTATTATTCTAAATATTATATCACATATATCACATTCTATGTGATTCTATGATGAAATACTGGGTGCACAATATTTGAAAGACAAAGCTGAATTTACAAAGGTTCTTAAACGTTCATTCGCTACAAAAAGTTTGTTAAAGGAATACAAGCTAAAACACTTTATTTCCTAATTCATGGCACATAACTGCAGATTAAAATTATTTCTTGCCTTTTAAATGTTTCCTACACTTTTACCATATCATCACTTCCTTTTTCTGTCCTAGACCCCTTAACCAAAAATAGAGGTATAGTTCCTTTAAACGATGTTTTTTTTTTAATTTTTATAAACTGTAGACTGCAATGTGCACATTTAGGGGAAGATCCTTTTATTCATTTACTACCCCCGCACAGCATTTTGAGCTGTGTCCATTTGAGCTGTGTCATTAAATCTGAATGTGGAACAGTTAGGAAGCAATTTGAATAAAACGGAAACTACAAGTGAGCCTATCCCGTTTATTGTTTGTTTGCTGCAAACCTTTAAATTGCAGCAGTCAAATAGCGGACTATATTATCATACGTTTTGCAATAATGAAAGCATGAAACTGATTGGCAGATTTGGTTTAATGATACAAGATTCAGAGCATTTCCGTTGCAAGATTTAAATTGGTTCAGCTAGTTGAGCGTGGGTAATATTTAAATTCTTATGATTTGCATTTTCCTGGGATGCCGCATCATATATCGTTTACACATCTCTCTTCTTTAAGGCCCTACACAGAAGTAGTATAAATGTCATGATGTCAAACCAGTCACTAATTGCACTTACAATAAGTCCTTAATGCTTTCCTAAAAAGTTATTTCTCTTATCTATCAAAATGTAAAGCACATTCTTATTTTTTTCTTTTTTTTTTCTTTGTGTTTTTTCCCCAGATATTTTCCAACTTGACATTAAGTGAACGTTGCTTTTCAGCATCACTTGTCTGCAAATATTGGCGTGACCTTTGTCTAGACTTCCAGTTTTGGAAGCAGCTGGATCTCAGCAATCGTCAGGTAAAAATGAAATCTCAGATAAATGATATTGACTTATATTGACAAAGTACTCCCATTTAAACTTCTTAAAGGAATAGTTCATTGGTGAACTATGGGTGGATGGATGGGTGGGTGGTAGATGGGTGAATGGATTGTAGATGGATGGTGGATGGATGGATGGTAGATGAATGGATGATGGATGGATGGTAGATGGATGGTGGATGGATAGATAGATGGATATGGATAGATAGATGGATATGGATAGATAGATGGATATGGATAGATAGATATGGATATGGATAGATAGATGGATAGATCTCTCACATCCCCAGCCTGCTTCTCAGTCACGACTGCCACCCCCACTGAAACACAGGATGTCAATCCTTTATAGACCACCACACCAACCCAAGGATACCTGGAAATGCCTCACCATGGCATTATGCAGTTGTAATATTGATGAATTAATTGCGTTAAATCTAATAATATTCCTGAATGCACAGGCACTATGGGGAATGGGAAAGGACTGTGCATCATGGGTGGCTGTCTCTCCTACATATACTACTATGCCACACTAAAAGCGATGCACAGTCACTATGGGGAATGGCAAAGGACTGTGCATCATGGGTGGCTGTCTCCTACCTACACTACTATGCCACACTGAAAGTGATGCACAGGCACTATGGGAAGGGAAAATGGCTGTACACAAACAGTTACACAAACACACTGACTCACAGCTACACAAACACACTGACAGACTTACACAGTTATACAAACACTGACATACAGTAACACACTGCTATATACAAACAGAGATCAATATAAACATTAATAAATACATATTTTTATGGCATTATTTAATACCAAGTGAGGTGTAAGTTGTCTGTCCGTGATCCCTAAGTTCAGTATCCCCTCTCTGTGTGCCAGCAAACTCTGATGCAGCAAAAAAAAAAGTGCAAGCGAATAAAGGGGAGGGGTTGCAACATGTCAATTCAGCAGATAGACAACAAGCAGTGCAGAGTGAAGGACACAAAAAACGAGCAGAACTTTACAAGCTGAGGCTATAAGCAGAATTTTTTCACAAGAAAGGGATCCTTGGGTATGGGGCACAGGGGAGTTTATTATACATAAGTCTGTAAAATGTGTCATTTTCGAGAGAACACTTCCTTTAAGAGTACAAAAGTAATGTTAAATGTACTGAAGTACCAAAGTAAAAATACTGTGATTTCCTATGTTTGTAATGTCCTATTATTATATGTAACAGGACTCTTACATTAATCAACTCTAGGTTTAGGTGAAAAAACTGTAAAGAGAATTTAATGAAGCGTGCAGTATACCATAATTGCTAGTGATAGATGTTGCATTATGTAGTAGAGTAAAATGTAAGGGGTTTATGCAAAGAAGAAAGTAAAATCTTCCCAAACAAATATACGTCCGTGAAGTAGAGATACATGAATAAAGCTACCTACTTAAAAACAGTAACAAACTGTGTCTGGGGCATGGTCGGAGATGGCGTGAGGAAAGACACATACCAACAGAGCTCCGCTTCACAAAATCCTGGACAATTCCTGCAACAACATAGCGTCCCATAGAAGGCTAGACCGAGTCTGTTACTTACCCTTAGGAGTCCCTGCAACACGCCATCCAACATGTTGCTGGGCAAAAAAGTTGCAGTAAACAAATTAAAAAACTTTTGACGCAAACATTGTGCCAACCAGGCCCTGCCAGCCGATGCATCCAAATTGGAAGAACCATCAAAAATCTTCACTGAAAGACTGCTTGAAGCTATCACTAACTGCCAAACCACCCTCACTGCAAAAATTAAGAAAATTGAAACTAATATCTCACTCCTTAGACAGGACATATTCCTGGCAGAGTATCAGAAGCAGAAGCATGCATCAGCAGCATGGAGGATGATATACCCCCTTTACAACAAAAAACAAGCGCTCACTGCCACCATCCATGCATTATTGGCTATGTAAGATGACATGGAGAACTATCAGAGGCGCAACAATGTCAGTCTAACTACATAAGTTAAAGGCAATTTTACAGAAATGTTTACAAAAATCCAAGACCTGTACACCTAATCCTGACCCATCAATTCCATAATGAGAAACCTATGACCTCTTCCACACCCTTCACAGAAGCAGTTACTCCCTTTCTTCTGATTTCGCTACCACACATTTCCTCCCCCCTTACAGGTGTCTTGGGATTATAATGCATGAACAAGTTTATGAAAAATGTATGAGTTATATTTGTATCTGAGCAGAATCACACAAGTGGGGCGATTAATCCAGGAGCGCTGCGTGCCAGCCCCTTCTTAATGTTGCGCTAACTGATTTACGCTCAGTTAGCGCAACATTAAGGCTTGCTTTGTGGCAACTGCGCGAGATCCGGAACAGGAACTTGCGCAAGAGGCTGCACGGCTCTTAAAACATAAGTATTTAACGCCACTAATAGCTGGCGTTAAATACTTACATCAGGGTGAGATTCACCCAGAATCTCCCTAAAAGACTCCAATCTGATCTGACTCCAGAAAATGCGCAAGCCCTAAAATAACAGAACAGAATAACACACCAAATCCTCCTAGAATGGGCCAACAAGATATTATGAGCAAGGGGGAAAATGTGGCAGGATATTAGCCTATATAACAAACCATAAACACAGACCCCAACAGTTATTTCCCTTAACCCCCCACAAATTACAGAACACCAAAAGGTGATGGAATTCTTTGCCAACTATTACAAAGCCCTATATACCTCCTCTTTATACTGCTCAGAGACTGACATTAAAAACTACCTTAATGATCTAAACTTCCCACAACTGTCCTCTTAACATAAACAAATGCTAGAAGCACCCATCAATGAGCTTGACATACAACAAGCAATCTCCTTACTCACCAGGAACAAAGCCCTGACTTCCTGTAGAGTTTTTCAACCGATACTTGGAATTCCTCATCCCTCCTCTTACTAAACCTATTCAACACATACACACACAACAGATTTTGCCACCAACAATGTCGGAAGCCCTCATCACACTTATACCAAAGCCTAGGATAGTTCCAAAGCTCCGAATCATATAGACCCATATCCCTCCTACATGTAGATGCTAAAATCCTATCAGTCTAACCCAACTCATTACAACCCTTATTGCAACCCTCATTCATTCTGACCTAACAGGCTTCATCCCCAGCAATAACACCACTCTAAACGAGAAGTAGTTGGGTTATATGCTGACAACATGCTCCTGTATCAATCTATCAGACCAAAACAATTCACTGAACAGAGCATTGGACATAATAAATACATATGGTAGATTCTCAGGCCTCCAATTAATTGGGAGAAATCTCAAATACTCCCATTTGATTGTGGAGTACCATCCCTGCTAGGCTCACAATCCCCTCTCAGTAGCGTAACACCATTAAATATCTAGGTATTCAGGTCTCGAGAAACACACAACATCTAAAGCTCAATATAAAACCCTAAATTCAAACAGTCAAAACTAAAATTAAAATATGGAGAAAACTTCCCATGGGGATTACCGATCGTGCCTATCTAATTAAAATGATCCTACTGCCAAAAATCTTATACATTCTCTGGCACTCCCCTTTATATATCCCACTAAGATATTTTAAAACCCTCAACTCGCTTCTCAAATCCTTTGTCTGGAAATCCCCCAGACACAAAGTAAATTGTCAAACCCTACAATGCCCCACAGAACTCGGAGGTTTTGCCATCCCCAACTTATTCTTGTATTATCGCCTCACAACTCTCCCACCTCTACTACTGGGAGCATTCTGAACTGGACAGAATCCTAGAAATGTTCGATATCACACACATTTTAACCCACCCAAATGTCTAGAGGAGCAAAAGGCACACACATCCCCTACACAACCACTACAGACCCAAGCACTCAAAGAATGGGATCAAGCACTAAAATACATGAACATTCCCTCAATACCCAAACACACACCCCTATGGAACAATAAAGTACCTGAATTCCTCACAGTCCCCAACCCTAAAATATGGAGCAAAGAGGGTTTTTATTTAAGAACAGGAGGTAAGACACAGCTCTTTTACCTCCCGTTCTTCAATAAAAGTGAATAGCAAAAAGTGGTTTTAACCACTGTAGGATACACTTTAATAGACAACACAAACTTCAAGTCATTAAACCAACTTAAAACAGATTACAATATCCCCAATAACATGTTCTTTAGGTATCTGCAAATAAGACGTGTATACTTCACAATTTCAAATTCTTCCACCTCAGACATCACCAGCAACCCACTCCTAAACGTGCTATGAGGCCACTCAGCAGCTAAATTATGTATTGAGTCCTGCACTATCCAGCGGCTTGAGTTTGCTCTCCTGGATGCAGTCTACTCTCCCACAGCTAAACGCATGGAAAAGAGCAGTTAACACCACTCTGCCATAGAAGAAATGAATGAATACCATATATACTAGAGTATAAGCCGAGGTTTTTATGCTTTATAATGACCCTAAAATGCTGACCTTGGCTTAAACACGAATCACAGCTGTTCTGTCAGTCCCAATCGCAAAGTGCCCAGGGCACTTTTGCTGCATACTGCCCCTTTAAGACAGGTATTGGCAATCGGGGGGCAGCATTCAACAAGCTGGCTGGACATTACAGTCAGTGCTCCCAATACAATACCCCTTTAAGTTTTGCTCTGCCTCGCATCACAAAACTTAAGTTACTTTGTTTAGTGGGTATATTTATTTTAAGTTAAATTGCACTATTAGTTGAACACCCAAGTTTAATATATGTGCATATGTTAGTTTTTATGTTTCTAATGTTGGAATTTCTCGTGTTTTTAATTATAGGTTAAAGATAATTTACTGGAGGAAATTGCCTCTCGGAGCCAAAATGTAACAGAAATCAACATTTCAGATTGTACAAGTGTGTCTGATCAAGGTGTCTGTATGGTAGCACTAAAATGCCCAAGACTGCTAAAATACATTGCCTATAGGTGTAAACAGTTATCGGACACATCACTTATTGCTCTTGCCACTCACTGCACATCCCTGCAAAAGGTTCATGTTGGAAATCAAGATAAGCTTACAGATGAAGCACTTATACAGGTAACATCACTGGTCATAAAAATTCTGCAATCTTACTTCACAAATTAAGACCTCTCCCACAAGTTGATGTAGGTTTTTACAAGTTGATTGTTTGTATTGTAGAGTTTGCTATACATTGTACATATTAAACTATTTGGCTTTATCAACCATTTGAATGTACCCAAGAGGGCTATCAAGTATCTCAACAAATTTACAAATTGTTTTATTACTAATAATTTAAATTCCTGTTTATTAAATATTCATTGCATAAGAATGTATATCCACATAACCATCAAATAATATATTTTAGTGATGTACAGCTTTAAATTAAGCATTTACCCTAAAGAATTAATCCCAAGGAGAACACTCAAAGAACTGGCTGAAACAATTCTTTCCCTCCTCTGAGTGATCAAGCTTAGGAGATCAGCAGTTCTAAATAACACAGGGTACAACACATCATTAAAGTTTATAAGGTTGCAACCTTTTTTTAAAAAATCCTATCATGTATGGAATGTAAAACAAGGGTTTGCATATAGGATGAACTATAAGAAGTAAAGCAATAAAAACAAAGTAAACACTAGGGCACTGTAAATTGAACTTAATTAGTGAAAGTAATTAGTAAGATACAGACAAGGTACAAGCAGACGGACAGGGGAAGTGAGACTGTATCAAACATATTCCTGATAGTGACTAAGGAATCCCAAGTCCTTATTTAGACCATTTTGTTTAGTGTTAAATAAAAGGATCCTTTGAAGTTCAAAGGTTGGGTGTCAATATTGAGGTCCATATCAGAATGATTAGGAAGTGTGAAATGGTGTCTGACTAGTGTGTAGGAGGAGTTGTTATCCTGGCATTTTCATTTATTTTCATGAATGTTTATAGTGTATCTCTGGTTATTTATTCTTGTCCTGTTTCCTCAATATAATGTGCACTGGGACACTTTTTGCATTGGATCATACAAACAACATTCTTGGATGCGCAGCAGTATGATGCTTTAATGGTGCAGTCCCATAGGCAACCACACGATCAGGCGTGATTTACTGACACATCCGATCACCTGCTCGTCCAATCCGTATGAATGGACAACCGGTTGCGGCTGTGGATGAAAGCAGCACAACCGACCGATACACAGGAGTATCGGACAATTAGCCTGAAAAATCTGCCAATGTGTACCCAGCTTCAATGTCACTGAGTCTATTGAGAAAATTTGTGTAGGAAACCGGGAGTTTTTTGTACTAAAGGTTTGAGAATTCTATTTGCCCTGATTGTGTTCTCTGTGTTCATACATGTAATGATGAGTCTTCCAGGGCAGCCTGGTTTATGTATTTTGGGTAGCATGCAGAAGGTACCAGTGTCTGGATTTTTGGGAATTCATTTTTTGAAGTCCATACTGACTTTCCTTGAAATTCCCCTGAAAATATTTTTGCATTCTCTTGTAAAATCCTGGGTGGGATCTGTTGTTAATTTCTTGTAGTATGTATTGTCTAGAACTTGTGTTACCATATAGTATATACTTGTTTGTATCCATAATGACTACAGCTCCTCCTGTCCTACAGTACTCCTCTTTTTAGTATCACCTTATCCTGCAGTACTCATCTTTTTAGTATATGCTACTGGACTAACATGGCTACAACCATTTTATTTACACATGAAAGGACACAAAAGAATCTACATTTAGCATAACAGACCAGATTTATATGGAACATGCCATCTTTTAATGCAACATCACCCTCAGGCCTTCAGCATAACACCAAACACATATCAAACGCACTGTAATCTCAATGGCTATGTTCAAAACTCGCAATATATAATACACATCCTAATCAAAACCTAAAATCTTAAATAACACAGTGTCCCCCCCCCCCAGGGACCCGCTCTGTCCAGGGAACCTAATAGTTAAGTGTTGGCTCCAATACACGGACCATCAAAGAGTCAGCTGCTGGAGTTCAGGTCTGCATTCTCCTGGGGCTTCACACCCCTTGCAAACCTGCATCTAAATTATCCAGGTTATTTCAGGCTCCTCCCGCTCCCCTATTGTAGCTTCTACAGTCTGACCCCCTAGGACCCCCGCAGACAGTCCTGTGTAGCTCTGACCACGACTGTAACTTGCAACCTCCAGCTGAATGTTGGATCCTCTATCAGCAGTGCGCTCACAGTAGGAGCTGTAGCTGCAACACAAATTTGAGATATGCTGTATACGTAAGAGCATTACAAAAATCTCACCCTTCCTAGTAGCTTTTAGATGATCCCCTACTCTGCCCATAAGTTTTCTTATGTTGTTCCCAACATAGCTGACAAATAGCAAGGTAGATTACTCCCATGTTTGGCAATTTATTTCTCCATATACCTCCCACTTTTCAGCATCGGATCCTATTGATATAGGCCACCTATATAAAAGGGGCAGATGCTATATCTCCCACATTTGTTTATACCTCTTTTCTGTTTCATATTTACCTGCTTTTTTCCTAACCATTTATCTATGGTACTCACATCTTGGATTCTTTGTATTTGTCCCATTGCTGATTGTGCCTTGTTATGAACCTTAACCTATAATTTTGTTAACCAATCTTATTATGTTTGTCCATTAACAAATTTCTTCTGGATTTTTCGTGCCTTTTTGAACCCTCTTTTAATTTAGCTCACTGCATAACCCCTCTCCTTAAATCTATGTGGCATTTCTATTGCTTGATTAACAAATTCTGATTCCCTAGTACACTTAGGGGCATATTTATAAAAGTCTAAATTTTTCGCCTAGTTAATAACGGCGCACATCGCAGCGAAAACGTTTTTTGGAACTTCTTTTCGTGGTATTTATAAAAAAGCGGGAAAAAAAGACTTTGCGCCTGAAAAACGCGAACAGGCGCGATAAAGAGCGAAAAGTATCGCAGAGAAAACTTAACACGTCTACAAGATGACTGCATTGTGAAAACCATTAGACATAGCCAAACAAAAGTAGCTCCTCCCCACTCATTTTCTCTAGCCGCAATGATAAGCTTAAGCTGCTTGTTTAAATAGTGTTAGTTATCAATCAAACTTTATTGTTCCTGTTTTTTAATTATGTGAAATTTGTAGCTAAAGAAGTGAAAACCACATCCAATCATTCTTACCGGCTACCCAGCTGTTCAACATTCTTGGCCCTATATTTCAATTTAGCAAAAATTGGGAGAATACAGAGAAAGAAAAATAATAAAGTTGACAACATGCCTATTAACAGCGTAAATGCGCATTCGAAAGGCGAACGGACAGAATGAGTTGTTTGAACACTACCAAAAAGCAGAGCATGAAGCACACACCCTGAATGCTAACAATTGGCCTCGTATTGTAAATGCAAAAATGAGCCTACATTGTGACTGCTAAAAAGCCCCAAGAAAAAAGGGGGTGCGGGGGCTTTCACGTGAAAGACTAAATAGCAGACCTCATTTAAAGTCCAAGCTAAAAATGAAGAAATAAAGAAAAAGGTGATTAAAATGTATACCAAACATGGTAAAAAGATGCCTTTTCGCTACTTTCAAGTTGGCGATAATATTCCGCTCCATTTAAGGCGAAAACACACTTTTCGCTTTTTATAAATTGTGTTAAACCTTTTCGCTCCCTTTTCGCTCAAATTAACGTTGCGATGTATGGCGAAAAGGGTTTTAGCGATAGGTCGCGGAAAAGTTTTCGCCACTTGTTAACGCCACTTTTTACAATCGCGTTAACTAGCTTTTTGGCGAAAAATCATGCGTTAAGCGAAAGCGTAAACTTGTCTCGACTTTTCGCCCTTTAATAAATATGCCTCTTACTCTTTACTCTTTACTGCTGTACTTTTTCTAAAAGTTTTTGTTATTAACTTCTCGCCTTCTTTCACCAAGGTGATATCTAAAAAATTTATTTTTGACTCGCCCAACTCCATGGTTAGCTTGATGTTACAATTGTTCTTATTAAGTCTGGACACAAACCTGTTGAGGTCAGTGACAGTGCCCCTCCACAGCAACAGGACGTCATCCACATACCTAAATTTAGAAGATACATGGATGGAAAAAGCTCTGTTTAAAAACAGGCTCTAGAAAACCAATCTTCCCTCTGATTACATTTGTGCTGTTTTAATTAGTTCATTGTGCTCTCTTTCATTATATTGTTTTTAGGTTAAATATTTTCCTTTTAAACATTTTAGATTTGTTCTTTAAAGTGCATTTCCACTGCACGTATAGCGTACACAAGACCACCCTAGTTACCTACCTTCCCAACGTTCCAGAAGAAAAATATATAATTTGGTATTTGCCAGCCTCTTCATTGGTCCTGCATGTTCTTATGTCTCTTCTTCTTGGTGCATTCATTGCTCAGAAGGATGACATCATAGCCAAAAAGACTGTTGCTATGTTGAGTGAGCCGTATCCTCTGCGCATGTACAAGCTCAGTCAGCTTCAGAAGGGGACAGCAACCTTGGAAGAAGAGGGCAGCAAAGTCTGCTATTGGGTTTTAAAATTGTTGTTAGGTTTGATGGAATGACACGCAAGTAAATTAAAGAGAGGGTGTGAATAGCAGAAAAGGAAATATTTCTGGTTGTAGGAGTTTGATAACCTGATAATACATTGGATTCCAGGCTAGACCGAGGCACAATCAATGTGAAAGGTGATTGGACTATTTTAATCTATGAATTACTGAGAGGTCAATTGTGATAAGTTATAATTACACTTGAAAGGATATCTCCACCCCAAAACCAAAATTTAGAAAAAGGTGGTAAAAAGGGGGGCAGAATTGTCTGAGCTAAAGTAGGTCTCCATTATATCTGTTGTATTCAATTAGATCAACTGGACTTGAAGTTTAGTTCTTGAACACGTTTCGCTAGTCATCCGACTGATTGAGAAAGCCAGTCGGATGACTAGCGAAATGTCTTCAAGAACTAAACTTCAAGTCCAGTTGATCTAATTGAATACAACAGATATACCATGACCTGGATGAATGAGAACCTTCACAAGCATAGGTCTCCATTAATTAAATTACCAACTCAGTAAAATGACACACCGCATAGTAGTTTGTTAAATATGAATACATGTTTTGATTTTTACTCTTTCCAAGATGTGCATTTTCATCCAGCAAATGATGGTATTTTATATCTTCGTACTGTATATGTATATATTTTAAAGATTTTTTTCCTCTCGGCAGCTTGGGACAAGATGCAAAGAATTGACAGACTTACATTTTGGCCAGTGCTATAAAATCTCAGATGAAGGAATGATCGCGATTGCGAAAGGAAGTAAAAAATTGAAGAAAATATACATGCAAGAAAACAAATTAGTAAGTGATTTTCAAGTTACAAAATGCATACTTTTTTTTTAACTTTATTTATGCTTTATAAGGGCAGTTAAATATTTAATAAAACCTGTTGTGCATCTGTTCGTTTTGGATAATGGATATCTTTGGATAATGGTTGCTTTTACATTTAGGAGCTATTTTATCTTTTTGTCTAGGACTGTGATTTACAACCACAGAGAGAGAATAGCAGAATAATTAAAGGGAATATCCACCCCCAAAACCATAATTGAATATGTTATTGGCCATTATTTTAGCTTTAAAACAAGCCAAACCGCATTAAAATCCGTTCAGCCAATTTTAAGATACATATGTATTTACTACCTTCTTTTTGCAGACCAGGAGCATCTCCGTGTAAATCCAAGCTCTCTTACGTCACCTCACATCCGTGCCTTATCCGTTCCCGTGCAGCCTTCATCCTCCCTCAGAGCACCCAAACTGGAACTCCATATTTATGATGTGCCCCCCCCCCACCATCTGGATCCATCCATGCTTGTCCTTCCACCTAGCATAAAATTCTTTAAATAAATTATAGAACCTCCTGCTCCAACCTAACCACTGAGTTAAAAAAAATAATCAGAACTGTATTGCACTTCGTTCCCGCGGTGCTCTCCACTGACATCAGCTGCGGCTGTGATTGCCTGCGTCTCAGCCAATCACAGATGTGGCTGCCAGTCTGGCTCCCTGCAAGCAGGGAGCCATATCGGTGCACGCAGAAGCGAAGGGGCGGTAAGTACAGTTCGAATACTTTTTTTAAAGAAATAACATGGTGGTTGGGGGTGGGCAGGGGATATCTATCATATACGTATATACTCGAGTTTAAACTGTCCAGAGTATAAGCCTCTACTGGTGCGCCGGCTGACGTCACTACTCTGGGACGGGAGGTGATGTCAGCCAGCGCGCCAGAACAGGCAGTGAGGGAGCGAGCGAGTGAGTGGTGTTCGGATTCTCAAAGTAAGTGAGTGACTTGAGGATAAACCGAGGTCGGATTTTCAGGCTGCTTTTTCAGCCTGAAAATCTCTGTTTATACTCAAGTATATACGGTATTAAAATGTGATTTTTAGGGTGGACATAACCTTTAACAAAATTGTTTACCTGCTTTTTGGGGCTTTGCAATTTTTTGCATAGTCATTGGCCTTTAGCAATCTTTTATAGCTGCATGTATCTTTTCTATATAGCGGAGTGCATATCACAGAACTATACTGCCCTCAGAGAGGTGGGCATAGGCTCATTTATTAAACTTTAAACAAAGAGGAGTGAGAGGCCCCTGTGTACAACTGAAAAAATAGGATAAATACTATTGTGTGTGTGTGTGTGTGTGCATTTGTTATGATACACATATTGTTTTAAGTTTATTTTAAATTTATCAGTCAAAATGCAATATAAATTCATACCATCAGTAATATAAGTGGCGGTAATAACATTTTTGTACTTAATGATACTTTTGTATCATTATCACACATGGATAATTTATATTCCAAATGTTAAAGGAAAATGTGTTCTAACTAAATAACATTAACTATGTACACAAACCATTCTTAAATATTAATAAAGTGGCTAATAGTTCTGTAACGTTGTTACTACGTTTATTTATGGCGGCACTGGGGGGGGGGAGGAGGCTTAGAAAGAAGGGGAGAAGCTGATGCTTGAACTAGGTTTTACCGTATTTTGGTAGTATAACTTTCAATTCAGGCATTTCATATTTTGGAGAATTTCAGATAGCAGCCCCTTTTCTGTTACAATATTTTGAGGCGTGGTAGTATTTGTTGATTTCGATTGGGTTAAGGTAGGAGAGTCTGTTGCAATCCATTAAAAGGAATAGTTCACTCGAAAAGTGGATTGATTGAAGTCCGGGAGGTTAAGGAGCTATGTCTTACCTCCCGTTCTTCAATCAATTGAGCAGGAGCCAGGGACGAAGGTAAGTATATTTACCTTTCACGCTATCACCGCTGCAGAGATGAAAATCTCTGACTGCTTCCTGGTTCTAATCCACTATAGAGTGCAATATTGCACTAGAGATTTCTCTGCAGCGGTGGATCGTGCAAAAGGTAAATAATTGTTACCCTTGTCCCCGGCTCCTGCTCAATTGAATGAAGAACAGAAAATAAGGCATAGCTCCTTAATCTGCCGTGCTTCAATCAATATATTAAAGAAATAGTTCACTTTTCGAGTGAACTATGCCTTTTAATGGATTGCACCAGACTCTCCTACCTACCTAAAAGTGAACTATTCTTTTAAGTATTTTTTTTTGTGCATAAAATAAATTTCTTTGGTATCCGGTCCATTGGTCTTTTTTGAGAATGCCTAGCATACTTCCTTCTCCTTCAAAGGGGATTGATTACATACACAAATTTGGAAGAAAAGTGCCAACATATTGCCAAAATAGTTTTAATGCGAGGAGAAGGTGCCAGAAATCATCTTGGCTCTGGAAGCATTTTGAATACATGTGGGATCTTGACTTTGAGATGCGGTGTAACATTTAAGGCGAAAAATGTGTTTGCAGAATATTATATTGGGTTAGTCTATTGTTGGCAGAGGGTGACATATAGTTGTATGTGAGCTTACACATTCATCTTATGGGTCTTCTGGTAGTTGTGACAAGCACAATAGCAACTTTGTTGATGTTTCAATTTGTTGGGTCAAATGATCAAGTTTGTATATAAGCGAGATATGAATCCTTGCATTCCTTGGGTGCGAAGATTACAAATAATGGGGCGTTTTGTTAAAAACCTGTGTGGCAATACCAGACTACAATTCCATACATATAACTGGCAACATAATTAAATAATCCTTGAAAAAGAGATAAAACAACAAGAAAAGACTGCAACATATTAACACTTCCTCGGTGTCATGAGGCTCTTAGCCCATTTATTAGTAACTCCCAAAAGATAAAGTTTCAGGAGAATTTCTTCACCCATCGTCATATAGTAAAATCTTAAAAAGGTGCATAGACCCTACCCCTTCAAATGCCCCACCCACTCAAGATAGTTCCATGTTTTAAAAAATGGTTATGCATCCAATATTCATTAAAGTCAAAAAACTTCCTTTTTTAACTGTTGCTTCATCCAATATTGAAATATATTGTGAAAATAATCCAAGTGCAATAATAACACCCAATTTACTTGTTGGGTAGTACTTTGCATTAAGTGCCTCCCTTTAAAGGACAATTATACTCACCCTTTCCCCGATCCACTGCAGCATAGTACCCAGGGTGAGGACCTAAAATCGCTAAGTCCTAACCCTGGGTACTTTCCCTAACTCCTGCACTACTTACCGCAAATCTGCTTCGCCGATCCACACTGTTCCACCTCTCTTCTACTGTCAGTGACAGTCGCGAGGCAGCCAATTGGAAGACACGCCTCCTTGCAGAGCGTATCTTCCTATTGGCTGCCTCGCGATCTGTCAGTGAAGTAGGAAGAGCGGAGAATGGAGCGATCGGCGAAGCAGATTTGCGGTAAGTAGTGCAGGAGTTAGGGAAAGTACCCAGGGTGAGGACTTAGCGATTTTAGGTCCTCACCCTGGGTACTATGCAGCTATGGAGGAAGAGGAGCGAGGGTGAGGTGAGTATAGTTGTCCTTTAAGTATAAATATTCCAAACACAAAAATATTTTTTTAGGGAATTACCATATCCACAGGGTTTTGGACTTAAATGAATAATTGGGTTATTTATCTTTATCTTTTTTGGAATAGGGATTACTTGGGAACCACCTTGAAAGGGTTGGATGTTTGAAGGAGTGGGGTCTATTCACCTTTTTAAAATAACACTCGGGTTGTTAGCACTATCTTGCGAAGGGTGGAGTAATTCCACTCAAAACTTAATCTTTTGTGATTTCCTAATAAATGGGGCATTTGACACCAAGCAGGTGTTTGTGTTGCAGTCTTCCTTTTCTTTGTCGTATATGCAAGTTTGAGACTTTGCCAGATGTCCAAGAACTAGCACCACCAGGGAACAGTGGAACCTGGGAGTGCAGTGTGTTTTTATTTTAAAACACTGAAAATATGAAATTTGTTCTGCTAAATATGGGGAGCAGTATGCAGCATTGTACAAGATATTCAGCTTCTTCACATTGTAAATATCCTTAATTGTCAAACTCTTTGGGCCTCTAATCAAATTCACAATCGCTGATGCTCCAGGTTCTCACCCAGAATTAAAAAAAAAAAAAACTTTCTTCAGCTTTTAGATAGCCTGTCATAAGTGCAACAGTTTGCATTTTGTCTATCATCTATATATCCTGGAGGCTGGGACACAAACAGGTTGTTTTAAGATGTCTAAGAAGACAAGTTAATTAGATTTAAGAGCAATTTCAGAAAAAAAGTCCGCATTATTTAATCCATGGAAGTGACATACTAAGTGTGTCGTGTGTTTATGCAAAAACTGGAATCATTTAGGTATCATTATTGAATGTTAAATGCTCCCTGGGAAGATGGTTGATTAAACCACAATGACTCTCCTTATCAAAGAGATGAAGTGCATGTCCAACTCCCATAGTAAATTTCACATTTACTACCAGGTGCCCCCCCCACCCCACCCCACCCCCAAACCCTAATATCACAATAGTTTCATATAGAAGGGAGTGCTGATCCCTATCATTGGGAATTATATATTATTGGAACGAGCACCCTGATTTAATTATACCAGTCATCAGCCATTATCACGTGGGGCACACCATTCCAATATGGCTGAAGCAGCCACATCTATGGTTGATATAGACACTGATCAGGAGTTTTACTTCACCCAAGAGGACGCTGCAAGAATTTTGTTTAATGAGTTCTCTGGTACCTTTGATGTTCCGAATAAAGAATTGTTCTACCAACTTATTAGACTTAAAAAGAAAGAGGTGGACCTTTTCCTACATGGCACATACTTGTCCGATTACTTTCGAGACAAAAAGATCCCTAGGGGGTTTAGGGTAAGAAATACACCCACTATTGGACGGTATGACAAAGATTTTTGCACACACTGGTGCGGTATCCTTAATAAGTGTTCCATGGACTTACTATTATTAGTAATTGAACATTGTAATCAGTTTGAAGACACCCACCTTAATGTGTTAAAAAATAACAGCAATGATTGGCTTGGAAAACTATCCGAACAAGTTGATAAATATAGAAATAACCTTATTAACTTCAAAACCAATAAAAGAAAGAAGGTGGAGCTAGACTACCAAGAGAAGTTGGCTCTCTGGTCAAAATACCTCTGTATACGGAGAACCGAGATGTAAACGTCTCTATAAGAGAAATATGTATACCGTGGATAGTTTGGGGGACTCATCAGAGGGGGAAGCAAATCCCCCCCCAACATAATTCAATCAAGAACCCCAATCAATACCACACAGGGTATGACCACAAGAGCAAGTTCTACAAACAAAAAAGACCCACTAGAAGGATCCAGTACAAGGGCAACCAAGCCTCCAATACCACCACAAAGGAGACGGTAGTCTATAATTTAAGCTTACACCAACTTACCACTGCGGAGGAATCACTCCTCAATAAGCGATTGTCATTTATTCCAACTAACAAATTCAATGCTTTTAACACAGAAATAGATCTCTTCAAATTCCAACGGACTCTAACATTTCAAACACACCATGGACACCCGAACAACAACCTGGTATAGTGGCAAAAACCTCAGCCATTCTAAAAAAGATTTGCCAAATACCCCGGCCACAATTAAAGTATTTCAAACATTATATCGGACGAGATTTCAAATATCCATGGAATGAGAGGGAGAAATATATTAATGATAATTTATCCAAGGAAGAAAGGGACGCTATTAGGGCCCTTATATCCGATGAACAGTTGATTATACGTCCAGCTGATAAAAGGGGGTGCCATTGTCTTGTTGGAGAAGAGCCAATACATTGCTGAATTGAAAAAATGACACCAACACATATGTACGGTTAGATGGAGATCCGACAAATCATTTGAAAAAAATATTGGACAATAAATTGCAGGCCATGCTTACAGAGAATTGAATTAACAATAAGGATTTTGACTGCTTAGTAACACCTTATCTGCGGTGTCCACTCATTAATACCTTACCCAAAATCCACAAGACATTAAACAATCCACCATTAAACAATCCTAAACCAAGATTTGTTTAGGATCTATTAACGTGATGATGTTTAGTGACGATTGATTACATTTGTTATTTATTTATTCACTTATCACTTTATGCAGCACATGTTCACTTTAACTAGGCCCTATCAGCAGTAGGTGGGGCCATTTTTTATGATGTCACTATATATACCTTGCACTTGTAGTATTTGGTTACACCTGAGGAAGGAGGTTGGACCCCCTGAAACGTTGTGTACCTGGCTTGTATGTTGAGCACTCAATAAATGACAGTTTGCTATTAATTTCTTCTTGAGTGTGCCTCTCTGCATATTCTATATTTGTTTGATACTTACCTGACGTGACACAGGCCTCAGGGAGTGCACCTTGAAACCTACCTGTTGGGAATCCACAAATTGTTGATATTTTGATCACTCATGGCCATAAAAACCCTCCAGTGGAAGCCTTTGTTGACCTTCTTAACCTACGGATAAAAATACGATCTTACACCGGAATAGTTGCCATCCGGAGACACTAAAGAGATCCATACCGTACAGTCAATTTCTCCGAATAGTGAGAAACAATAGTGATAACACAAATATGTTGGCACAGTTAAATGACCTTAAGGAGAGATTCATCCAGAGAGGATATAATTGCAAGGAACTTGAGGGTGCAATGGCCAAAGCGTTGAATCCGGTGGGGACCGAGTTAATCACAGTCACATTCTGCCTTGTGTTAAATCCACGAAGTGGTGCATTGAAGAACACTATAATTAAGCATTGGGAGCTTATCCAAAAGGACAAAGCATTACCGTTTCGCAATACATGCATACAACACGCCTTTAGAAAGGGCCGTACTTTGAGATCTATGTTGGTACGTACAGATATTTCTACCCAAAGTTTGAATACCAAAGTTGGGAGAGAGGGGTGCTTTCGGTGCCCAAATTGCGTTATGTGTAATGGCATATTATCGGGCACAATATGGGAGGAGAATAAAAATTCGGGGACGTCATTTACTTTATAGTGTGTCTGTGCGGACTATACTATGTTGGCATGACTACTACTAGTTTTGGAATCGTCTAATACTCAATGTACCTCAAACAAATACGGAGATATGGCTGTAGCAAAACATTGCAAAATGGCAAAACATTCTGTAGGCAGCCTAAAATGTATGATTATCGATGCTATTGATCCCAAGCACATTAAAGTTTCCAATAACGAGACTACTTTATTACAAATGGAAGAGAAATGGATCCATAATCTAGGGACCCTATCACCTAGGGGACTGAATGAACAATGGGCATTACAATGATTTCTGTAACATGCAACTGAATATTTTATGCAGTGACTTGATAATTTGTTTCTTTTATCTCTTGTTTTACAAAATTGTTTCAAAATATGGTAATTAGTGAGTAACTTATTGGGACTTCTCTATATGGTACATTCTCTTGGTTATGTCTTATGTATTGTTATTTCTTAGACATTTTTAGATTTATTCGGGGCACTTTAAATTTTAGACACTTTACTCGAGTTATATATATTGCACTGACACTTTGGTTTTAACCAATTACAGGGATATAATATGTTAAATCCCTCTGAGGCACTGGATTTTTTTATGCACTGGCACTTTGAGATAGATGTTCGGGAAGGAGTCGAGGTTTGACAGATTTAGCTGATCTGTACTTTTTATTTCTTGCACTGGCACGTTGTTGCCGCACCACCCTGGAGGGGTTAGCTCATTCACTTTAACAGTTAAGGTCTGGAGCTGCACGGACATTCCGAGATTGATGCTCTGGTAGGGGCTCTTCTTATCTATTTCATTTGCACGTTCTATTTTCTGCACTGGCACTTTAGTGCCGTCACACTGAGAAGGGGTTAATTTACTTACCTTTAATAGTCCAGGCTGACGGACGGAAACATGTTAACGAAATAAAGGAATTATATGTAGCAAGTCCCGTGAGTGGATCGGCGAAGCAGATTTGCGGTAAGTAGTGCAGGAGTTAGGGAAAGTACCCAGGGTGAGGACTTAGCGATTTTAGGTCCTCACCCTGGGTACTATGCAGCTATGGAGGAAGAGGAGCGAGGGTGAGGTGAGTATAGTTGTCCTTTAAGTATAAACTTTGAATTAGGCTTGAAAGACCGCATTTTGGAAGGGAATGTGTGTCTTTGTGCTGCAGATTTTAAAATGCAATAATGGCAATGATGAGGACATTGTTGCTTTTTACTTACCCTTTAAATATGGCTGTCACATTAATGAATGGGTAAGCCAGTTGGTGTGTACTCATGGCCGGTTGGGGGATAAAAAAACTTGATGATTGGTCAAAATGTGTTTTTTGACTATACTTAACCTTTAAATATGGTTGCCACATGATTGAATGGGTAGTTAATTTGGTGTGTGTACCTGTGTCAGGTTGGAAGTTAAAAAAACAAACTTTTGATTATTGATCAAAATTATTTTTTTTACTATAGTTACCCTTTAAGTATGGCTGCCACAAAAATGGATAAATAGATCAGTAGGTGTGTGTACCTGTGTCAGGTTGGGGGTTAAATAAACAAACTTTTTGATGATTGGTCAATTTAATGATTGATTAAAATTAGTTTTTTGACTATAGTTACCTTTGAAGTATGGCTTCCATGGGAATGGAAAGGTAGGTCAGTAGGTGGGTGTACCTGTGTGGGGGGTTGGGGGTATCACTGTTTGTGTTTATGACAATGAAACAAACGGTTTTGAAATCCGCGGATTCCTTAGCTAGAAGATAGCACACTTTTCCTATATGCCCCGCACGTCTGTAGCGAATTTCATGCCTCTAGATACAGTCCAAAACGAAAGAATATAATGGAAGAAGAAGAATTGCGGTGCAAAATACAGACACCGCACAGTATTTTCATTAGCATTGTTTTACAAGATCATTGTTTATATCAACATGAGTTTTTACACACAAATAGAAAAGAATATCTGCATTTTGGAGAATAAATGAATGAAATACCTTTTTTCCTGGCTTGTGCAATGACATCAGCAGCACTTTTACTCATTACTTTGGTTATGTACACAGGACAATTAATTCGACTGGCTATGGTTATGGCTCGGAACACAGCCTCAGCTTCAAGCTGTGAAAGAAAATGAAATTTGGTTCTATTACACAATAGAAAAATATATACAGCAGCTAGTGCATCATTTTGCCTTTGATATGGTCCAGGGTCACACTAAAAGAGCAATTGACCACTGGATTCTGTACACTGTAAATACAGCTTAGTATTGCTAAGATAAGCTTAGGATTTAAATGTAAAGTGTAATCCTAGACCCTATACCCTACCTTCTTCTGTCATGTTCCGTCTTCAGCTCCGCCCCCACAAGATCGGCCAAATCCCTTTGCCAGGGAAAGTGTGTGCAGAGTGCGTGCCTGGCGTTACTGTCCATGCACACACATGGTTGCATCGGTGCGAGCGTACTGGCATCATCACACCGCGATGTGCTTGGTCGCGGCGTGATGACGTCAGTGCACACATGCTCACGGCATCAACGTCACGTGCACACTGACGTCAGGCACGGGACATGAAGGAGGAAGACTAAAGGTAGGGTATAGGAGGGTCCTAGAACAAAAGAAAAAAAATACACTTTACATTTAAAGCCTAAGCTATCTAGTGATACTAAGTAGTATTTACAGTGTACGTACCCTTTAAAGGAGAATTATACTGATGCAGTAACAGACGTCTTTCTGGCTCCTCCCAGAATCATTGTCACTGACGATTCTCCCATCTCTGACACTTGAAAATGTGTTAATGAATGAGGGGGAGGAGATGGAAAGCAATAAGTTACTGCATGAGTATAATTATCTGAAACCTTGAAATTAAGTTGCAAATAATTGTTTTATGCCACATTAAGCAAAATAAAATGTGCTCAGCTAAAGGCTCCTTAATGTAAATAATGTGTCCCACATTTCTGCTACCCTGAATATATATATATATATAGTAATAGAAGCTTGCTTATAAAGAACTTGCTTTAGAGACCAAAGGGGCATATTTATAAACGAGCGAAAAGTCGCGAAAACTTTTTGCTTTCCACGTGGTTTTTCGTCAAAAAGCCAGTTAAAGCGATTTAAAAAGGTGGCGTTAACGAGTGGCGAAAACGTTTCTGCAACCTATCTCTAAAACCCTTTTCGCCATACATCGCAATGGTAATTTGAGCGAAAAGGCATAACGCGAAAAGTGTGTTTTTGCTTTAAATGGAGCGGAATATTATCGCGAACTTGAAGGTGTCGAAAAGGCATCTCTTTACCATGTCTGTTGAGATGTTGGAGTTTTTCATGATTTTTAAAGGGCATGTCCACCCCCAAAACTATAATCCCCCCAACTACTGGCCCCATTGTGTAGTGTAGTTTAATCCTTACCTTACATCCCAGCTCCATATGGTTCCCCTGTAGTCCCCCCCCAAAGTCCCAAAAACTGCCCACCAGGAGGATAGCAGAGTCCATATAGGAGAAGTACTGCGTACTGCAGCTCTTCTCCCCCTCCCTCCCCCTAGTGTAAAACCCTTAAAGGGTATCTCCACTTATAAAATCAATACAGCCTCCAATAGCAGAGTTAATATAGATCTACACCTACCCCGAATTACAGCCTCCTCAGAGCAATGTATCAGAAGAAATAATGCTTCAGATGCCTGTACGCATTACAGGCATCCAATCCACGTCATTATAGATCACTCCTGCAAGACAAACTCCCGACGCGCGTGCACAGTTTCGCGCATGCGCGGAAGCATTCTTCCGTAGTCGGGAGAATGTGACCTGGCTCTTTCGTCCGACAGCCAATGGGAACATTAGCGTCATGTTCCCATGGCTACCAGCACTATCAGAGCCGCACGCAACAAGCACACTGGATCGTATGTTCTGTTAACCCCATCTACCTTGTAGAGGGTCTGCTGTCCCTACTCTCAATATCACGGAGCTTTCCAGTTCCCCCCCCTCAGTGGTGACAGCCCCCCCTCTGTTAACTCCCCCCTCTGCCTTGTAGAGGGTCTGCTGTCCCTACTCTGTGTCACTGAGCTTTCCGGTTCACCCCCCTCAGTGGTGACAGCCCCCCCTCTGTTAACTCCCCCCCTCTGTCTTGTAGATGATCTGCTGTCCCTACTTGTGTCACGGAGCTTTCCGGTTCACTCGCACATAGCCGAGACACTCTGCGTACGTGTGCGGCTTTTGTTAATGCACATACGCGGAAAGCTCCGTGACACTGAAGTAGGGACAGCAGACCCTCTACAAGGTAGAGGGGGGGAGTTAACAGAGGGGGGGCTGTCACCACTGAGGGGGGTGAACCGGAAAGCTCAGTGACACTGAGAGTAGGGACAGCAGACCCTCTACAAGGCAGAGGGGGGGAGTTAACAGAGGGGGGGCTGTCACCACTGAGGGGAGCTGTCACAGAGGGAGGGCTGACACAGAGGGGGGGGGACTGTCACAGAGGGGGGGACTGTCACAGGGGGGCTGTCACGGGGGACTGTCATAGGGGGGCCTGGTCAAAAGGGGGGGACTGTCACAGGGGGGCTGTCACAGAGGGGTAGGGTTGTCACAGAGGGGGGAATGTCGCAGACCCCCACCCACTCACACACACAATTTGGTTCATATAAATTGCATTATTTTTGAAGTTGATTAAAAAAAAAGCAAGTTCTCCTAGCCTTCTTACATAAAGCTGTGTGGCTGAACCTTATAAATCCCCCTCTCTGTCTCTCCCTGCACTATCAGCTGTGATTCCTGTGAATAGATTATAGAGAAAGGCTAGAAGGTAGAACGGCTTTGTTTACATCAGGCATCACTGGGGTCAAGTGGGCATGGCAGAAATCATGAATATGCATGTGATGATGCACATTGACTGACAGCCTGCCCAGCACAGTAGCAGAAACGAGCAGAACTTCTCCTGGCTGCTGCAAAGGAACAGAAGTGATTTTTGAGAAAACAAAAAGTAGGAGGGTGGTTGGGGGAAAGTGAACTTTCATATAGAGAAAGAAAAAAAAAACGATTTTCCATCAGTGGAGATACCCTTTAAGATATAGGATTCCCCCTGTCCCCCCAGCCCCAACCTCTCCATTTTTATTCTTAGAAAGTGCCCCAAACTTTATTCTTAGAAAGTGCCCCGCCGCAATGAACTCCCGGCAGCCGCGTCCGTGATTGGCTGTACCAATCACAGACGCGACTGCCGGTCCCGCCCCTCTGCTTGCATTTTCTCTGTTGTATTCAATAAGATCAACTGGACTTGAAATGTAGTTCTTGAAGACGTTTCGCTAGTCATCCGACTGGCTTTCTCAATTCAGAATGACTTGTACAAGAATCTGTGGCAATTATGTACCCTGGAAAATCCCAATTAGCATATCACAGCCAGGTGTTAAGGGTGTGATTAGATAGTGGCTAAGAGGTGTTATAGGAACGCCCAGAGTAAGGTGTTAAAACAGCATTGTACATGGCAGACAGTTGGTGTCGAACCCCCCCACCTCTATTTAGGCTTGGTTTCTTTATTTTCACATAAATGGCCTCCTTAACACCTCTCTTGAACCAGTCACGTTCCTTCGCCAGTATGTTAACATTACAATCTTCAAAGGTATGTCCTTTATCCTTAAGATGCAGATACACGGCTGAGTCCTGACCCGAGGAATTGGCTCTTCTGTGCTGGGCAGTCGGATGACTAGCGAAACGTCTTCAAGAACTACATTTCAAGTCCAGTTGATCTAATTGAATACAACAGATATACCATGACCTGGATGAATGAGAACCTTCACAAGCATTTAGGATTAATGTACAAATGAAAAATCAAATATTGTTTACACCCATTACATGGAATGATTATACAGAATTTAATGTGTATTCATGCGCCATCATTTCAGTCAAACTAGAAAAAAAGTCTCGATGCAGAATCCTCTAGCCTTGCCAGCAATTAAATATTTTTTTTGTTGGTAATATACAGCACTGGAAATTGACCAATTGGTTTTAGTCCTGCTGTTCAGTTTAAAGGTGACCATGCTGATTTTATGTACAATCCGACATTTCCATCGATGGGCTGAAAATTTGTATATTTTTACGATCTTATTATGCGTCATTAGATTGTAATATTGATTGTAATTACGATCGGGAAAGTCATTTTTTTAAAAGTCTATTGGTAAAATGATTGTAGCATTGTCTGAAGTTCCGATTAAGTGTAAATGTAACGTGACCTCACAATAGACGACATTCGTCATTAATCACAAAACAAGTTGAATGTCGAACAATATGCATGGTACATCTACGTACAATTAACATTGTACATTTGTCTGCAATTACGATCGTAATAACCATACCTTGTCTAATGTCATTTATTGTAAGGGTTAATGTGCCCATACTCTCTCGGCTGATATTACACTCAATCTGACATGTGAGCAGATATTTCCATTGATTGCCCAAAAATGATGTTTTCCAGATCTTAAAGGACAATTATACTCACCTTCCCTCCGCTCCAGATCTTCATGTAGTAACTTTTACCCAGGATGAGGACCTGAACCGCTAGGTCCTCACCCCGGGATTCACGAAACCTACAGCAGCGTGTTGCAGCAACGCTGCTCTTGTAGGCTCCGCCCCCTCCTCCCAGTCGGCGACAAAGCCAATAGGAAGGCACGCTTGTTGCAGAGCGTGCCTTCCTATTGGCCTCGTCGCCGGAACTTACAACCGATCGACTCTAAAAACAACTTTATCAAATCGATATTGCGTTCCTATGTCACATTATAAGATCGGGAAAACATACAATTTTCAGGCCAATCAATGTAAAGATCTACACGCATGTTGGATTTATCATAATATCCGACTAGTGTACGGGCACCTTTAGCTTCATTAAATAACTGCTGACATGGCATGCCCACCCTCACAATGATATTTTAAATATATGTCAAGCAGCTTCTCAAACCCCATTCGTATTACCTTTTTCAAAGGACTTACAGACCGTGATTCCTTTGCCTGCACTTTCAGCCTCCTCTGCTGCTGTCGGGAGCTGGTTCCAAGCACTCACAGCAGCAGTAGAGGCAGCATCGGTATCGGCCAATGGCCGTGATGACAACATTATAATTGATAACCAGAATCAGCAGAACAAAAGGGAAGAGCTTGTCAGACGATTGGCCACACATGGTCTGATCGTATCATATGTGTACTGTGCCTTATGGTAAATATACGTCTTAGGCATTTTTCAATTGCTTTGCATTTCTTTTAGGATATCGAAGAGAAAGTCATAGTTAAAAATAACTCTTGTTGGTCTCAATAATACATTGTAAATGTTTTTTTTTTTATCTTCTTTGTCAGCAATATGAATCTACAGTAACTGTTGAACTTTGCGATAACCTCTGGCCTTGCCCATTTCGGTGTGCGGTTAGCTGACTCGAATGGTGCATGATTTGCAGTTCATTTATATATCTCCCATAATGAGTGTGAATCTATGTATCCAGCCCCAAGTGAGACTGGATAGATAAATGAACACTTTGGGGCTGGACCCAACTTTACCGCAACAGAAATTACAGTTGCAGAAAAATGCAGTTCTGAAACCACGTACACAGTAGGACAAAAACTACTAAACTGTCACCAAACTGTTGGATCCAGTATCCAATGGTGTATATGCACACAATTTTGAACAATTCCTTTTCCATACATCTAAATTTAATATTTTGTTTGAGTTTCTCTTTATCTGACTACCAACATCCTGTTGCAAAAGGAAAACTCCCCTAACTTGCTGCAGACAATACGACCCGATAAGCTCCGAGAGGGGAGGGTTTCATCAGATATCCTGCTAGTAATATTAGTATTTAGCTGACTAAGCTCACCCTCCACCCTAATGCTCCATATATGTTGTTGCTTTTATTCGTTCTATGGATTCAGAGGAAGACAGTGATCTACAAAGAGTTCTCAATATCTTTGCTTCTGGATAAATTGAGCCCACCACATTCTATGTCCCTTGGGGTCTAAAGTTCCGTTAAGGCAGATGTTTCCACAGGACATTACGTCTCTATTGTACCCCACCAGGGAATAGCAACAGTGGGATTTTAGGTCCCTTGTAGAGCCTCTCAGCCAGAAGAGAAGGACTTATGTGTAGGGAACAATAAATTAGTTACCCTTTAGTCTTCTCTTTTCTGGCAGGATTTGGCCAGTAGGGGCTGCTGTGTAAAAGTATAAAAGGGAGAGCAGCCACGTGCTCAGCCTTTTTCTACTTCCTGGAGTTTCCCCAGAGGATAGGAAAGAGCCAGGGACCTCGATAACAGGTAGGACCGGTTAATGTGAGATTGGTCCCTGTTATAGATCACTCTAGGAGTGATAGATAGGAGTAGGGTAGCTAGTGAGCAGCCTGAGCTCCAACAAGGAGATTTAGTAAGGACTAGAGTCCTGGGTATGCCACACATAAATAGGGACATAGTGCCAGACATAGGGGTAGAAGAGTCCACTACAGTGACCTGATAGCTGGGGTGGCACTAACAAGCTGATTGTTATTTATACTGTTTCTGATCCCTCTGGTTTGTGAGTATTTATGTGATATCTGTGCCATGCTATGTCACCTCTATTGTGTTACTTGCAATGCTTTATTACCGTAATACTGTTCTGTTAATAAACAAGATACTGTTTAAATTCAAGAACCACTGGTGCCCATTTATTGCATTCTACCTAGAGTGGTAGTTCCGCAACACCCTGCCTCCATAAGGCTCAAACACAGTCACCAAAGCCGATCCACATTGTGTTTGCGGCATTTTAATGTGACTTTCTTAATAGAAGTAAACCGAACCCTAAAAGCAATATTAAATATTCTCTCTGTAATTTCAGTTTACATTCTGCCTTAATTCATTTTGCTGAAAAAAATCCCAATAATATAAATACATCCTTAATATAATGGCAAAGTAAGACTGATTTGCACCGTACGTCTGAGGTCCATTACGTAGCTACGGTCAACCCATTACTCATGGTATTTTCATTTACTGTCCTAACCAAGTTTCGCACCTGATATAATGTCACATTATTAGCAAGTCCCACTGTCCTGCAGGTTTGATGTGAGACAGAGACCCTTAAAAAGTTGGATAGAACCCTAGATTGATGGATTCATTCCTTTGTTATAGATGAGCTGCTCACAGCCAGGGCACAAATGAGTCTTAATTGCCATTCGTTGTGTTTTATGACATTAACCCCTTGTCTGTTATTTCACTGCGGCAGGAGGGAGATATAGTGTGGGTTTTGGATCTTAATGAGGTTTCTGGGAAATGTAGTTCATCCTTAGTCGTTTAGTCTCCTAATCACAGAAAACGTAGACTCAAGCAAGCAAAGACAGCAACGAAAAACTATTAATGTTCAATTATATAAAATGAATTGTACTTTAGTTGAGGTGCCCCTGTGAGGCCGAGGGCCATGGAAAATATCCTGTAGTTTGTGTGCTAAGAGGCTGTGGGGAAGATGTGCTGTGTTTCCTCTGTTCTATTTTAGTTCCAATTCCTCTGACATGTGACAGCCATGTGGAAACCACTTCAACACAGACCAACTGTCCCAATACGCCCAGAAATGCAGCACTACCTTGTATGGATCAGCTGATTATCACCCTCCTGTCTGTTCTACGTCATTATCACCCTCCTGTCTGTACTACATGATTATCACCCTCCTGTCTGAGTAAAGGAGAGGGATAGTAACCTCTTGTATCTAGTAAAGGAGAGGGATAGTAACCTCTTGTATCTAGTAAAGGAGAGGGATAGTAACCTCTTGTATCTAGTAAAGGAGAGGGATAGTAACCACTTGTTTCTAGTAAAGGAGAGGAATAGTAACAACTTGTATCTATTAAAGGAGAGGGATAGTAACATCTTGTGTCTAGTAAAGGAGATGGATAGTAACATCTTGTTTCTAGTAAAGGAGAGGAATAGTAACCTCTTGTATCTATTAAAGGAGAGGGGTAGTAACCTCTTGTATTTAGTAAAGGAGAGGGATAGTAACCTCTTGTATTTAGTAAAGGAGAGGGATAGTAACCTCTTGTATCTATTAAAGGACAGGGGTAGTAACCTCTTGTATTTAGTAAAGGAGAGGGATAGTAACCTCTTGTATTTAGTAAAGGAGAGGAATAGTAACCTCTTGTATCCAGTAAAGGAGAGGGATAGTAACCTCTTGTATCTAGTAAAGGAGAGGGATAGTAACCTCTTGTATCTAGTAAAGGAGAGGGATAGTAACCTCTTGTATCCAGTAAAGGAGAGGGATAGTAACCTCTTGTATCTAGTAAAGGAGAGGGATAGTAACCTCTTGTATCTAGTAAAGGAGAGGATAGTAACCTCTTGTATCTAGTAAAGGGAGGGATAGTAACCTCTTGTATCTAGGTAACGGAAGGGATAGTAACCTCTTGTATCTATTAAAGGAGAGGGGTAGTAACCTCTTGTATCTATTAAAGGAGAGGGGTAGTAACCTCTTGTATCTAGTAAAGGAGAGGAATAATAACCTCTTGTATCTATTAAAGGAGAAAGGTAGTAACCTCTTGTATTTAGTAAATGAGAGGGATAGTAACCTCTTGTATCCAGTAAAGGAGAGGGATAGTAACCTCTTGTATCTAGTAAAGGAGAGGGTGTATCTAGTAAAGAAGAGGGATAGCAAAATCTGAGCTAAATAAAATCGTTATCATTCATAAACAAGAATGATCCAACTGTGAATGGTAAACCTGCAAACCTGCATGTTAACATACGAGTTTGTGGTGCGATTGTGCACGTTGTCCCACGTTTGTGAATGCCATTCCCCAATGTTGCGCTATGGTGACGCATGCGATTGCACAAAAAAAGATGATTGCATGTGGTACGAAAATGTAAATGATGGGGGGAAATGCAATGCATTAGAAATTGCAATTTGTTTATACCTCTCGTGATTTCCATTATAACTAAATTGCACATTCAAACATGTATAAAACACCCGTGTGTGGCCTAGCCCAACAGGTAGATGTAATATCGCAGAGACATGCTACTTACATGACCATGCCCCCTTGATGCAGTAATAATAGCGTGTCAGTATAGCAACGCGGGCGTGGGTCACATAAGTAGCGTGTTTTTAACGGCACTTATTAAAAGCCTTTAAATCTCACTCTACATAGTGCAAAATTCAACACAAATGGTTTGCATGGGTCCTGGCGCAGTAACCTTAAACATAACGCAAACTGAGCAGGTCCTGCCAAATCACTAGAACCCCCAACCTGATATCACAACTGGATAGAGTGGGTTTTATCTGGATTAGTGCCTGTTTTATATCTCCCTATAAGGTTTAAATTAATGGAAATACAATTTCTTGCTAAAAGGATTCTGAAGTCCCTTTAAAAGATAATAGTAGAGTCCTGTCATGTTAGGACCTTTCTTTGTAGCAGGATATCCAGTTCCTCTCGGATTCCATCATACCAGCTGGTAATGTCCACGTGAAGAGAGTAATCGCAGCAAGATTTGGTGTCTGCTACCTCGTGCCACTTTTCAAAAGAGGCCAAAAGACTGGATCCAGGGTCAGGAACAACATGGTCAACTGAAAGAGAATTTAAATAATAATGAAAGCCTTGACCTTCACTCCTAAATAATCCTGTGATAAAGAATAGAAAGATATAGAAACAGAATAGAATGCCTAATACACTGTTACAGGTTCAGTGTTACGATTAAAGAACTAAGCAATAGTTGAGGTTGTTACCGTGTTAGCCATAAGCGAAAGAAGTTGTGATACCTTTAATTGGCCAACTAAATAAAAAAAATTAAGCAAGCTTTCGGGAGTCCTAAGCACTCTTCTGTACCAAGAAGATGCTTGGCTAAGTGGATGTTTCATTTGATTCAAAGTAACTGCTAATATTTGCCATCTAAAAAAATGGGGTGAAAAAGGAGAATTGGTGGGAATGTTCTATAATGGAATGGTTTTATTTCTTAAAGGGCATGTCCACAATCCCAACTAATATTTAACAGTTTATTATATGAATTTGTAACCAGATATTTAATTATAAGTCTTTCTTTTCCGTTTGGTAAAGGTATCGCCTCCTTTCTTGCTCAATGAGCTTTTCAGAAGCTTGAGCATGTAAAGTGGAGGGCACCAGGAGAAACAGCAGTGAATGGTTCCCAAGAGTTCCAAATGTACTGTGGCACACCGCTGTTGGCTGGTTGGCCAGACAAATTGGTAGGTGCAATCCTCTCAGCCCCCTACTTCCAGGGCTACATAACCAAGCAAGGTATCTTCTTTATTTAGTGCAAAAACAGCATACAACCTTCGGGACACTGGGCCCTTCTCAGGTAACATCAGAGGTTAAGTGAAGTCTCTACTCACCTAGTGCATCTGATAATCTTCCCTGTTGATACTTACCTGCATTTTACCATAACCCATCCATACACCACCAAATCCATTACCCACCTTCACTATAACTGTCTGCACCATGCCGATCCTTGGCAACCCTGAACTCTCTTTATGGGGATCAGACTTTGCATATAAAGGGTTTTGTTGTCTTATCAATATACCTCCTGTATATTGCACCAACTTATTCTATACTGAATACCTAGAGTGATCCTTGTTTTGATTGTACATATATCATTCCCGGTAGGCTAACTGTGCACTTAATAGGGTATCCATCTAATATTGGCATCCACCTACTCGGTTGCCATCCGTTCCCCCTTCTGTCAAACAGGGAATGTGGATAAGATTCTGTTTTATCTCAGTGTCTAATTGTGAGTACCGTCCTTGTATTTGGCTCACTTTGATTCATTGCATATGACTTTTGCCCTTTCCCCAACTTCCCTGCAAGTAGACTAGCTGTGTCTTTATTTTGTTTAAGTTTTTTCACCATAGTAACTCTCTGCCGGTGCATGCATCCCAGTGCGGCCGCATTAAGGGAGGTGCATGTTGCACCAATCAGAGACCTTGGATCACGTTACCACGGGTATAAATGGATGCAATATCGGAGGCCTCCCTACCTATGAAGTCCTCCATGTGAGGACGAAACGCGTCAGGGGCGCCACATTATGTGATTTTTTTAAATCTTATTCTGATCCCAGCATATCTGACTGAGTCCTCATGGTTGACTGAGCCTTCACCAACATCTCTGAGGGGGAACTAATACAGGCAACCATTTTCCTGCCTGATGTGGTAGCTTCCATACCAGATGCTGCCTGTTATGACTCGGTTCTCTGCTGGTGCTTTTAACTTTGTGGGATTGCACACACATTAGTATAGGGACCTAGACTAGGGATCCTTATCATTTCTTTGGACTAGTAGAAGCACAGAGTGCTTTAGCGGTACCCTGGTTATTCTGAGGTTTGGGTGAGCTGGAGAGGTCTCTCCCACCCCCACCCCACCCCCCTCCCCTTTCTATTTGGGCTTTGTTTGGTTAAAGAAGGCTGTTACCCTGCCCTCAATATAATGTTACATATCAGTTGCGTGCTCCCATTCGTACATCTTTTAACGTTGTATGCTTTTTTCTTGGTTTTTAATGTATACCTAATAAAGATTGCTAGTTTTAAAATAACTTTTTTCCCTCTGGATTGCGTCATTGGATAGGATAATAACAAAGGGGGACACTTTGCTCTCTCTCTCTTCTTCAGGTGTTACCTGTATCCCCAATTATCCTTCCAACAGACACAAGTTATCTGACTGTGCATCACACCTCTTCTTCTATTAATTTTTTGTATGTGGACATGCCCTTTAAAAGGAAAGGAGGTATTCTTATGGAAATGTTATCAGACAATATACTGATCATTCTGAGAATATTCATCCGACAAAAATGTTACCCTGAGCACAATAAGGAACTGAATTTATTGGTCCCACGCTCAATGTGATAAGCATACAGTACAGAGTATTGGTGTGTATTGTCTCCTTAATTGGAGTTTCATTGAAATGCCTGAGCACAAGTTGGAAAGAAAACCAAAGAAATTATCTTATATTTTTAACACAGAGATCTACAGTCCCCTACTGTCTTCAAATGTAAAAAAAAAAATCCACCCACTCAATATAAAAATCTTCTCGACAATAAATTCTTAACCCAACATTGGTGGCCATGTCTGTCCATGTAGATTAGCGCAATGTTCTTTTCTAGATACAGTAATAACCACATGAACAGAAAATGATACCATACGGAGTGTATTGAACTTGAGGACAACCTGAAAGTCTGTGTTTTGCTGCTTGACCTGCCATTTACATTGTTCCTTTAATTCATATAGTATCATTAGAACTTACTGATCATTGTGGTTCCACCTGACACAGCCGCCTTGGTTCCTTGGTAGAAGTCATCAACAGTTGTCATACCCAAATAAGGTTTCTGGAGGTAAGTGTTCACATCGATCCCACCGGGATCACCATACGCCCATTGGCTTCAATTGTTTTCACGCCACCGGGAACAATCAGATTTTCCCCAATTGTCTAGAAGTTTCAAATAATATATTTTTCAATTACTGGCAATCAATATAAATCAACTTTAAAGTTTTAAAGATAGTGGTGGAAAAGTTTTCTCTTTTGTTATAAACAGAGATATAATAAAGATGTTAAAGGGTATCTCCACTCATATGACATATTTTTACCATTTAGTTTATTGAAGAACAGTCTGACAGGTCCGACTGACTCTGTTTCTATGCGCATGGATCGTGCTGCATGCGCATAGAAGACAGAGTCCGTCGGGACCTGTCAGACTATGCGCAGGGGGGAACGAGCGAGTGGTAAGTTCCTTACCTTCTCTTTGGCTCCTGATCGATTTATTGAAGAACGGGAGGTAAGACACAGCTTTTTTACCTCCATTCTTCAATAAATCTAAAAGGCAAAAATTAGTTATTATGAGTGGAGATACCCTTTAATGACGATGGCTATCACTTGAGTGGGAAAAATAACATTTAACTTAGAAAGGTAACAGATCAGCAGGCCATATTTTAAGTTAGACTTACATCTCTCAGATTTCTAACTAATGCAGTTTTGGGGTTTGGGAAGTGATTACCTATTACAATATTCGTTTGAGGTGATGAACTTGCTTTTTTAGACCATAACCTGCAGATTTCTGACAATAGGCTATTCGGTGCTGGCCAAGCAACCTGTTCTTTCTGAATGGAGAGGGAGAGCTCAAGTGTACTCCCAAAACAATGGGGGGACAAATGATTACTCCCTGAAATCGTTAAGTAATCCGTCAGGACGAATTGGGAGCCAATGGCATCAGTCGGTCACAAGCGAATGACCTCTTCCATAACCTGCCTATTAAAAAACCCAACAGGATTTGTCTATTACTGACCAAGTGTGTATTCCAGCTTTTTAAGTGCTCTGTAAAATCAAGTTATGTTAATTTGGAAGCTGCAGCTTTAAAAATACCATTTCCATATTTTTTTTACCTATGACCCTCCAGAGCCTAGCTTTGTGCCTTGGAAGGTGCTGACATCTTGTTACTGGTTTGCTGAATGTTAAGCTCCGCCCCTCTGAGATTTCCTCTGCTTTCTCCTCTGTTGAGCCTCAAACAGTATGCTGTGAGTTCGTGCACTCCTGCTTGAGCCTCAAACAAATAATGCCTGTGAGTACCGTGCACTCTCCTGCTTGAGCCTCAAACAGTAATGCCTGTGAGTTCCGTGCACTCTCCTGCTTGAGCCTCAAACAGTAATGCCTGTGAGTTCCGTGCACTCTCTGCTTGAGCCTAAACAGTAATGCCTGTGAGTTCCGTGCACACACAATCATTACTGTTTGAGGCTCAAGCAGGAGGAAAGCAGAGGAAATCTCAGAGGGGCGGAGCAAACCAGTTACAAGATGTCAGCAACTTTCAAGGCACAAAGCTAGGCTCTGGAGGGGGGGATAGGTAAAAAAAAAAAAATATGGCAACATTATTTTTAAAGCTGCAGCTTCCAAATGAACATAACGATTTTACAGTGCACCTATCCTTTAATCTCATGATTAATATAAATACTTTAATTTTATTGAGTATACTCACTCAAACAGTTTTACATTATCTAAACTTGAGAGTAAAAATGGTGGTACTTACATATTTATCTGGTGCTTGCTTCATCATTAAATGTATAAATGTTTAGTGATTGCTCCTAATTCCTTACCCTCCCTTACTCACTGCCTCCTTGTAGTGTCTGTTACATGTTTTGCACAGCCTTATCATAGACACTGCTCTGCTTACAAAATCCCCACTCCCTCACCTTCTTTCTTTCTAGAAGCTGCTACTGAGCAACCCTACCATGTCCAGTAGCCAAACAGTGCATTTCCCAGCCACTTACTTGATGGGCCATCTTCGAGGTAAATATCTGCATAGAAAGAATGGTCATCATTGATAATTCTCCCTCCTTTAATGAGAAGTCTGTCGCTCTGGAAATAAGAGGGTTTAAGTAGAATTAACAAAAAGCACAAATCAATTCATTACAAAAAAAAACTCCAGATATATAATACTCAAAGATTTTACCCATATGGTGCCCTTAATCTATTCTCCTGTCTCAGGGAACCCTTACATTAAAGGGCATCTATACCGAAAAATACTGTAGCTGGAATGGTATAGCTGTGTGCAGGCTTGACAGTTGGTTTGTGGGGAAAAAAGTCAGGTCGGATGTAAGTGGGAGTGGTTAAAAGGAGGGGGGGATACTGCTCCTAAACAAAACGTGTGCTGGATTGAAGTCATGCAGCAAACCACACAAATCAGTAAGTGCTACTTACATGTATTCAATTTAGAGATGAGGCAAAGTAATTTTTCAGTATAGTGTCCCTTAAAAATTATCACTTATTATCTCATTATTCTCAATCAACAAAAAACATAATTTATCCAAATATTATATACCAACAAAAAAAAATACTGCTTTAGCCACCTCAAATCTGCGGTAAACACAATCCAAAAAAGCAATCATTTTGGGTCAGATTATCCTAACTGAAACACAGAAATATGGAATAATATATGGCATTTATTCAATAACGTACCAACCAAGGTGGGTCCATCATATACAGCACTGTGCTGATATATGGGTCCCTTTAAATTTTTGCCCCTTCCCTACCATTTTCAATAGAATTACTATGAGACTCCAAGCTCCCAGTATTAGGTCATCAGTAACAGGGGAAGGAGCTAACTTTTTAAGCGTGGTGGCGCATACCTCCCAATTGTCCCCAATTGTGAAGGACAGTCTCAGGTATGCAAAAATTGTACTGCAATAGGAGTAGCGTGAATGGGGATTTTTATTGGTGTAGTCTCATTTCCAAGGGCAAGTACTTGTACACATGCACAGTGGAACTAGATTGTCTTTGATGCTCCTTAGCTATAATATCAGCTTCAGAGTAATGTTCCATGTGTCAAATAAATCAATCATTTAAAGCTGATGTTGGTAAAGGAAATAACACTATGCTCCTTCGTCTCAAAGAAATAATCTCTGTCAGCTGGATGAGTTCCTCCTCATTGCAAGTAGGTGTTATATTTCTATGGCCCAATAACAAATTGATTAATAATCCATACACATAAAAATGAGTGTTGTTTCTCTACCATCTTCCTCACAAATCCTTATTTTATTATGTCAACATCACAACCTGAGGTTCTAAATGGAAATAATCTATACTACCCAAATTTGTGGTTAACTTACCTTGAGGACCCACTTTTGATGCCATGAATTATCTATGGGGGTGCCAAAGCTTCAGTGACTCCACCCATACATGCCCATAGACCCCCACTACTACAATGGTCCCATGGGTAGGACACTCCTAAAAATATGGCAAGAATCAACTAAAAGAAGGATACTTAAATGTAAAAAACATTTACACCTGAAGAAGGGGGCAAACAACCCCCGAAAAGTTGTGAGTGGATGTGTGGTCACAAATAAAGAATTATTTGATATTTGGAGTGCGACCCTTTATCAGGTGATACAGTAGCTCCAAGATCAATACATCAGGCAAGATAACAAGTGGATAAGCAAGCCTGTCCATCCCTACTGCTTGTAACCAATCAGGCATGTTTAAACATTAATTCTGCCACCACATTCTAATAAGTTAAATTACCTGCTGAAAAAGAGATTTTCAGATGTTTTAAATCCTCCCAGCATTCCTCTATAAGGATTCTGGAGTTAGGGAATGCTGGGAGTTGTAGTTTTCAAAACATCTAAAGATCTACTGCTTGCCTATCCCTGGCCCATATAAATGCATGTAATGCCTGTCATCTGTTATACAGTATGTGCTGCTATGAATTTCAACGCTTTACCTCAATCTATCTTAAGGTGGGTATGCACTTTAGCAATAAAGGGACGATTCTATTGAGTTTGTCCAGAAAAATAAGCATTCCCGGAACCGGTGTCTATGGGCCGGAACCGACAGAATAATGCGGTGGTGAATTTCTGTGTGTTGGTAAAGTAAAGAGAGAGGTGATACCATCGGTCAGTGTATGGCGATGGCCGTTCTTATTGCAATGTGCCGACAGATACCAATATAATCTGTAGGCACATGTGGCCACCTTAATGCCCGTGATCAAAGATAAACAAAAAATCCTATGCATTTAATATGTGTAATAATTTAAATTACTGATCAACGCTTAGCTTAAGCAATCAGTAACTGCCACGTGTAAGAAGAAATCTTTTTATTTCATTCAAGGACATGGCTGCAGCAGGGGGGGTACATATGGATACGGCTGTAACAGACTGTATAGTAAGGGACCAGGGATGTAGGGATATGAGCAGACGAGGGAGGGAATGGGATTAATAAAGATACGGATTGAGGAAGGGGAGGCGTTGGAATCAAGAAGCAGATAAAACTATTAGTAAGTCAGATAAAACCATTAGTCATTAATGCAACTACAGCATAAAAGCTCTTCACTTGATGACCCAAGACCAGATCTATGCTTGATTTTCCTTGCAGTTCTTTAGTATTGAAACCCCCACCAGAATATTATAGGACAGACCGGATTTAGATCTCACAAGCCTTTAGTCACTAAAAACCTAGTGCCCTTAACCCCAACACAGGCCACACCCCAAAAACCATACCTGATGTGCTGCAAATAAAAGTGTCAACAATGGGTGAACTAAAAAAGGGGGAGAAACTGACAGTCACCTCTGCAACCACATGCACCCCAGCACCTACTGTGCTGTAAATCCCGCCCTGTTGGGGTACATGGCAGAAGGCAGCTCTGCCTCTACTAACAGTGAGTAATCAGCACTGTGACACCATCCCTAAAAGCCCATCTATGCTGCAGGGCCTGGGGTTGCCTTACACTTATAACTAAACTGGGACTTTGTAATGTAACTACAGTCAGTGCCCAGCAGGTTGCACATTTTTAATTTACATTTGCGTTTCTTTTCACAAACAAATAAGATTTCAGTACTAAAAAGAGAAGCAATTGTAATCAAACCTGTGTTACACATGATTTCCTAGGTAATGAGGCTTTAGTTCTCCTTTAACAAAAGCTCCATCCTTTTACAGGCCGGGGCATTGTGGTGCTTGATGATTCACATAGGCAGAAAACCATCACTTTCCAGGCTGCACCAGGGAGGAGGTCGTTCTCGTCCAGCACTTGTTAAGGGAGACAAAGACAGAATTCCTTTACAGAAACATGTGATGTTCCCCCATCCATGGTTTCAGTACACCAGTCAACTGTAATTCTGCACGTTTGTCAATACAAACATCGAGTTCATTGATGAACGTTTTAAGTTTTGGCTTGTTATTACATCCTAAATAATATAGATACAGAGGTTACTATCCCTCTTCTTTACTAGATACAAGAGGTTACTATCCCTCTCCTTTACTAGATACAAGAGGTTACTATCCCTCTCCTTTAATAGATTCAAGAGGTTACTATCCCTCTCCTTTAATAGATACAAGAGGTTACTATCCCTCTCCTTTACTAGATACAAGAGGTTACTATCCCTCTCCTTTACTGGATACAAGAGTTACTATCCCTCTCATTTACTAAATCAAGAGTTACTCCCTTTCTCCTTTAATAGATACAGAGTTTATTATTCCTCTCCTTTACTAGATACAAGAGGTTACTACCCCTCTCCTTTAATAGATACAAGAGGTTACTATCCCTCTCCTTTAATAGATACAAGAGGTTACTATCCCTCTCCTTTACTAGATACAAGAGGTTACTATCCCTCTCCTTTACTAGATACAAGAGGTTACTATCCCTCTCCTTTACTAGATACAAGAGGTTACTATCCCTCTCCTTTGATAGATACAAGAGGTTACTATCCCTCTCCTTTACTAGAACAAGAGGTTCTATCCCTCCCTTACTAGATACAAGAGGTTACTATCCCTCTCCTTTACTGGATACAAGAGGTTACTATCCCTCTCCTTTAATAGATACAGAGGTTACTATCCCTCTCCTTTACTAGATACAGAAGGTTACTATCCCTCTCCTTTACTAGATACAAGAGGTTACTATCCCTCTCCTTTACTGGATACAAGAGGTTACTATTCCTCTCCTTTACAAATACAAGAGGTTACTATCCCTCTCCTTTACTAAATACAAGAGGTTACTACCCCTGTCCTTTAATAGATACAAGAGGTTCTATCCCTCTCCTTTACTAAATACAAGAGGTTACTATCCCTCTCCTTTACTAAATACAAGAGGTTACTACCCCTCTCCTTTAATGATACAGAGGTTACTATTCCCTCCTTTACTAGAAACAAGATGTTACTATCCATCTCCTTTACTAAGACACAGATGTTACTATCCCTCTCCTTTAATAGATACAAGTTGTTACTATTCCTCTCCTTTACTAGAAACAAGTGGTTACTATCCCTCTCCTTTACTAGATCAAGAGTTTACATCCCTCTCCTTTACTAGATACAAGAGGTTACTATCCCTCTCCTTTACTAGATACAAGAGGTTACTATCCCTCTCCTTTACTAGACACAAGAGGTTAATATCCCTCTACTTTAATAGATACAAGAGGTTACTATCCCTCTCCTTTACTAGATACAGAGTTACTATCCCTCCCTTTACTAGATCCAAGAGGTTACTATCCCTCTCCTTTACAAATACAAGGGTTACTATCCCTCTCCTTTACTAGATACAAGAGTTACTATTCCTCTCCTTTACTAGATACAAGAGTGTACTATCCCTCTCCTTTACTGGATACAAGGTTACTATCCCTTCCTTTACTAGATACAAGAGGTTACTATCCCTTTCCTTTACTAGACACAAGATGTTGCTATCCCTCTCCTTTACTAGATACAAGAGGTTACTATCCCTCTCCTTTACTAGATACAAGAGGTTACTATCCCTCTCCTTTAATAGATACAAGAGGTTACTACCCCTCTCCTTTAATAGACACAAGAGGTTACTATCCCTCTCCTTTAATAGATACAAAGATACAAGAGGTTACTATCCCTCTCCTTTACTAGATACAAGAGGTTACTATCCCTCTACTTTACTAGATACAAGAGGTTACTATCCCTCTCCTTTACTAGATACAAGAGGTTACTATCCCTCTCCTTTACTAGATACAATAGGTTACTATCCTCTTCCTTTACTGGATACAGAGTTACTATCCCTCTCTTTTACTAGATACAAGAGGTTACTATCCCTCTCCTTTAATAGATACAAAGATACAAGAGGTTACTATCCCTCTCCTTTAATAGACACAAGAGGTTACTATCCCTCTCCTTTACTAGATACAAGAGGTTACAATCCCTCTCCATTACTGGATACAAGAGGTTAATATCCCTCTCCTTTACTAGATACAAGAGGTTACTATCCCTCTCCTTTACTAGATACAAGAGGTTACTATCCCTCTCCTTTACTGGATACAAGAGGTTACTATCCCTCTCCTTTACTAGACACGAGATGTTGCTATCCCTCTCCTTTACTAGACACGAGATGTTTGTTATCCCTCTCCTTTGCTAGACACAAGATGTTGCTATCCCTCTCCTTTAATAGACACAAGAGGTTACTATCCCTCTCCTTCAATAGATACAAGAGGTTACTATCCCTCTCCTTCAATAGATACAAGAGGTTACTATCCCTCTCCTTTACTGGATACAAGAGGTTACTATCCCTCTCCTTTACTGGATACAAGAGGTTACTATCCCTCTCCTTTAATAGATACAAGAGGTTACTATCCCCTCCTTTACTGGATACAAGAGGTTACTATCCCTCTCCTTTACTGGATACAAGAGGTTACTATCCCTCTCCTTTAATAGACACAAGAGGTTACTATCCCTCTCCTTTACTAGATACAAGAGGTTACTATCCCTCTCCTTTAATAGACACAAGAGGTTACTATCCCTCTCCTTAATAGACACAGAGGTTACTATCCCCTCTTCAATAGATACAGAGGTTACTATCCTCTCCTTTAATAGACGCAAGAGGTTACTATCCCTCTCCTTTACTGGATACAAGAGGTTACTATCCCTCTCCTTTAATAGACACAAGAGGTTACTATCCCTCTCTTTTAATAGATACAAGAGGTTACTATTCCTCTCCTTTACTAGATACAAGAGGTTACTATCCCTCTCCTTTAATAGATACAAGAGGTTACTATCCCTCTCCTTTAATAGATACAAGAGGTTACTATCCCTCTCCTTTAATAGATACAAAGATACAAGAGGTCACTATTCCTCTCCTTTACTAGATACAAGAGGCTACTATCCCTCTCCTTTAATAGATACAAGATATGAGAATAATCTATGATAAAATATGAACTGCTTCCACTTTTTACTGATTTGGAGTGCTGATTATTGTTATTTATTCCCAGGTGTGAATTCTTTCCAGGTTTACATGGCCTACAAAGACCTATACCAAATGTCAGACAGTCAGGTATTCCTTTCCTTTCTTCCGTATTCTAACTGCACAGTGTGTTTCAACCTTTTCAATTCAATTTTCAATTTAAGAATTAATGTCTACAAATAAATATAAGGATTACTATAATATATATTCTTACTCCCCATTTTACATGCTTAATTATATATATATATAGCAATATAGCTTTGCCTTGATGTAAATCTAATAGAGATAAACTGAGTGCTGTCCGTTTCAGAAATATTACATGTATAGGGAAGAGTACAGTTTTCATTTTACATTTTTGTGGGAATCCACAATATATAGAAAATTGGGCTGTTGTACATCCATATTAAAGGGCATGTCCACCCCCCAAACTATAATCCCCCCCCACTACTGGCCCCATTGTGCAGTGTAGTTTAATCCTTACCTTACATCCCAGCTCCATCTGGTTCTTCTGCTATCCCCACCTAAAGTCCCAAAAAACGCCCACCATGAGTACTGCAGAGTCCATATAGGACTCTGCCTCCTGTCTCCCCTCCGGGAGAAGTTTGGCATGCGCACTGCAGCCCTTCTCCCCCTCCTCCCTCCCGATTTAGATTCCCTCCCCCTAGTGTAAATCCTTTTGATATAATATTCCCCCTGTCCCCCCAGCCAACCGCTATATTTTTTTATCAAGAAAGTGCCCCAAAACATTACTTACCTTCCCTCTTTCCTCTGCTGCACGGAACTTCGGCAGCCCGCTCAGTGATTGGCTGCCACTCAGCCAATCACAACGCGACTGCCGGTTCCCCGCCCCTCTGCTTGCATTTTCTCGCAAGCAGAGGGCCTGGCGTGCGGCGGAGAAAGAGGGAAGGTAAGTAATGTTTGGGGCACTTTCTGATAATAAAATATATCGGTTGGGCTGGGGGGACGGGGAATATTATATCAAAATTTTTTTAGAAGGGTGAACATGCCCTTTAAAGTGCAACTAGAGACCAAAAATATAATACATACAAAAATATGAATTCTAGTGCACAAACAATTCTAATTGCATATTGGTATTTTTGTGGGAATATCACTATATTAATGTACATGTACATGTAAACAGCACATGTACAGTATGTGTAGACACAGCACATGTATCTAAAGTCAGGTCGAGTCCAGGTAGACTTCAGTATGATTATACATGGAAAGAGGCACTCAATTCAATCAAAACAACAGAGCTAGACGTCTAGAAAGTTTTAAATCAACCATTTTACATTTAAAGGGCAACTGTGGTCTCAAAACAAGTTAGGGCTTTATGAAAGCCTGCAGTATTTCCTTTAAAAGGTATCTCCACTGATAAAAGTCACCTGGGTTGTAAGGATAGATATGTTTAAGGTGGAAATGTACCTGCAGTATCCTGTGTTTTTGAGTATTTTAGAAGAAATCCCTGAATGCTGTGGATGGTGCAGGTCTTGCTCACTTTCAGTAACTGGAAATGTGTGACGTGCGTGTCAGAACGTGTGAGGATCCGTCTATTTGGTTGAATACACGCACGCACCGCCACACGCACACACACACACACCACCACAGAGATTAATGGAGAAAATCACATGACCACCACAGCATCTTGCTGAGTTCACTAATTAATGGAGGAGTAATCAGGTACTACCTTTTTCTCTCTCCCACCCCCTCCCAAATCAGATTGCCCTATTCCCTCGCATCCCCTATGAATTTTTCTTTTTTCAACCATCCCTCTCAGAGTTAGACACAAGAAAATCTTATATAAAACAAAAACACCACAGTTCCCCTGCCTTTGTTACAGTATTGTGGGAGGGTTTTTAACTTTTCCTCCCTGTCTCTCTCTGCATGATCAGCTGTAAAACCTAGAGAGTCAGGGAGGAAAGGATTTCTTACTGCAGCCAAGTGGGTGTGTCTGCTACCATGATGATGCACATTGAGTGACAGCACTCCCAGCACAGGGGAAGACACCCCCCCAGAAACCAGCACAACTTTCCCATGCTGCTGCAAGCAAACAAAGGGGAATTCTGGGGGGAAAAGGTAGGGGATGGTGTACTTTTAAAATAAACCCCAAAAAAATGCTTTTTTTTTCTCAGTGGAGATACCCCTAAAATGAGCTGACAATACTATAATCTGACTGGAGCCTGTGAAAAATTACATTGGGGTGAATGTTCAAGCTTCCTGCTTCCAGTAGGTTGAGTGACATCACCTGACCTCAGCCCTGCCCGTCCGCCCCAGGGGAGAAGCATTCTCAGTTAAGATTTAATGCTGGAGAAATCAGGAAGTACCTGGGGAAAAAATTGACAGTTGAGAAGGGGATCCTATTAATGCAGGCAGAGGCTGGTCACATGACTACAAGCTGGTCACATGGCTTAAAACTGGAAGTGTTCAAGCAGGAAGTAATATTGCTAAACCTTTCCAGCAATAACTTCTCACAATTTGTATCTAGACATGTGATTTAGGTTTTATTTTAAAGGTACGAAAAGAAGGCCTTTTATATAATCCTTACTAGTTTGGAAGAATTCAAGACCACAGTTACCCTTTAATCACTAAGGCATTTCTACCCTACCCTATGTATATGTAGGTTATGGGCTTGATATATGTCTGAGACAACACATGACCCCAAACCTCGACCTCAAGAAATGTACAGCTTTGAAATGTGCTCCCAAATGAACTAACCCCTCTTTCCCTCAGCTGTCTTCTGCCTTTATCCTTGCCTTTTCTGTGCACAGAAGCTGCAGAAGGGGCCAGACAGGCAGCAGCACCTTTGATTGACTGAGACGCGATGACTCAGCCAATCACAGGCACTGCTGCCTGTCTGGCCCTTTCTGCAGCTTCCATGCATGTGAAAAGGCAAGGATACAAGGCAGAAGACAGCTGAGGGAACGAGGGGTTAGTTCATTTGGAAGCACATTTCAAAGCTGTAAATCTTGCAAGGTCAATATTATCCCTCTGGTTCCTTGTCCTTCCATTTAAGAGTGCACATACTGTAGTGACTAACTGAAGGACACACTGTGACATCATGGGGTTCCTGGAATTACCATGTGAACATTATACAGATACACTGCCATTAGTTTTCAGGCATTTTTAGCTGTATTTCCCTTATAATGAGAATATTTCTACCATCTCTTACTCGATTTGATATGTCCTATGTTTCCTTCCTCTCTAGCTGTACGAAATCTTTGCATTTCTCAAGGGACTTGGTGCTGTAATATTGGTTCATGCTGAAAACGGAGACTTAATAGCTCAGGTAAGTTTGCGCTGTGATGCGGGACTTACCTAATATTTCACCATCATCCACATTACAGTGAGAATCTCGTGCTGCAGAAAGTAATGTCACGTCACTGATTGGACAATGTAGCAGAAGTGCAGAGTGCATTTTATTTTACAGTCAGTTTGGCCTTGCCAATAACAAAAACCTCATTGTGTATAAGCAACGGCACCTAGTAGATGTATTGGGTTTATATGCAGTACAATCCAATCCAACATCCTGCTTTGTGGAATATTTTCTGAGGAAGGGGGCATTGCCCCAGAACTTCGTGATTTGATGTAGTGGTTCAAAATAAATATCACTGATACCCGTGAAATTAGCCTTAGGGCTAGGCCACACCAGCCCGTTTTAAACACGCATCCGATCGCATGTTAAAAACCGCACACTAGTGTGGTTCAATTGTTGTGGCCCCACTAGGTATGCAAATGTGTGCTGCAATCCGTTAATTAGATCGCTTTTGATCTTTGCACAATCGCATGACCTCCACCAGAAATGCTCTCAGGTTAACGCATGTGCTTGCGTGTTCGTTTATGGATCGCTCATGTGTGTTAAAGTGTGACCTCTGCCCTAGTCCATAAAGATACAGTGCAGCACAGCTCCTAATAATAACCCAGTCACATCTGCATTGATTTTGTCAATATCATCACATATATCAGGTGTTTAATGCACATAGTAACTGTTTCCTTTTCCACGTGTTAATTAGGAACAAAAACGGATATTAGAAATGGGAATTACAGGCCCAGAAGGACACGCGCTCAGTCGGCCAGAGAGGTAATCTCTAGTCTCTTTGTATAAGCACATGATGTTTTATGCGCCACCATTTTGTGATTCATTGACGTTGTTTTTACACCATACAACAAGTGTGTAAAGCTTTCTTTAAAGTAGAATCACACACTCCTATCACCTTCTTCAAATAATACATGGGACATTGGCTTTAATAGGGTCAGAAGTGAGACCCTTTGTCACTATTTGTTCTTCACCTGATTGGACGCAAACGTAGACAGGAAAAAAGGCAGGAGACGCTCTTGCTCCAGCCCCACCTGTCATGTTTGAAGAGTAAGTAGGAGTGTGCAATCTTGCCTTCCCCTAGGCTGGGTACACATGGAGGGACTATAAGGGAGCGCTCGGCCGGGACAAATGTCCGTTGGACGTGGCAAATTCGGTCGCGGTTCCTATAGGGAACCGCATGATCGATCGGATTTTCCGACAGGTCCGATCCGGACGAACGGACGATAGAAGTTGGTCGGGCCGGCCCCCCACACCAGGAATATTTTCGGCTAAACGACCGAAAGTGGCCCGAAAATATCTTCTGGTGTGTACCCAGCCTTAAATAAACATAGTAAAAAGAAAAAGTAAAAATGTATATAGTTGTCCTTTAAGACTTCTGCTTTCATTAGCCTACACCTGATATAATTGTTGATTGGTTGCTTACTGTATTATTACTAATGAAGTAACATAACGCCAGTTCTGTAATTCCACTCATATGAAAGGTTGTCAGTAACGTTTAAGGGGACAATGCTCTCTAGGAGCCCAGAAAATACAGGAATTGTGTTAAGATTTGCTGCCTAATATCATTTTTATTATATGACTATTTTTTTTTTTTGCAGTTTTTGTACTAAGCGCTAATTGTCAATACTGCTGTAAAAGATTTATGCTACACACTTTAAGTACATGGGAGGTGAGAACGCTTATTCCCACCTCCCTGTGAATATAATGGCAATCGGAACTGATCCCTGGATCAACCAGAACTATTAGGGAGATTCAATAAAAGTTCTTATCTTTAAAATGGTGCTAATTTTGGCCCAACCAATCAGATCTTATTTAACATATGAAGGTTAACATCTGATTGGTAGGGGCAAAATTAGCACCATTTTAAACGATAAGGACTTTTATTAAATAACCCCCATATTAATCCCTGTATAAGTATGCACCTCAGCTTGAAGACTTTGCTCTCAGTGCAGACATCTCACCCTGCCATATGAGGCTTCCGGGCAGGATGGAGAAAGGGGGTGTGGTGAGGGGGTGGGGATTGTGGTACATGACATCATGTAGGGGGTGGATGGAGGTGGAGATAGGGACCAAGGGAGTGGATGGAGGGGGAGTTAGGGGTGTAACGGGGTGTCACAGTAAAAGGTGGTGCAGGGAAGGGGGCTGCCAATTGCGGGAGTTTGGGGTTGTCTCTCGACCACCCCAGAAATTGGGAGACTCCTGCGACTTCCTGGAGGGGTGGGATACCTGTCAATGTCCACTTTTAAGTGATTTATAAACAGATTATAGGGTATGTTCACCCTTAAAACAATGTTTTAATATAGTATTCCCCCTGTCCCCCCACCCCAACCGCTATGTTTTTTTTATTTTAGAAAGTGCCCCAAACTCTCACTTACCTCCCCTCTTTCCTCCTCCGCCGCACTGCCGGCCCTCTGCTTGCGAGAAAATGCAAGCAGAAGGCGGGACCGGCAGTCGTGTCTGTGATTGGCTGAGCGGCAGCCAATCACGGACGCGGCTGCGGTCATTTAGTCAGCGGAGGAAAGAGGGAAGGTAATTAATGTTCGGGCACTTTCTAAAATAAAAATGTAGCGGTTGGGGCTGGGGGACAGGGGGAATACTATATCTAAAGGATTTATGCTAGGGGGAGGGAATCCTGAGAGGGAGGGAGAGGGAGGGGGAGAAGGCTGCAGTACGCATGCCAACTTCTCCCGGAGGCCAGGTAGGAGGCAGAGTCCTATATGGACTCTGCTATCCTCCTGGTGGGCAGTTTTTGGACTTTGGGGGGGACTACAGGAGAACCATATGGAGCTGGGATGTGAGGTAAGGATTAAACTGCACTACATGATGGGGCAGTAGTTGGGGGATTATAGTTTTGGGGGTGGGCATGCCCTTTAAATAGCGGCCTATTTTAGGACACTGTGCTGTGGCCTTTTAATTTGAAAGGGAAATAGATGTGTAGATATCCATGACCTTTAAATAAAGAAATAATAATAAAATGATAACACTTTTCTGCTAATACCATATGGTGTACAAAGATTCACTCGATCTGTCTGCGGCAAGCTAATTCAATCAGGCGATTGTAAAACATGTGTCAGACAGCTTTTTCTGTTGAAAACATCACCACATTTTCATAGCACATTAAAGGGTATGTCCACCCAAAAATAAACTTTTTATATGTTCTTTATATAATAAGCACAACCCAAACGCAATGTTCATTTTTCTAAAAATCATTTGCTTTGCCTGATATTTAATGAGATATATATCAGACTGCACTTCCTCTCCACTTCCTCTTTAGATGACCCTGAGCTGCAGTTTAGGAAAAAAAAAATTTCTTGCCTGTGTGTGTGTCTCTCTCTCTATCTCTCTCTCTGGGCTGGCTGGCTGCAGCTGTTGATCCTGGATTTCTTCAGTACACATAACTTTACAGCTGTGATTGGTTATGAGGAAAAGAGGGTGGGATCCAGGGGTCAGACCATTACTGATGCAACTTCCTCTGTTCTCACTGCTGGATGTTACAAGACATGCTCAAGAACATGAAAGAACAGAGGCAAGGTAATGTAACCTGTCTCTGTTCATCACTGTATTGGTCCATGCTGCAGGATTAAGCCAGCTACAAAGGTCTGTAACTTTTGAACCACTGGACCGATTTACATGCTGTAAAGTTTGTTTTGGAGCACTTAGTTGGGCCAAATAAATATAAAAAGTTAGTTTTGGGGGTGGACATGCCCTTTAAATGTAGCCTTTTCATTAGTTATTATGCCATTTATCCCTTAATTCATCTGTAGATAGAGAGTGATTATTTGCTCCTAAATGCTTGTGAAGGTTCTCATTCATCCAGGTCATGGTATATCTGTTGTATTCAATTAGATCAACTGGACTTGAAATGTAGTTCTTGAAGACGTTTCGCTAGTCATCCGACTGGCTTTCTCATTCAGAATGACTTGTACAAGATCTGTGGCAATTATGTACCCTGGAAAATCCCAATTAGCATATCACAGCCAGGTGTTAAGGGTGTGATTAATAGTGGCTAAGAGTGTTTATAGGAACGCCCAGAGTAAGGTGTTAAACAAGCATTGTATATGGCAGACAGTTGGTGTCGAACCCCCCCCCCTCTATTTAGGCTTGGTTTCTTTATTTTCACTAAATGGCCTCCTTAACACCTCTCTTGAACCTCACGTTCCTTCGCCAGTATGTTAACATTACAATCTTCAAAGGTATGTCCTTTATCCTTAAGATGCAGATACACGGCTGAGTCCTGCCCCGAGGAATTGGCTCTTCTGTGCTGGGCCATACGTTGATGCAGTTGCTGTTTGTTGCTCCTCCCCTACAAATCAGGATGCATCTCACTGCACGTCACCGCATATATATTTCGCTTTTCTTGTGTTTTGGTATTGGGTCTTTTGGATGTACCAATTGCTGCCTCAGTGTGTTGTTCGGTTTAAAGCGAACAGGGATACGATTTTTTTTGAAAATTCTTCTTATTTCTCAGAGACCCCTGCTACATAGGGGATGACCATGTTCTTCCTCCTGTCTTGCTTTTCCCCTTCACTGTTGGTATTTGTGTTCTTTTCTTTCCTTCTACTTCTTTTGACAAAGGCCCAGTCTGGATATCCACAAGTTTTAAGGGCTCCTCTGAGATGTTTCATTTCTTTAGCTTCGCCTCTGTGCTAGTGGGGATGTTCTCGGCTCTGTGTTGCAGTGTTCTGATGACACCCGCTTGTGATCTAAAGGGTGGTGGGAGTCAAACATCAAATACTGATCTGTGTGTTGGTTTTCTTTAAACCTCTACTTCCAGCTTACCATTTTCCTTAACTTCTACCAAGCAGTCCAAGAAAGCCAGTTTGTTGTTTTTGTACCTCTTCCCTTGTGAATTTAATGTTTTGGTCCACCGCTATTGTGTTCTGTGAAAGCTTGTACCTTCCTTCTGGTGGATTTTACCCCAGGTTCATCAACATATCTGAACCAGTGGCTGGGTGCTATGCCCTTAAAGGTATTAAGCGCCTGTGTTTCTACCTCCTCCATGTAAAGGTTGGCCACAATAGGTGAAACTGGTCTCCAAGCTTTCTTGGACTGCTTGGTAGAAGTTAAGGAAAATGGTAAGCTGGAAGTAGAGGTTTACAGAAAACCAACACACACAGATCAGTATTTGATGTTTGACTCCCACCACCCTTTAGATCACAAGCTGGGTGTCATCAGAACCCTGCAACACAGAGCCGAAACATCCCCACTAGCACAGAGGCGAGGCTAAAGAAATGAAACATCTCAGAGGAGCCCTTAAACTTGTGGATATCCAGACTGGGCCTTTGTCAAAAGAAGTAGAAGGAAGAAAAGAACACAAATACCAACAGTGAAGGGGAAAAGCAAGACAGGAGGAAGAACATGGTCATCCCATATGTAGCAGGGGTCTCTGAGAAATTAAGAAGAATTTTCAAAAAACATCGTATCCCTGTCTGCTTTAAACCGAACAACACACTGAGGCAGCAATTGGTAACATCCAAAAGACCCATACACAAACACAAGAAAAGTGACATCATATATGCGGTGCAGTGCAGTGAAGAATGCTCTGATTTGTATGTGGGGAGACCAAACAGCACTGCATCAACGTATGGCCCAGCACAGAAGAGCCAATTCCTCGGGTCAGGACTCAGCCGTGTATCTGCATCTTAAGGATAAAGGACATACCTTTGAAGATTGTAATGTTAACATACTGGCGAAGGAACGTGACTGGTTCAAGAGAGGTGTTAAGGAGGCCATTTATGTGAAAATAAAGAAACCACCCTAAATAGAGGTGGGGGGTTCGCACCACCTGTCTGCCATGTACAATGCTGTTTTTAACACCTCTCTGGGCGTTCCTATAACACCTCTTAGCCACTATCTAATCACACCCTTAACACCTGGCTGTGATATGCTAATTGGGATTTTCCAGGGTACAAATTGCCACAGATTCTTGTACAAGTCATTCTGAATTGAGAAAGCCAGTCGGATGACTAGCGAAACGTCTTCAAGAACTACATTTCAAGTCCAGTTGATCTTATTGAATACAACAGATGCTCCTAAATGGATTCAGCAATTAGCCCAGCACTGGTTTAAGTTGGAAGCAAAGGATCATGGTTTGGGGGCATATTTATAAAAGTGTACATTTTTCGCCTATTTAATAACGGCGAACATCGCAGCAAAAACAACGCTTTTTGGTAACCTCTTTTCGTGGTATTTATAGAAAAGTAGAAAACAAACACCTAGTGTCTGAAAAACGTGAACAGGTGCGATAAAGAGCGAAAAGTTTTGCAGCAAAAACATAACGCGTCTACAAGATGACTGCATTGCGAAAACCATTAGACATAGCCAAACAAAAGTAGCTCCTCCCCACTCATTTTCTCTAGCCACAATGATAAGCTTAAGCTGCTTGTTTAAATAGTGTTTGTTATCAATCAAACTTTATTGTTCCTGTTTTTTAATTTTGTGAAATTTGTAGCAAAAGATGAAAACCACATCCAATCATTACCACTCGGCTAGCCAGCTGTTCAATAAATTGGCACTATATTTCAATTTAGCAAAAATTGGAGAATACAGAGAAGAAAAATAATAAGTTGACAAACACACCTATTAACAACGTAAATGCGCATTCGAAAGGCGAACGGACAGAATGAGTTGTTTTAAACACTACCAAACAGAGCATCAAGCACACACCCTGAATGCTAACAATTGGCCTTGCATTGGAAATGCAAAAATGAACCTACTTTGCGACCGCTAAAACGCCCCAAGAAAACAGGGGGTGCGGGTGGTTTCACGTGAAAGACAAAACAGCTGATCTCATTTAAAGTCCAAGCTAAAAATGTGATGAAAAAGGCAAAAGAAATGTTACGTCACATAAACTCATTGTGGAAAGTATACTAAAATTTAGCGAAAAATAAACATCTATACCTTCATAGATGTGTCCAAAAAAAACATGTTAAAATAGTAGTAAGATCATTTGTATGAATGTGTTGTAATTTTTGGGTGCATTAAAGGGTGCATTATGTCCACCCTTAAAACCATTTTTGGATATATGATTCCCCCTGTCCCCCCAGCCCCAACCGCTCTATTTTTACTCTTAGAAAGTGCCCCAAACTTTACTTACCTCCCCTCTTTCCTCCGCCGCGCTGCCGGCCCTCTGCTTGCGAGAAAATGCAAGCAGAGGGGCGGGACCGGCAGTCGCGTCTGTGATTGGTACAGCCAATCACGGACGCGGCTGCCGGGAGTTCATTGCGGCGGGGCACTTTCTAAGAATAAAGTTTGGGGCACTTTCTAATAAAAATGGAGAGTTGGGGCTGGGGGGGGGAATCCTATATCTTAAAGGGTATCTCCACTGATGGAAAATCGTTTTTTTTTTCTTCTCTATATGAAAGTTCACTTCCCCCAACCCACCCTCCTACTTTTTGTTTTCTCAAAAATCACTTCTGTTCCTTTGCAGCAGCCAGGAGAAGTTCTGCTCGTTTCTGCTACTGTGCTGGGCAGGCTGTCAGTCAATGTGCATCATCACATGCATATTCATGATTTCTGCCATGCCCACTTGACCCCAGTGATGCCTGATGTAAACAAAGCCGTTCTACCTTCTAGCCTTTCTCTATAATCTATTCACAGGAATCACAGCTGATAGTGGGGAGAGACAGAGAGGGGATTTATAAGGTTCAGCCACACAGCTTTATGTAAGAAGGCTAGGAGAACTTGCTTTTTTTTAATCAACTTCAAAAATAATGCATTTATATGAACCAAATGTGTGTGTAGTGGGGGGGGTCTGCGACATTCCCCCCTCTGTGACAACCCTACCCCTCTGTGACAGCCCCCCTGTGACAGTCCCCCCCTTTGTGACAGGCCCCCCTATGACAGTCCCCCGTGACAGCCCCCCTGTGACAGTCCCCCCCTCTGTGACAGTCCCCCCCCCCTCTGTGTCGCCCTCCCTCTGTGACAGCTCCCCTCAGTGGGTGACAGCCCCCCCTGTTAACTCCCCCCCTCTGCCTTGTAGAGGTCCTGCTGTCCCTACTCTCAGTGTCCCTGAGCTTTCCGGGTTCACCCCCCTCAGTGGTGACAGCCCCCCCTCTGTTAACTCCCCCCCTCTACCTTGTAGAGGGTCTGCTGTCCCTACTTCAGTGTCACGGAGCTTTCTCCTTGCGTATGTGCATTAACAAAAGCCGCACACGTACGCAGAGTGTCTCGGCTATGTGCGAGTGAACCGGAAAGCTCCGTGACACAAGTGGACAGCAGATCATCTACAAGACAGAGGGGGGAGTTCAAGGGGGGGCTGTCACCACTGAGGGGGGTGAACCGGAAAGCTCAGTGACACAGAGTAGGGACAGCAGACCCTCTACAGGCAGGGGAGTTAACAGAGGGGGGGCTGTCACCACTGAGGGGGGGAAACTGGAAAGCTCCGTGATATTGAGAGTAGGGACAGCAACCCTCTACAAGGTAGATGGGGTTAACAGAACATACGATCCAGTGTGCTTGTTGCGTGCGGCTCTGATAGTGCTGGTAGCCATGGGAACATGACGCTAATGTTCCCATTGGCTGTCGGACGAAAGAGCCAGGTCACATTCTCCCTACTACGAAGAATGCTTCCGCGCATGCGCGAAACTGTGCACGCGCGTCGGAGTTTGTCTTGCAGGAGTGATCTATAATGACGTGGATTGGATGCCTGTAATGCGTACAGGCATCTGAAGCATTATTTCTTCTGATACATTGCTCTGAGGAGGCTGTAATTCGGGGTAGGTGTAGATCTATATTAACTCTGCTATTGGAGGCTGTATTGATTTTATAAGTGGAGATACCCTTTAAGGGTTTTCACTAGGGGGAGGGAGGGGGAGAAGAGCTTGCAGTACGCAGTACTTCTCCTATATGGACTCTGCTATCCTCCTGGTGGGCAGTTTTTGGGACTTTGGGGGGGACTACAGGGGAACCATATGGAGCTGGGATGTAAGGTAAGGATTAAACTACACTACACAATGGGGCCAGTAGTTTGGGGGGATTATAGTTTTGGGGGTGGACATGCCCTTTAAAAATCATGAAAAACTCCAAACATCTCAACAGACATGGTAAAGAGATGCCTTTTCGACACCTTCAAGTTCGCGATAATATTCCGCTCCATTTAAAGCAAAACCCACTTTTCGCGTTATGCCTTTTCGCCAATTACCATTGCGATGTATGGCGAAAAGGTTTTTAGAGATAGGTTGCAGAAACGTTTTCGCCACTCGTTAACGCCCACCTTTTTAAATCGCTTAAACTGGCTTTTTGACGAAAAACCACGTGGAAAGCAAAAAGTTTTCGCGACTTTTTCGCTCGTTATAAATATGCCCCTTTGGTCTCTAAGCAAGTTCTTTATAAGCAAGCTTCTATTACTATATATATATATATATTCAGGAGATAAATGTGGGACACATTATTTACATTAGGAGCCTTTAGCTGAGCACATTTTTTTTGCTTAATGTGGCATAAAACAATTATTTGCAACTTAATTTCAAGGTTTCAGATAATTATACTCATGCAGTAACTTATTGCTTTCCATCTCCTCCCCCTCATTCATTAACACATTTTCAAGTGTCAGAGATGGGAGAATCGTCAGTGACAATGATTCTGGGAGGAGCCAGAAAGACGTCTGGTTACTGCATCAGTATAATTCTCCTTTAAAGGGTACGTACACTGTAAATACTACTTAGTATCACTAGATAGCTTAGGCTTTAAATGTAAAGTTTTTTTTTTCTTTTGTTCTAGGACCCTCCTATACCCTACCTTTAGTCTTCCTCCTTCATGTCCCGTGCCTGACGTCAGTGTGCACGTGACGTTGATGCCGTGAGCATGTGTGCACTGACGTCATCACGCGCGACCAAGCACACTCGCGGTGTGATGATGCCAGTACGCTCGCACCGATGCAAACCATGTGTGTGCATGGACAGTAACGCCAGGCACGCACTCTGCACACACTTTCCCTGGCAAAGGGATTTGGCCGATCTTGTGGGGGCGGAGCTGAAGACGGAACATGACAGAAGAAGGTAGGGTATAGGGTCTAGGATTACACTTTACATTTAACCTAAGCTTATCTTAGCAATACTAAGCTGTATTTACAGTGTACAGAATCCAGTGGTCAATTGTCTTTTTAGTGTGACCCTGGACCATATCAAAGGCAAAATGATGCACTAGCTGCTGTATATATTTTTCTATTGTGTAATAGAACCAAATTTCATTTTCTTTCACAGCTTGAAGCTGAGGCTGTGTTCCGAGCCATAACCATAGCCAGTCGAATTAATTGTCCTGTTACATAACCAAGTAATGAGTAAAAGTGCTGCTGATGTCTTGCACAAGCCAGGAAAAAAGGTATTTCATTCATTTATTCTCCAAAATGCAGATATTCTTTTCTATTTGTGTGTAAAAAACTCATGTTGATATAACAATGATCTTGTAAAACAATGCTAATGAAATACTGTGCGGTGTCTGTATTTTGCACCGCAATTCTTCTTCTTCCATTATATTCTTTCGTTTTGGACTGTATCTAGAGGCATGAAATTCGCTACAGACGTGCGGGGCATATAGGAAAATGTGCTATCTTCTAGCTAAGGAATCCGCGGATTTCAAACACCGTTTGTTTCCATTGTCATAACCACAAACAGGATACCCCAACCCCCACACAGGTACACCCACCTACTGACCTACCTTTCCTTTCCCATGGAAGCCATACTTCAAAGGTAACTATAGTCAAAAACTAATTTTAATCAATCATTAAATTGACCAATCATCAAAAAGTTTGTTTATTTAACCCCCAACCTGACACAGGTACACACACCTACTGATCTATTTATCCATTTTTGTGGCAGCCATACTTAAAGGGTAACTATAAGTAAAAAAATAATTTTGACAATAATCAAAAGTTTGTTTTTTTTAACTTCCAACCTGACACAGGTACACACCAAATTAACTACCCATTCAATCATGTGGCAACCATATTTAAAGGTTAAGTATAGTCAAAAAACACATTTTGACCAATCATCAAGTTTTTTATCCCCCAACCGGCCATGAGTACACACCAACTGGCTTACCCATTCATTAATGTGACAGCCATATTTAAAGGGTAAGTAAAAAGCAACAATGTCCTCATCATTGCCATTATTGCATTTTAAAATCTGCAGCACAAGACACACATTCCCTTCCAAAATGCGGTCTTCCAAGCCTAATTCAAAGTTTATACTTAAAGGACAACTATACTCACCTCACCCTCGCTCCTCTTCCTCCATAGCTTGCATAGTACCCAGGGTGAGGACCTAAAATCGCTAAGTCCTCACCCTGGGTACTTTCCCCTAACTCCTGCACTACTTACCGCAAATCTGCTTCGCCGATCGCTCCATTCCTCTGCTCTCTTCCTGCTTCATGACAGATCGCGAGGCAGCCAATAGAAGATACGCTCTGCACGGAGGCGTGTCTTCCAATTGGCTGCCTCGCGACTGTCACTGACAGTAGAAGAGAGGTGGAACAGTGTGGATCGGCGAAGCAGATTTGTGGTAAGTATGCAGTAGTTAGGGAAAGTACCCAGGGTTAGGACTTAGCGATTTTAGTCCTCACCCTGGGTACTATGCTGCATGGATCGGGGAAAGGTGAGTATAATTGTCCTTTAAACTTTCCTTTTCTATTTTATTCTACATTTATCTTTTAATTTATCAATTAATTTGTTGTACACCTCTGATTTCATTTCAGTCAGTAATTACTGCTTTATCTACTGGTATACATCAGACAATTGTTTCTAATCACAAAAACAGCTTAGTTTGAACTCTTTGTTAAGACCATTCGGAACTGTAGTTTCTTGGGTATATATCCAGAATGCCTCCTTCTTTGGGAGATTTTTGTTCCTATCTCCTTTTCTATCCCCCCAGTCCTCGTGGCACTGGTGATTGTATATATTGTATACTGTATTAATATGCAGAACTGTGGGTTTTATAATAAAGAGGATTTCTATTTATTGAATGTATTATTTCTATGCAAAGGCTGCGGATAAGTTAAATGCAGGAAAACAAGGATCAAATATTAATAGGCAAATAAATAACATTTTGGAAGAAGGGTGATGGGGGTCCTGACAGTGGGGATTGGCTTTCCAGTTGTGTTACATCCCATCACCCTTCTTCCAAAATTGTATTTATTTGCCTATTAATACTTGATCTTTATTTCCTGTATTTAACTTTTATCCACAGCCTATGTGGATACTTTTTTTTATTAAAGGGTATGTGCACCTGAAAAATTAACATTGCCTAAAGTAAAAGAGCCCATTTAAATATGTATGGTACCTTTTATGGATTTTCTCTGTGTGCCCCTGTTTCTCTGATCTGTGTGCCATAAGATCCGCTTGGCACATTCCCAATAGCAGGCAGTCCGACGCGCGCCATCCCGCGCATGCGCAGATCCGCCCATGCTGCGTCGGACTCCTTGACCCTGCTCCGGCTGAGGGAGTCAATCGGAACATGTGCGTCCCGTTCCTATGGCTACAGAGACAGCCGCGAGAGCAGGGAGAGGGAGAGAGAGGACTGTCATGTGATCTGCCCTCATGGCCGTTTTTTTGCAGATCAGCTTATCCACTGCTGCGATTGTACCCGGTTATGTCGAGTAAGGTACTTACTGCTGTGGGATTGGATATTCAGATCTTGGACACGGACCACACACGGACACACACACACACGGACACAACACACACGACACACACACCACAACACAACCACACACACACACACACACACACACACACACACACCACACACACACCCCCCTTCCCCCAGCCACAGAATTGGCACACCTAAGGCACACCCCCAAATACGAATGGAACTTCTAGAGACTGCTGCAAAGGTAGAATGGAATTTTTTCAAAAGAAAGGCAGGAAAAGGCTTCTGGGGATGGGTACTACCCTTATAATGGAAAAAAAAAAATTTTGATTTTGGTGATATGACATACCCTTTAAAGTTTTCTTTGCATAGAAATAATACATTCATAATAGTAAATTCCTCTTTTTAGCATTACTTTAAAATGTTTTTGGCTGCAATGTAGAAGGTAAGGGCCATATTCAGTAACTACGGTATCCAAACTTCAGGAAGGTATGACCTCGAGCGATCATTCATAAATGTAGGACCGTGACCGGTATATCGCAGTCGTATTTACGATCGTAAAACATGTCACACTTCCCTTCCACACCACAGCCAAAAAACGCTAGTGTGTTAGTTTTTTTAAAGTATTTCCTCTCTCTGCTGGCGTTGGGTTCTGCTGGTTGTGCACAGCTGTGCCTGAGTGGACGCAAATAGCAGTGTCTCCTGCCTGTAACCACATTTTCAGAGGGTCAGGGGGAAGAAAAAAAGCCCAACATCTTTGAGGAAGCCAATAAAACAGCAGCTATATACAGTATGTGTCATTCATACATTCTGTTGAAGACAGGCCACCCAGTGTTTACAGATAAGTGCATACACATGTGGTAAAATTGTATTTTTAGCGGCATATGGTCATACATGCAAACACATACCCCCATCCTCTCAGGTAACACACCTACTGTCCTACCCTTCCATTTCCGTGGCAGCCATACTTAAAGGGTACTATAGTCAAAAAATATTTTGACTAATCATGAAAAAGTTTGTTTTTTTAACCTCCAACCTGATACAGGTACACACACCTACTGACCTATCCCTCCATTACTTTTGCAGCCATAGTTTAAAGGGTAACTAAAGTCGAAAAAACGAATTTGGACCATCATCAATTAAGTTTGTTTTTTTAAACCCCAACCTGACACAGGTACACACACTGTTACTCGTCTACTTATTCCATTTCTGTGGCAGCCATACTTAAGGGTACCTATAGTCAAAAACTATTTTGATCAATAATCAAAAAAAAAATTTTTTTTAAACCCCAACCTGACCCAGGTATACACACCTTCTGACCTACCCCTCCATTACTGTTGTAGCCATACTTAAAGGGTAACTATAGTCACAACATTTTTTTGACAAATAACCAAGAAGTTTTTCTTTTCTTAACCCCCAAGCTAACACAGGTACACACACCTACTGATCTACCCTTCCATTTATGTGGCAGCCATACTTTAAGGGTAACTGTAGCAAAAAAATTTTGATCAACATTTAAAAGTTTGTTTTTTTAACTTCCAACCTGACAAGGCACCACACAACCAAATGGAATACGGTGCAGTGCAGGGAGGCCCAGGCAACGTGTAGGCAACTATTGGGCGCAATGTACTGACTTTTACAATGTTCTACATTGTACAGTCTGTAGCATAATGAAAGGCCATGCAGGGTTTTTGTAATGTGCCAATTTCCATTGATTGTCAAGCATGATGACATAGGCTAACATTAGATGTTTTTTTTTTATTGCCATTAGTGGGCAAAATATCTATATACTAAGCGGGACATTATGGTGCACTTCCTGTGAAGACCCTCTTACCAGACCAACACATTATACTCAATGTCCTATTATTTTTGTATCCAGAACAAGGGTGTATCAACAATTCTACAATGTGTGCACTGAGCCACGACTCTCACTTATTTGTGCGTGCGAATAAATCGGGGTCGTGGCTCGGTGCACACATCTACGTGTGTACGAACCTTAGAAGAGTGCTATTTCACCTTCTCAAAATACTTGTACTACACACATTGTGATTCTCTCTTCCAGGTGGCTTTAGTATTCGGAGAACCAATTTGACTGCAAGTTTAGGGACGATGGCACCCACTACTGGAGCAAAAACTGGGCAAAGCTGCAGCGTTCTCACGTCACCCCTCCTCTGAGCCCAGACCCCCACGACACCGGACTATCTGACCTCCCTATTAGCATGGTAACATGAACTGAACTGCTGTATTATTGTTTTAGTGAAAATGGAAATTTTCTCCAATGTTTTGATTTTATTTTGTTCATGTTACGCACAACTCTATTTTCTGTGCCATATTCACTAACACGCGATTTGGAATCTTTCGATACGCGGGTTACCGTTTATGTACAGCTGCGGCTATACATTTATGACTGACCATACAGTACATGTGGTAGTAGACAACCGCAATGGTATTGTATAAGCCAGCGTACAATAATGATGGAAGATCGCAATCACAACTATAGCCATATCTATATCTTAGTAATGGTCTTGCAAATATTTTTTTTCTTTGATGTTGTGCTAGTCTATAATACTCAGTTGCCCCTTAATATCTAGTAGATATCCCTTCAGAAGCAGGGGACATTTAGAGTTATTTCACAAAAAGTGGCATATTTTAAAATGGAAAATATTTTGTGATACTGGACATTATTTTTCATCCCATCAGTAATTGACACTACTGTGTGTTAATTACACACCACCTGGCATTACTACATTTATAGTACATAGTAACAAGTAGTAATTAAGGTTGAATAAGACATACGTCCATCAAGTCCAACCTATTCACCCCTCTTTTTTTTAACCCTACCTAACAGTTGATCCAGGAGGAAGGCAAAAAAACCCGCAAAAGGGGGAAAAAATTCCTTCCTGACGGCAATCGGAAAGTATTCCTGGATCAACCAGATCTAATGTATTAATATCATCGTATTCTCAATATTTTTTAGTTTTAGAAACTTATCCAGGCCTTTTTTAAAGCTATTCAATGAACTTGCCATTACACCTCTGCTGGAAGACAGTTCTAACTACAGTTTCACACCGTTTCTCACTGTAAAGAAAACTTTCCTACCTGAAGATGAACTTCTTTTCTTTCCAACCTTAAAGGATGTCCACGTGTCCTCTGATATGACCTGTTAGTAAACAATGCACCAGAGAGTTCATTGTTGGCCCATAATATATATTTGTATAAGGTTATCATGTCCCCACGCAAACGTCGCTTCTCCTCAATGTAAACACCCTAATTGTCTAATCTGCCTGCATAGTCAAGTGTCTCCCTCCCCTTATTAATTTAGTTTGCCCTTCTTCTGACTGCCTCAATTTCCAAGATGTCCCTTTTGTATATGGATTCCAAAACTGCACTGCATATTCCAAATGAGGCCTTACCAGTGCCTTGTAAGAGGGAGAATAATATTTTTCTCTCTTGAATCTATTCCCTTTTTATATACAAGACAATATCTTTGCTAGCTTAGCCCGTTTGCTACCTGGCATTGTTTGCTATAGCTAAGTCTGTTTCTACCAGAACCCCCTAATATGCATTATTTGCATCCAGGTGGCAATATACGACAAGTTACAAGGTGTGTAAACCCACGTTACCTGTCTAAATACCCAAACAGAAAAATATGCCCAGGATCATTATTGGCAATGTCCGACAGTGATCCTTTATAATGGGTAAAAAAATAACGCTAGTATCATGATTTCATTTGAACGGGCAAAAATGACTGATACCGGATGATTTCGATACCAAAATAAAGCATGGCTATCAGACATTATCTATAGCAATCATTTTTAAAGAATAGTTAATTCAGAAAGTGAAACCATTCCGTTTACTTTATTAATTAAGGAACAGGGGTAAGAAATGACTCCTTTACCTCCCGTTCTTCAATTAAAGCAGGTGAATGAAGGTGAACTATTCTTTAATATGATCCTGAATTTTGAACTGGAATGAAATTCCTATTCCATTGACTCTAATAACCTTCATAAAGATCCTGAAGTGCCTCTCTATAATTTCCTCTATGAAATGTTTTAGATTGGGACATTTCCAGCCCTTTACATGTTATATGATTTTCTTATATTTTTTTTGTTTCTTAGCGGTGACCTGCAGGTTACAGGAAGTGGACATTGTTCTTACAACATTTGCCCAGAAAGCTATAGGGAAGGATAACTTTACTCTATCCCGGAAGGAGTCAATGGAATTGAGGAGCGGATGAGTATAGTGTGGGGACAAAGCTGTGGTAAGATTTGTTAGTTTGTACTTGCTGAATTGCTGCAATATTTGTTTGATTAAAGTCTTTAGGCTTTAGTTCTCCTTAAATTTTGAACCATCATTTTCAGCGCCAGACAAAACTTTATATTTGGTTTGATTACTAAAAGGATTGTGATGACTGTTACTCTAGCACAACGTTCCTGCTCATCCCCTACACCTGCCAGACCTGCATTTCATACCAACGAGATTTCGTTTTTTGCTTTATTTAGTTTCTTTCTCTTTCTTACTCACTAGCTTTGTTTATTGGGATCAATAAATAAATTGAATTTAATAAAAAACAGAATTGTATGGGAATGTAAATAAAATGTAAGCCATTGTTTCTCATTTGATTCTTCCAACCATCGGTTTTTTAGGGATGTCCAGACGTGCCAGTAATCTAGATAATGTTTGCATGTTTCTATGAGTACCGTATATACTCTAATATAAGCCGATCCGTATAAGCCGAGCATAATTATTTTTACCTGAAAAACAAGTAAACTGATTGACTCAGGTATAAGCCGAGGTTAGAAATTATGATCACTACTGCAAACCCTGTAATAGTAAAGCACGTATTGGTGCTGGGAGTTGTAGTTTTTAAACATCTGGAGTTGCAAGGTTCAACAAACTTTTTAGGCCAACAAGAAAGATAAAGCACCTGCCCACCTCTTAATCCCCCCATAGAAGAAGCACTTGTTCTTACCACTACACTGACAGAGGTCAGTCCTTCCTTGCTCCTCCATTTATGCCCGGTGAGGGCTGAGAGGAGGCAAGTAAACAGCTACGTGCACACTTGGCACGATGAACGAAAGATTAGAGAGACACTGCACACGATTTAAATGTAAAAAAGTGTATGTACACACCCTTTATTTTAGTAATACCTGGGTATAGACCGTGAAAGAACCATTAAAACATTAATATACAAGCAAATCCATAGTAGAAGTGAAAGCACTTGGCACTGGTCTCTCTCCTCTGATGTCTCCTATGCATTTGGTTTCCTACGTTTGCTCCGTATTAAGTAATCACTGTGACCTGAGTATAAGCTGAGTTAGCTTTTTCCTGGGGTCGTTTTAAAAAATATAAAACCTCAGCTTATCTTGTGTATTACGGTATACATTATAGCAATTGCACTTGTGGCATCTTGTGTTATCAAAGTGGCTTTTAAATAAAATACAATATACTCTGTATAAAAAGATAAATAGAAAAGACATTCATAAAAAATCGGAGGGCCAGCAATAGTTATCTCTGCCTACCTTGTTCCCCTATACATGGCAAGCTTTGGGCATGTGCAGCTTCAGTTGTCTTGATGCACATGTGCACAATTTGCCAGTGCAATGGGAAAACCCCAATGAATCAATGAAGGGATCCCCAATGACCTCATAAGGGGAAACCCCAAGGAATTCATGAACGGGAAACGCCAATGAACGCTGTTTGATCCACTTTAGAATCCATTGAGCAAAGCATGGGCCGGACATGGGAGACAGAGTTAATATTGCTGACCCCCAAATTTTGGTGAAACTTGTTTTTTAAGTTCTCCTTTTGTTAGTCCCTGGGTGTATTGCTGTTGCCTGCTAAGGGGGGTGGGGTGAAGTTATGTGGACATGGATCTATAAATACAATTTCTCTATATCATTTACAGGCTACTGGAAAGATGGATGATAGAATCAGTTTGTTGCAGTTAACCAGCAAATGCTGCTAAAATATTCAACCTTTACCCGCGGAAAGGATGGGAGAAATTGCGGTTGGTTTCAACTGGCTCATATTGTTATCTGGACCCTGACAGATAAAGACGGTGTCCGCAAAGAGCCTAAATCGGTAAGAGAAGTTTGCTTTCTATAAATGAATTGTGTGGGATAAGAGCGCATGTGTCCATGGGTGGTGGTGCTGGGTTGGGGTGGGTGCAGAGGTGTCCGTAGTGTGGTGCTTTCAAGTGCTAGATGGTTTCGGTGGGGGGGAGTCGTATGTACAGGAGAATGCAATGCGTATGCGGGAATCTTGAGGCCTAAAATCATGACACCTTCGGGAGATGTAACTTATCGATAACGTGGTGTTCATTATCCGCGTGCGAGTAATGAGGTGCACTGTACGTGCACAATACTAGGATAAATCAGTGTAGGGTCTGTAGAATTATCGATGCGGTGGGTGTTTGTGGGGGGGGGGTGGGGGGTGTGGTGGGTGGGCGTGTTTCGGTGGCCACCTGCGTCCTACTGACTCCTCTATTCCAGGTGGTAATAGGCTCTATGCTGCGTTTTCGTTATGGTCAACTGAGTACTATGACAATAAGTAATAGATAAACAATGCATGCAATTATCGCATCTGTGGGTTCGTTATCCCGCAAACTGATACTATGACAATACTAAATATATACAGTGATGTAATTTCGATACTGTGGTGTTCATTTACGCGCTGTCAACCGGATACTATGACAATCTATATCATACAGTGGGATTAATTATCGATGGCTTGCGGTTTAGTTATGGCTTCATACTCGCAGTACTTATGGAAATAGTAAATATAAATCAGTGGTGCCATAGCATTATCGAATACTGTGTGTTCGTTATCGTGGGGTGCGGCGGTGTGGGGTGGGTTGCGAAACGTGAGTACTATGACAAATACGTAATATAATACAGTGGATGTAATTATCGGAGGTGTTCCTGGCTTTTCGTTATGCGCATGCTGTTATTATGACAATGGTAATATAAACATTGGATGAAACCATTCATTATGGTGTCCACTGTCCCATCAATAATGCTGCATGCATGCCAGAGCTGATGTCACCCGGTCAATTAAATACCAGGTATTTACATGTGGCGGTAATTTTATGTCCCATTCTATATTGGCTATACAGTATTGCAAGCACAGTTCCAAACCTTACGCCTGTCCCTTGGTGACCCATGTTCAATACGCAATCTCCACATCAGTATATTGTTTTCACTAGGTCTTGACAAAGTCCCAGGCCGATTGCTTCATCTGTATAGCAGGCTACATTAGTCCCATGCAAAGGTTTTTTTTAAAGGGGACTTGTGATCTCACAAGTAACATTCCTAAGGCTTCTCCTGTACAGTGTCGCGCAGACGGTCGTAGGGTTAGCCATGTCCTCAACTCCCTCAGTGTTGTGGAGGAGACATGAAGTCCCCTCTCCCTCGTGCTGTGTGAAGCCCTGACAGATTAGGTAAGGGATCTACAGCCTCTTTCCCACTATGTAACAGCCTTTTCAGGCAGAGTTCTCACTCTGTCTGAAAAGGCTGTTTCCACAGAGTTTTCTGTCTGATGGGGGGTGTCTGATTTCCAGGTTCACCTGTAAGTGGGCGGGGCTTATGCACACCCAGGTGGGCAGGGCCACAGGGGCTGTAAGAGAATGGGCCCAAGGGTTTTGCCTGCAGGACTGGAGAACCATGGGTCCCGGTGGGAGGGGAGGGTACGCAAGGGGGGCATGTGCAAGTTGAGGGAGGTGTGCGGAATTGACGACATGGTTTGGCAAAGGAGGTAGCAGGGGACCCTGTTAATGCTGCTAGGCCATAGGTCGCTCACTGATCAGAAAAATGTAAATTCTTCAAAACTATGCAAAATAACCAATGGAACTAAGTTGGCCAAAATTCTCAGTGAGAGCAATTCATCAAGTGGTGGTTCGCTGTTGGATGGTAATTTTTAGACCACAGGTTCTCCTGTTCGAGCACATAAGGCAATTCTCTTAGCGAAATGGTTTTCATTTGGTTTTAAAACTCTGCTATGATCACTGTTTTCCCCTGACAGCTGATTCTTACACAGATGAATTTTAGCTTGTATGGACGTTTACATGTGGTCCTGAGGGAAGAACCGTCGCACCAAGGGTAGTTCATGGTAATGGAAAAAGGGTGAACAATGGATTATGCAGGAGTGACATTGGTGTGTCGGCTCTGTGTGCAGGCGTGGAGCATACCAATCTTGGGGGAAGGGATGGAGTGCCATGAGGGCACTCTGTGTTGTCATCAGCCAAGGAAGATTGTGGTACTGAGGAGGAATGGCAACTTGCACGTTAACCAGGCATTGGGGCGGTATTAGCCTCGCAAACGGGGGCCTTTCCAGTCGTATGATAACCAGTCGCATTAAGTATCAGGAACAAGGTGTGTTCATTGTGTATTACCAATCACAGGTTTTCTATATATAGCACGGAATGGATGTATTTAAGTTGTGGGTTGCCTAGGGCACATTCACTAACGTCGGGATTGGAAGGTACGGCTGTGGTTTTGTATATCCTAAACATTTGGGATTGTTAAGGCCGCATCAGTCCACTTAGCGATACTGTGTCTTTGTAAATAGGGCCCCTAACTTCGTAAATAAGAAACTTTTTTTTCTTCCCATCTGAATCCCTGTCTTTAGAATCAACATTGCCGTGCCTAGTATGATCACTGAAAAAGGGTCCTCAGCAAAGAAAGGACATGGCGAAGTAGGTGTATTGAATGGGAAATTTATCATAGTGTTAAGGAAGACATATATCCCAATACATCTATCGCTTTAAGCTTTAGTTTTCATTACATGGAAAAATGTATTTTTCTGTCTCATTACTATATTTAGTTTGTTTTTAATTTCTTCTAACCTTGATGATTCAGGATATTAATGATATGCTCAGCTGCTTGTTTGCCGACTCAAACTGATACACAATCATGGATATCATCATCCTTAGCTCTGCTAGATGAATGTACAAGAGGATTCTCTTCCACCACGGACAAATATTTGTGATGTAGGATGCTTCACACAGACGACTCCTTGGAGAAAGAGCTCACGCCCTAATCACAAATATAATGACCCTTGCCAGACTATTGTGCCAATCACCCCCACCCCAACCTTATATCCTGTTGTAACTAACAATAAAATCAGAAGAACATTTTTCCTACTGAACAGCTCGTTCGTGTGTTCTTTATAGTTTCTTTCTTCAAGTCAGACTGTTATATCAATTGATCACTAATTTTTGGAAGGGAAAGATAATTCCAGGACCTATTGGTCCATAACTTGACGCCCAACGTGGCCATCAGCTCTGACTGACCCCAGCCGATGCCAGGACTCCAGTTGATCCAGCAGATACATACGGAACCTATCAACACACTTCCGTAGAGCACAGTAAATCTAGTTTTTCTATTTTCTTGCCTGTTTCTTCTGTTAGTGTGGTTTTCTGGTGTCCTATATCGGCTGTTAGCAGTTTGCAAAGACCGGTAATTTCTTGGCCTTGGTGCATTTTCCCATACCTTTGAAGGATTATCTGTTGCCCTCTGTGTTTGTGGTCTGTGTTTTGTCTGGTTGACAGAACTCATTAAATCTAGACAAGGATTGGTATGTTACTATAGTGTTCCCGAACCGACTGATCTCGTGTGCTGTCTGTGGGGGGCTTGTTGGTTTGTGGGTAATAATCCCATGAACATCCAGGACATGAAGGTCCTAGACCGTTGATCTACGTGGGCTACGGTGCGTGAGGACCAAGTGACGTGCTCCCTAACTGACTGATCTACTGTGACTGTCATTTCCTGCGTGGTCCTGAAGAAAGGGCCCAAAAAGGGGCAAATAAGATCTACGTGTGCTACTGTTTTTATTGGTTTGGGTTCATGTTCTGTCGTTTGTTTGTACCCTTCCCAGGGTTACCGAGATAGAACAATTGTAATTCACGAGTTTACATATACTCAGGTTTTCTCTGTTTTTAGAGTTAAATCTTGCTCAGATCTCCCGACCATTCCTTGAGGGGGGAGGATATGTGTGTGTGGCTTTTCCGGCATATATGTGGGATATCCCCTAGAATATTCCACTGAACGTAATACTACTGAAACGTAATAAATAAACTGTGTGAGATTTTACATCTGTTTCGTTGGATTCACCAACCGACAAAGTAACTGCCTGTTAATTCTGTTTAGTTAATAAATCGAACATTGTCCCCGTATTTTCTTCTGCCATTGCCATGGGTCAAACATAGTATTAAATCATATGAATGTGAAGGGGAAACTGCATTTACACTTATTTCGCTCTAAAATGGGGGAGTAAATTACGTAACAAAGTATGTTAAACTTGCAACTAAACTTTACTCTGTCAGGACTGCTCCAAGATTACAACCAGAACCGTGGCGTATACTATTTCAGGGATAAGGGGGGGATTTACGAGACAAAGGTCCTCCTAAGATTTCAGAAGCATGGTTTAAGTCTCAAGAATTACAATGAACATAACTGTCTGACAAACCAAGAGTGATGGTAAACTGGGGAGATCACATATTTGTACACAAAGAGTCCGCCTCTCCCCTGGTTTCATCCACCACCAATTGAGGGTGCAATGAGGTTCTTACTCCCAGTACAAACATCTCAACGTTGAAGAGCCACCGCCCATGAAGCCGACCTCTGCGGCCATCTTATTGATTAAACCCCCTGTCCCCAATGGTGGCAGCCATTTTAATTTCAGACAACACCCTTCTTCATGGTGGCAGCCATTTTAATTCAATCCAGTTTGAGTACCATGATGCCCTCCCAAATACCCTTTTATTCATCAAGATTGTTCCATCTCCAATCAGGTTGTCACTCCTTTTACCAAGTATTGCCCACTACGGCCACTGTATATACTCCACCCACTATTAGCCATAGAGATGATGAAGTGGGTCACTCTCTTCTAAATTGATTATCTCATCCCCCTGCAACAGGTGGCCACAGAGAATTTACACACCTAAATAAATGACGTAGCTGACCAACTAAAAGACATTAAGAACAACAGCCATAGACAACAGAAAATAATGGACTATTACAGACAGACAGTCTCAGTCAGATGTCCCCCCCATACCTAATCCTATCATGATGTTAGGGGATGATTTGATATCGATGTGACAGCAGACCAGGGTGCAGTAGGGGGCTAGTTGTGTGGTCCCTAGAAAACCTACTGATAAAGATTTAGAGCGTGAAAAATTCATAATGGAGATACAATCAGAGTGCCCAATTACAATCATGCGCTAGTGGACCTTAGGTAAATGACACTGTAAGACACTCCAGAGACTAACCCGGCCCCAAGAGGTGAGAGAACTCCGTACAGATGAGTTAGGGGTCGCAGCCAACATTACGCGCCTACAGGATGATTACAGACTGGATGACTGTAGATATGCTGAGTCCACCCCCATCCATTCTGTCCAAGTGTCAAAACTAGGGATCAATCATCCTACTCTCCTGACAGTTCTAATCCCCCCAATACAACAGGGGGGGTGGGATTCATGCAACCCAGTCGCCGTTCCTGATGCTTGTTCCTCCCGCCAGGACCAGATGGCGATAAAAGAGGATTTGTAATGTTTTGCGTTCACACCCCATCCAGCGGCTTCCACTCTAATATCCTCAATTACCAAGATCCTGACCACCGCCTATGCCCACTTCTACGTAGGCTTGTTTGGCTTCCCAAAGAAATACTCAGGCAACTGGAAAGACCTAGAGAGTTTATGTTAAATAGAGCAGGTGATTGCTTATTGGCCTGTCATGAAAAAAAACGCATTCAATTATAATCAATTGGGTAACACCACAACCTATGAGTCTGGTTTGTCATTCTGTGAGCAAATAGATCCTGGGCAGACAGAAATAGCGCTGGGGCTCTGATCAGGCTGTAATCGTAACGACATCACACAGGACAAGATGGAGTCCGTGGAGATATCATCCGTCTGACAACGATTTTTAATTTCTAGTAATTTGACAAATACAGCCAGCTCACACACAGCATGTTTGTCATCAGCCTTCTGCAATGGATTAAAGGAAGTCTAAGAAAGGGCCTGATGACGGCACCCCTGCGATATCCGGTACACTACCCTCCAGAACCCTTGCAGCCAGTTGGCTAAAGGACTAGAAGCAGCCCTAGGAAAACCGAAATCCACACCAATCATGTCGCCGAAGAAACCATGGTCCCGCAGTACCACCTGAGGATACAGAATTAAATCGTGTCAGGATCAATTATAAGGCCATTTTTTAAGTCAATTCGAAAGACTGAAAACCAATCTCATTTCACATTGAAACCCCCCAAACAGGAAACTACCCTCCAACCCCAACAAGGAAGAATTGTTATAATTGTGGGAAACTGGACATCCTCAGCCGTGATTTTGCAGGGCCCAGTAGACAGTACAATCCAATGGCGCACAATACATCCTCATGCTGTCCAATATAACCAATACCAAACCCAACAATGGCTTCCCCATGCTCCTCCTCCACAATCTTCCTCCACTTCTCAATAGGATAATAGGCAACTGTGTCTGACACCCCAACTACCAATCATGTCTCTACCCGCCGAAGGATTTGGATTGGCACTCCTATCCGGACCCCTTGCTAAAGTTACAACACTGCCAATCCAAGGGACCCCCACCCCTACTATTCCTGAATAGCACAGGCCGCAGCCCCGAAGCGTAATCAGACCCAAGATCTACCACAACAAGCTTACTCTTACTATTCTGATGTCTGTATTGGTGTGGAGTGGATGGCATTCCTCGTTCCCAACCCGCGACCTTCCTTTACAAGTGGGATCCTTTTCTGGCTTGTTGCACGTTTTGTCGTCTCACCCCCTTGTCCACTAAAATCTTTTGGGTACTGACATCCTTTCCAGATACAAGCAAAGTGGTGTTCTTGCCGGATGGCTCCTGGCACAGTGTCCACACTCTCGACCAACTGAAGCTTCTTCTCTCTGCTCTGTTTCCTCTCTTGATGTCTATAGATTCAGTCTTGCCTTCCCCCTACCTGATGTGTCCTTCGTCGGATCCCTCCTTCTCTGTGGTCAACAAGGCCCTGAAGCTAGGGCCTTCCTGAATTCCCACTGTGATGGTTTACCTTAATGATGGACGGGGCGGCTCTGCCAAGGAAGCCTCAATACCCTTTAACTGCTCAATCGGAAGCCATCTCAAATCACTTCTCATCACCCTTTACTCGCAAATGAGCTTCGTAAAAATCTTATCTCACCGTGCAACACAATCCACTGTTTCCTGTAAGAAGAAAGGAAAGTAGGTTAACCCGACAAATAACCGCCTTGTACAAGATTTACGAGCCGTAAATGAAGCTTACATATTTATAAACTACTCCATGTGTCCAATCTCATACCTCTCTTTGGCACTACCTCCTTCCGCTCTGTTCTTCAACGTGGTGATTTATATCGTAACCGCATTGTTTAGTGTTCCGCTCCCCGCATCTTGCCGCCCCCGTTTTTTTTTTTTTTTCCTTTTTTCTTTCACGCATGCACAGAGCAATCCTGCTGTACATTAATGCCACAAGGGCTCAAAATTCCCAACGCCATTTCCAAAGCATTGACCTCCATCCTGGATTCATGGAAGCAATCACATCCGGAAGCTCCCTGTTACAATATGTAGACGAACCTTTTACTCTGCTCACCACACGTCCTGTCGCTGCATCAGCAACAGAAGATTACTCTGCCATCTAGCGGAGCAAGGGATACAGGCTCCAAGAGCCTAAATTGCCCAGTGGTGTCAACCCACTGTGACAAATTTCTCGGACAATGAGTATCTCGCAAGGGACAGGCCCATCACACATCCCGTCTAGGATCAAGACTTTACAAGGTATCATTCTTCCCCTTGAATAAACCGCTGCATGCTTTCCGCGGCCTTGTCTCACAATATTGCCGTTCAATGGGATCCCTGAAGCCTCCATCCCTTATGCAACCTCTTTACGAAGTACTGAAGACTGAGCCTTTTACTATGACAGGCAGAAGCCCGCTGAATGTTTCAACCACCCTGAAGGCTATCCTTCTTCACGGCCCCGGCTTGGGCTTCCAGACTAATGAAAAACCATTCACTCTTTGTCCTCCGAACGTCCAAGTTTACGCCCTGGTGTCCTTGCCCAAAATCATGGATCAAGAATCAAGCCTATTGGTTACTTTCCCGGACATTAGACAATGTCGCAAAAGTAGCCCATCCTGCATGAGAGCAGTGTTGCAGCGCATTTTTCTCCTTGATAAACATAACACCTCTGACAGCAATCATCCTGGGCCATGATTGCGTCCTTCTGCTTTTTCTGGCCCCCATGACATTTCTGCATACGCACCCAATCTCACCGAAACATTGCTTCATCCTCGTCATCTTCGCCTACAATGTTCTACTCCTTCATGCCGACAATGTTTTCTTCAAACGCTGTTCCATCCTTAACCCCTCCCCACTTCGCCAATTCCTGAGGGGGGTACCACATATGATATGAAACAGATGACCATCAGGCAGCACTGAAGGACACAATTTGCTTTGACCTCATGCAACACGAAACAACGCACCTCCCCTACAGTCCACCCGTCTCCACTTGAAAACCCAGACATAACTTTATTCGGGATGGTTACACGGTTTGCAGTGAATACAGCAAATTTCATGTGGGAATATTCATGTCACCACCGCTGATTCTGTGCTCCCAAGCAGAACCTTACCCCCACTTCTACTCTGCCCAAGAAGCAGAGCTCAAAGCTTACTGCGCCTGCAAAAATTGCAAATACAAACGCCTCATGACATCACTGATTCCAGATCCGCCCAGGCGTTGCCTAGACCTTCGCATCACTGAAAACACGAGGATCTTTGACGCCGCCGGAACAAACCCATTAAGATGGCAAATCTGTTGCAGAACTATGAAGCCCTCTCATACCCCGAAACAAGTGGCCGTTTCTGAAAGTGAAGGCTCACGGCAAACTCATCTTGCTGAAACCATAGGCAATCATAGGGCCGACAGTCTGCCAAGGCAGCCGCCCTGAAAGAAATACATGAATTGCCAAAGATTTTAAGGAAAATTTAAAATCAGGAGGAATCAACGAATCATTAACTCCCCCTTCTCAGATGGGCTCATAGAACAACAAAGATAAATTAAAAAATATCCAAAACAGCACTGCTAAGGAAAAAGAGCAGGAATTGCTAGAAAAGGGGGCAGTACTTAAGGTGGGCTGTATTCACATAAAAAAAGGTCTGTAACCCAAAGCCTCTATCCAGCCCTCGTCCAGTGGGCCCATGGACCCTTCCCCATTTCAAAGAATCTCATGAATAACCTAATATCAAATACTTACTTCGCTCCTGGTATACCACCGTTACCGAAACTACCCCGCTTCCTGTGCAAACTGTGCCTAATGCCCATCCAGGACGTATTAAAACCCTCCAAAACTCCATCTGGCCCAACCCTTGTATCCTTCCAAAGATCAGATAGACCACATCCAAATGCCAAATTGAAGATTCGAAGATATGCGTTGGTAATTGTTGACATGTTCTCACGGATGCCAGAGCATATCCCGTGACTAACTGACCGCTAAGACTACTGCAGAAATTACTCTCTGGATTGTATCAGATTCGGTGTACCGGAAGTAATGAAAGTGATCAGGGCCCTGCATTCACATGCAATGTTACAAAGAGATATGGACTGCTTTAGGAGTAACTTTCCTCCATCTCCCTATCATCCTCAGCGTAGCGGAACGGATGAAAGATGAATGGTCTCTAAGACAACGTATGTTAAAAATGGCTCATGATTCTGGGATGGGATGGCCTGATAGCCTGCCTTATAGCTCTGTTTCAGTGTCAGATACCCCCCCCATGGGGGAGCACAATTCTCCCGCCTTTGAGATCCTATTTGGAATGCAGCCCCTAGGTTAGGGTTTTTTATTTCCACGCAATTACAATTCAGTCTATTATTAACTATTTTGTTTGCCAACTAACACTGAATTACTAAAGAGTGGCCTGTTCACGTTCTCTCTTCTCTCCATATCCCTGAGTCTGTAACGTGCTCTTCACTCCGCTCCGCCCAGCGATTGGGTGCTGGCAAGAATTTGTAAGAAAGCACTCCCTTGACACCTAGGTTTTACGGCCCCATTCAGGTTCTCCTCACCACTTCCCACTTCATGAAGCTGGAAGAAGACCATCTTGGGATCCACGCTCACATTGCAAAGAAATCTACCCCTCGGCTGAGAAGACATGATTGGTCTATATATCCTTTTCATTATCTCCTCGGGATAGCTTTACAGGTTGCCGGTACTCAGAATGATGTCTAACAACATTTCTGGTTTCAATTCTTCAACAAACCGATACTACTGCTGTGTTTATGTTTGATTTCTGTATGATTCTAGATGCCCCCATCTCTGTGAGCAATGTACCTTTATAAGGGCAAACCAGCCATTAGCTCACTATACATTGTGTAACTGATGAATATTGGGGAAACACTGTGCGTATTGGGGGGCTGTAGGGGTGGAATAACGGATTGCAGATTGGGGATATCAGCCCGAATCTGCTCGCTCTTAAAGTAATAAGAATGGTGTTCCCTTGCTTAAAAGAATGCCTCCTAAAAAACAGGCCCTTTGTCTAGAAAGAGCGATAGACTTGTTCAATATGAAATACCCTTACCCTTGTTGATCCACCTCCACAATGCAGGTAACTATATATTACGGCATGGGCTTTTGTTAAGACGCTGTCTTTATATAATGTAGAATTTCTTCTAAAAGATAATGTAAATTCAGCAGAATCGAAGGATCTGAACAAAAAGGAGAAAAAAAACAAACCTACGAATCTTATTGTCCGCAAACCCTATGAGGCTATGCAAATCCACTTTGAAGAGACCCATATTATCGAAACTGGATTTAGGATGCCAATGTTTGGCTGGAATGGATGAAATATAGTGCCGTCCAACATAATAAATCCAACTGTTTCGTTTGGGGTGGGGCACGCCCCCACTTGGCACTGTTCACTTAATCTCCCACCCCAAATTGAGCAAGTGTTTCCTTAGCCTGTCCGTAATGTTTCCCACCAACCAGACAATTTGTGAGACGTGGAAAACTAATTACCCATTCTTAAACTCCCCGCCAAACTGAAGGTTAATAAAGGGAGTAAGGAGAGGGATAGTAACCTCTTGTATCTAGTAAAGAAGAGGGATAGCAAAATCTGAGCTAAATAAAATACGTTATCATTCATAAACAAGAATGATCCCAACTGTGAATGGTAAAACCTGCAAACCTGCATGTTAACATACGAGTTTGTGGTGCGATTGTGCACGTTGTCCCACGTTTGTGAATGCCATTCCCCAATGTTGCGCTATGGTGACGCATGCGATTGCACAAAAAAAGATGATTGCATGTGTTACGAAAATGTAAATGATGCGGGAAATGCAATGCATTAGAAATTGCAATTTGTTTTATACCTCTCGTGATTTCCATTATTAACTAAATTGCACATTCAAACATGTAAAAAACACGCTAGTGTGGCCTAGCCCTAACAGGTAGATGTAATATCGCAGAGACATGCTACTTACATGACCATGCCCCCTTGATGCAGTAATAATAGCGTGTCAGTATAGCAACGCGGGCGTGGGTCACATAAGTAGCGTGTTTTTAACGGCACTTATTAAAAGCCTTTAAATCTCACTCTACATAGTGCAAAATTCAACACAAATGGTTTTGCATCGGGTCCTGGCGCAGTAACCTTAAACATAACGCAAACTGAGCAGGTCCTGCAAAATCACTAGAACCCCCAACCTGATATCACACTGGATAGAGTGGGTTTTATCTGGATTTAGTGCCTGTTTTTATATCTCCCTATAAGGTTTAAATTAATGGAAATACAATTTCTTGCTAAAAGGATTCTGAAGTCCCTTTAAAAGATAATAGTAGAGTCCTGTCATGTTAGGACCTTTATCTTGTAGCAGGATATCCAGTTCCTCTCGGATTCCATCATACCAGCTGGTAATGTCCACGTGAAGAGAGTAATCGCAGCAAGATTTGGTGTCTGCTACCTCGTGCCACTTTTCAAAAGAGGCCAAAAGACTGGATCCAGGGTCAGGAACAACATGGTCAACTGAAAGAGAATTTAAATAATAATGATAAGCCTTGACCTTCACTCCTAAATAATCCTGTATAAAGAATAGAAAGATATAGAAACAGAATAGAATGCCTAATACACTGTTACAGGTTCAGTGTTACGATTAAAGAACTAAGCAATAGTTGAGGTTTGTACCGTGTTAGCCATAAGCGAAGAAAAGTTGTGATACCTTTAATTGGCCAACTAAATAAAAAAAATTAAGCAAGCTTTCGGGAGTCCTAAGCACTCTTTCTGTACCAAGAAGATGCTTGGCTAAGTGGATGTTTCATTTGATTCAAAGTAACTGCTAATATTTGCCATCTAAAAACTGGGGCTGAAAAAGGAGAATTGGTGGGAATGTTCTATAATGGAATGGTTTTATTTCTTAAAGGGCATGTCCACAATCCCAACTAATATTTTTAACAGTTTATTATATGAATTTGTAACCAGATATTTAATTATAAGTTCTCTTCTTTTCCGTTCTGGTAAAGGTATCCGCCTCCTTTCTCTGCTCAATGAGCTTTTCAGAAGCTTGAGCATGTAAAGTGGAGGGCACCAGGAGAAACAGCAGTGAATGGTTCCCAAGAGTTCCAAATGTACTGTGGCACACCGCTGTTGGCTGGTTGGCCAGACAAATTGGTAGGTGCAATCCTCTCAGCCCCCTACTTCCAGGGCTACATAACCAAGCAAGGTATCTTCTTTATTTAGTGCAAAAACAGCATACAACCTTTCGGGACACTGGGCCCCTTCCTCAGGTAACATCAGAGGTTAAGTGAAGTCTCTACTCACCTATGTGCGATCCTGATAATCTTCCCTGTTGATACTTACCTGCATTTTACCATAACCCATCCATACACCACCACATCCATTACCCACCTTCACTATAACTGTCTGCACCATGCCGATCCTTGGCAACCCTGAACTCTCTTTATGGGGATCAGACTTTGCATATAAAGGGTTTTGTTGTCTTATCAATATACCTCCTGTATATTGCACCAACTTATTCTATTACTGAATACCTAGAGTGATCCTTGTTTTGATTATGTACATATATCATTCCCGGTAGGCTAACTGTGCACTTAATAGGGTATCCATCTAATATTGGCATCCACCTACTCGGTTGCCATCCGTTCCCCCTTCTGTCAAACAGGGAATGTGGATAAGATTCTGTTTTATCTCAGTGTCTAATTGTGAGTACCGTCCTTGTATTTGGCTCACTTTGATTCATTGCATATGACTTTTGCCCTTTCCCCAACTTCCCTGCAAGTAGACTAGCTGTGTCTTTACTTTTGTTTAAGTTTTTTCACCATAGTAACTCTCTGCCGGTGCATGCATCCCAGTGCGGCCGCATTAACGGGAGGTGCATGTTAGCACCAATCAGAGACCTTGGATCACGTTACCAGGGTATAAATGGATGCAATATCCGGAGGCCTCCCCTACCTATGAAGTCCTCCATGTGAGGACGAAACGCGTCAGGGGCGCCACATTATGTGATTTTTTTAAATCTTATTCTGATCCCAGCATATCTGACTGAGTCCTCATGGTTGACTGAGCCTCCTCAAAACATCTCCTTGAGGGGGACATAATACAGGCAACCATTTTCCTGCCTGATGTGGTAGCTTCCATACCAGATGCTGCCTGTTATGACTCTAGGTTCTCTGCTGGTGCTTTTTAACTTTGTGGGATTGCACACACATTAGTATAGGGACCTAGACTAGGGATCCTTATCATTTCTTTGGACTAGTAGAAGCACAGAGTGCTTTAGCGGTACCCTGGTTATTCTGAGGTTTGGGTGAGCTGGAGAGGTCTCTCCCACCCCCACCCCACCCCCCTCCCCTTTCTATTTGGGCTTTGTTTGGTTAAAGAAGGCTTGTTACCCTGCCCTCAATATATATGTTACATATCAGTTGCGTGCTCCCACTTCGTACATCTTTTAACGTTGTATGCTTTTTTCTTGGTTTTTAATGTATACCTAATAAAGATTGCTAGTTTTAAAATAACTTTTTTCCCTCTGGATTGCGTCATTGGATAGGATAATAACAAAGGGGGACACTTTGTCTCTCTCTCTTTCTTCAGGTGTTACCTGTATCCCCAATTATCCTTCCAACAGACACAAGTTATCTGACTGTGCATCACACCTCTTCTTCTATTAATTTTTTTGTATGTGGACATGCCCTTTAAAAGTAAAGGAGGATATTCTTATGGAAATGTTATCAGACAATATACTGATCATTCTGAGAATATTCATCCGACAAAAATGTTACCCTGAGCACAATAAGGAACTGAATTTATTGGTCCCACGCTCAATGTGATAAGCATACAGTACAGAGTATTGGTGTGTATTGTCTCCTTAATTGGAGTTTCATTGAAATGCCTGAGCACAAGTTGGAAAGAAAACCAAAGAAATTATCTTATATTTTTTAACACAGAGATCTACAGTCCCCTACTGTTCTTCAAATGTAAAAAAAAAAATCCACCCACTCAATATAAAAATCTTCTCGACAATAAATTCTTAACCCAACATTGGTGGCCATGTCTGTCCATGTAGATTAGCGCAATGTTCTTTTCTAGATACAGTAATAACCACATGAACAGAACATGATACCATACGGAGTGTATTGAACTTGAGGACAACCTGAAAGTCTGTGTTTTTGCTGCTTGACCTGCCATTTACATTGTTCCTTTAATTCCTATTAGTATCATTAGAACTTACTGATCATTGTGGTTCCACCTGACACAGCCGCCTTGGTTCCTTGGTAGAAGTCATCAACAGTTGTCATACCCAAATAAGGTTTCTGGAGGTAAGTGTTCACATCGATCCCACCAGGGATCACCATACGCCCATTGGCTTCAATTGTTTTCACGCCACCGGGAACAATCAGATTTTCCCCAATTTGTCTAGAAGTTTCAAATAATATATTTTTCAATTACTGGCAATCAATAATAAATCAACTTTAAAGTTTATAAAGATAGTGGTGGAAAAGTTTTCTACTTTGTTATAAACAGAGATATAATAAAGATGTTAAAGGGTATCTCCACTCATATTGACATATTTTTACCATTTAGTTTATTGAAGAACAGTCTGACAGGTCCCGACTGACTCTGTCTTCTATGCGCATGGATCGTGCATGCGCATAGAAGACAGAGTCCGTCGGGACCTGTCAGACTATGCGCAGGGGGAACGAGCGAGTGGTTAAGTTCCTTACCTTCTCTCTTGGCTCCTGATCGATTTATTGAAGAACGGGAGGTAAGACACAGCTTTTTTACCTCCCATTCTTCAATAAATCTAAAAGGCAAAAATTAGTTATTATGAGTGGAGATACCCTTTAATGACAGATGGCTATCACTTGAGCCTGGGAAAAATAACATTTAAACTTAGAAAGGTAACAGATCAGCAGGCCATATTTTAAGTTAGACTTACATCTCTCAGATTTCTAACTAATGCAGTTTTGGGGTTTGGGAAGTGATTTACCTATTTACAATATTTCGTTTGAGGGATGAACTTGCTTTTTTAGACCATAACCTGCAGATTTCTGTACACATAGGCTATTCGGTGCTGGCCAAGCAACCTGTTCTTTCTGAATGGAGAGGGGAGAGCTCAAGTGTACTCCCAAAACAATAGGGGGGACAATATGATTACTCCCTGACAATCGTTAAGTAATCCGTCAGGACGAATTGGGAGCCAATGGCATCAGTCGGTCACAAGCGAATGACCTCTTCCTATACACCTTGCCTATTAAAAAACCCAACAGGATTTGTCTATTACTGACCAAGTGTGTATTCCAGCTTTATAAGTGCTCTGTAAAATCAAGTTATGTTAATTTGGAAGCTGCAGCTTTAAAAATACCATTGCCATATTTTTTTTTACCTATGTCCCTCCAGAGCCTAGCTTTGTGCCTTGGAAGTTGCTGACATCTTGTTACTGGTTTGCTGAATGTTAAGCTCCGCCCCTCTGAGATTTCCTCTGCTTTCTCCTGCTTGAGCCTCAAACAGTAATGCCTGTGAGTTCCGTGCACTCTCCTGCTTGAGCCTCAAACAATAATGCCTGTGAGTACCGTGCACTCTCCTGCTTGAGCCTCAAACAGTAATGCCTGTGAGTTCCGTGCACTCTCCTGCTTGAGCCTCAAACAGTAATGCCTGTGAGTTCCGTGCACTCTCCTGCTTGAGCCTCAAACAGTAATGCCTGTGAGTTCCGTGCACACACAATCATTACTGTTTGAGGCTCAAGCAGGAGAAAGCAGAGGAAATCTCAGAGGGGCGGAGCAAACCAGTTACAAGATGTCAGCAACTTTCAAGGCACAAAGCTAGGCTCTGGAGGGGCATAGGTAAAAAAAAAAAATATGGCAACATTATTTTTAAAGCTGCAGCTTCCAAATGAACATAACTTGATTTTACAGTGCACCTATCCTTTAATCTCATGATTAATATAAATACTTTAATTTTATTGAGTATACTCACTCAAACAGTTTTACATTATCTTAAACTTGAGAGTAAAAATGGTGGTACTTACATATTTATCTGTGCTTGCTTCATCATTAAATGTATAAATGTTTAGTGATTGCTCCTAATTCCCTTACCCTCCCTTACTCACTGCCTCCTTGTAGTGTCTGTTACATGTTTTGCACAGCCTTATCATAGACACTGCTCTGCTTACAAATCTCCCACTCCCTCACCCTTCTTTCTTTTCTAGAAGCTGCTACTGAGCAACCCTACCATGTCCAGTAGCCAACAGTGCATTTCCCAGCCACTTACTTGATGAGGCCATCTTCGAGGTAAATATCTGCATAGAAAGACTGGTCATCATTGATAATTCTCCCTCCTTTAATGAGAAGTCTGTCGCTCTGGAAATAAGAGGGTTTAAGTAGAATTAACATAAAAGCACAAATCAATTCATTACAAAAAAAAACTCCAGATATATAATACTCAAAGATTTTACCCATATGGTGCCCTTAAATCTATTCTCCTGTCTCAGGGAACCCTTACATTAAAGGGCATCTATACCGAAAAATACTGTAGCTGGAATGGTATATGCTGTGTGCAGGCTTGACAGTTGGTTTGTGGGGAAAAAAGTCAGGTCGGATGTAAGTGGGAGTGGTTAAAAGGAGGGGGGATACTGCTCCTAAACAAAACGTGTGCTGGATTGAAGTCATGCAGCAACACACACAAATCAGTAAGTGCTACTTACATGTATTCAATTATAGACTAAGATGAGGCAAAGTAATTTTTTCAGTATAGTGTCCCTTTAAAAATTATCACTTTATTAATCTCATTATTTCTCAATCAACAAAAAACATAATTTATCCAAATATAATATACCATACAAAAAAAAAATACTGCTTTAGCCACCTCAAATCTGCGGTAAACACAATCCAAAAAAGCAATCATTTTGGGTCAGATTATCCTAACTGAAACACAGAAATATGGAATAATATATGGCATTTATTCAATAACGTACCAACCAAGGTGGGTCCATCAATACAGCACTGTGCTGATATATGGGTCCCTTTAAATTTTTGCCCCTTCCCTACCCATTTTCAATAGAATTACTATGAGACTCCAAAGCTCCCAGTATTTAGGTCATCAGTAACAGGGGAAGGAGCTAACTTTTTAAGCTGTGGTGGCGCATACCTCCCAATTGTCCCAAATTGTGAAGGACAGTCTCAGGTATGCAAAACTTGTACTGCAATAGGAGTAGCTGGAATGGGGATTTTTATTGGTGTAGTCTCATTTCCAAGGGCAAGTACTTGTACACATGCACAGTGGAACTAGATTGTCTTTGATGCTCCTTAGCTATAATATCAGCTTCAGAGTAATGTTCCATGTGTCAAATAAATCAATCATTTAAGCTGATGTTGGTAAAGGAAATAACACTATGCTTCCTCGTCTCAAAGAAATAATCTCTGTCAGCTGGATGAGTTCCTCCTCATTGCAAGTAGGTGTTATATTTCTATGGCCCAATAACAAATTGATTAATAATCCATACACATAAAAATGAGCTTGTTTCTCTACCATCTTCCTCACAAATCCTTATTTTATTATGTCAACATCACAACCTGAGGTTTATAAGTGAATATTATCTCCATACTTTACCCAAATTTGTGGTTTAACGTTAACCTTGAGGACCCATTTTGATGCCATGAATTATCTATGGGGGTGCCAAAGCTTCAGTGACTCCACCCATACATGCCCATAGACCCACCTACTACAATGGTCCCATGGGTAGGACACTCCTAAAATATATGGCAAGAATCAACTAAAAGAAGGATACTTAAATGTAAAAACATTTACACCTGAAGAAGGGGGCAAACAACCCCCGAAACGTTGTGAGTGGATGTGTGGTCACAAATAAAGAATTATTTGATATTTGGAGTGCGACCCTTTATCAGGTGATACAGTAGCTCCAAGATCCAATACATCAGGCAAGATAACAAGTGGATAAGCAAGCCTGTCCATCCCCTACTGTCTTGTAACCAATCAGGCATGTTTAAACATTAATTCTGCACCACATTCTAATAAGTTAAATTACCTGCCTGAAAAAGAGATTTTCAGATGTTTTAATCCTCCCAGCATTCCTCTATAAGGATTCTGGAGTTAGGGAATGCTGGGAGTTGTAGTTTTCAAACATCTAAAGATCTACTGCTTGCCTATCCCTGGCCCATATATAATGCATGTAATGCCTGTCATCTGTTATACAGTATGTGCTGCTATGAATTTCAACGCTTTACCTCAATCTATCTTAAGGTGGGTATGCACTTTAGCAATAAAGGGACGATTCTATTGAGTTTGTCCAGCAAAAATAAGCATTCCCGGAACCGGTGTCTATGGGCCGGAACCGACAGACTATAATGCCGGTGAATTTCTGTTTGTTGGTAAAGTAAAGAGAGAGGTGATACCATCGGTCAGTGTATGGCCGCATGGCCGTTCTTATTGCAATGTGCCGACAGATACCAATATAATCTGTAGGCACATGTGGCCACCTTAATGCCCGTGATCAAAGATAAACAAAAATCCTATGCAATTTAATATGTGTAATAATTTAACATTACTGATCAACGGCTTAGCTTAAGCAATCAGTAACTGCCACGTGTAAGAAGAAATTCTTTTTATTTCATTCAAGGACATGGCTGCAGCAGGGGGTACATATGGATACGAGCTGTAACAGACTGTATAGTAAAGGGACCAGGGATGTAGGGATATGAGCAGACAGAGGGAATGGGATTAATAAATAGATACGGATTTGAGGAAGGGGAGCGTTGGAATCAAGAAAGCAGATAAAACTATTAGTAAGTCAGATAAAACCATTAGTCATCTAATGCAACTACAGCATAAAAGCTCTTCACTCTGATGACCCAAGACCAGATCTATGCTTGGATTTTCCTTGCAGTTCTTTAGTATTGAAACCCCCACCAGAATATTATAGGACAGGACCGGATTTAGATCTCACAAGCCTTTAGTCACTAAAAACCTAGTGCCCTTTAACCCCAACACAGGCCACACCCCAAAACCATACCTGATGTGCTGCAAATAAAAGTGTCAACAATGGGTGAACTAAAAAGGGGGAGAAACTGACAGTCACCTCTGCAACCACATGCACCCCAAGGCACCTACTGTGCTGTAAATCCCGCCCTGTTTGGGGTACATGGCAGAAGGCAGCTCTGCCTCTGACTATACAGTGAGCTAATTACAGCACTGTGACACCATCCCTAAAAAGCCCATCTATGCTGCAGGGCCTGGGGTTGCCTTACACTTATAACTAAACTGGGACTTTGTAATGTAACTACAGTCAGTGCCCAGCAGGTTGCACATTTTTTAATTTACATTTGCGTTTCTTTTCACAAACAAATAAAGATTTCAGTACTAAAAAGAGAAGCAATTGTAATCATAACCTGTGTTACACTGATTTCCTAGGTAATGAGGCTTTAGTTCTCCTTTAACAAAGCTCCCATCCTTTTACAGGCCCGGGGCTATTGCTGGTGCTTGATGATTCCCACTAGGCAGAAAACCATCACTTTCCAGGCTGCACCAGGGAGGAGGTCGTTCTCCGTCCAGCACTTGTTAAAAGGGAGACAAAGACAGAATTCCTTCTACAGAACATGTGATGTTCCCCCATCCAATGGTTTCAGTACACCAGTCAACTGTAATTCTGCACGTTAGTCAATACAAACATCGAGTTCATTGCATGAACGTTTTAAGTTTTGGCTCTGTTATTACATCTCTAAATAAATATTATTATATATCTATATATCAGGTATGGCCAACCTGCAGCATTCTAGATGTTTACCAACAACTTCCAGCACTGCACCCAGGGAACACTGGGAGTTGTAGTTTGCAAAAATTCACATGCTAGAATTTTCATCCCAAGCCACAGGTGATGTACAGTGATCTTTAAGGAGGTGAAACGCTCTTTGTTTTTAGTAGATATTCAGTCTTATAAAATGCCCATGTTAAACAATCACTGTAATAAACTGACATGGTCATGTGTCTTCCCACTGCTTGTACACATTGTAAAAATCACAGTGGGGCATCTACTAGACCTGAGTGAAGAGGCAGACATAGAAGCCATTGGCCTGATTATTCTCAGCTCCCAGCCCCCTTCTTATGTTTTACTCCAGAGCTAATAATAGATCTAGGGGGTGTTGTCACTATCATGGCTGCTATATGCTTCACCAGCACATAATCCTGTGTAATTCTCCTTGTTCTCTGCATTCTGTTACACACTATCCATTCGATAGATAGATAGATAGATAGATAGATAGATAGATAGATAGATAGATAGATAGATAGATAGATACTGTAGATAGATAGATAATAGATATATGGATAGATACTGTAGATAGGTATATACTGTAGATAGATAGATATATAGATACTGTAGATGGATAGATAGACAGACAGATAGATAGATAATAGATATATGGATAGATACTGTAGATAGATAGATAGATAGATAGATAGATAGATAGATAGATAGATAGATAGATAATGGATATATGGATAGATAGATACTGTAGATAGATAGATAGATAGATACTGTAGATAGATAGATAATAGATATATGGATAGATAGATACTGTAGATAGATATATACTGTAGATAGATAGATATATAGATACTGTAGATGGATAGATAGACAGACAGATAGATAGATAATAGATATATGGATAGATACTGTAGATAGATAGATAGATAATAGATATATGGATAGACATATAGATGATAGATAGCTACATATAGAGAGTTATATTATTTAGCATCATCTCTATCTATATGTATCTATCTATCTATAAATTAGACAGAACCCACCCCCCACCCCACCCCCCGTCTTGTGCAAATAATTGTTGGAACAGAATTAATCCCAAACCTCATGTCCGTCCATGTCCATACAGGCAATACCCTATGGGTCCCAATACCCCTTGACAGTCATTAGGGTGATCACATTAGAGACCCATTATTTACCAGGACAAAGAACCCCTCCCCCATGCGCTGTTACATTGTTACACCTAGAAATCCCCAACATTCCATGAAGCTGTGATTGGGTTCCCCCTGCTGTGTGAAGCCTATTACACTGATCTGTCAGGCACACGGTCGCTGTCCAGCTATACTAGGCTTTCCCTCTATAACAAAGGAATGAATCCTGGTGCTGAAATCCCCCCCACCACCACCAGCTCCTTGCAAATTCCCACCTCTTACCGTTATGTGGGGGATGCTTTTCTTCCCTTGGTAAGACATGATTGATCTCCCCCCAGGACTGGATGGTGTGGACACTATTGCACGAATCTACCGATGAAAAAAAAGTTTCCAGTGCAGACAAATAGCTTTAAAAATAGGAACCTGTCACCTATTCAGCTGCAGTGGAGCAGGGACTAGACATGAATAGAGGTTGGTGAGAGCTCCACCTACAGGCTGTCGAGGGTCATTACATCAAAGGTTTCTTGGTTTAGTGCAGCCCAGCAAAGCAATAGCCTGTAACATTCTATCGTCACATACTGGTGCACCAATAAAACCGCAGCCAAAGCTCTCCTCATGCACAGTCTACAAGACACATCATAGGCTGGCAAGGAATCTGTAAAACTGCAGACTGGGAGAGGCACCCTTACACATTCATGTGCATCACAAAGGGCTCAGGAAATGTGGCAGAAGCTGCATGTATGGCAACACCAGAAATTTGGTAGATTATAACAGAACCATGTCTACATTAACTCCTTCCTGAACCCTGGTAATGTGCACACCTAGGGGTCTTTTTCATGCTGTAAGTTCAGGTACCATCATGTGATTGCCTGCAGGCGAAGGCAGCTATGGTACACTACAATACAGATATGTAGTGCTGCTAGCTGCAGACATTATGCCTGTGATTCCTACTGCGTGGTAGTGATGAATCCCAGTTTCTTAACAAGCCTGGATTCGATAATGAACTGCCGAACGTAAAACTCTGTTCTGGTTATTGGAAAATCTAAAGTTAGAAAATCAAAAATTCCTTTTGAATATTGAAAATGCTGTAGAATACTCAAAATTCCAAAAATTCCGATTGTGTCATTCATCTCTACTGCACAGTAACAATATAGGTCTAGGTTGTCTTGTGAAGAACCACAAGAGAACATAAAAAGAAAATCCATAGTATGAGCCAAAGGTTTCAAGTCAATACGAGTAGGTGGTAGGGAGAGATGTCAGCTCTATGAGACATAAAAGTGGGCAAGTGATCAGGAAACCAAAAGTGTTCCTACCCTCAGTGTCACCCTGGGGCGCACTTAATTAACACCAGAAGGAAATTCTTGCATTGGGCCAGAAACAATTATTACAGAGCGTAGAGAGTTCTCTTAGTGGTACCTTTCAGGCTGTGCCACCAGTGGCGTATCTAGGAATCACTGGACCCTCCAGCAATACTATGATGGGGCCCCTATCTGTGCTTTATCCTCAGTTGTTTTCTGGGCGGAGGCTATATCTGTCAGAGAACAAATAAGAAGATAGGGCCCCTTTGGCTTCAGAGTTAGTTACGTCCGAATGCCACCCTAGGTCAGGGGTTCTCAACTGTTCTTAGACTGTACCACACAATATCTGTTACTGCACACCTGAGTTCATCAAATGTATTCTTACCTACTAATTCTTTTTATTAGCAGAGCAGTAGGATTTGGAATATCCATTTGTGTACGGCCTATCCGTGGCGTCCCACCCTACCGAATCTGGCTTCCGGGCAGGGTGGGGAGAAGGGGGCGGAGCGGACTGACGTGACATCAATGACGCCAAAAAGGGGGTGGGGCTAGGACAGGCTGACATCACAAAGGGGCGTGGTTATTGGCAGGCCACTATATGTGACGTAATTTACGTCACAGAAGAGGTGTGGTTAGGGCGAGCGTAACGTAAATTACGTCACAGAAGAAAAAAAGGCATTCTGGAGGCGGAGCTGCCAGGTAAGTTCAGGCCGCGGGAATTTGGGGTGGTCTCATGGGTGTGCGGGAGACCACCCCAAAATCCGGTAGACTCCCGCGACCCCCGTGAGGGGTGGGATGCCTGTTATTGGCACCTGGAAGTGCTGAAACAGACCTCCACAAAAGAAATGTGGGGGTAGGAATACTAAGTACAAAGGTGCATTTACATTTTAAAATCTGAAAATGGAACATATAGTTGTCTTTTCTCTAAAATGGTTTTGATTTCAGAGTTGAGAGATACAGATATAAGTTAGTATTTATTTTTACTTTATAGTAGGCTATAGGCAGCATACTTTAGGTGTTTTCATAAGGGGGGGAGAGGGGTTACAGGTACCCAGAATCCCCCCTTTCTGCTATAATGTTATCAGCAGTTCCGACACCTTGAGGTCATTAGAAAGTGTAATGGGTGTTAGTGAGAAAGGGGATTATATCAATGGGAGACAAGATAAAGACATGAACACTAAGGTGCATATTCAAAAACCTGCGACACACAGGTTATATCACAGGTTATTGTAAAGTATGATCGCTACCACATATGTAGAGTTGCAATCGTAAAGTTACGAACAAATGCTCATCAATGGGATTTATATGGTAATATTGTTTTTACTACAATGAGGGTTATACCTGTATCATATAACTTAACCCCTTTATTTCAGTTGGTCATGGTACTCCCTGGTGACTTCTAATACCCTTATATTTTATAATATAGGGAACATTATTCATGCAGCTAAAATTCTATGGTTAAGGACAATATAATGAAATGCTTTAAAGTGGCCTTTAAAAGAGCTAAAAATTTTGGTGGTGCACCGCTGTCGATGATAGTCCTTTCTGAAATCCCTCCCTTAGAATATTTTTATTGTACTGTAAAGTAGGGGAATGTCAGATGCTTTTACAAATCCTGAAAAACAGTTGGGAATCAAAAAGGGGAGGGGGCGAGCTCACCACTCTAACGGATAACCATATACAGCTAAATTGCCACCCAAACCACAATGAGACAGCTCAAACATGTAACACATACGTGTTATCCAGCCTGATGTTCCATTCCCTGTAGTCAGTCAAGGCCTTGACAGATGAAGCCACAGCCAATGACTGAACAATGCTGTTTCGTGAGCTGCCTCCTCTGCACATATGCAAGCTCATACAGCTTTAAGAGAGATGGGGAACATAGAGATGCATAAGTGTTGGTTTGGGAGGATATACCGTATGTTTCGGTTTGGGGGGATAATTAAGCTATATATGTTTTTTTAATTAGGAGGGTGGTCTTGCTCTTTAAAAAAACAAACAAATAAAATCTATTCAAAGGAAAATAAACACTGTTTATAAACTAATTTAACTATAAGTCCTACATACCTACACTTTGGTTAAACAGCTGTACACAAATGGCTGAATTCTTTCTTTTTTGGAGGGTGGGGGGGGGGGAGATATTTCTTATTCACACTGACAGGGCTTATCTATAATGCTTTAGTGTAAAACCCAAAAAAAACCAAACTTGGCTTTCACCGTGTCTGTGGTAAAACATTAAGATAATTTTATATAGCAATCTCTGTGCCCCATCATTTGTTAATTTTTTCAACATTACCTTTAACGTATTTTAATGGTTTAAAGGGCATCCATCATAAAAAAACTTTTTACAGTCATGTAGAGCACCCCCCAAACTTCATTTTTGCATTTTGTATAATTGCCAAAGATGCCTTTGAAGGGACTTACCTGACCTGGTGCCTCGCTGCCGCCCCCTGCTTCTGTTTCGACCTCTTTTCAAGCAAAAACAGCAGCAGTGAGGCTGTGCTCAGACAGCCACCCTACTTCCTGGTTGCGGCTGTCAGGTAATTAGGTGTGATGTGACGTCATGCTTTAACTGACAACCGCAAGGACCAGGCCAGATAAGTCCCTTCAGAGGCATCTTATGGCGAAAATAGTGTTTGGGGGGATGCTCTATGTGACTGTAAAGTTTTTTGAAATAGTTCACTCGAAAAGTGAACTATTCCTTTAATGCACTTTAAAGACTGGAGGTTAAAGGGTATGTCCACCCTACAATATGTTGTAGGACATCCCTGCCCACCTCCAACCGCTATGTTAGATTACTAAAAAAAACTGCAGAACTATACATACAGCCCATCGCTCCTGCAGCGTTCTGATTCAGTCCTCTGTTTGCTGGAACAGGGGCCGGACCAGCAGCCGTGTCTATGATTGGCCGAGAGGCAATGTAGAGCGCCGTGGGAACGAAGGGCTGTAAGTAAGTTTCTGCAGCTTTTTTAAGAAATCTAACATGGCAGTTGGGGGTGGGCAGGGGTGCGCTACACTACAAAAATAACATTTAGTGTATAGCTAGGGGGTGAGGCAGCCAGATGGGATCCAGAGGGTAGGAGGAAGGGGGGAAAGACAGCGCCTACTCTTCAGTTACCTGGAATTTGGACAAGCATTGCAGGAGAACCATAAGGAGCAGATGTAAGGAAAGGATTTTTTTAAACTATACAGTGGGACCAGTAGTGGGTTAAATTTTAGTTTTGGGAGTGGACATGCCATTAAGGAGCTAGGAACAAAGATAGAAGAAACTTATCTTTCATGCAATCCTCCACTCTCCCACTGAAATTCCCGACAGCTACCTGGTTCAGTTCAACTATAGCGCGCATTATTGTGCATGTGCGCTCAAATTAAACAGAACCAGGAAGAAGCGGTTGGGACCTGTCAATATGGCCTTGGTGGATCATGTGAAAGGTAAGTTTTTTCTATTTTAGTTCCTGGCTCCACAGAAATTAATTGAAGAACAAGAGGTAAGGCAAGAAGAGGTAAGAAGGGAGGTATTCCTTTAATTATACTTGTACCTTGTATAATTGTTAACAGTTTGATGTCAAATTAGCAAAATTTAATGTGCTTCTTACTTCCCAACTAGGTTATTAGGTTATAAACTATTAAAGTTACAAAAAAAAAAGTTGTCTTAGACTGATACCCCACTGCAACGCACATAAAAAGCGACGTGCCTTTCTCTGCGCATTTGCCATGCGTTTGTGCCTTAGGGGATTATGGGTAAAAATGCACCTTTAAAAATTGCATAGCCTATTGATTTGCAATCTGATCACGTGTTAAAATGCGCACACTAGTGTGGCCTTATTGGAGTGACCACACTAGGTGCGCTGGGTCCGTCAGCGATGTGATCCGTTGATTGGATCGCAGGCAATCACCATTTTTGGTGCGATTTGCATGCGATCCGATTCTCAAAAACGATGCTCCAACCAAATCAATCGTGACCAGCAAGCGTGTTAAATTGCACTGATGTGGCCTAGCCCTAATACATTACTTTCTATGACATACCATACTTACATAAACAATTACACCAGTAAGCAGAATGCAATGACAAATAATAGCCACGTTCCATCATACAGCCAGTTTAAACAGCAAACAATAGAATATCACTCACTTATGAGGCAAAACCATTATTTTATCTACCTGTAGCCACTGGATTGGGGTAATGGATGTCACTTTTCATTTTACATGCTCTGTAAAACCAATATTGAACGTCAGATTATTCACGCTCCATGAAACAAAATATTACATGCACAGTCTGGTTTTTTACCAAGCTGCAAAAATCATATGTATTAAGCACAGCTAATTGGCACTGTGCCCTTTGAAGACCAGAATGGTAATCTGCTTGTGTGGCGCTATCTTAAAGGGCATGTTCACCCCAAAACTATAATCCCCCCCACTACTGGCCCCATTGTGTAGTGTAGTTTAATCCTTACCTTACATCCCAGCTCCATAGGGTTCTTCTGCTATCCCCACCAAAGTCCAAAAAAACGCCCACCAGGAGTACTGCAGAGTCCATATAGGACTCTGCCTCCTGTCTCCCCTCCGGGAGAAGTTTGGCATGCGCACTGCAGCCCTTCTCCCCCTCCCTTCCCCTCCCTCCCAAATTTAGATTCCCTCCCCCTAGCGTAAAATCCTTTATATATAATAGTCTCCCTGTTCCCCCATCCCCAACCGCTATAGTTTTAATATCAGAAAGTGCCCCAAACATTACTTACCTTCCCTCTTTCCTCCGCCGCACTGAACTCCCGGCAGCCGTGTCCGTGATTGGCTGCCGCTCAGCCAATTACAGACGCGACTGCCGGTCCCGCCCCTCTGCTTGCATTTTCCCGCAAGCCTGGCAGTGCGGCGGAGGAAAGGGGAAGGTAAGTAATATTTGGGGCACTTTCTGAAATTAAAACTATAGCGGTTGGGGCTGGGGGAGCAGGGAGACTATTATATTAAAAATGTTTAAGAAGGGTGGACATGCCCTTTAAACACAATGGGCTGTATTTATAAACCTGCGGCTTTGGTAACAACTATAACAATAATTCCGCTTTTGTAAAATACCAATCATTACCATATATACTAGGGTATAAGCCGAGGTTTTTATTTTTTAAAATGACTCGAAAAGGCAAGCCTTGGCTTATACTTGGGTTATTCATTACTTACCTTCCATGCAGCCTCAAACTGGAGCAGTAAGGTGGAGATGTTGCGAGTGTGCACATTGGCACGTAAGTTACATGCCTCTTCTCAGCCCTCACCCGTCATACAGTGGAGCAGGAAAGACTAAGGGCTTCTATGGGGTATTTAGAGGTGGAAAGGTGGATTTTTTTCTTTTGTTTTATTGAACCTTGCCACTCTAGATGTTTAGAAACTACAACTCCCAGAAAACAAAGCATGCTGGGAGTTGTAGTTTCCAAATATCTGGAGTGCCAAGGAATTGGGGGTTACTGGATATTGGCACCAATCGCTAAATACAGGTTTGCAGTAGTGGAGGTAATGAGTACCTCGGCTTATACTTGGGTCGGCTTATATTTGAGTATATAGGTAGTAATATTTTATGATCACGGTATTGCAAACTACTTTATAAATATGGCGCAATGTTTCTTTGCAACTGATTTTCAATGCAAGTGAATTAAAGTTTCCTAGGAAGACATTTAGGGGTTCTGCTCCAGAGAGGAACTTCCCCTTTCAGGTGGCCTCATTAGACTTGGCATAAAGGCCACCAGGGTTTTTCCACCTTTCTTTCAATATTAGAACTCAGTCCTTTCTTTCAAACTACCTTATTGCTGGCTCTATGGTAATTCTATACTCACCTTACCCACTGTCCAATGTTCACCGATGTTTAGTACACAGGGTTAGGACCTAAACTACCTTTGTGGCTCCATCCTCTATTCAGTCTGCGGCTTTTTAGAAGCATGTCTTCTCATTGACCAGGATGGCAAAGGTGGAAGTGGAGTCGGAGCTACGAAGGAAACTTTAAGTATTACACAAGTTAGAAAGCAAACTCAGCGGTGAGGACCTGGTGGTTTGGGTACTTCTAATGTCCATTGGAACATGGTGAAGGTGAGTATAGTTATCCTTTAAGGTGCAAAAGTAACATAGTAACATAGTAATTGAGGTTGAATAAAGACATACGTCCATCAAGTCCCACCTGTTCACCCTCCTTCCTGACTCCAAATGGCAACCGGACAGTATCCCTGAATCAACCAGAACTACAGTATATGTATTAATACCAGTAATTCTCAATATTATATAGTATCCCTGTACCAAACAGAACTACAGTATATGTATTAATACCAGTAATTCTCAATATTATATAGTATCCCTGTACCAAACAGAACTACAGTATATGTATTAATACCAGTAATTCTCAATATTATATAGTATCCCTGTACCAACCAGAACTACAGTATAGTATAAAACCAGTAATTCTCAATATTAATAGTATCCCACTGTACCAAACAAGCCAAACTACAGTATAGGTTTTATACAGTAATTCTCAATATTATATAGTATCCCTGTACCAACCAGAACTACAGTATATGTATTAATACCAGTAATTCTCAATATTATATAGTATCCCCGTACCAACCAGAACTACAGTATATGTATTAATACCAGTAATTCTCAATATTATATAGTATTCCCGTACCAACGAGAACTACAGTATCTGTATTAATACCAGTAATTTTCAATATTATATAGTATCCCCGTACCAACCAAACTACAGTATATGTATTAATACCAGTAATTCTCAATATTATATAGTAACCCTGTACCAACCAAACTACAGTATATGTATTAATACCAGTAATTTTCACTATTATATAGTATCCCCGTACCAACGAGAACTACAGTATATGTATTAATACCAGTAATTTTCAATATTATATAGTATCCCCGTACCAACCAAACTACAGTATATGTATTAATACCAGTAATTCTCAATATTTTTTCGTTTTACAAACTTATCTAGCCCACTTTAAAAGCTATTCAATGAACTTGCCATGATTACTGCATCTGCTGGAAGACAGCTTCACCGTTCTCACTGTAAAGAAACTTTCCTTATGAAACTTCTTTTCTTCTAATCTTAAAGGATGTCCACGTGTCCTCTGATATGACCGATTAGTGAACAATGCACCAGAAAGTACGGCCCATTAATATATGTGTAAGTGTATATACAAGGGGATTCCTGCACTCATCCAAGCATAACATATCAATTTATAATCCAGGTGCCCCCAGTCTGTGCAGTTCCATATCCCACACCATATACTTCAGCAATATGTAGAAAGAACTTTCTACATAAATATGTAAGAGGTCAAATCTCCATGTAAAAGTTGCTTCTTCAGTGTAAACAGCTCTAACTTGTCTAATCAGCCTGCATAGTCAAGCTTCTCCATTCTCCCTATTATTTTAGGTGCCCTTCTCTGAACTTCTTCCAATGCATCAACTTACATTGAATCTCATCTGCCATTCTGCTGCCCATTTTGATAATCTATCTAGGTCACTTGCACATCATTTGAAGTTTCCAAAGCTCTGCATAGTTTAGTGTCATCAGCAAAGACAGAGATCTTGCTCTCAATGCCCCCTTCTAAGTCATTTATAAACAGATTAAAGTACAGAACCCTGGGGCACTCCACTTAGAACTTTAACCCACATAGATGTAGCTTCATTGACCACCAATCTCTGTTTGTGATCCAATAACCAATTCTCTATCCATGGACAAATGTATTTTCTATAGCAACATTCCCCAGTTTATACATTAGTCCCTATGTGGCACAGTATCAAAAGCTTTAGCAAAATCCAAGTATACTACATCCACTGCATCTGCTCCTGTGATTGGCTAAGACATCGCGCCTTAGTCAATCACAGGAGCGGATGCAGGTCGAGCCCCTCTGCTTGTCTTCTGTGCATGGGAAAGGCAAGGGAACGAGGGCTGGTAAGTACATTTGGGAAGAGCTTTTAGACATATAAACCTCCCGAGGTTGAGGGTTGTGCCCATTTCCTGCAAAATATTACATTTTTGTTTGGGGGGTAGACATACCCTTTAAACTTGCTTTGTTCTGCTATCCGTATATATTTAATTTTTATTTTAGCTACTTTAATTGCTTTCTTGCACTCTTTATTACAGCTTTTATACTTCCCGTAAGCCTGTTTTGTTTCCACTGATTTCAAAATTTTAAGTCTTTTTTTTTTTTTGTATTTCCCTTTTTACCTGGGCATTAAGCCAGACAGAAGTGGACCTAATTTTCTTACACTTGTTCCCTAAAGGTACAAATTTAGAAATATAATAGTTGAATACCCCTTTAAAAGTGGTCAAATCCCCCTGTCTATGAGCAGGAGTTATTCCTTAAAAAATTATCTTTCCTAAAGTTAAAGGTTTTGTTAACATAGTACACTTTAGTTTTTTTGCAACCTATACTAAAGCATACTTCCCAACATATGGAAAAGTAAAAGAGGGACAGAAGCAGAATGTTTTAAAGGGCATATCCACTCCCAAAACTATAATTTCACCCACTACTGGCCCCACTCTGTAGTGCATAAAAATCCTTACCTTACATTCCAGCTTCAAATGGCTGCCCTGCTATGCCCCTCCAAAGTCCCAAAAACTGTCCATATAGGACTCTGCCTCCTGTCTCTCCTCCGGGAGAATTTTGTCATGCGCACTGCAACCATTCTCCCCCTCCCTCTCCCTCCCGTTTTGCTCTCCCTCCCCCTAGCTACAAATCCCTTTGGTATAGTGTAGGTCTTCCTCCCCCAGCCCCAACCGCTATAATAGATTTTACAGAAACTCCCCTGAACTCTACTTACCTTACCTCTCTCCCCCGGCGTTCTCCACTCCACTCTGAAAAATGTATTACAGCGGTTGGGGCTGGGGGAGGAAGCCCTACCATATACCAAAACATTTTTAAAGGGGTGGACATGCCCTTTAAAGACACACCCACATTTCAAAAGTCCCAACCACTTTATTTAGGTTACGCCCATATTAAAGACCACTATTCCCATAAAACACTGGGGCAGACCCATTCACAAATACTATAGTAAGCCTGCAGTGAGTGCTGGTTTACTTTAGATGGTACAGGGATTAAAGAGGTGATCCTTCACTAGACCACAAGACATGTATGGGAGAACACCTCCCATACATATGAGTAACCTCATATTACCCATTTTGGAATCATTAACCTCATATTCGCCAAACAGTCACACTAATAAGTTCTGTAATCGTTGCACTCTGCATTACACTTTGGGTAATGGGGTTAATTTAACAGTGGTGCAGACAGTGTGCTATTGTAGGACCCCAATAACCCCCTCCCCAGAGACAGAGTGTACAGTACAGTGAGAGCCACACTGACAGTAAAAGACCCAGAATGTGTCAATCTGCATTCTGCGCATACCAGAGAGTGGATCTTTTAGTCAGTATCTCTCCCGTGGCCTTTCATGCAGTAAATTATTGGACTTCGGGTTGGGAACTTGCAGGCACGTCCTTTTCTGGGGTCTTCGACATTCTCGCTCACAGCATCACTCACTGCCACTGCCTCAATCATCATGCAGTTGCACGCTAGCAAATTTATTTGACATAATGGGCAGTGACTTGAAGTTGGACTTTTGATTGGCTGCTTCCTTTTCCACCAGAGCAGCAAACCAGATCCTGGGGCAAATTAAAGGGCATGTCCACCCCCAAAACTATAATCCCCCCCACTACTGGCCCCATCATGTAGTGTAGTTTAATCCTTACCTCACATCCCAGCTCCATCTGGTTCTCCTGTAGTCCCCCCTCAAAGTCCCAAAAACTGCCCACCAGGAGGATAGCAGAGTCCATATAGGACTCTGCCTCCTACCTGGCCTCCGGGAGAAGTTTGGCATGCGTAAAAACATAATTTTAAGAAAGTGACCAGAACTCTACTTACCTTCCCTCTCTCCACCGGCATTCTGAGAAGCCGGCAGCCGCGTCCGTGATTGGCTGCCTCTCAGCCAATAACGGATGCAGCTGCCGGTCCCGCCCCCTGTTTGCAGTGTCTTGCAAGCAGAAGGCTGGGCTGGGCGTCGGAGGAGAGAGGGAAGGTAAGTAAAGATCTGGTCACTTTCTTAAATTATTTTTATGGCGGTTGGGGCTGGGGGAACCTATTCTATTAGTGGCTGAAAGTTTTTAAAAAGGGTGGACATGCCCTTTAAAAAAACTTTATTTACACAGCATGACAGCGGGATTTATTGTGTGGCACACGGGACAGGGGGAATCCCATTATAATGCGGGAGAATCCCCCGAAATCCGGGATGGTTGTGAGCTATGTAAATGACACTATATTATGATCACTATTCCCTAAGCTTCCCATTACCTTCACCTCCAAATTGAGCTCAGGGTTATTAGATATCACCAGATCCAACAACGCATCCTGTCTAGTAGGAACTTCTACCATCTGAAAAGAAAACTTCAGGTGCTGGCAGTTCCCTTAAGCTAGGTACACACAGTGCCAATAAAGCCCAATACCGTTGGATCCGACGGTATCGGGCTTTATCCGTACTGTGTATACTGTGTGTTCCAAACAAGCGAGCGGCTGCCGAACCATCGGGTAAGCCAATCGCTCATTCGGGAAAGAGAGAAAGTTTCCCTCTGACGCGGTAGACTCCCTATAGGGAGAATCTAACAGGTAACCAGCGGTAGAGGTGCACTCTTTCCCAATCACTGGGTGCAGATGCCTCAAATGTTTTTTCCCTCAAAACCAAAGGTATCACAGGAAATAAAAGAACTGAGGGTCGCACTCCAAATAAATTATAGGTTTAACGTTTTGGGACACCTTACACCCCCGAAACGTTGTGTTTTGTGTGATGTGTGGTTCACAATAAACCTATAATTTATTTGGAGTGCGACCCTCAGTTCTTTTATTCCCTATAGAGGGAGTTTGCTGTGGCAGAGGGAAACACACAGTCCCGAGCTTTCTCCCTATGCTGTGCATAGGGGGAGCGCTCGGGACTGTGTGTAGCCCAATCTTTGAAAAATGACAGACAGGATCCTGTCTGACATCTTTCAAATATCTGGCATGTGTGTACCCAGCTTAACTCCAATCTATGAGAGGCTAATTGAAATCCCCCATAACCAGAACATGCCCCATACCAGCAGCTTCGCCAACTGCATATAGAGATTATTTCTACATCCTCACTGACAATTGTTGGTATATATTTGTTGGTATTATAATTACACAGAAGTTTGGATTCCCCCTCCCTTCCCAACTTAAATATTGTGTTATCAAAAGGGAAATTACCATATACCGGTACTCACTAAGATAACCTGCTTGAAATAAGGAATAGGGAGAATAAGACAGATTCATCTTTATATGTGTTCTCACATGGTAACTGCAGTTGTTTTACCTACCTCCTAAGACCGTCCAGGCCGATAACAATTCCCTGTTCATCATATTAGTTAAGGTCAGTAATAATAACATAGTAAACTAGAAAAGTACATTGCATGGTTGTCCTTTAATTTTGTATCTTTATAATCATTGCACTACACTGTCACTAAAATCTATACTTAACCTCAAACCGAGCCCTTGGTACTCATTTTTCTTTTCATCCTAATGTTCCTGACTAAAAACCACTTTTAATGCCAATTACCCTATAGGTTCTACTGGTGATGTGCATAACAGGAAGTAGGAGCAAGATGACATGTTAACCTGTTTTAGGCCCAAATGGCAATACATCAATAACAGGAAACTGCTAATACTAAAGGATGCTAGAAACAGGCAAGAAATATGTTGTCTTACAAATCTATCTGTATGTCTATTTATTATCTATCTATCTATCTATCTATCTGTCTGTCTGTCTGTCTGTCTGTCTGTATGTATGTCTGTCTGCCTGTCTATCTATCTATGTACCATCTATCTATCTACAGCATCTATCTATATCTATCTATCTATCTATCTATCTATCTATCTATCTATCTATTATATTTATGTTGTCTTACAAATCTATCTGTATGTCTATTTATTATCTATCTATCTATCTGTCTGTTTGTCTGTCTGTCTGTCTATCTATCTACAGCATCTATTATATTTATCTATCTACAGCATTTATCTATCTATCTATCTATCTATCTATCTATCTATCTATCTATCTATCTATCTACAGTATCTATCTATCTATCTATTACTCTATCTGTCTATCACTCTATCTATCCTATCTACATCTATCTATCTATCTATCTATCACTATATCTATCTATCATCTATCTATCTATCAATCACTCTATCTATCTATCTATCTATCTATCTATCTATCTATCTGTTTGTCTGTCTATCTATCTATCTATCTATCTATCTATCTATCTACAGCATCTATCTATCTATCTACAGTATCTATCTATCTATCTACAGTATCTATCTATCTATCTATCTATTACTCTATCTATCACTCTATCTATCTATCTATCTATCTATCTATCTATCTATCTATCTATCTATCTATCTATCTATCTACAGTATCTATCTATCTATCTATCTATCTATCACTCTATCACTCTATCTATCTATCTATCAAATCAAATCAAACCAAAAAGGGCTTTATTGGCAGGATCAATTTACATTTTGACATTGCCAAATCAAACAAAAAATAATAAAATAATAAAACATGTTAGTATTAGAGGTTCACGGTAGGGGGACATGGGTATCAATGGATAATTAATATATGGAAAGTACTATAAAGGGTATATTGGGTTTTAGTCTTTAAGTCGATTGGGGAAGGATAAAGGGATAATTGGGCAGGTAATCCTTGGACATTGAGTTCATTTATGCTCCTCTCAGTCTGTGACATGCCGTTACATAGTGTGCCCCAATATTTACTGTGGCTTCCTCCTCTCCCAGCAGGATATAGAGTTTTCTCTCTCCATCTAAGTAGTTGAAGTCTGGGATAAAGTCCGACATCATCTTGAAATGGGGGTCCCGTATTGTTTTGTATTTGGGGCAGTGTAGAAGGAAGTGGGTTTCATCTTCTAAGGTTCCCTGGTCACAGTGCTGGCACAGTCTGTTCTCTCTTGGTTTATATGTCTGTCTGTGTCGGCCAGATTCTATTTCTAGGCTGTGTGCACTCAATCTGTAGAGACTCAGGACTTGTCTCTCTTTAGGGTTTGTGATAATCTCCAGGTAGGGGGCCAGTTTGTAGTCTCTGTCCAGTGCCTGGTATATAGTAAGTTTCTGGGACTTTTTTATTTCTTTCTTCCATTCATCCATGTAGTCCAATTGGCTCTTGGTTATGGCTGCTGTGATTTGAGGTTTAGACAGGCTCTGTGGATGTGGGTTTGATGTTAGTAGGGAGCTGATGAGTTGTTTCAGTGCACATGGCTTTTCTTGATCTTTGTTGTGTATTGAGGCTTTATGATGGTAAGAGTTGGGGCTACTATTCTGTAGGTGAGCCCAGAATGATAGGGCCCTTTTTTGCATCTCAAGCAGTAATGGGAATCTGCCAAGCTCAGCCCGACAAGCGCTGTTTGATGTACTGCGATGGACCTGGAGGAGGTGCTTACAGAATTCGAGATGGAGTATTTCTGGTGGGCCAGATTCCCATTTTGATTGGTCTGAATAGGAGACAGGGCCCCATACTTCACTGCCATAGAGTAGGATTGGGAAAATGACACTGTCAAAGATTTTAAGCCAGACTTTTACCGGTGGTTTGAGGTGATACAGTTGTTTTCTTATTGCATAGCAGGTTTGGCTGGCTTTTGCTTTCAAAGTCTCTATAGCTGCCCTAAAGCTCCCAGAATGGTTGATCTCCAGGCCGAGATAAGTATATTTCTCTGTTCTGCTGAGTATCTCGTTATTCAAAGTGAATGAAGGGTCGTGTGTTGATTTTTTGTTTTTCTTCTGGAACATCATAATTTTCGTTTTATTTGGATTTATGGGAAGTGCCCAGATTGCGCTGAATTTCTCCAGGATGGCTAGACTGTCTTGTAGGCCACTCTCTGTTGGTGATAGCAGTAAGAGGTTATCTGCGTAGAGCAGGAATTTTACATTGGTGTCATGTAGAGTAAGTCCTGGTGCTGATGAGGTTTCTAGAGCTGCTGCCAGTTGGTTGATGTATATGTTAAAGAGAGTTGGACTCAGACTACATCCTTGTCTGACTCCCCGACCTTGCAGGAAGTATGAAGTTCTTTTCCCATTCACTTTTACACTGCATTTATTACCAGTATAAAGGCTCTTGATGACATCATATGTTTTTCCACCTATTCCACTCTCCAAAAGTTTTAGGAATAGGCCTGGGTGCCACACTGCATCAAATGCCTTTTTAAAAGCAGGCAAATATTTTCCCATTCCTTGTGTTGTGGACATGATGATTTATGAGTCTGTGCAAAGTATAGATGTGATCAGTGGTACGATGGTTTGGTAAGAACCCAGCTTGGCTTTTGCTGAGAATGTTATGTTGTGTGAGGAAAGTAATGATTCTCTTATTTAGAATGCTGTTATACAGTTTTCCAAGTACACTGCTCACACAGATGCCTCTGTAGTTGGCTGGATCAACTACCAGTCTCCACTTTTGTGGATTGGTGTTATCAGACCTTGATTCCAGACTTCAGGAAAGTGCCCAACATATAGGACTAGGTTAAATAGTTTGGATATTGCAGTATGTATTTCAGGGGAGCTGTATTTGATCATTTCGGGTAGAATTCCATCCGTACCACTGGCTTTTTTACTTTGTAAGAGCTTAATTTTGTCAGCTACTTCCTGCAGTGTTATTGGTGGATCTAGTGGGTTTGGGAAGTCCTTGATCTTCTCCTCCATATTCTTTAGTTTGTTGATTATCTGGTTTTGTTTTGGAGTAAGATCTTGTGTAGGGATTCCTTTGTGCAGATCTTGAAAGTAGCGAAACAAAGCAGACTTTGCCATTTTGGATGTGTTGTTTGTTTTGTTTGGATTTTGTGCCAATGTGATTCCAAGTCTCCCAGAATGAGTTGTCTTGGAGAGATTGTTCAAGTTTTTAAATTTACTTTGAATGTAGTTTTGTTTCTTCTTTCTGAGGGTAAATTTATATTGACGTTGAGTGACGTCATAAGCTAATTTTAGTTCATCATCACTGGGGCATCTGTGTTTTTTATTTGACATCACCCGTAGATTTTTTTCTGAGTTTTTTCCACTCACTGTAAAACCATTTATTAGATTGTTTGTTTGATGGCTTTTGTGATTGGTCCTTTTCACTCCTGACATTTCTGTAATGGTGAATAAGATTTTGTTGAGATCTTTTGCTGTTTGCTGAACTCCTTGTTCGCTGAATTCATAAGCCTTTCTATCGTAGTTTAGAAGCATTTCTTTCACCTCCGGTCTGTTGAGGACCTCCTTATAGGTTGTAGTTGAATGTGTAGTCCATTTATAGGAGGATGGCAAGTTATAAAGACCAATTGAACTGTTGTTTGAGTGATTTATTTGAAGAGTTAATATATATTAGAATTTGGTTGTGGTCTGACAGGTGTGATTGGGGAGCGACTATGAAGGCACTTATATTTGAAACGTCCATGTCTGTAATGACGTAGTCTACCACACTACTGCCCACGTGGGAATTTAGGGTGTATCTCCCAAAGGAGTCTCCCTTGGTTCTTCCATTTTGTATGTGAAGTCCTAGGCTTCTACATAGGTTCAGCAGTAGTTTCCCATTTTTATTTATTGTGCTGTCATAGCTGTTTCTGTCACTTTGTATGTCATGGCAGTGAGTCTCTGCTCCAAAAATATAACAATTGCCATCTGGGGTGAGGTAATCCTTCTCTCTGCCCGTTCTGGCATTCATGCCCCCATAGATTAGTACTTTTCCTAGGGTTTGGAAGTGTGCTGCCTCCTTTTGCAGTATCTCATAGCCCTCAGGATTATAGTATGGGGATTGTGACGGGGCAAAGTATACTGCACATAAGTATATATCAGTTTGAGTGGAGGTGATGGAGCTGCTTATCTTCAGCCAGATATGACTTCTCCCTCTCTTGACTGGTTGTATGTGTTCATGGAGGTTTTCTTTATACAAAATTATTATCCCTCCTGAACAGTGCCCATGCTTGGTATGTTTGTTCTTTTGGGCTGCAACAGAGAGTTCCCTATAACCAATAGGAACCGAGACTGAGCTATCCACTGATCGGGTCCATGTCTCTAAGAGGATCTGGATGTCCACTTTGCTCAGACTTTCTTTGAAATCTGGGTCATTTGTTTTTGTTCCAAAAGCTGAAGCTTTCAGACCCTGAATGTTCCAGCTACTAATAACAAGTCGTTTTGTGAGTCTATACCTTGTAATGAGCTGACTATTTAGGACTACAGTATCTATCTATCTATCCATCCATCCATCCATCTATCTATCTACAGTATCTATCACTCTATCTGTCTATCTATCTATCTATCTACAGTATCAATCACTCTATCTATCTATCTATCTATCTATCTATCTATCTATCTATCTATCTATCTATTTTTCTCTGTCTATCAATCTATCTTTCTCTCTATATCTGTCTGCAGTATCTGTCCCTGTCTGTATATTTGTCTGTCTATCTATAGTATAATATAAGAGTTTTACGTCACCCCGGGGTTCCATAATCTAATATGGACATCTTTGTGACGTAATATATTTTACACTGTAAGAAGCACATTATCCCATACATAAATATGATTTTATTAGTAAATCTGCACAAATATATTTGTTCCTTGATTAAAGATGTTGCTTGATGAAATATTGTCGCTGTAAAAGTAAACAGCATCATTATTAATAATCTAAGCCATGTTGGCCCCTCTTTCCCCTTTAAATCATGCGTACATTGTCTATATCCCTATTGCTTTTGGTGCACTAGAATCCTGTTCCCAGAATTCCATCTTAGGGCTAGGCCCCACTAGGGAGCGCACAGGAATCGCACGACAAAACAAAATAGCAACGTCGTGCGATCCATGCGCGCTACCCTGCGTGTGCTCTGCGACCTCTTTGATGTATCCCTATCGCAGTGCATGCAATGCGCACCAAAAATGGTGATCTCATGTGCTCGAAAAGGGTCAGCAGCGCACCGCAGGGCAGTGGATGGGCCACTCCCATCTACTTCTATTGGCGCACACCAAAACGGGCTAGTGGGGCCTAGCCTTAGTAATAATCCATATCTCAGTGGTTGGCAAAGATTACTTGTCTTGGGTTCAAATCCTCCCTGGGTTCAGTCCTGGGTTTAAATCAACCACATCTATAAGGCTGGGTACACAACGGTGAATTTGCCACAAACAAACGGTCAACCAGGTGCAACAGTTCACCATGACCAATGGTGCGGTCCACAGATGACCGCTCGATTGGTGGTGATTTACTGCCACGTCCGATCATCTTTTCACCCAGGCGAAAATGAGACAGACAATGCTCCCCAGCGACGGGACACATGGCGGCATTTTTTTAAGCCAACCGTCCGACATACAAAAACATTGGTCGGTTTACCCGAAAAATCCCCTTGTGTGTCCCCAGCTTAAGGGAGTTTGTATGTTCTCCCTAAGCTTGTGTGGGATTCCTTTACTTTAAAATAATAAAGGTAAACTAATCGATTATGTATGTGTCATTAGATTGTAAGCTCTTCAGGGCAGGGCCTAATGTGAATTGTAAAGTGCTGTGTAATATGTTCAGCACAATATAAGAAAATAAATACAGACATATAAATACACAGTAAAGTATAATTCTGCAAAATTATCACACACAGTGTCAATACTCTTAACTATCCAGTCGTGTTAAATATAATAAAACATGTGCCTGACAATTAAATAGTTGGAGAAAGCAAACAGGATATTCTATGTAATAAACTGGCATGGCCTGAGACCTATCTATTGAGCTCACTGAGCACCATGTGTGATGTCACTGGATAGAATGGTTGGATCCTTTTTATTGGATCCCGGTAGATGCCAAAGTCATTAGCGTGTGAAATACTGTTAGTCAATTCAACATTCTAAAGTGGTGAGTCAAGGACATTTACATGTGAAGTAACAGTTAGGGGGAGCGTGTAGCTCAAATGATGGAAGCCTCACACATTCAGTCCCACTCCCCTTTGTTGCACAGAAAAGTAATATCGCCTTATCCTTCGCTTGCCAGACAGCAAGGGGCAACAATTACGTGGCATCCCTGCACAGGGAATTTATTAAAACACTGCCTCATTATAAAGATTGCAAGTCAGGTTAAAATATTTTCTTACATTTCTCTGGCTAATGATAACGTGTTGCTGCAAGTCCTGAAAACTTCAAATTTAATGAGGAAAATGTACAAACCTCTTCCTGTCAATCAAAACAGCCACAGTAAATTGCAGTGTAATCTACCAATCTCCTGTATCATGTGTCAAAACACACGGAGGTTGGTAGATCTGCAGTTAACACTTTGACCAATGTAAAATAAAACATTACTGTTTTCATTTTTTTAAAATTCCAGAGACTATTGCACAAACACAATAATCCATCATTCTACAAGAGATGTATATAAAGGGGGATGGTACAGAATTAATCCACGTTACCAGGCCTGAATGTCCTGACTTAATCCAAACAATCATTGGAAACTGATTAAATTCTTTGCAGATTAAAAATCCTTAAATTATCCACTGCAGTTATCAAAACGCCTAGATCTGGGTTCCATATGTTATGAACCAATAGATCGTAACCGTTTAGATCTGGGTTCCATAGATTATGAACCAATAGATCGTAACCGTTTAGATCTGGGTTCCATATGTTATCAACCAATAGATCGTAACCGTTTAGATCTGGGTTCCATGTATTATCAACCAATAGATCATAACCGTCTAGATCTGGTTTCCACATGTTATCAACAAATAGATCATAACCGTCTAGATCTGGGTTCCGTATGTTATCAACCAATAGATCGTAACCGTCTAGATCTGGGTTCCATATATTATCAACCAATAGATCGTAACCGTCTAGATCTGGGTCCACATGTTATCAACCAATAGATCGTAAACCATCTAGATCTGGGTTCCATATGTTATCAACCAATAGATCGTAACCGTATAGATCTGGGTTCCATACAATATCAACCAACATTATCAACCAATAGATCATAACCGTCTAGATCTGGGTTCCACATGTCATCAACCAATAAATTGTAACCGTCTAGATCTGGGTTCCATATGTTATCAACCAATAGATCGTAACCATCTAGATCTGGGATCCACATGTTATCAACCAATAGATCGTAAGCTCATCAACACAGGGATAAATATGACTGACTCCCGAGAAATCTTTACTCAATGTGGCATCCATTAGACATCCTGTTTTATTATAAGGGTACCCAGAGACCTGAACCCTAAGGGCCCCCTATATCTTTGTAAATGATTGGGGGTTATTAACACTATGTAGCCCTGATTCTATAAAATCCATTTAAGGCCAAGTATACCCAACACTGCCCTTTCTCTGCAAGTTTCAGACTGGACCTGCCCATCCTTCTACAGACACGTGTAACCCCAGTTCCATGTATAGGCCAGTCGGTCCATAGTTAAAGGGCAGGGGAAGGGTTAATATATCTGCACCCAGCACAGGACTAGAGAGCAGAACCAGCCCCCCCTGTGATGGAGATGGATGTCCCCACAGCCTCCCCTCCTGCCCCGGTACCTTGCCATTGTCTTGGCCCTGCAGCACCTCCTTTCCTCCGGAGTACTTGATTTCAATCCCGGGGGTTCTGTCCTCCCTTTCCCCCGGAGAGCTGATGACCGACCCGGATATCTCACTCACATCACTGGCTGTCTCGCTATAGGTCTCCCCGTCCATGTCCGGCCTGCTGCTGCTCCGGGGGGTGCGGGTCCCTTTCTTCCCAACGCTGTAAGCATCGAAGTCGATGGTTTTGTTCTCATAGGCCCCTTCCACATTGGCGAACATCCCTCCGTACTTAACCCGGGGGGTCTGCGCGGTGGTCCCCGGCCTGGCCAAATATACCGGGAGATCATCCTCCTTGTTCCAGTTGGATCTCCGGTCCATGCTGCCCCTGTCACTAGCTGGATGTGCTGCTCCTGGGGGCGGGGATGATGCTCATAGAAAAGACCGCAGCAGTGCGGGGACCGGGGAGTGAATGGGGAGAAGCCGAGGAATGAATGAACGGACGGATCCTATGGCTGCGGATAATAAAATCCCCGATAGGTATGGGGGAGACAGGGGAGAAGAAGCAGCCGGTAAAGTGACGCTTGTTCCCAGAGAACAGAGACCGCAGACTGAGCTCTAGAGGGACACCTGCAGGATGGGGAAAAAATCTCACCTCCCACTACAGGGAGACAGATCGTGTCCCTCCCTCCCCTCCTTCTTTAATGGATTGGCTCAACTGCATGGGCACAGGTTAGGAGATGGACTTGTTCACTGGTGTCTGGGGGGGGTAGATATATTATATAAATATATATATATGTGAACATGATGTGAAGTTAGGGATCTGCAATGCAGTATAATGTCATAGAACATCTCATCATTAACCTGGACTAAAAGGCAGGGATTGAATCAGAACCAGGGGGGGAAGCCATGTTAGTGGCCTCTATACCCTAGAATGAATCTAGAGGAAATACCCAGCTCCTCCTTTCATTATAATGCCTGTGTGTAGGTGTCTGGGGTGCAGAACTTTGCCAGGAGGGATTACAAGTTTACTTAGATGGTACATCTTACCAGATGTCTATGAATCTATGATATGGAGTTCAGTATGGCAGCTCCCACACCATGAATAGAGTCCAATGCTATGATTTGGGGCCCTTCTTTTAAACTCTATGCATAGTCTGCTAATTGATAATACGTCTTTAATAAACACTGGTTTTGCAAACATCATGGACGCTATTACTGGCTCTGCACTCATAATAAAGTAGAATATTACACACAGTAAAGATAAAGTGCCAATACCGTCAGATCCATTTTCCAAACGATCAAGAGGCCAACTAATATACCCGTCGGCCTCCTGGTTGTTCAAGAAAACCCAGAAAATTTCCCCTGGCCACAGATGTCCCCCGGTACTAAAAATAGGGGAGTCGGCTGCGGTCTTAGGAACACCAAAAGATATGCAAATGCAGGAGAGCGAAACGCAGGAGTTAAACTGCAACAATAACTTTAATGATGTGCACATCATTAAAGTTATTGTTGCAGTTTAACTCCTGCATTTGGCTCTCCTGCATTTGCATATCTTTTGGTGATTCAGTTTTCCACATGAGATGGAGTAGAGCGGGATTGGAGCCATAAAGTAGCCTAAATGAAGTGTGAGTAGCCACAATTTTGACTGTTAATTGCTGACTTAGGAAACATGCAGACCCAAACATTCTCCCTATGCTGTGAATATACTGTGTATATACATAGAACACTCGGGACTGAAATGACAGACAGGATCTGCATCAACATCTGTGATGTGTGTAACCAGCTTTAGCTGAAATTTATTATTTGTGTAACAACCATTTTAACCAAGATTAGGATAAGAAAAAGGGGCACAGCCAGACTGAATGCCTACAGATAAGATAACAAAACATCAATTGAAATGAGACCTATGGGTCAAGTTGGCACAAATGTGGTAGTAAAGCTGGGAACATAGCTAGTTATGGTTTACTAAGAAATTAGAAAGAACAGCAAGAACGTGACTTATGCTACAATTCTAAATAAAAATGGCGGTACAATACAAAATGGATTCAATAAAGCTATGTGAATATATTAAATCCTAACAGTACCTAAGCTGCTAGGTTCTCACGTCTGTGTACTTTACAGGTCATCTGTATCACTTACTTAAAGTTTCCCTGCCAGCTCCTCTTCTGTTTGCAGTGCGTGATGTGGCCAACGGGCCATTGGCCCCATTGTGATTGTCAATGACACTAGAGAAGGAGTGGACCGGCGTGACAGAGGAATACTTTAAGTGAGTATTACAGATGATAAAGCGGTTTAGGTCCTCACCCACGGTACACTTAAGTGTCGATCAGAAGTGAGGTGAGTATAATTGTCCTTTAATTTCCTCTGACAAATTGTATTCTACTGTATTTACATAATCATACTTCATCTAAAATTTAGCACAATTTAAATTCCCAAAGCAAGTGTAATTAATCAATCTGTCAATCATTTTCTCTTTAAAGGTTTAACGTTTTAATTTGCACTGCATAATCCACATCTGTATGTTACCCTCCTAACTAGATTGTAAGATCTACAGGACAGGGACCTCCTTTCCTCTTGTGGCAAGGCTCAAACACTAACATATTTCTATAATTTATATAACTATGTGCTGAACTATTTATGTATTTATATTTATATAATTATTTCCCTAATATCTGCTGAATATCTAATACCTAATGAATGGTGTTATTCTCATTTATGATTGTAAAAACGTTAAATTCCATTTCTACTTACAAAGCCTCATTGTCCCTAAATCTTTTTCGTTTTTGGGCAGATATTTCATCAGATCCCCTCCAGGTAGAGACTCCATGGTGAAGATTAAATGGTGTTTAGTTAGGAATGCTGGGAACATACCGACCAAGAAAGGATTTTGGGCATTGGTCACTTTTCCATGATTAGGCTCTCGGTTTTAAGACTGGAAAAAATTGTTAATATAATAAATACTAAAAAGAGAAATGAACAACGATGTCTCTAACAGAACATTTCCCAATAGCCTGCATGTCTGTACATGGTCATTTATTGGGCACTGTGCATTATTGCAATAAAAAGGCAAAATAATGTGATTGTTGCAAATAGGTACAATATATAAACAAAGGCTAAATAGCGAGAAGTATAGTCACACTGATTCATGTTGATTCAGAAGCTTACAATGTTAAACAAATCACCAAACAATCTAATGAGAATGTGGGCAGGTCATAAAAAAGGAAGATGTGAGGCTATAAAATAATCAATAACACATTACCTAAATGAAAGTTAAATAGTTACATATAACATGAAACAAATCTGATATATCTATGCCATAGGTAAATACGGGTTCAACTCAAATATTTTACATTGTAATAAAACGTACCCCTCAATTTTTTTATGTTTCTAAAAATAACTGTTGGTAAATCATGGCCAATCACGCAATCTCCTATTGTCCGCACGATCAATCACGGCGAATTGTCGGCTGCGAGTACTTTTGCTGCGAACGACAGTGATTTGTCCCAGCCAACTGCTTGCTAGCAGCGAATGGTTGGTCGGCACGAAAAATTCCCTTGTGTGTACCCAGCCTTAGAGAGCAGGTTTCATTTAACTATCTGCATTAACTTAATATCTTAACCCTATATCTGTTGTATTCAATTAGATCAACTGGACTTGAAATGTAGTTCTTGAAGACGTTTCGCTAGTCATCCGACTGGCTTTCTCAATTCAGAATGACTTGTACAAGAATCTGTGGCAATTATGTACCCTGGAAAATCCCAATTAGCATATCACAGCCAGGTGTTAAGGGTGTGATTGGATAGTTGCTAAGAGGTGTTATAGGAACGCCCAGGGTAAGGTGTTAAAACAGCATTGTACATGGCAGACAGTTGGTGTCGAACCCCCCCACCTCTATTTAGGCTTGGTTTCTTTATTTTCACATAAATGGCCTCCTTAACGCCTCTCTTGAACCAGTCACATTCCTTCGCCAGTATGTTAACATTACAATCTTCAAAGGTATGTCCTTTATCCTTAAGATGCAGATACACGGCTGAGTCCTGACCCGAGGAATTGGCTCTTCTGTGCTGGGCCATACGTTGATGCAGTTGCTGTTTGGTCTCCCCCACATACAAATCAGAGCATTCTTCACTGCACTGCACTGCATATATGATGTCGCTTTTCTTGTGTTTCGGTATTGGGTCTTTCGGATGTACCAATTGCTGCCTCAGTGTGTTGTTCAGTTTAAAGCCGACAGGGATGCAATGTTTTTTGAAAATTCTTCTTAATTTCTCGGAGACCCCTGCTACATATGGGATGACCATGTTCTTCCTCCTGTCTTGCTTTTCCCCTTCACTGTTGGTATTTGTGTTCTTTTCTTTCCTTCTACTTCTTTTGACAAAGGCCCAGTCTGGATATCCACAAGTTTTAAGGGCTCCTCTGAGATGTTTCATTTCTTTAGCCTTCGCCTCTGTGCTAGTGGGGATGTTCTCGGCTCTGTGTTGCAGGGTTCTGATGACACCCAGCTTGTGATCTAAAGGGTGGTGGGAGTCAAACATCAAATACTGATCTGTGTGTGTTGGTTTTCTGTAAACCTCTACTTCCAGTTTACCATTTTCCTTAACTTCTACCAAGCAGTCCAAGAAAGCCAGTTTGTTGTTTTGTACCTCTTCCCTTGTGAATTTAATGTTTTGGTCCACCGCATTAATGTGTTCTGTGAAAGCTTGTACTTCCTTCTGGTGGATTTTAACCCAGGTGTCATCAACGTATCTGAACCAGTGGCTGGGTGCTATGCCCTTAAAGGTATTAAGCGCCTGTGTTTCTACCTCCTCCATGTAAAGGTTGGCCACAATAGGTGAAACTGGAGATCCCATAGCACATCCATGTTTTTGCTTATAGAACTTATCCCTGTATTTGAAATAGGTGGTATTCAGGCACAAGTCCAACAAGGAACACACCTGTTCTGGGTTGAGATCAGTTCTGCTGGTAAGAGTGCTGTCTTGGCCCAGCCGTTTTCTCACCATGTCAACAGCATCCTTGGTGGGTATACAAGTGAAGAGAGATGTCAACCAAGCCTAAATAGAGGTGGGGGGGTTCAACACCAACTGTCTGCCATGTACAATGCTGTTTTAACACCTTACCCTGGGCGTTCCTATAACACCTCTTAGCCACTATCTAATCACACCCTTGTACAATATATAAACAAAGGCTAAATAGCGAGAAGTATAGTCACACTGATTCATGTTGATTCAGAAGCTTACAATTTAAACAAATCACCAAACAATCTAATGAGAATGTGGGCAGGTCATAAAAAAGGAAGATGTGAGGCTATAAAATAATCAATAACACATTACCTAAATGAAAGTTAAATAGTTACATATAACATGAAACAAATCTGATATATCTATGCCATAGGTAATACGGGTTCAACTCAAATATTTTACATTGTATAAAACGTACCCCTCAATTTTTTTATGTTTCTAAAAATAACTGTTGGTAAATCATGGCCAATCACGCAATCTCCTATTGTCCGCACGATCAATCACGCGAATTGTCGGCTGCGAGTCTTTTGCTGCGAACGACAGTGATTTGTCCCAGCCAACTGCTTGCTGCAGCGAATGGTTGGTCGCACGAAAAATTCCCTTGTGTGTACCCAGCCTTAGAGAGCAGGTTTCATTTAACTATCTGCATTAACTTAATTATCTACCCTATATCTGTTGTATCAATTAGATCAACTGGCTTGAAATGAAGTTCTTGAACGTTCCGCTAGTCATCCGACTGGCTTTCTCAATTCAGAATGACTTGTACAAGAATCTGTGGCAATTATGTACCCTGAAAATCCCAATTAGCATATCACAGCCAGGTGTTAAGGGTTGGATTGGATGTTGCTAAGAGGTGTTATAGGAACGCCCAGGGTAGGTGTTAAACAGCATTGTACATGGCAGACAGTTGGTGTCGAACCCCCCCACCTCTATTTAGGCTTGGTTTCTTTATTTTCACATAAATGGCCTCCTTAACGCCTCTCTTGAACCAGTCACATTCCTTCGCCAGTATGTTAACATTACAATCTTCAAAGGTTGTCCTTTATCCTTAAGATGCAGATACACGGCTGAGTCCTGACCCGGGAATTGGCTCTTCTGTGCTGGGCCAACGTTGATGCAGTTGCTGTTTGGTCTCCCCCACATACAAATCAGAGCATTCTCACTGCACTGCACTGCATATATGATGTCGCTTTTCTTGTGTTTCGGTATTGGGTCTTTCGGATGTACCAATTGCTGCCTCAGTGTGTTGTTCAGTTTAAAGCCGACAGGATGCAATGTTTTTTGAAAATTCTTCTTAATTTCTCGGAGACCCCGCTACATATGGGATGACCATGTTCTTCCTCCTGTCTTGCTTTTCCCCTTCACTGTTGGTATTTGTGTTCTTTTCTTTCCTTCTACTTCTTTTGACAAAGGCCCAGTCTGGATATCCACAAGTTTTAAGGGCTCCTCTGAGATTTTTCATTTCTTAGCCTTCGCCTTTGTGCTAGGTGGATGTCTCGGCTCTGTGTTGCAGGGTTCTGATGACACCCAGCTTGTGATCTAAAGGGTGGTGGGAGTCAAACATCAAATACTGATCTGTGTGTGTTGGTTTTCTGTAAACCTCTACTCCAGTTTACCATTTTCCTTAACTTCTACCAAGCTCCAAGAAAGCCAGTTTGTTGTTTTGTACCTCTTCCCTTGTGAATTTAATGTTTTGGTCTACCGCATTAATGTTTTCTGTGAAAGCTTGTACTTCTCTGGTGATTTTAACCCAGGTGTCATCAACGTATCTGAACCAGTGGCTGGGTGCTATGCCCTTAAAGGTATTAAGCGCCTGTGTTTCTACCTCCTCCATGTAAGGTTGCCACAATAGGTGAAACTGGAGATCCCATAGCACTCCATGTTTTTGCTTATAGAACTTATCCTGTATTTGAAATAGGTATTCAGGCACAAGTCCAACAAGGAACACACCTGTTCTGGGTTGAGATCAGTTTCGCTGTAGAGTGCTGTCTTGGCCCAGCCGTTTTCTCACCATGTCAACAGCATCCTTGGTGGGTATAAAGTGAAGAGAGGTATGCAACCAAGCCTATAT